>JAUJYP020000657.1:1200000-2400000 GCA_030674075.2 Linum usitatissimum
ATACCTCAATAAGAAACTCTCTCCCTCTCCATATTTCTCTTGTTCTTGTCTTTCTTTGAGTTTAGTTTTATAACACTTTATCAGCACGAAGTTCTGCCGTCGAGCAACTTCTTGTAATCATGAGCGAAGTGCATACAAACAATACATATGGCCAGTGAGTTCATGCTTATGCTCCTGATGCCCGTTTTTGCAATTTTATTATTGCGCACGAGTGCTCGATTCTCAAAAGTTTACAAAGATTGATATTTGATTGCTATTTACTCGATTCTCTTATTCTTCTACCTACTTTGTTTTTGTTTCAAAACTAGATTTAGTTTGCGATTTCAAATGTTATTACATTGATTTACTCGATTCCTTACATTTTAGCTTATTATATCATCACATCAATTTTTTTTCTCCTATACTAAGAAAAATTTGTGATTCTCATTTTCATTTCTTACTTTTTCAACGCTATTGTTACTATTTAAAAATAGGTCATTAAGGTGGGCTATTAGCTAATTCATATGTTTACTTCTTCAATCTTCATTTTTGTTTGTTTTCTACTAATACCCCACCGAAGATATATAGTAACAAATTGTTTATATGAATATTCACCGAGTAACAATTTTGTGTTCATATACGTCTATGACTTAATTCTAATATTTGATAGCTTATCTTTACTACTCACTTATTATTGATCACGCAAACAGTAATAGACATCTTATGCATATACATATGTATTTTTTCCTTTGTTTTTATCGGTCTTACTTAATATTAAAGCATATTTGTCAAAAGGAAACAGATCGGTGGTTATCGATTATTATCATAACCATTATTTTTGTAACGTTGGTCATCACATTATTACATTACGTTTACATTAATATTTTTCAATCATCATCAATGATTGGCATTAAATATTTAAATGGCTAATGATCATGTCATTATTAATGGAATCGTAAGTTATGTTTACGGATTAAATAAATGTATTATATATGTTGCTAATTACAGTTTTAATAGTATATTCATGTCATTATTAATTCATTCATAATGTGATCTAATTTATTTATTTTGATAATTACGTCAAATTTTTTTTAAATTTGAGTATGTGGTTTTTGATGTTTCGGGCAAGAATTACTCTTCATGGGCATTCGAGGCTTGAAACGAGACGATAATGCACGTCTTATCATGACAAAGCTAAAGCTTTGCTATTTACTCGCCATCATCGAATGATAGGCCGAAAGATGAGTACCAAGAGACACAACATATCGAAAGAACAAAGCTATACATATATTTTATATGTCTCGAATATTGAAGGTCGAAGTGACAAAATATCAATCTTTGTAGTGATTGATTATACTCATAAAAGCTCGATATGATTGAATGTCCCACGAGACACATATCTTGAGAAACGGGTTATCTTATATTTCCAATGTTGATGGTCCAATGAGACAAAATATCAGTCCATGAAGTGAGTGGATATAATCATATGTCCACAAAGTGATTAGACAATATATATTCCCACAAAGTCAATACACTATCGTGGAAGAGAAAGACCTAATCTTTCAAAGGTCATAGTCCATCCAAATTTATTGTGATGAGAAAATCCCATATGACACTATCATATTTCTCGAAGTGCATACACTTATATCATATTATTTTCCGATGAAAATGTCACAATACATGATTACTATTTCATATACGAAATTCAATGTGGATTTGATGGGCATATAGTACCAAGGAAAGTATTTTTCAACCAATAGTTGAACAAAATCTCGAATAATTATATGATGAAATTCACACAACTTCTCGAGTTTGACGGGAAATTGGTCATCTCGTTGGTGATAGAGATGTGGAAAGATTAAGTTGATAATCATGTTGAAAAATTCTAGTGACATGAAAGGTGATACAACCATCAATTTTATTTTGATGATCATATCAAAATGATGTTAATTTAGCACTCAAAGTGATTGTGCAAAGACACATTCAATTTGTTACATTGTTCCTGAAAGCATAAGTGACAACATATTATCATTGTTCACATAAGGAACCGTTTTATTCGGATAGACATAACAATTGTGGTTATACGAGAATTATTGATCTATTAATTGGTGACATAGATGATTGAGAAATATATCTATTTATCATTTAAACTATGTACCAATTCTCATGACAAAAATGAGTATTTTATGATGAGAATCACCATAATTAATTGTGATATATATCACATCGATAGTGCACCAAGATATATGGTGTAGTACAACATTTCTCTCAAGCTCTAGATCGAGCTATTATATTGTTCACGAAGGAACAAAATCTTTATTCCAATTTGTTTAGGATCAAGAGAGGAACAATAATATGGTCTATGGCTATATAATTATTGAATCAATAATATTATCCTCCAATTTGTACTACACACATGTTATTATGATTGAGATACATATATATATATATATATATATATGTAAACTATAAGTTTACTCGTCCTGACAACTATTATTCGGCATAACCGGTGAGACCATCCCGGTTCAATCATGATGCGAATCGATAAGTACCTTTATGGTCAATTTTGATGATTCCATAATCTAAAGAGTATGTTCTCTTGAACATTGTTGTGCATGATGGTCTCAACTTGGGTATTCTAAAGAAATGATTCCTAAGGTTATAGGGATTTAAGTAGTCCTGTGACTCCCCTACTTCCCGGGAACACGAACGATTTTTCGTTCGTCAACAAGGTTTCGTTTCTAGGAAAGCATTTTCACCTTTCGTTACCCATTGTTGGGTAAATCTCCAACACATAACTCATTTTTGGGTTGCTTATTCTTAAATAGAGTTGATTGTTTGGATAATAATCAACTAAAGTAAGATAATTTATCTTATACACAACAAAACAAAGGGTGATGTGTGTGGATCCATACACCCAACATGTGGATCAATTATTTTAATTGATGTATATCAACTAGAAGGTCACATGTATATATGAAAGCAAACTAGAATTTGCGAGATTGCTAACACAACCATTTTGATTATGAGCATATTTTTATGATTATCCAATAACGAAAATGTGTCATTGAGACGAACATTTTCCATTTATATTATTGTGAACATGTCATTTACATGAACAATACAAATTCGCATTACGCCAAGAAATTATTATGAATTCCTCCATTATATGTGGTTTTTGGGTCAAAACCTTATACTTCCCATCATTGGATATATGGATGTGATATACACATCTAAATTGCTCCACCACAATTTATTAGGATGAGTTCTCAATTATGATTTGGAAATTATGTTGATTACGAGTTCATCGATGGTAAAATATTTACATCGTTGTCAGGAAATTTTGATGACTCGTTTGGAGGTTTATATTTAAACTTCCCAACATTAGGGGGAGAAAACAAAAGTTGGCCAAGAGATTAGATGAATGATCATATTATTTTGATCCTTGCACTAAGCAATATGAGCTTGAAGTTCAAAAATATATAATTCATTATCCGCGGACACTTTACTGACCCAACGAGAGAAAGTTTTCATGTGCCAACTCAAAATGCTCCAATAACAATAATGCCAATATTGGGCAATCTGACATCACAAATGAGTCTAAAACCCGCAAAGGCGTGATAGACCACTCGGTTCCAAAGAAAAAATCCTCAAAAGTGGAATGGAGCTATATATCAAGATGGTCAAATTGAGGTTAAGATTATTTAAACAAAGCCACCAAGAGAAACAAATAATGTGCTCAAGAAGAGTATTAGGTACCTGAAAGATATGAATATATATCTCAATTATCTATATCTTGGATGGAAAATATTGGAACCCCAATGAAGTCAACGTCGACGAAATATTTGCGTATAGTGCAACGCTAAATATGATAGTTGAAAATGAGGATCATTAGCCAAAATGCATGCACGGATAGAAATGATTGGCTAAAAAAAATTTCAATTTGAGGCAAATTCAAATTCCCAAGAGAAATGAAAAGTTTTAAGACATCAAGTCTTTATACATTGAGATGTAAAGTATGAGTATGAGAAGTTATGAAACATCTCATTTTTGAAAGGTTTTGTACAACAAACCTATAATATTTTGATTATGAGAAAATATATTCTCATGTGGTGGATGCAACTACTTTTTATTATTCGATTAGTCTGGCAATTTATGAAGGGAAAGAGTTTGCCCCTAATGGATGTCCTTGCAACCTATATGTATGGTTTTCATAATTAGAATACACATGTGTATATGAAATTCCCTTGAGGATTTATTTTGCTATAAGCAAACAATTCAAGTTCACGTGAACAAGTTATATCTAATTGACGTCATATGAATTGAATAATTGAGAGAAGTGGTCCATTTAGCATATCATACATTTCTCTATGCATAAAACTATGATTTCTTTTTCATATTGAGTTGAATTTTGAATGATGAAAAATCATCTTTGTCATATTTTATAATTTTGAAATTCTTATAAAAATTTCTATACTTTATTTTATATTTAAAATGTATTTCTTTTGTTTATAAGAGTTTAAGTGTAATCATCATCTTTTGTTATATAGATGACATACAGTTTATTGAGACTCCTAAAGAGTTTCTCAAAGCAATCAAATATTGATTAGCGAGAGTTCGAGATGGAAGATGTGGAAGATTACCACTAACTTGTCAACTGTGCATCTCTCTCGAACATGATTTTCGTATATCATCAATTATATCCAACAAAAAGTTATATGGATATGACATGGCTATCAGTGCCTGGATGGTAGTCAGATCACTATGTGACTCTATGTCGAGTTTAATCGACCTTTATTAAGACACAAGATGTACTCGATTTTGAAGTAGTAATCTTGGTCATATTTGTGTTGGTTGACCATAAATTGGTCTCATGTGATAATTTTACCACTTGGTGGGCCGTGAAACCAACTTATAAAGCTACACCACCATTTCAAGATTCGATCCTATAAATCATGCATGATATTTATTTTGCATATATCCTTGAGTTGCAAGAAAATGTTGCAACGTGATGTGATGATTATGTACTCTTTTTCCTTCACTAGGTTTTTATCCCACAGGGTTTTCCTAGTAAGGTTTTAATGAGACATATTCTCATCTAATGGTCATCTAAGGTGAAGTGTCATGTGAATTATGAATGACCATCGATCATGTGATGCATACATTTTATGCACAAACTTCAATGAGTTGAAATATTTATCAACTAAGTGCACCTAAGTGATAACTTGGTTGATTTATTCACCAAAGATCTCTCTCGCATCAACTGTTGGAAAGCAAATTTGGAATTGGTGAGTGAATGATCTCAATCGATATAATGATGAGCGAGAGTTGATATCCTCATCGTGGGAGTCAATATGAAGGATCTCAACCGATATCATCATCGGGGAGTCAATACGCACCGTCGTACTCTTTTTCCCTTAACCATGGTTTTTCCCACCGGGTTTTCCTAGTAAGGTTTTTAATGAGGCGGTATCAAAAGCGTATTCGAAGAACGATGTATAACCAATGGTCATTCAAGGGGGAGTGTTATGAATATAATTACTATAGTGAATGCACCATTGTGTAACTCCTTATTCCATTCTTCAATGTATTTCATTGTATTTATTTTCCCACCTTTATGTGTAATAATATTAGAGAGTATAGGTTATGATCTATGAGCCTATAAATAGAGAGCTCTCATTTGTAGCATTCCATATACCTCAATAAGAAACTCTCTCCCTCTCCATATTTCTCTTGTTCTTGTCTTTCTTTGAGTTTAGTTTTATAACAAATTACAATTTTTCGTTGTTTAGAAGTATAAATAATCGTTTTTGAGAGAATTAATGCCTGTTCGAACTATAAATTTTTTTAGCAAAACCTCAAAAACTTTTATACTTTGTTTAATTGTTTTTAAAAAGTAAGATTTTGATGTAAAAATTATTCAAATTTGAATTCATAGGTCAGGGTATTGTTTAAATAAGTGTTAGAAAAAATAGCGGTATTTAATTAAAGTTACAAACTGCCCCTTTGGGCACCATAATTTCTCCACCAAGAAAAGCCGAACCTTAAGGCTTAAACTGCCCCTGAGACCAGCGTACAAAGTTAACCAAATACCATACGCATTCACTAAGAGACCCAAAACCATCGAAGGGGATTTTTGGGTCATCCAGAGCGCAAGAGATACAAGTGTTTAGGATCCCACAACACTCTCATTTCTCCAATTCTAGATTCCGTCTCACCAAAAGTAGCCCCTGTGGTCTCTGATGGATACGGTATCTGAGTCGATCGATCAGCCTTTAGCTCAGTCACATCTACAACGCACAAGCCAGCAGCAGCAGATGAATCATAATCATCTTCCAAGCTCTTTCCATACCATTTACCCTTCACCTGACTTACCTTCCCCTTGGCAACCTCCGAACCTTGCCCATCCACCAACACAACTCTCTGTCCTAAACTGTATTGGAGAGGTTGTCTCGCGCAATTTACAAGATCCCTTGCCATATGAATCCATGTGCTTTCACTTGTAGTACCTCTTCCACTGGATGGTGCATTATCTTCAGCAGGACTCTCAGTTGAGACACGCGATTGCTGCGGTACAGCTTGCTTCATTTGAGGAGAAGCATTATCTACCTCCACACGTGCATCCTTGCCAACACGTGCTAGTCGTGCTTTCCGATTGTTAAGCCTGTCAATGAACAAGAGGGAAAATGGAAACTATAGACAACTTGCCAGGAAAAGCAGAATATACCATAAGTATGTATAAGTGAGAGTACAGCTAGCTGGCTACTCACCAATTTTTTAGTTGCGAACACGTCACTTCTGCACCCTGTCGCGAGAGAATAGAATGCATTTTAAATGGATGGTAAGGTATCAACACAAAGTACAAAAAGTTCAATTAACTTCTTCTAACCAAAGGAGCAAGCATCCACTTACGTGCAGACTTAATTTATCAGCCCAAATCTGCATGGATATCGCATTCCTCTGCATGTCAGGTTCATCCAGCAACGCCTTCTCAACAAGTGATATCTGATAGTCATTCATTATAGTTCGTTTCCGTTTCCTTGGTTGCTTCTCTTCAGATTGACCAGCTTCAATTTTTTCATCCTCCTGATTTTGCTGAGCTCCACTTTCTTTGTCATTTCTCCCAGGGTTGGAGAGCTCAGTATGATCAACGTAATTCTTCCCTCTTGCAGCTTTCGTGTCTGAGCTACTAGTTTCAACATTCTGAACATTGCTGTCGAGATCCCTCAAGGTAGTTGACCCACGCCTCACTATCTCCCCATTATTCATGTCCTCGCGTCTCAAATTAGGTTGCTCCTCTTTCGGAGCAGAAATCTCTATAGTTTCCTCCTTGTGGTTGTCGATTCTGTGAGGTGCATTTGAAAGTTCCTTCTCATGCAAAGGTACTGAGCTTTGAACCTCCTGCCAGGAAAATGCCATGCAGCAATACATTTTTATATCAAAGTCAAAACTAAACCAAGTTGGGTTCAATACTTAACCCTGTAGGCCTGTGGATTTGACTAAAAGGTATATTAACTCGAAACTAAATGATGCAAGTTCCACACACAACTATCCTCATCCAGAAAGAAAAACAGCTACAAACACTCCTATGTAAACATACGTTGGAAAGTTACCCTTATTGTCTAAATGTTTACACAGTGATCATATTGAACCAACCCCTTATTCATGCATGGAATAACATGAACTCCAGCGTTTACCTGATCATTGATGTCTAGCTTCGAGAACTTATCCAAAGACACTGATTTCTCATACTTCGTTTCCTAAATTTGGTCAGCAACATAATCCAACTAATTCAGTTCACAGGACAAAGGAAGGAAATGACATATTGCGAATGGAACAGTACACAGAAACATGAACCATATACAAATCTTACTAGCTTTACCTCAAAATGAGCACGAGTGATCATTGCCTGTAATTGATTAAAGAATACCCTGCACCACATCATTGTTGAATAATAACCGATTCAAAAACACTACATAACAGGTGGTATTCTAACACAGTGGTCAAACACGTCAGCAATACTAAGAATCCCTACTCCATCTTACATAGGACCCGTTGAATACTTAGTCCGAATAGGATAATCATTCTTGTTTCCTTCTCTAGATAGGTAGATTTTGTTGTCGCCTATTTAATTGGAAGTTGACTTATTTAGGGGCACCTATAGGTGGAGTCCCGGCCCCCCTTTCTATAAATATATGTATGATCTAACCTATATACACGTGATTATTATTCTCAGCACACTACTCTCTCCCTATAAGCACGGCATCAAAATGGTTTAGTCATTCTCCTGCCGGTAAAACATGACCTCTGACAGTGAGATCTCAACCGATATTCTTCTCGTTGAATTTCTGCATAGCATCTTCAGAGGCTGGAAAGGGTTTGGTAGCCATAACACAACCCTTGGCTCCATCCAGATCTTGATTCAGCCGGAGTAAGAAGTGCAGAGTTCGACATTTCTCAACAGCCTGTCGATACGTCTCAGCATCATTAGTCGTATCCCATTTACAGAGCTCGAAAAGATCAAGTTGAATCCAAAGCATTGTAGTACTCGTTTGCTGTCATATCGTCGTGCTTGAGATTGAAGATAGCATCATTAGTCGTATCCCATTTACAGACTTCAAAAAGATCAAGTTGAAGCCAGAGCATTGTAGTACATCGTTTCCTGTCATATCGTCTTGCTTGAGATTGAAGATTTCAGTCTCAAGTTCCAACAAGGCAGAAGAGTTGTCTGTGGTAGAGTAAGTTTTCTTGGCGTGATCCCATTTAGATTACGCCTTAGGATGAAGGAGGTAGTTGTTGCCGATCTTAGGTTCCATGGTAGAGATCAACCAGAAGCAAACCAAATTGTAGTCATTTTTCATAGCTAGCATCAATAGTAGCTGGCTTAGCGGAAGCACCCGTGAGATAACCACCTTTGGTTCCACCGGTGATGATCATTTCGATGGATTGAGACCATTGAATACAGTTCCAAGTGTTAAGCTTCGGAACCGCAAGACCTCCGATAATGGAGTCCTTATTTGATGCCATATTCTCTGTCACAGTTGGTGCTTTTTTAGTTAAGATTGGAGGTAGAACAGTCGTCGCTGCCAGTCATGGTAGTTACAAAGAAACGGCAAATAGGTACAACAAGACTTTGATACCATGCTCAGAGTAGGCTTAGGGAACCATTTATATGTATTAGATTAGGGCTGTAAGGCCGAGATACATATATATAAAAGCTAATAGGACTCCCAGCCCTAATATAATATATGTAAGGCTCAATAACTTCCTATTGTAGCTCTATGTAATTCCACAGTTATCTCAACAAACAGTTGTTGACAATGTTGCCAATCCCAGTTCCTTCTGAGTTGTGTCAATTTGCAAGCAAACTAGATCTACTTTCAAGTATCGGTTATCAATGAATAATGAGATTTTTTTTTGGGCGGGGGTGGGGGTGGGGGGGGGGGGGGGGGGGGGGTGCTGGGGGCCATGAAGATCAAGAACGTAGATGGTGCGAGATGATTCATTACTTTATTTGATGATCATACATACATGACTCGGACCTTTCTAATGAAAGGAAGTCTGAACTAATACCATCTTTCAAGACTTCTTCTACCATCTTTCAAGACTTCTTCTACCATCTTGTGGCTACTCAGTTCAACACTTAAGAACATATGGAGATGGTGTTTCACCAGGTAAAGGCTTGTTGTTCAAGAGAGACTATCAACGTGGCAGTACTGTCTATACAAATTAACTGAAAGAAGATCAACTACGCTCTTTCGTACTTATGTTTGGGGTAAGCTATAACTTCAGGCATCAAAGAAGGAGCATGACTAAAACGAGTTCCACATGAGCTTATAAGTTCAGTAAAGAATCATGTTCATCATGATAGAACAAAACATGCGGAACTAGATCAACATTTTACCACAAAAAAAGTTACACGTGGAGCAGTACAGTTAGCGTATGTCTCCACTGGTTAGCAAACTGCTGATATCATCACCAAAGCTTTGCGAAGGAATGCATTTGGCGAGTTAGTCTGCAAGCTTGGGATACTTAACATTTACACTGCCAAGCTTGAGAGGGAGTGCTAAATACAGTTCGAATGGGATAATTATTCTTGTTTCCATCTCCAGGTAGGATTGTAGTTATTGTTGTCTCCTATTTAGTTGGTAGTTAGCATTTTAGGGACTCCTACCATAATGTGTATGATCTCACCTAATAATACACGAGATTATTATTCTGTCCAAACTACTCTCCCAGTAAATTAGACAAGGGCTATTGCTAGAGAGAAAATGGAGGAAAGAAAACGGATAACCAAAATATATGACAGAATTTCAATGAGAAGCACCGTCTGTCATTTTTCTGGACTTATAAATGAAGATTCATGTTCAAACTGTAAGACTAAAAAATAAATAACTATTTATACAAGGAACAGAAAAACTGTTCTCCCTTTTCTGCCATTTTAATATTTTATAATACGTGGGTACATTATAATTGAATATCATACATAATATATTTAAGAAAATAGATAAGCAAGTGCATCGAGGAATTTACGTCTACAATTTGCCAATACCCAGACAAGAGAAAGACTGTATCTCACCTCAAGAGTTGCACGTCCTCTTCATTCAAGAAGTTAGGAATCAAGGATTCAGCGTGACATAATAATGAACCTGCGAGTCACCAAAAAGACCCTTAGTAACAACAAATAAGACTACAGTGAAAATAAAGAGTGTTCTTACGCAAGTTCCTGCAAACAGTTGCAGCTTTTTGCGTTCCATGGCTAAACGGAAATCCAGGCAACGATTCAGCTGGATCCAGACGCATGCACTCAAGAAACTTGTGAAGGAAGAGGTTCCTCTCCTGCTCTGAGAATAAGCAAAAGGAGTTGAACTTTGTCAAAAGAAGAGCAAGCAGATCCAACATGTTATACATTACAAGAGAAGCAGGGGAATCGAAGTGACCTTCACAAATGCTGGGAACAAAACAATGGAGGTTGGCAATTACTTTAACAAATAGTGAAGTCCTCTGGTGAGAATAGGAAGTTTGAGGCATACTACTTGAGATGAGGTTAGTTTCTAGCATTGTTGTACTTGAAATCTTCGAAGACGAAGAGGCATTCAAAACCCATCCACAAGCTGCAAATGCATCATAGTCTAGAGTAGCATCTTCCTCTCTTGGTGGTAATTCAGAAGAGCACCAAATTGATAAAAATTCTCCATGAGGAAGTGAAAATATTGCAGTCAGGACCTTGGTCTGGCAGATTAGAAGGTGGGAAAAGTTAGGAATTATAACAAGGCAGTCATGAATATCTAGACTGTAAACATCAAGGTAATTCCTATATGAATATTATTGAAACCTGTCTCCGAAGAATATTATATTTTCCTTATTAGTATAGGAATAAGTTTCAATATTTTTTCTTATTAATATAGGAATAGTATTTAGAGTTTTCATGATTGAGGAAGGATTCTCCTATCCTAACTTTATATAAACCTATGTACCCCTTATGTAATTCTTCATATCATAATACAATTGAAAGCTTTCTTTCATAAATTCAATATGGTATCAGAGCCACTGGCTACATCTTCCGCTGCCGTTGGTGTTAATCTCACCGTTGGTTCACCATGACCACGGACGACGAGACTGTTTCACCTTCTTCCTCTCCAAAACACTCTTCTTCTTCTACCATTCATACTTCTTCTTTCGTCTCCGAAACTGAGATGGCAGCCAACAACAACAACAACAATTTCGGATCTGAACCAGGCTCTGGACGAGCTTCCATTGGGAAATTCAATGGTAAAAACCACCTCCAATGGTCTCAGTCATTCCGGATGTTCATCACTGGGAAACAGAAAGGGGAATATCTTACTGGTATTGCAAGCAAACCAGAAGAATCCGACTCAGCTGCCTTCACCAAGTGGGACAATGATGACAATCAAGTTCGGCTCTGGCTCATCTTAACGATGGAACCAGATATCGGCAACAACTATCTTCTACATCAATCTGCAAAGGAGCTTTGGGATGATGTGAAAGAAACCTACTACACGCAAGACAACTCATCTACTTTGTTCAAAATTGAGTCCAGACTCTATAATTTCAAGCAAGGTAACTTGAGTACAACAGAGTACTACAGTCGACTGGTGCGAACCTGGCTTCAACTTGATTTGTATGAAGCTTAGAAGTGGGATACTCCGAATGATACAAAAACATTCCGGACATTCATGGACAAGAAGAGGACAGTTCAACTGCTTCTTGGACTAAATCAAGACCTAGATGTTGTGAAAAGCAGGGTTATGGGAACAAAACCCTTTCCAAGTCTGAAGGAGGCGTTTGCTGAGGTTTTGAGAGAAGAAGATCGGCGTCATCTAATGGTTACAGAGACGAAAACAACCTCTGAACCCATCAGTTCAAACCTGAAAACTGAGACCTTAACCACGGCTCTCTTTGTTAAGAACAACCATGACAAGGGGAAATAGAATCCTACTTCTGCTGCCTCTTCAAAATGGTGCGATCTCTGTCAACGACCCTTTCATACGAAAGAGGAGTGCAGGGAAATAGTTGGTGGACCACAAGGATGGAGACCCAGACTGAACTTGAATAAGCAGAAGCCTCGTGCAAACGCAGCTGCCACCAAAACTGATGATACGACACAGTTTTCAGCTGGACAGTTGGAGACTCGGAAGAAAATGTTTGCACAAGTCATGAATACTGAGAAAGCCGACCTCAAGAAATCTTACATGTCTAGTCTGTTCGGCAAACAAGGTACTTCGGTTGCTTACACTTCTAGTCAAAATTCTCAGAATATTTGGATCCTTAATTCCGGAGCTACATACAATATGACTGGTTGTAAACAGTTGATACAACACTTAAAACCTTACCCTAGAACCACAAGTGTCCTGATTGCCGATGGCTCAATAGCACCGCTAGAAGGAATAGGCATTGTTAGGGTTACTAAGGATCTTACTCTATGTCCAGTATTTTATGTGCCTAAACTTGATTGCAATCTTCTCTCTATTCATCAAGTAACGCATGATCTTCAGTGTGAAGCTACGTTTCGCTCTCCCGGTTGTGTGTTATAGGAGGTGTAGATTGGGAAGATGCTTGGAAGTCGTGAAATGCGTAATGGTATGTACCTGTTGAATGGAACTCAGGATCAGGACAGTTCCAGTAAAGCCCATAGTAGTAGTAATAGTAGTAGTGCTAATGTTGTTTCTAGTGTTGTAACACATTGAGAATCAAG
Organism: Linum usitatissimum; assembly: GCA_030674075.2. NCBI lineage: Eukaryota > Viridiplantae > Streptophyta > Magnoliopsida > Malpighiales > Linaceae > Linum > Linum usitatissimum. Next base: position 1,213,196 of record JAUJYP020000657.1, read on the forward strand.
CCATGTTGTGGCACTTCCGTCTTGGTCATCCCAGTTTTACTTATCTTGAAAAATTGCTACCTACATTATTTCAGAATAAAGGTTCAAAAGATTTGAGATGTGATGTGTGTGAACTTGCGAAGCATACGCGTTCTTCATATCCTGGAATCGGCTATCGACCTACCACACCTCAAAGTGTAGTTCATAGCGATATTTGGGGACCTATGAAAGTCAAGAACATCAATGGGGCTCGTTGGTTCATAACATTTATTGATGATCACACTAGGATGACGTGGACTTTCCTAATGAAAGAAAAGTTCGAAACGATCCATATTTTTCTGCTATTTCACAAAATGGTAGCTACCCAGTTTCAGACTCGCATCAAGGTTCTGAAAGCTTATAATGTCCATGATTACTTCAACAAAGGCCTCGGCTCCTTTCTACACTTTCATGGCATCAGTCATGCAAGTTCGTATGTCAACACCCCTCAACAAAACGGCATTGCCGAACGCAAGAACATACACTTACTCGATGTTGCTCGCTCAATCATGTTTACACACAATGTTCCAAAGAATTTGTGGGGAGAGGTACGTTCTAACGGCCATATACCTAATCAATCGCATGCCCAATAGAGTCTTGGACTTAAAGACTCCTCGACATGTTCTTCTGGCAGATTTTCCCCATCTTGCCAATTTCTCAGCTGATCTTTCTCCCTGAGTATTTGGTTTCAAGGTTTTCATTCACAACTCAGCACCCAACCACTCCAAGTTAGATCCGCGCGTCTTGAAAAGCGTGTTTATAGGCTACTCTTCAACCCAGAAGGGCTATAGGTGCTATCATCCTCAGACCAAACGAGTTTACACCACTCGGGATGCTACCTTTTTTGAATCACGGGGGAGTCTTAAGTGTCATCAGAGGAACCATTAGAAAAACCTCTTCTTGTTTACCAAAGAAGAAATAATACTGCGATTGCTAATGATGCTTGAGACAGGAAACAGTGGAGGGGGAATTACAAATGCTGATCAAGAAGTGATAGTTGAAGAGATTGAAGAAGAGGGTGATGATTTGAGTGATCTAGAGGTTCCTATTGCTCTAAGGAAAGGTGTAAGAAATTGCACAAAATATCCGATTGCTCGACAAATCAGTCTTAGCAATTCTCACAGAACATTTATATCTGCTCTCGACGAGGAACAAATACCTAAGAATATTGAAGAAGCTATGAAACATCCAAAATGGAGAAGTGCTGTCATGGAAGAGTTACGAGCTTTGGAAAAAAATAATACATGGGACATTGTCTCCCTTCCGAATGGAAAGAACACAATTGATTGTAAGTGGATCTTCATCATTAAATATAGAGCAGACGGGTCGATTGAAAGATATAAAGCTAGGCTGGTGGCTAGAGGTTTCACTCAAGCATATGACGTGGATTATGATGAAACCTTTGCACCAGTGGCAAAGCTCAACAATAGAAAGGCGTTGTTTTCTCTGGCAGCAAACCTGGATTGGCCGTTACATCAACTTGATGTGAAAAATGTCTATCTTAACGAAGAACTTGAAGAAGAGGTCTACATGGTGTTTCCTCCAGAAGTGAAAAATCCGAGAGAATGAGAAGTTTGTAAGCTTTATACGGCCTTGTACGTGTTGAAACAATCTCCCCGAGCCTGGTTCAACAGATTTACCAAGGTTGTGAAGCAAGGAGGATACTATCAATGTTAGACCGATCACACCTTATTTGTGAAGCACTCACATACAGGGAAGATCTCCATCCTCATTATGTACGTGGATGATATTATAATCACTAGCGACGATGTAGAAAAAATTAAGAGACTCAAGGATCAACTGGCAAAAGAGTTCGAACTCAAAGACTTGGGGTACCTTAAATACTTTCTAGGAATGGAGGTTTCGAAATCTCAGAAAGGTATCTTAATCTCTCAACGAAAATATGTTTTGGACTTACTAAAGGAAGTGGGAATGCTTGACTGTAAGCCTATTGACACTCCCATGGAGTCTAATAAAACTCTTAGCGGGGAGGAGGATATTCCTGCAGTTGAAAAAGATCGGTATCAATGATTGGTTGAGAAACTGATTTATTTAGCTCACACTCGACCCGATATAGCTTTTGCAGTTGGGATTGTCAGCCAACACATGCACTGTCCTAATGAAGAACACATGGGAATGGTTCACAAAATCCAAAGGTACTTGAAGAGTTCACCTGGAAAGGGAATCTACTTCAAGAGAACTGCTCAACGGGGAATTAATGTCTATACTGATGCAAGTTGGGCTGGTGAACTCACAGATCGAAAGTCTACAACTGGTTATTGTAGTTATGTCTGGAGAAATCTTGTGACATGGGGAAGTAAGAAACAAAAGGTTGTGGCTAGAAGCAGCGGAGAGGCCGAGTATCGAGCTCTCGCACTTGGAATCTGTGAGAGTATCTGGTTGAAGTGCATTATGAATGAGCTGAAGATTGAGATTGATGGTCCTATGCAGTTTCTGTGTGATAGCCAAGCAGCAATCCTGTTCATCATGATCGAACTAAACATGTGGAGGTAGATCGTCATTTTATAACTGAAAATGTTAGTTCTGGTGTGTTTCGAGTGGAATATGTTCCTACGAAGTAGCAGACTGCAGATGTTCTTACGAAGCCTCTTTCAAGAGATGTATTCGACCACTTACTATCCAAATTTGGGTTGATTAACATCTACACCAAACTTGTGGGGAGTGTTAAAGAATATTATATTTTCCTTATTAGTATAAGATTAAATTTCAATATTTTTCCTCATTAATATAGAAATAATACTTAGAGTTTTCATAGTTAAAGAAGGACTCTCCTATAAACCTATGTACTCTTATATAATCTTTTATATCATAATACAATTAAAAGCTTTCTCTCATAAATTCAATAATATATTCAATAATATGTTAACTTTTATCGTTAAGAAAACAGAATAAAACACAAATGATAGAATAAAAAGGTATCATGAAGATTTCAGAATATTTCAACACGCAGTCAAGCTTGGTATAGTTGTTTAACAATCCAAGCTTGGACTTGAATTCTTCCAACTGATGTTTGGGTACAGCTTTGGTGAGCATGTCAACAGTCTGCTGTCTGGAAAAACATACTCCAAATGGATAATCTTCCGAGTTACTTTCCCCTAATATAAAATGACGACAATACATGCTATGTCTGACCATTATGTATTGCATTCTTAAGAATGACTGTAACTAGAAAGGGCTATGGATGCCTCACACTTGCGATTCTTTTTAACCAGATTCCTTCACAACTTCCATGAGAGATTGCTCCAGCACTACTGCGTGCCACCACCTCAAAGTTACAAGATTCCCCCATAGCTTGAGCAAGACCTTTCTGTAAACTCTCCATCCTGGGGTACAGGGTTGGAGGATTGTTCGGATTGACATTTGGCGTAGTTTAAGTTTTTCCCGGAAGGCTGAAGACATTCTTACTTCAATGGTTAAGGAAACGGAATAGATAGTTTTGGCTGAGATGTTGATTTCATAAAGCATCATGTATGCAAATCATAAAACAAAAAGAAGATAGTTTTGTAGTGACTTCTAAAATTTACCTCAAACACCATTTCTGGAACAGCGGAGAAGTGAAGGAACATATTAAGGTAGTTTTGTAAATTGAAGATGTCATTAAACTAATATAGACATCTAAGTTGTGTTGTACAAGAACTTACCAGAACCATGTACCAAAAGAAGGTGATAGGACAAAGCAAGCCTACAAAATTAATCACTTACAAAGGCTGTCGTAATGTGGGACCGGAAACTTGAGTCATCTGAGAAAACATCTGCTAGTCGAAGTGCATTGAGTTGGAGAAGCCCAGTGGGGGAAGATTTGGTAGGACAAGCTGAAAGACGTCTGCCTCCTCTGCATATGCCAACTCTGAGTACTTCCAGTACCTACACGCAACAAGTGGGCAACAAGTGTCAAGTACCAACTACCAAACAGAAAATATTTTGAAGTAGAAACTTGATCTGAAAGTCCAGTCAATGCATCTTCACCGAAACAGATATTTGGACTAATAATGCTCCTTGCAATTGTACATATAGTGAAGCAAGGACTCGTGCATAAAACTGATGGGAATGCAGGATATTAGATCGCCAATGTTCTGTTAAATACACTGTCTTTTTATAAATGCACACTCGTAGTTCGTTAAGCAAGTAAAAAATCTGAAGTATCTGTTATAAACTACAAGGATTCAGTGCCAGCACAAAAAACAGACCTCCAAAGCAACCGACTTTGCTACCTCCAGGGTTCCTGGAGAGCGTGCTACCTCATCAAGATAAGAAATGTTTTCAGCTTCACAAAGATTTAACAGCTGTGAAGTGTCAGAATAAACAGAGAATTAGTTTAGCGGATGCCTATCTTTGATTGCAATAGAAAACTGGTATGTTATGTGCAACCAAATCTAAGCGTAAGTGGACTTACAATGGATAACGCTTTAGCTTTGATTCTAGATAGACTTGAAACGACTCTAGGAGATTCCAAAACTGGAGAAGTTATCTTTAACTTCAAGAGTCTTTGGACCAGAAAAAGAACACTGCCTTTTGCACACAGTTCCTGGGAGACAATGGACATAAGAAACATGCAACCGTGGATTGTGTCAGAACAATGTTGGAATATATCAATTTCTTGGATACCTGACTTCGAATGTGAGATCAAATCGAAAAATGTTCATGAAGTTTTGTAACGCATGAACCCTTTCTTGTTTTACAACTGCCCCCCCACCCCCACCAAAAAAATAAACAAGAAAGAAAGAGAGAAAAATATGTCATGTTCCCTTAAAATTCAATACATTTTCAGACATAGTTTAGAAATAAGAACCAAATCCTTACTCAGAATTCCAGGTATGAAGCCAGAGCTAGGATTCTAGGAAAGAAAAGTTAAATACATGCTCCACAATCATCAATGAGCAGAAATAGCTTCAACAACATAACAACCTTCATAATCCAATCCCTAAACAGCGAAGAAGTAGCATTAGAAAAGCATTAACAGTTCCGAACGAGGACCCTGATACATAAAGCCAAACTCAATGGGCAGTGGCAAAAGAAAGTGAATTATGTTGGCAAACCTTGCTCCTGAGAAAACGTTCTCTAAACAGCTTTTGTTGGCACAAAGAATGAAGAAATTGTATAGAAGCTTCGCATTGTTGGCAAAGATAGTTAATAGTTTGTTCAACTGTTGGATTTGATGTCATCTGAGAGCTAGTAATTTGAGCTGACAACTTGACCTGAAGAGACCTAACAGCTACATGAACAGCTCCAAAAGCAACATCCATAAATAGGTTGACCTGCAAAGGAGAGGGATAAAGTCTCAGTCTGCATGAAAAAAGGATAAATAACTTTAATTTGTTGTGCGAGAAGTGAGAAACAGACAACAGACACACTGCTTCTTCACATCATGGATAACATCTTCACCTATACTGTTACCTAAGAAAGTACCATTGGTAATTCATAAATGGGAATAGAAATTGAAAATTATATAGTGAAACTGAATGTTATTTTCACAGTGCTCAATAAAACTATACGGAGTATATAAACATGGCAGGATCACACCTTGGAGTGTGCACGAAGAACTTGAACAAGATCTTGCCACTGGGTAGATATTGCACCCGTCAATAGGTATAGACTACATGCTACTGCAGCTGGAACTAGAAGAGAGGGTGAGCTTGAATGAAGGTTCTCCTGAATAAAAAATCAAGTCAAGGTTTTGATATAGAAAGCATTAAGCATGACACATGAATCTTAGTAAGCAATGAAGAATACCTTTTGATGACCGTTAATTATAATCAGTAAATAAAAGATCAGATCCAGCAGCTGTTCTGACACTTTCACATCGTCAAGTAAGATCTACAAATGATATCAGAAAAAGATTGAGGGAAATTTCATTTAGTTGGGAACAACCTCTTAAGATAGTTACATACACCAATCGCAGAAGAGAAGGTAGATCAGGCATCAACTACCCAATAACTAAACAATTACAGAAGAAATAAACATGTGATACAACAATTACAGTCCAGGATTTCATACCGCCCCCCAAAAAAAAAGCTGAACGTGTGGAGCATCACTAAAACTTAACCTGCTCTAGTTTGCTATGACGAGGTGCTAGGTCATACAAGACATGCAACAGCCGAAACCCACACAGTACATATGTCAAGGCAGGCTCATCTCCACGGGATGACAACAACACTGCTATAAGATGCATCGGAAGAAAGACGGCTAGCTTTTCCATGTCAATCTGGAGGGTAAAATGGGTTGTCAGATGCAGAATAAGAAGCTGCCTTCGAAGAGCAAAGTTCCAACCCTTACCGCTACTCCATTTCCGGAGGGCAATTGAATAACCAAATTTTCAGCATCACTTAGCAATTTACTAATCTCCTGCGACCCAAGCCCATGCAACTCTCTAACAGCAACAGTCAAGTCAATAACCTGGTCGCATGTTCAGAAATCGATACCAGTTCATAGAGGGGAGATAACAAATTCGAAGAGTTAAAATTGATAGATTATAAACAAACACCTTACGACCTTTCAAAATCAACTCACCGTATCAGCAGTATTCAAGGGTATGTCCCTTATCAGCTTCATCCTATAGCCCAAAACCGAAAAATCTGAAGTTAGCATGTGTAAAGCAGCTCCAAATGCACCAACACTAGCTAGCAAAATTTTCTTTAGCTCATTGTAACAACTGGTATTAAAAAATAAAAATTTGAAGGACATCAATGGCTACAGGTTGAAAAGATAGCTGTTGAATTGAAATGAAATCGAGAAATTGTGTTCTTGGAACAGTATTGGGAACAGATGTTTAACCTGCATACCCGCGGCCTTCCTCGATCTCTCTCCTTATCGAACACGATTTCACCGGCAACGCGCAATGGATATCACAAGAAGTTAAGGAGCGGACGACCGTTGTCTCCTTTGTAGCTCCGGCACTGAAGGCTCGGATTGGCATCAGGAGTCTGACCCTTGATGGCATTAAATAAAATCTGAGCCGTCATAATTGCTTTCATTTAACGACTCAGATTTAAGGCGTAAAAATGAAAAATTGTTGACGGCCCCTCCCATCTGGGCCCCGAGTAAAATGCTAAAGGACATTTGGTACTGAAAGGTGATGTAGTTTGAATTAGGAAGGACGGATTCGGTACCCCTACTGTTATTACTAACCTTTTGTTCGACCCATTGGCCGGACCAGACATATATAATCTATAATCTGAATCTCTAAACGACGCCTTAATTTTTGAATTAAACAACGCCCTAGGTTAAGTGAATTATTGAATTACCCTTTCGTAAATTTTGAAAACTTATAAGAAGTTCAATCTTCGACACACTCAATCATTCTCAAACTCGAAATTTAGAAGTCGAACAAGAACTTGAAGATCCGAGTTTGAAGATCAAACCTTGAAGATAGACGACGTTCCGATAAGGTAACCCTCGAAATCGCACTTTTCGATTCGAAGGTGTTTGAGGCCCTCTAACTGCCGCAGTCAGCCCTTTTTAATTTTAATTAAATTAGTAATTAATTTTAATTAAATTAGTAATTAATTTTAAATTTAATTAATGTAATTAGTTTAATATTGTTAATTTTAATTAATATAATATAATTAAAGTAGTAATTAGAAGAATTGTGAGGTGTAATGAAAAGAATTATCTCTTAATTGTATTAGTTAAGTAAATTAATTAATTTTGTAGGTCAATAAGATTATACTAATTACATGTAATTAACTAGATGTTTGATTTCGTTAAATATAGTTTGTGAATAAAATGGCGAAGACAAGAGTTGGTGGTAAGGAACATAATAACAACCGAGATGACCCGATAGAAGAAGAGACAGATGGAATCCAAAAAATGCGAGGGAGAGGCAAGTTAGTGGCAATTTTGAACAAGCTTGCAAAGCGCGAGATTACTGCTTCACGACGGAAAGAAGCAGCATTGGAGAAGAACAAGAAGAAAAAAATATACGAAACGCCATCGCCTTTCCTCCTATTAGGATTTCGAGAGGCCCCAGTAGGCCCTTTAGACCTCCACCCCCTATAGGCCCGTTAGACAGCCACCCTTTATGACTTCGAGCCGGAGATTTATTTCAGATGACGGCGAGGAGGAGCGGCTTGGTGGCTATGAGTTTGATTTTGTTCTGAACCATCCATTTAGGGTTTCTACTGGGTCATCCCAAGCATCGGCGAGCGTTGGGGTTACAATTGCGAGAGCTGGTCGTTTTGCTCCTTTCGTGAGTACAGGGGATGTACCGATCGATGAGGAGGTCGAGACTACTAGGGTCGAGGGAAACATTTCACGCACGTGGCAACTTGCTGAGGGGGATAGAGGATGGCAGCCCGATTGCTACAAGTTTGATTTCCTGTTTCGGGGGTCACATTGCACATTATCTGTGGGAGGTAGGTCCAGACTACCGTAACATCCGTGACTTCAAATTCTACACGCGCCAGAGTCATCTTCAGTATGTGATGGGATTTCAGCCTCAGACACCGACACTTGAGACGATGATGTCTACCTCGGGACTTCTCCACTTGGGCCCTAGTATGATCGATACGTTAGACGAGGCTCTACTCCACGCGTTTGTTGAGAGGTGGCAACCGTACACTAACACTTTTCACATGCCATTCAGAGAGATGACAATCACACTCCATGATATTTGGCATATTCTCCATATCCCGGTACACAAACGTCTACTTCACATTTCACGTGCTAGCTTGGACTTGCGGACCGAAATAGTTAGGGCTCTCCGTATAGTTCCTGCGGGGGATTTGAAGTTAGCAGTTGGACGAGTTGGAGGTGGGGATACCTGATACCCTTGGTTGAAGGGTGTTGTTATGCATAAAAAGTCGATGTTAGTCATGCCGAACGGTTTAATGGATTCGGATGCCTACAGGGTCTTCCTGTTTTTTCTGCTTGGTTTGACGCTTTTTATTGATCAGTCGGCTTATCAGACTCATCTCCTGTTGTGGGAGTTCTTGATGGGAGGTACCTTGCCTGTGTCACGTTATGCTTGGGGGACGGGCACCCTAGCATGGTTATATCACGAGCTTGGTAAGGCTAGCCACGCCGAGTGCAAGGGGATGGCAAGTTGTGTTTCACTACTTCAGTCTTGGATCCACGAGTATTTCCCTAGTACTCGTGCTGCTAGAATAGTGTGCCAGGAGCAGGGCGAGGGTGAGGCCTTAGTTGGACGGTGGAATAGTGGCGAGCAGTTAGAGCGGTCGTACCACTTCATGCACTGTTGGTTGGAGTGTCGCCGTCGTTTGCTCGATGATATGACCGCACGTGATGTGACCTGACTGTCGTTCGGTCCACGGCCCGAGGTAGAGGTTCTTGATTCAGCATACTGTGGAGTGATTCGTTAGGCTACAACTGTAGAGCACTATGACCTGATTCATGTTGTTAGACAGTTTGGCTACGTGCAGATGATTGCAGCGCAGATCGCCACTCCGGCTAGGGAAATTCGGTCAGCTGAGCCTAATAGATACGTGGTTGAGTGGTAGGACACCGCCGATAGAGCATGGAGGGATCTCGACTAGGTTCGACTGGTCTCACTTTAGTCTTTGTTTCGACGTATGGAGGACGAGGCCGATGTCGATCTAAGATACATGTACGGGTACCGACGGTACAACCACCCGCACATCCTCCGCCCAATCCCAGATGGTGCTCGCATGCCGACAAATATGATAAGTGTGCTTCCATTACTTTTGTTTAAACTTTGCCTTTGTTATGTACACAGTTACTGACTATTTGCTATTTCCTTTATATAGTTAGCTTATAGGATATTGGACCATATGCATCACTACTTTGACAGTTCGCTAAGACAACAGTACGAGACCGGGGATGAGTATCTAGACGTTGTCGAGGAGCTGCGTTCCAGTGTTGCAAACATGTACTTGGACTTCCGACATCAGAGACCACACCGCTAGACTATGTTTCCCCTATTATGATTAAATTATGTTCACATTTCTATCAGTGTTATGTATGACACTCATATATTTGTTTTTGTTGCTATTTGTTTTTATGTACAAGACCCTGTTACATTTGACATTATGTATGAGAACATCGTTTTGTTTTACGAAATGTTATTCAAAAGCTTAAACGAGGAATTAATAGACATAACGAAGTATAAATGACGTAAGTGAGGGTTTAGGGTTACTGGATTATGATTTAGGATTACTAATTTAGGGTTTAGGGTTTCGTAATTAGGGTTTAGGAAAAAAATCAAACTAGAACGAACCGGACATACTAAATGGATGTCCGTCTATTAGTTAACGGTGGATGAAACTCCTGTTCGTCCGGTTAGTTCCATCGGCCGAAAATCCGATCCGTCCGCTTCGTTCTGGTTCGAATTTTTTTTTGGGTTCAGGTTTTTGTATTTAGAGCGAAATTTTGGGCAATTGAATCCATATGAAGAGCACATTCATCAAGACTACAAGTACATCAAAGTAAATTATCCAAATACATCAAGCGGTTATTACAGAAACGAGAGTACAGTGTCATTGAGTTTGAGGTAGAACCAATAACTCACACTCTGCATGCTCTTGACAGTATAGTGTGCCCACCCAAACCGCTTTCGCACTATCATCGGCCCAATAACGCCACATTCAACTCACCCGCGAAATTGGAAGTACCTCATCATCAACATCCAAATATAAGTGTACCCAGTGCTCACCGTTGCACACTAAGTACGTCACACCCCCCAGCTTAGGTGTCTCCCCTAATTATCATCGGGAGAAATGTCTCTCCATACGGGATACCACACCCCCCATACCGAACACGACGTATGTGTATTATGTAAAGTGGCAAATCCGTAAAGGTCTAGATTCCAGAACCACCATGGTCGGTCACACGGTGTGTTCCATAGCCATCTCAATCTTGCTAGAACAATTTCTATCGGCCCGTCATACACCTTGTGATACCAGCATCCCCAGCACACCTGGACGTTGTCCATAAGCCCCTGACGCATAACCACGTATTGATGTTGGTCATCGTCGTTGACCGAGTGAGACACACACCTAAACCCGCAATGACCATTATTGATAATGTCAAACACTTTATTTAGCAGTGACCAGATCCCAAAAGAGATATACAAGATGAACGGTAGCACTAGAAGTGGTCAATCAAACAATTTAGGATGGTTATTTATTATATGATTGTTGGGATACAATTGTTTAGGTAAAAACTACACACCTCTGCTCGGAATAGACCTTGCTTGATGAGTTCTCGACATGTTTCTGTGGGTGTAGCCTTCTACGGAGTTGAACAACCTATAAAGTGATTTACTTGTTTTAACATAAGTAAAAAGCAACGAACACATAACAGAGTATAAAAAAGTACAAACCTGACTTGGTCTTGCCCTTGGTCAGGGTACAATGAGCATTCATATGCTTATGGTAAGAAGGGTTCCGCACATCTGTCTTACGTGCATAAGACCTACCCTTGGGGTCCTCAGACATCTTAGGCTTTTTCACGCCGTATGATTCTGGTTGGTACTAGGCACAAACCAATTTAGTCAAAGCACGTACAACATGCACACCTCTATCACAAATTGCCTATACCATCCCGATGAGGATGTCGCAGTCTGTCATGTCATGGTCTTCCCACTTCTCACTATCTACAGGGAGACCATACTTCAATGATCGCCAAAAGTGGTGGAGGTGATAGGGTTTCAACTCAACCCCATCACGCTCCATAGATTGAAGCCTACAAGTACAAGGGATTCAATTGTATCTTCGATCACACAATCGCAATCGTCCACATTCCATAAGTCCTCATTCACCAACTTAATCCCACAAAGGCTAACTTCATTTTTCAGATACGTAAACAGTTCTCTATGCGAGAAATGATAAGTTTAACAAAAAAAATAACTTGTTACGTATACATGAAAAATTAACTAGTTAATTAAACATTAACAAATAACTACTTACCTAAACATGATTAAATAACTAGTTACCTAAATATTAATAAATAACTAGTTGTATAAACATGATAAAATTACTAGATACATAAACATGAACAAATAAATTATCTTGCCCCTTGATTCATTTATAGCTCGTTGTACTTCGATGACTTGTCCCTCGATTGAAGCATGCTATCCCTCAAATAGTGTGTCAAGTTCTTGATTGGAAGAGTTGTACCATGTTTTGAGAGATGAGTGTTGGGACTCCACCTTATTTGTACTTGTACACCTAATATGAAAAACTTCGTTGGTGTTGCAATGGGCCCACTGAGTGTTATATAGTAACCACTCGCTTCCTAAGTACTCCATCAAACCTCCGACATTAGCCTAATCACTCATGATCATATCTTTCCACTCCTTGTAGAACTTCGAATTTAAATGTGCATACAACACTTTAATCCACCTACCATGCACGAAAGCATCAGCCATTTCTGCATTAACCGTGATGTACTTAATCTTTGCCTCGGTATTTCTCTTCATATGCCAAATGCATAATAAATGGGGAGTCTTTGGAAAGACAGTGCGGAGTGCCACAGCTGAACCTCGCTCTTTATCAGTCACAAATGTAGTAGGTTCCCGCTTACCCATCATCAAAGTCAGACATTTCAACACCCAAATATAGGACTCTGTTTTTCATTCTCAATGAATGAAAACCCGATGCCAAAGTTCTTCCACACCGTAGTCACACCAACCAACTGGATCCCTGGCTTCCTATAGGCGTTGGTGTTGAAAGTCAAGTCAATCATAATCACAAAATACCATGAACTAAGCATCTTGACACATTCGGGGTGGCTAAGAAATAGATGAACAAGATTGTCGTCATCATCCTTTAAGTACTAAACAAAATAACCTAGTTGTGTAGCAGTACCCAAAGTCTACTCCATCGGATCCAAACCATCTAATTTCTCCTTCCTAATCTTGTATGAGACATTGTAAATTTGATTCATATTGTGACGCGTGTTAACTTCTTGTTCAGAGAATACCTGATCTTATTGGGTTCTGTGTGAACCGCCACCATATCCAGAATTTCTTGTTTTGCCTCATCTGATAACAGATTGCTTTCCGTGCTGACTTGGGTATGAAGAATCAAAGGATGATTGGGGTTCCCCTTTGATTTATCAAGATTCTTGATGTCTCCAATGCCGTCAATAAAAAAATTCCACTCGCAATCTACCACCCTTGATCGCACGACAAGTCTGAATGGACAATTACACTTCTTTGACTTCATCATCCGTTTCGGCGGATCTGAACCCTCAGATTTTCGTTTTTGCTTCATTGCTTTTGTTGGACCGTATGATCAGACGGGAATTTAGTTTTATAGGAATCTGTATTGCAGCTTGGACCACCACTTCACTGATAGTGTCGTTTACATCGTCGGATAAGAACCAATTGGTGTAATCAATTCCTTCACCGACATCAACTCCCTACAAAATATGAACACCAAAATGCAAACTTCATTAATCATTTATCTACATATAACCTATTCGTTCAATCTTTCAAAAAACTAGGCAAGCGTATACCGTAGTACTCATGACGATATTCGGTGTATCCACCTAAGTACAATTTGACGATACCGAATCACTACGAAGTGTTGCGCAACAGCTTACGCAATCAGACACATAATAAAGAAAGACGAAAGAGTCACTCGAAAATTTGACGGTATAAAGATGATTACGGCAAGAAGGAGTTTGACAATTCTATTCGAACAAATCCATTCACTCATGAGCAATTCCACAACCCGGTTGAACAGGCAATTCAAACAAACAACCAAACAGAAGTATAATAACAAATCATATGCATAAACATAAAAAAAGAACAAATTCGAGCCAATTGAATTCTCGATTTTCTTTATGAAATTTTATTCCTCTCTCCATATTCAAATTTAATGGAATAATTCCTCTCAGGATAAAACAAATTAACATCACGGATTTAACGGTACTTCAAACACCAATAAACAAAGAATATAATAAACAGGATACAGATCACACTGTTTGACTCGATCCACACACGTTGCTTTAAAAATAATGTATGGCATACACTAAATGCAAAACCACTTTTTGATTTGAAAACAAGCACACCCATTCTTTTCTCATTCTTTTCTCAGTGTAAAACCAAAACTCTTCATTCATCGTGTTTCTGTGAAAACCAACGTGTCAAAATGAGGAATGTAAATGGGAAGCAATTTATAGGAATTGAAACGACATGAAAATTTGGCGGTTAAAGCCAAGCAACGATTCATGATTGGTTTGGTCAGAATCAAAACCGATCAAAACAATGACAATCTCTAGAAAAAACCGTATCAAAATATTCATGGAGCAGAAGAAAGCAGAGCGACGGCCGCCGGCTTCGGTGGAGAGTGATGTCGTCCTGAGTTAGAATTTATTTTTTTAAGAAATTGGCTTAAATTTTGTTTGAAGTTTGAAGGGCAGCAATCTAACGGGTTGACGTGACAATACCAAAATTGAAAAAAAGCCTACATGGCAAGTTTTATAATTTGAATAGACTTAATTTATTTTAATATATTTATCTTATTTTTTTAAAACTTATTTTTTTCTTAACTTTTTTATTCAATTAATGGGTAACACTCCGATGTATATTTGTACCGGGTGCAACATCTACATGGCAATTTTTTACTGATCATCCCAACGTAATTTAATAAAATATCATTATGAGTTAATTAACGTTATGGTCACTTGAAAATTTGGCAAATGTTGCCGTCAGATTTTTAATTAACATCATCTTCCATCCATCCTCTTCTTTAATTATTTAAAATTGGACTTATATGCATGGTTCGAAGTTATAAAGTCTTCTGTATGACCAACGTATGAAGTTATTGTTGAGTCAAACCATAGTCTTCTGTCTCAAACTATCACTTTCTTGGAACAAATAAAAATTAGTGTTATTTGGCTGGTTCGTTTTCATGTTTCAGTACTAGAATATACGTTATGTGAATATAGACTTATTTTTGTATGAAATAAAGTTGTTTGGGTAGGTGATTTTGACAGGTAATTTGGGGTAATTTGGACCTTCGAAGAGATTTCGTCTTAAATCACTCATTTGGAACATCAAAAAGAGAAGAGATTTGAGGAGTTTTGAAATCACCTTGTAGGCCCGAAGAGAATTTCGTGGGTGATTTCAAATCATTCATGAGAGGTAGATATTTCGGAGGAGAGAGAGAAGATTTGAGAATTTTAACCAAAATTACCTCTTATTTCTTTTAGTAATTGATATGATCATAAATGAACCGAAGGCATTTTCGTATTTTTAATTATTTTATTGTTATTTTATTTTCTCTCTATGATAATTGTATTCAAAATCACCCACAAATCACCCAATCCAAACGGTCTATTTCGAAAATAGCAAGCTTCATTCAAATCACTTCTATTTCAAATCTCTAATTATTTTAATCTCTTATATTTTCAAATCATCTACCCAAACACTACAAGAATACGTGTCGATTCTCGCGGTTATGGGTAGTCCATTTTTGCGGTTAAGTGAGTTTACAATTTCACATACCAAACTTAGTGTCTTTTAACTGAACTTTGTCAACGCAAACAAGCAGTTATATGAACAGTTTGTTTTATAAAACAATTATATGAACATTATTGTGAAACCCTACCCTAGAATTCTACTCGGGTTCCAAACTCAATCAAACTCAACCCACGATTACTAACCAAAGCATAAAGCAAATATTAAAAACTGAACATGGAATTATTTTTTAAACCTTTTAATACTCACAGACAAGGATTCTAAATCCTTAAATACATGCTGAAACAAGACAAGTGGAGATGCAATGTCAGTACTAAAAATACATAAAAAACAGATAACATATGATATTAAAACTCCTACCAACTCTCTCCCCACCAACAGCTCTAGCACCTATGACTAAAATACATAGATACACCAAAGAAGACATACATCTAACGGGGTTAGTGATAAGAACTAAGTGGCTAACTAGACTAACATAGGACTGATACTTAATTGAGACTGAGAATAGAAGATGGAAGTCATCGTAGTCACTACTCTAATAAAGTGATGGTCCTGTAGGCGTCAACCTAGCATCAACCACCCCTAGCGGTAAGTGAACAACCTCATGGTGGATCTGACCATGAAACCACCCTGAATACCATGTGAGCTAGATCTTTAGGCATACTCAACATGCCATGCCTGAGTATGATTATAACCTGGAGGATTGAGAAATCCGTGGGTAGGTGACCCACGCATCATATCAGGAGCTAATCTAGCTAAGCCTAATCATGTCCTAATATGACCAGTGAATCACACGCTACAGTTCAATCGCCAAAAGCTTATGCTTGAAATATAACAACTGTCTATACAGATCACATGCTACTATACAACCTGAGAGCCATGCTCTGAATCACAACACTTGTATAGTAGATCACACGCTACTATACTGTCATGAGAGCCCATTCTTGAATCACAACACATGTACAGTAGATCACACGCTACTGTACAGTCCTGAGAGCCCCTACTCTGAATCATAACACCTATACAATAGATCACACGCTAATGTATATTCCTGAGAGCCCTGCTCTAAGACACACTAAAAATCCAATCATTAGATTCGTGACAACCTATTATAGTTCTACACTTAAAGCAGAAAAGTAATCATCAACCCCCACCCCTTATGAAGATCTGACATCTCTGATTCTAACATGACATGATTCCTTTCTCTGCCACGAATCCGTAGCTTCGGACCGTGCGTTGTGTAGAGCTCAAACGATCGAGTTATGCTCCATTTACTTTTTTGCAGCAATTTGAAACTTGCTGAGACAGAAATGTTTTAATAGTCCTCCAACTGGCTAAACATTACACTCATTGATCTGAAACTTCTAGTCATTGAGAAAACTGATCCAAGTTCTTAACTGTAAACCATCTAAAAAGCTACGGAAGCAAGATTTAAGAATAACCAATTGCACAACAACCACTTATCTTTCTGACTTTGCTGATCCGGTCACCAGATTTCTCCCAAATTGCTGGAGGGCCACTGGCGAGCCATGTCCAGTTTTTGGCAAAGCTCCGGCGACTCCCATCTTGTTGGAAAACTTGATCTTCGCCACCGATTCACCCCGCCTCCTTCGTCCTTCGCCTCGGAGATCCCAACACCGATTCGCCTCGCCTCCTGCGCCCTTCGCCCCGGATCGCCAACATGTCGTACGTGCCGTTGCCGTTGATTGTATGCCATTGCTGCTACTACAATCTATCATCGTCACTCTTCTCCCTAGAGCCGCTGTCGATCTCATTCGATCCCTAATGCCCTCTCTCTCGCGTACACCTTCCATACGCGGGTGAACTACATCTCCTCCTTGATCGATTGATCGATCTGTTATGGCTCTTCTTGAGATCATCAATCCTCTCCCATAGTGTGTCATGTTAGGATTTCTACTCCTCTGCCGAAATAACCCTATCCTTAAATAATACAACATCAAGCCTAGGGCCTCCTTACCACCATGCACATGGTCACCTTACCACCACACTCGTGGTCACCTTACCACCATGCCTGTGGTGACTCCCACTGTGCCCACGATCAATATCCCGTCATGCCCATTGTCAACATCCCACCGTACCCATGGTCAACATGTCGTAGTGCCCACAGTCAACATCCCATCGTGCCCACAGTTAACATCCTCGAATTAATAAAAATAAATTCGGTTTCCAACTTCAGACATCTAGTCAACAAGTAAGATTTTAAACAAACCGTAATTTATATCGCTGACCAAAATCGGGATGTCACAATTACTATTCGAGGGTTTTTGGAACACCCTCATCTTTTACAATTTAAATAAATGAGCAAAATGCCCCCGACAGGGAACTTTAAATAAAATTAAATAAAATATTTAATTAAAACTAATTCAAAATTAACAACTTAGAACAATAGGTAAGTATCATCATTAATGAAATCAAGTCTCCTTTAATCTAATATAATAATCTCAAATCCCAAAAGTCCACCACTGCACATCGCAAATTAGCTCCACTCCCCTCCTACAACAACTTTCAACACCCTTATAGGTGGCTCGGGGTCAGTCTTTTGTGCTCAAACATTAGAAGATAATCCCAATAAAATATTGGGACCTAATAACATGCTATTAAATGTAACACCCTATAGTTTTCAGACAAATATATTGTCCTCTTTGGCATAGCTAATCCCTAATAGATTTTATTTCGAGTGCATAATAGTGACTTCTTAAGAGGTCACCCATTTATGTATTGCTCCTACTTGAGTACATTTAACTTCAGAGTTCTTTACAAGAACTCCTCGATCTCGCCCTAAAAATGCCTCTTGCCAGTTAGGGACAAATGATTACTTATAGTCGATGGATCTCTCCTGAGATTTGTTGATGTGGGATTTTCCTAATGTGTTACATTAAATATCAATCACAACATAAAAACATGTCCTTGCAACCAAGGGAGCGGAATCAGCGATTTTAATCATAAAATCGTCTGAGTTTAGACAATCAAAGTAAACAGGTTGCAAGACTACACGATATAAGTTTAGACAATCAAAGATGAAACTGCTTAGACTTCGAATACCACTAGGCAATTCTAATTCACAAATGACAGAGAAATTCCACGATTTAAACGAAACAGGATAGATGCATTACACTGTCGCAATTCTTCTCTAATCAAATCATGCCCCCTTTCGGGTCTGCTAATTTTCTACCCATCTAGTATTCTAGTCCGCTCTTTTGAGACAAAGATCTAAAACCCACTAGGCGATTTACCGATTTAGAATTGCTCACACGATAGACTAATCATTCGCTAACGGATGAGGGTTAACGTCCAACGTAGTTATTTGATTTTGACGTTCTAGACATAGAAACTCTTTCGAGTCTAATACAAATCAAAATCAAAGAAGGAAATTTGCTGAGAAAACCCGTATGGAGGAGGAACACGCCATGTTCCTGAAGGGCATGGGCGTGTTCTCTAAAAATCGCTTCTCGGTCTGAAAGTTCCAGAAAAAGGACACGGGCATGTCCTTGAGGAACACGCATGTTCCTCTTGAATATTTGCAACCATCCGCTCCGAGCAACTTAAATCATTAATCTTCGTTCCGGCTTGTCCCCAAACATTATATATCGCCTGAACTTTGTGATTTATTCATCATTGAATGCATTTAGCTTCTCTATGCACGTCATATAGTTCAGAATAATGCCCTGACGTCGCTGTGCGCCTAAACTCAATAAAAACGCTACAAAACAACATTAAATGGACCCCGAACGGGTCCGAGACACTAAACCGAGATAGAACTTAGAAATGCACGAAACACCTTAAACTTCTACCGAAAACTATACAAATATGCATGAAATGTCGCTTAAATGAGGACGATGAACACAAAAAATCGAGTGTCATCAAATACCGCCACACTTAAGCTTTGCTTGTCCTCAAGCAAAAGGCTGATAAAAGTCATGGAACACATCTACAATAAAATTAAGTACTTAACAAAGCAGAGACAATCCAAAATCCTCAATGCACCATTAAATCTTCTGAATTGACAAATGACCCTTTCAAAAAACCAAAACAAGATGTAAAGGCCTCACAATAAGTTCCCCAACTTGCCACACATCATCATACACATTATATCAACATCTAGACTTACTTTCAAGGGGATTAAGCTCAAAGATGAAATCAATAATGTACTCACTGGCAGTGTTTCAAGCAAGGTAGTCAAAATCGCGATTTAAATCGAAAAATCGTACAATTTTACGATTTCACAGTAGGAGTTCGATCTTGATTTCCCAGTAGAATTGTTGGACATCAAAATCTTATGAAATTGGGAGGGAAAATGGGGAATCTGTAAAATCGTTTGAGGTAAAATCTTAAAATCGTTTGAAGAATGTGTATTTTGTGCTGTGTACTTATGATTTTATAAGCATTGTATGGTAAACTATGTACTTTTAGTTGTTAAATTTAAGCTATAGATGGTACTTAAAATCTTAAGATTTTCAGATTCGACCATACGATTCTGACTTTCCCAATGTTTTCGATTCTACGTGGAATCTACGATTTCACTACATTGGTTTCAAGGATAGTGTTTATGCACTCATCATCATCTCTGAAGTACGCTTCCAACACTTGCACATCAACCTACTCCTACTGATCACATCAAGGCACTTCAAACACTAATCCAGAGGTCTTTTATTCAGCTTTGTAATGTGGATAGAACAGAAGAGAAGGTGAAATGACTTTGGTGGTGAATGTACACCATGGCGAACGACTTATTCTACTCTAATATGGAGTTAAGTTACTACTTACAAACAACATTATGCAAGGATCTAATTCAACCAAGAGCTTAGGTCGTCTATCCCTTATGTAAAAACTACCACTTCAAGCTTTTGTGCTCGTTTATTCAAGTAAGTCGAGACCTTTTGGGCCTCATTTTGTTTTTTCTATTTTTCTTATCTCGAGACTAGGTTTCTTACTTATCTCCTTCCTTTTCTCGAAATTTTCACAATTTTTTCTCTTTTCCTCATTTTTCGAGACTCTACATAAACATCAACAATGAACAAGGGAAACTAAATACTCTTGCATTTTCAAAACTTAATAACTTTGACTCCTAGACTCGACTGAGTTACATGCCACTAATGTACACATGATCAAATGAAGGCTTTTAAGAAAGGGGATACGATATTATGGGGATTATGAAAATGGCTTTTTGGCTATGATTGGGTTCACAAGTAAATCATCAATTCAAGTGCACAAATCACAGGGAATCTTTCTGAGCATGTCAAGTCATTGATTCAAGATGGTTCCAACACGCTTGAGATTTGGAATAATATGCAAGATGAACAAGTACCCATCAATATTAGCTAACAAGAATCCTATACAAACTCACCCCCGCACTTAGTTTGGACAGTGTCCTCACTGAACAAAACGGAAAAGTTGCATAGGAGTACCTGGAAGCCGTGAGCAAACCGAAGAGGCAAGAAGCATGATCCATTGAAACTCAAACTCGGCTGCCAAAACACTCCTGAAACTCACTAAAAACACACATAAAAACCAAAAATAAAAGTGTCCAAGTCCCATACATAACACCTATACATACAATTCGACTCAAATAAAATGCAAAAGACTGACTCTAGACATGGATTGCCTCCCATGAAACGCTCTTTCTTTAACGTCTTTGAGCAAGACGATACATGACTCATTAAGCTGGGGAAACCTAACTTAGAACTTATTTGAGGCTCGCATCATTGTTTTTGACATACAGCTTATCTGCTCCACTCCAAAGTAGCCACTTTCTCTTTCCAGCAAAACAAAGTTCCACTATACCATCATCTCTAACGTCGCTGACTTCAAACGGTCCGAACCACTCATCTTTGACTATGTTATCATCAGGGGGCTTGGTTGGTTGCCTCGTCTCTCCCTGTTTTGGCTTCCCCTTTTTGTTGGTGAATACCATCTCTCGATTAACCTATTTCTTCATGATCACTTTCAGCTCAAAAGATGGGTCAGTAGGCAAATCAGAATTGAGAGTGACAACATTCACTTTACCAAGGTGTGTTTCATTCAATTTATGGTTAGATGACTCAATCATTCTTGAGGTGGGACTAGATATCTCAAGGACAATCTTCTCTCCTCACATCCTCAAAGTTATCCATCTTGCCTGCACATCTATAATGGCACCAACAGTGGCTAAGAACGGTCGACTAAAGATGAGAGGAGTTTTATTGTCCTCTTTGATATCCATTACCACAAAATCAACAAGGCAATATCTATAATGCACATTCACTAGCATATTCTCTACCATCCCCAGAGGTTCCTTAACGGACATGTCAACAAATTGGACATTCAAATCGATCAGAATTAACTTAGGTAGTACTAAACGCTTAAAAAGTGGATATGGCATGATGTTAATACTAGCACCTAAATCAGCCAATGCTCTATCAACATGATGATTATTAATAACACAAGAGATTGGAAAGCTCCCTGGGTCTTTTTGCTTGTGCCACCTTAGCCTACAAGATTGTTGAGCATTCTTCACCAAGTGTTGCTATAGGGGTGACCTCTTCTTTCTTCTTTCCAAACAGTAACTTCTTCAAATTTTGTGCATATGTTGGGATTTTGGTGACGACCTTTAAGTATGGCAGACAAAATTCTTGTTACAGAGTAGTTTCCCATATTTGTCATCGTCTGCCCGCACGCTCTTTCTTCTAGGGGTTGTTGGGTAATGCAGCTTTGGCCTATGTCTCTCTATATCCTCTGGTGTGAGGATGAAGTTTGTGTTTGCTGGTAATTGAGCCTTACGCGATGGTGTGCTCCTCTCGATTGGAGCTTCCTGCTTTAGCTGATCAACTTGGCAGGCATCTTCAACTCCATCATACCTATCCCATATGGATATGGCATGTGCTCCCTCTATGTGTGCTTTTCTCAGACATTGATGATTGTTGGGATTTTGCTTGGTGTTCCCTGGGAGCTGTCCTTTAGGCCTCTGATCAACCTTTGTGCCAAAGCTGTGTAGGACGCCTCCATCCTTGGAATCATTGCTTGTTGAATTTTTAAGATATTGCTTTGATTTGCTTATGGCACCTCCATGATCTTCATCATTCAGACAATGTCATCATTTAATCCCCTAGTAGTGGCCGAATTCGATTGTTTTGGTGGCTTCTCTGTAAACCCTGGCGGTCCGTGGTTGCTTGAATTCCCTTGTGGAGTGGTCTTGAAATCGATAAAAACACTACGAAACAACATCAAATGGACCCCAAACAGGTCTGAGACACTAAACTAAGATAGAAGTTAAAATGTACGAACAAATCTAAATTTCTACCCAAAACTATAGAAATATGTATGAAATGTTGCTTAACCGAGGGCGATGAACACGAAAAATCTAGTGTCATATGAGTACTTAATGGGAGGCTCCTCGTCTGTGTCACATTATGCTCGGGGACGGGTGCGCTAGCCTAGTTGTACCACGCGTTTGGTAAGGCTAGCCGTGCCAAGTGCAAGGGGATGGCAGGTTGCATTCCACTACTTTGGTCTTGGATCCTTAAGTATTTCCCTAATACTCATGCTACTAGAGTAGTGTGCCACGAGTGGTGAACGGATTTTACCCTGCTTTCAAATACCCACTAGATTGCTCTAGTGGGATCATAATTCTCCCTAGGGTCTTTCTATTCTTATTACTCAAGTTAATTTGCTAACTAAACCAAGTGACATATTGAATTTGTTTTTGGATTGTTTTAAGTAACCGATTAACAACTAAATATGCAATTAAAAGTTAAACGAATTCGAGAGATTAAGTTTCATATAGGAATGAAGGTTGCTCGGAT
This sequence comes from Linum usitatissimum, assembly GCA_030674075.2. Taxonomy (NCBI): domain Eukaryota; kingdom Viridiplantae; phylum Streptophyta; class Magnoliopsida; order Malpighiales; family Linaceae; genus Linum; species Linum usitatissimum. Next base: position 1,236,437 of record JAUJYP020000657.1, read on the forward strand.
TCGAATCCACTAAAGCTAGCAATGTATGAATGAGTGATTAATTATCTCGGTTATTCAGGTTATAACAGCTCGACAATTTCCTAACGTAGTCTTAGATCACTCTCGCGCCTCTAAGGATCTATTTCGTCTAACTGTAGATTCCTCTGTCGAGCTTACCTACAACTAAATAAAACGCATTAATCAAGTTCAATGAAATGTCACAACGATAAACGTGCAAAGAGCCTAAACGATTTGCTCCTCTCTCGAGCTAACGAATAATCTAGGGTTCTTCCTAAGCGACCTATCAACCTATGTTCCTCTCGGACCCACAAATCAATGTCGATGACTCACTCAAGACGGCCATACAAAATTGAATCAGAAATTAGGTTTTAGGAAGAACGCATCATAAGTCTGAATAAACCTCAATAACAAATCAAATCATCCATACAAATTTTAGCTAAAGCTTCATCTCATCCGAACAACACAGAAAGTTTAGCTACTCATGGTTCGGGAAGTAAGAAGGGAAAAACAAATGAGAACAACCCGGAAAGATAACATGATCCGTCGAGAATTCCAAATCCTGTCGCCGATCTTCTCTCCGTTTCCAATTGATGATAACCTTTCGCTCCAATCGGTCTCCGACACTCTTTGTCTCTCTAAAAGCTCTAAAATATGTGTAAAAATAATGATGTCCCGTCCAGAGGGTTGCTAGGGCTTTTATAGGCTTGTCGTCCCAATCCAAGAGGAAAAAGGATTAAAAATCCGTCTGGGATGGAACACGCCGTTTTCCATGTGGACACGCCTTGGGACACGCCGTGCTCCTAGCCGTGTTCAGCCCCTGTAACTTTTCACCCATTTTTCATCATCAGGACATGCCGTGTTCCTTGGAGCATGCCTTGGGACACGCCATGTTCTATGTCGTGTTCCTCCCCTGTAAGTTTTTCACCTTTTTCCACACCCGGAACACGCCGTGTTCCTCTCCAGCTGCTCGTAATTAGTCCGTTTCCGCCCCCTCTTATCCTCAGACACCGTGTATTGCCTAAAAATATATCAAAAACACACCGAACACGTAATACGGCCCCAAGGGGCAAGAGAATGAACATGTGCTAGAGATCCATGGTTTAAACACTTTTCGACACACAAAAGGCTCATTTTACAATAAAAAAGGTGTGTCGAATATGCAACACATCAAATCACCCCACACTTAAAAACTTGGTTGTCCTCAAGCAAATCTACTAATTGCCCTCTATAAAGGCTCAGCATATGGTGCTCGGAAGTCAAAGTTCAGACTCTCAAACTATCATGGTGTTTAAGGATGCAAGGTAATCACAAACCACTCATTTAAGCACGGAACACCGAACTCCTCGAATTAGCATAAGATAGATTCATAGATATTATATAAATGAGTTGACACCTAACCACCAGAATGTATCCATATCCTCCCAACAGTTATACCGAATAATTGCCAGTGGAAGTAACAGACTGACGGCTCGTCCTGGCCGGGATTTCTCTTCCGTCCTGAGGGAGGACGTGCTTCAATTTTTAATAGCACTCAAGTTATGCTAGCACCTCCCTCTTATTTTGAGTTGCTTACTTGACTATCTACCTCTATAGTTTACTGAAAACAAAGCTTGGATGATTCGATGTTGCTTTTCGCTTCTTTCTTTGCTTTTCCTTCTTTATTGCTTTTTTAGATAGCGGCTTTTTCCAAATGGGGGAATTGGTCACAACTTCAGCCGGACTCGGAAGTAACTCCGGCCCACGCCCCAAGCCTCATAAAGGTAGGGAAGACTGCAAACCACTAGGGTCGCCCTACGTGTTTTGATTGCAACCAAACCCCCACGACATGTTTTCTAGCAACTTCATTCGGACTCCTCCCGCCTGTTTTACCCTTCATAACAACTTAGATAATTTCGTGGGAGGATACAAATACACTCTACTGCGACTTAGAACAAAACAGTGGAAGGTAAAAATTCATTTTCTTAACATATATATGATTCTCTAGTATACTAATGTGGGTGACACGGTAGATGGTTCAAAGCTGATATCCTCACATCCACGACATCCACTCATAGATTGAAAACCCTAACATGCATTCACTAATATCCACAATCTAAGCTCAAGAGGGAGTTTCGAATAAACAAAAGGGAGGCAACGCACAACTAGGTTCTCACAAGTTATGTATCCCACAATTAAAAAGCGGCCGAAACCACCCCACACTTAAACAGGACATTGTCCTCAATGAACCAAACAATCGAGAAGGAGCGAACAGAAAGCGTGATACTAACTTGGAGAATGTGAGAACGGAGCATCTGTGGTGCCTGGACGAGGACCAGGTCGGCAAAAGGCAATAAACGGCGTCGAGAGTAGAAGGAGGCCTACAACCAAAGAGACATGAAAGAGCAAATAGAAGAAAGGCCAGCGCCAATCCGTTACATCTATCTAGAGTCAGCGAAACATAACACAAATATCAACCACAAGACACAAAGAAAAAAAAACGAAAAGAAAATGAAACACAAAGAGTTCTGGATACGACAAATAGCACTCTGACACACTAGGCAGCTCCTACTGGTCATGTCATGCGGGGGAGAAGGTGGAGGGTACTGGAATGGCGCATAGGGGGGAACTTTGAGTGAGTGAAGGCGTAGAAGCATTGCTGCTCCTGAAAAGTGTACTGCTAGTAAGCATACAACTTGGCCATGGAGACCTGCAGAGAGTCGACCCGCCCTGCGAGATGGCCGATCTGAGTGCCCAAATCCTCGCCTCTGTGCAACCGGAGGAGGGGATTGGCGGCCCTACGAGGAACCCTCGTCCATTACTAGCTCCCTCTCTCTGCCGGCGGGGCAGCGATCAGCGAAGAAGTCGAGAATCTCGGCTGCTCGGAGGAGGGAACTGGTGAGGCGCTGAGGAGAGACCCGCGGAACGGCGGAGAGGGCCTCGAAGGCGGACTGACACCGCAGGTTCTTCACCAAACGGGTGACGTACGAGCCCCCATACAGCTTGGTGGTTGTCTCGGCAGAACGAGACCGCTGAGCCGTCAATAGCTTGGCAACCAAGGGGGCCACATGGACACGCTCCTTGGTGTGGACAATGTACAGGAGGAAGAGGTCGCGGGAGGTGCAGACACCTCCTGAGTTCCCCCGCTGAGTAATGGTGGCACGGAGAAAATGGTGGAGGAGGCGGAGAAGAGGCACCTCGATTGCTGCGGCCTTGGAAGTGCTCGACTTGTAGTAACTCCAACGGCCGCCCTTAAGACGCTTCATGGGCTCAGAATGAGCAATCTCGCTCCAGAACTCCTCATGAGCCCTGCAAGTAGTTCCAGCAAAAACGATCAACGGCGGACTGGATGTGAGTTCCTCCATAGAGTAGAAGCCGAGCTACACCCCGAACTCGTTGAAAGACCTGGAGTGGCGGACCTCGCCGCACTGGAGCTGGACCGCGTCAGCCTCTCGCGGATCCGTCGTCACCTTAACCCGGATGGAGGTGATCACCTCTTTGGTTGCCCACTCCTGAGCGTCCTCCTTCACATCGAACAAAGGACGAAGGCCAGCAACATCAATGGCGGAGGCGAACCGCTCCCGAATGCCAGCGGTTGACATCTCAGCCAAGTCAACCCATCCAGAGGCGGTAATGGCTTTCTGGAAAATCTCCGTCCAAACTTGCTGATCTGCCTGATCGGCGAAGCTGAAGCACCATGTTTTAACTGCATTTGGCATGCCCTGCACTTGGAAAGAAGTGGACTGAAGCACGCCCCGTCCCCACTTGCGAAGAGAATCCATCCTGCAACTAGAAAAACGAAGGAACATAATTTCCCGCAATCTAACCGCAACAGGGCACATTCTCGACACAAGTAACAGTCGAAACAGTAAAACCATGTCATATTGCATCACAATGTTCACAAACACACCAGTCAACCCACACTTAAAAGAGCATGAGATAGAACAAGGATCATCGTATAGGCATGAAAGTGCTAATCAGGCAAAGAAAAGTCATGATACCCAATGTTGCATGGAAATGGACGTGTAATGGGGGGACAGTCGCCCTATGGTCCTACCACAATCACCAATTTCAGCAAGATATAGGCAAGTAGACAAAAACCCCCCTGATTTGGGAAAATTAGGATTCATGAGTTAGCCTAAGTGCAGATAAAATTCGAACAATTGACGGCATAACTCAAGGCAAAACATCTTGAAAACCAGTACACATCCTCACTAGGGCAACAATTTCATATATCCAAGTTCAATTTCAGAAAAGCACATAATCATAGTATTAGGGTTCTGGAGGATAATCCCCAATTTCAACAAAATCGAAATTAGAACTCACAATGGATAATTGGCGATTCATAAGGGCAGGAGAGGAGGAGTGGAAGAGATGTGTACCTTAGAGTCGACCTTAACATGACTGAAATTGAATGGAAGAGGAAAGACCCAAGGGAGGAGCTTCAATGGAGGGGAAGGAGTCTTCTTGCAAGGAGGAGTAGAAGAGAGGAGGAAAAGAGGGGAAAGGGGTGAAGATGGGAGGCGAGGAGAGGAAATGGTGGAGGGAAGAAGGCTGGAGGCGGGGGAAGGGATGTGTAGGGGGTGGGAAGGCGACGGTTCAGAAGAGAGGAGGAGAGGAAAATTGGGAGAAAACCCGAAGAGAGAGGGAGAGAAAGTGCTAACCTGGAACTGGAACACGGCGTGTTCCAGATGGAACACGCCCGTGTCCATTCTCTGGAAGTTTGAGTCCAAAATCCCGTGCCTGGAACACGGATGGAACACGGCGTGTTCCAATCCTTGTCCAGTCCTTGGAACTTTGGCATCCGAAATTCCATACGGAACATGGATGGGACATGGCGTGTGCCTCGCCGTGTCCACTCCCTGGAACTTTTGCATCTCAACAGGGCAGGAGAACACGACGTGTTCCAAGGGGGACCCGCCGTGTCCCTGAGGAACACGGCGTGTTCTTCCTGAACGGTCCCAAAACTTCGAATTCTTCATTTCCTCCAATCCTGCAATCATATTAGCGAACAACAACCATGCCAAAACGTCCCAGAACAGTATTTGATATCCAGACTCAATGACTCGATCCTAGACTCACTGACTCGAAAAACTTAAGAAAAAGAAACACTCGAAACTTGGGTTGCCTCCCCAGAAGCGCTCTTTGTTTTACATCTTTGAGCTAGACGAACTATGGGTCAGCGCCCTCAACCTCAGGAGGATCGAGCTTCATCTCCTCAACGACTCCGAGGAAAGCCCCAGTGGCATACATTTTCAGACGATGACCGTTCACCTTGAAAGGATCCTCATCGGGGCGAGTAATTTCCACAACACCATGAGAAAAAACTTGAGTGACTGTGAATGGTCCAGACCATCGGGATCGCAGCTTTCCTGGAAAGAGATGGAGACGGGAGTTGTATAGAAGTACCTGATCGCCAACTTTGAACTCCTTGATTCCCTTCAGTTTAGAATCGTGGATCCGCTTGGTGTGCTCCTTATATAGCTTGGAGCTCTCATACGCTTGCTCGCACCACTCCTGTAGCTGATGTATCTGCATTTTTCTTTCCTCGCCCGCAACTCCAAAATCCAAGTTAAGTGCACGCAAAGCCCACCAAACACGGTGTTCCAACTAGACAGGTAGATGACAGGCCTTCCCATATATGAGCATGTAAAGGGAAGTGCCGATAGGAGTTTTGTAGGCCGTCCTATACGCCCATAAGGCATCGTCGAGGTGAACAGACCAATCAGTGCGTGAGATGGCCTTCTCCAGTATCTATTTCAACTCTCGATTCGTCACTTCGACCTGTCTACTTGTCTGAGGATGGTAAGCTGTCCCTACACGGTGGCTGACCCATACTTAGCACACACCTTATCGAATTGGCCACGGAAGTGAGTTCCTCTGTCACTGATGATAGTCTGTGGTGTACCAAATCTGGAAAAAAGCTTCTTTAAAAATTTTCCTACCACCCTAGCATCGTTGGTGGGAAGAGCCTGAGCCTCCGCCCACTTAGACACATAATCCACTGCAACTAGGATGTACTTATTCTTGTGTGAAGCAGGAAAAGGACCCATGAAATCAATCCCCCAAAGTCGAAAATCTGAATCGGAACTGTCATAGTCTGAGGCATTTCATCTCATCGAGAGAGCTTACCTGCTCTTTGGGATTGATCGCATTTGTTGACAAAATCCCTGCAGTCCTTAAAGATGGTGGGCCAAAAGAATCCAGAGGTGAGAATTTTTCGAGCTGTTCGTTCCGAGCCATGATGTCCACCGGTCGGTCCTGAATGACAGTGAGTCATGATATCGCGAGCCTTGTTGAGCGTTACACATCGACGAATAATGTTGTCAGAGTCGATACGGAAAAGATGCAGGTCCTCCCAAAAGTACTTCTTAATGTCGGACATGAATTTCCACCGCTCATGGCGAGTAAGGTCACTCTGAATCGCCCCACTAGCATGGTAGTTGGCGAAATCGGCAAACCAAGGCCCTTCAGCTTCGTAGATCATGATGGCGTAGAGGTGCTCCTCTGGGAAAGCCTCCCGAATGTCAGGTGATACCTCTCGTGCGTCCACAGAGTGCTCAAGACGAGAAAGATGATCAGCAACAACATTCTCCGAACCTTTCTTGCCTCGGATTTCGATATCAAATTCCTGAAGGAGGAGGACCCATCTCATTAGTCTTGGTTTAGCATCTGAGTTGCTCATGAGATAACGGATAGCGGCGTGGTCTGTGAAGACAATAACATGGGACAACAGGAGATATGATCTGAATTTGTCAAAAGCATACACCACAGCCAAAAATTCTTTCTCCGTAGTGGTGTAGTTCCTCTGAGCTTCGTTGAGAGTCTTGTTGGCGTAGTAAATAGGTCTGAAGCGTTTCTCAATTCTCTGCCCCAAAACTACTCCAACTGCAAAGTCACTCGCATCACACATAAGCTCAAACGGAAGATCCCACTATGGTGTGATCAGTATTGGAGCTGTGGTAAGTTTGGATTTGAGGGCTATGAATGCTTGATGACAGGTTTGATCGAAGTTGAAGGGAACATCTTTCTCAAGTAGGCAAGTCATAGGGAGTGTAATCTTCGAGAAATCTTTAATAAAACGCCTATAGAAACCCACATGCCCCAAAAAACTCCGAACTGCCTTCACTGATGTAGGGGGTGGCAGTGTAGATATAGTATCAATCTTCGCCGGATCAACTGCAACTCCCTTCTTAGAAACTTTGTGACCAAGCACAATTCGCTCTCTCACCATAAAGTAGCTCTTCTCCCAACTAAGAGCTAGATTCGTTGGCTCGCATGTTTTGAGGACTTTTTCCAAATTCAGCAGACCTTGCTCAAAAGAATCTCCATAAACAGAAAAGTCATCCATGAATACCTCCATAATCTCGCCGATGAGATCTTCAAAAATAGCCATCATGCATCTCTGAAAGGTCGCAGGAGCATCGCATAGGCCGAAAGGGATCCTGCGGTAAGCGAATGTACCAAAGGGACACGTGAATGTCGTCTTGTCTTGATCTTCCGGGGCTATAGGAATCTGGTAATATCCGAACATCCCATCTAAAAAACAATAATACTCGTGCCCCGCCAAACGTTCCAGCATCTGATCGAGGAAAGGAAGGGGAAAATGATCCTTCCTTGTAGCATCATTCAACCGTCTGTAGTCTATACAAACTCGCCAACCGCTAACAACCCGTGTAGCAATTAATTCCCCTGCTGTATTAGGCATTACAATGATTCCTCCTTTCTTCGGGACACAATGCACAGGACTCACCCACTTGCTGTCCGATATGGGATAGATAATCCCTGCATCTAAAAGTTTCAAAGTCTCCTTGCGCACTACCTCCATTAAAGGGGGATTGAGGCGCCTCTGGGGTTGACGAACTGGCTTCTCATCCTCTTCTAGATAAATTTGGTGCTTGCAATAATTGGGACTGATTCCCTTAATATCTGTTTCCATGCACTTGCTTGTTTATGTTGCTTCAAGAGAGCGACGAGGCTGACCTTTTGTGGCGGAGAGAGAGTCGAGTTGATGATCACTGGAAGTTTGGACCCATCCTCCAAGAACGCATACTCCAAACTAGGGGGAGTTCTTTTAATTCCAAATCTGGAGGTTCTTCATAGGATGTCTTGAACTGCACTACTGGTGCTACCAAAATAGGTCGATCGTGTGCTAGTACTCCATCCGCTTGGCAAATAGTCATGGAAGCTACTTCCTCATCGTCCCTGTACCTGCACTATTATCCTGCATACCAGAAACTATACTCTTCTCTAGTGGGTCATTCCCCACTAGGTTAGTGAAAACAGAAGTCAAAAGAGAGGTCACAGTTCCATCAAAAGAGCACAAATCATCATAGGCCATTTGTCTGGTGCCAGCTGAACTTAATCGAAACGTTACACTATCTAATCCAACCCTAAGAGTGATAGTACCATTACTGATATCAATTATAGCTTTAGTAGTATTAAGGAATGGTCTACCTAGGATTAAAGACATATTATAATGAGCATCTATCACCACAAAGTCAGTCAAGAAAGTATATTTGCCCACAGTTAACAATACGTCCTCTAAGATCCCTCTAGGCACAGTCGCTGATTTATCAACCAGTTTAATATTCATGCGTGTAGGCTTAAAGTCTATCAATCCTAGAGAATTAGCCAAGTTGTAGGACATCACATTAATACTAGCCCCTGTATTTGCTAAACCATTACTAACTTGCATATTACCAATCTTACAAGGGGGAGTGAACGGGCCTGTATCTCTTCGTTTGCGTGGTAGGGTCCCAAAGTCGATCTCTGAATAACTTGCCGCCATGTCTACTTCTTTGTTCAGCTCTGTGGTTTCCTTCTCAGCAAGATCTAACAGTTCGGGAAGCTTCCTCTTATTTGTCAACAAGTCCTTCATAAATTTTGCATAGTGAGGCATCTCCTTGACCACTTTCACAAAAGGCATATCGACATGTACAGTGTTTAGCACCTTCATGAATTCAGCAAATTGCTTGTCATACAACTCCTTGTTTAGTCGAGCAGGATATGGAACTCTCGGCTTGTAGGGATTCTCCACTGGTGGGGGACCAGGTGTGCAAAGAGGAGGTACTCCTTCAGTTGTATTTGGAATGGTGGTAGTGTGTGGCTCCTGTGCAGGAATATCATCTTCATCTAGAAGGGGTGGAGGTTGCACTAATGGTGTGACGATCTTCATCGGAGGATCTTGCAGCCGCTTTCCGTTTCTGGTTTCAATTGCCCCCATGTCTTCGTGTTGTCTTGGATTCGGAACTGTTGAACTAGGCATACCATTCCGTTTACCGGGACACCGGTGTTGGCTAGTTCGTTCAACTGTGCCTGCATACTTCGCATTGATTGTTCTCGAGCTTCATCATTAGCCACAAGCCGGTTCAGAATAGCAGTCAATGTTGGCTGGTCCTGTGGAGTAGGGAATCCAGGGGGAGTCTGATTAGTCGAATAGGTGATCTGATCCTTCTCTCCATAGCTCTCGTTGACATACCACTGCAGAATAGCAGTCAATGTTGTTGTCTAAGTATAGCGGTTGTCTTTGGCAATTTTGCTGATAATTTCCCTGATTTCTGTAGGTATTCTGGTTTTGTGGCGGATGAGTACCCGTAGCTCTGTAGTTGCTAAGTCCTGGCTGACCTCTGGCTTGATTATTCTGGGCCTTATTGAAATTCTGCCCTGATGATTGGTAACTACTTTGACCTTTATTGTAGTTCTGAGGTTGTTGATTAGGCGACTGGTAGGGATTCTGGTGTTGACCGCCCACATAGTCGACATGCTCATGTTCCATCCCCTATTCGAGCTCCTCCATACAGTTGGACACGTCATGATCGGTTCCTCCACATCCTCACAAGCATATACATAAGCTGTAGGTGTATTAGAAGGCCTTTGGGAATGCAAGCTGTTCTTCTGAGCTAATTCTATGTTGTCCATCTTCTTAGTGAGCAATTGTAGTTGGTCAAGTAGTTGAGCTTGCTGAAATTCAATAGTTGATGAAGATTCCTCTCTTGCCGCTCTTGTAGACTTTACTTGTTGAACCTGGTTTCTGGGCACATTCATCTTGATGTCTATGGGGTTGGTGAGGACAAGGGTTCTCATCTTTTGAGCATAGGCTCTGCATGCTTCTAGAGCTTGTGTTGGTGTCAAGTCTGTTAGATTCCCTGGAATGGACATGCTGAGATCCTTCTGCTTGTGGTAATCCAAACCCCTGATGAAGGTCAGAAATCTAGTATGCACATCCATGTCATGATGAAGATATGAGCGAAGAAGACTCTGGAATCTATGCCAGGCATCATAGAATGTCTCGTTGAAACGGCTCTTAAACTGTGAAATCCTAGCCTTTAATGCCTCAGTTTTGGATGGAGAGAAGAATTCCTCCAAGAACTCTGTGGCTAATCCATCCCAAGTAGTGAAATACCATGTTGGGTGCTCATACAACCACTCTTGTGCTTCTCCTTTGAGAGAAAATGGAAACAGACTGAGTTTAAGATCGTCGACGTGGACTCCTCTTGCCTTGTTCGTCTCAGCTAGACGCACAAAATCCCTAAGATGAGCATTGGGGTCTTCATCTGGTCCTCCCGTAAATGCCCTTGATTGGATGAGATTAATCAAGGGTACTGGAGTTTGGTAGGCTTGATCTCCCCTGATGGGACACAGAATACTCGAAGCAGCCCCTCCGAGAGTAGGTCGGCCATAGTCTCTCAATGGCCTCTCCTGAGGAATGAGCGGGATGTGTGTGTTGTGCCCTCCATTGTTGTGATTCTGGTTGTTGTTGAGATGGTGATTGTGATTATGGTCGTCGTTAATATTGTCCCCTTCTTCATTAACGTGGAATTCATCCATCTTGACCTCCTCTTCTGTCTTGTCTGGGTGTATAACTGGTGGAGGGTGATCGAGAGCAGCTTCTAATACTAACTTCTTGCGAGGTTTGGGACCTAGGTGAGTGTATGAAGTTTTCCCTTTGTTAGCTAGACGTTTACTCTTTCGGAGAGATGTTGAGTCTGCAATTTTGCCTGCACCACAGGAAACAACAAAACCGCGTAATATGAAAATGTGGGAGCTGAAGTAATGATATTATGGATGAGGGAATAGTTATCAATCAAAATTTTCCTAAAAACAGAAATTTCCCTGGCAACGGCGCCAATTTGATGAACGGATTTTACCCCACTTTCAAATACCCACTAGATTGCTCTAGTGGGATCGTAATTCTCCCTAGGGTCTTTCTATTCTTATTACTCAAGTTAATTTGCTAACTCAACCAAGTGACAGATTGAATTTGTTTTTGGATTGTTTTAAGTAACCGATTAACAACTAAATATGCAATTAAAAGTTAAACGAATTCGAGAGATTAAGTTTCAGATAGGAATGAAGGTTGCTCGAATTCGAATCCACTAAAGCTAGCAATGTACGAATGAATGATTAATTATCTCGGTTATTCAGGTTATAATAGCTCGGCAATTTCCTAACGTAGTCTTAGATCACTCTCGCGCCACTAAGGATCTATTTCGTCTAATTGTAGATTCCTCTCTCGAGCTAATCTACACCTAAACAAAACACATTAATCAAGTTCAATGAAATGCCACAACGATAAACGTGCAAAGGGCCTAAACGATTCGCTCCTCTCTCGAGCTAACGAATAATTTAGGGTTCTTCCTAAGCGACCTATCAACCTATGTTCCTCTCGGACCCACAAATCAATGTTGATGACTCACTCAAGACGGCCATACAAAATTGAATCAGAAATTAGGTTTTAGGAAGAACGCATCATAAGTCTGAATAAACCTCAATAACAAATCAAATCATCCATACAAAGCTTAGCTAAAGCTTCATCTCATCCGAACAACACAGAAAGTTTAGCTACTCATGGTTCGGGAAGTAAGAAGGGAAAAACAAATGAGAACAACCCGGAAAGATAACATGATCCGTCGAGAATTCCCAATCCTGTCGCCGATCTTCGCTCCGTTTCCAATTGATGATAACCTTCCGCTCCAATCGGTCTCTGACACTCTTTGTCTCTCTAAAAGGTCTAAAATATGTGTAAAAATAATGATGTCCCGTCCAGAGGGTTGCTAGGGCTTTTATAGGCTTGTCGTCCCAATCCAAAAGGAAAAAAGATTAAAAATCCGTCTGGGATGGAACACGCCGTGTTCCTCAGAACACGCCTTGGGACACGCCGTGCTCCTAGCCGTGTTCAGCCCCTGTAACTTTTCGCCCATTTTTCATCATCAGGACACGCCGTGTTCCTTGTAGCACGCCTTGGGACACGCCGTGTTCTATGCCGTGTTCCTCCCCTGTAAGTTTTTCGCCCTTTTCCACCCCCGGAACACGCCGTGTTCCTCTCCAGCTGCTTGTAATCAGTCCGTTTTCGCTCCCGCTTATCCTTAGACACCGTGTATTGCCTAAAAATGTATCAAAAACACACCGAACATGTAATACGGCCCCAAGGGGCAAGAGAACGAACATGTGCTAGAGATCCAGGGTTTAAACACTTTTCGACACACAAAAGGCTCATTTTACAATCAAAAAGGTGTGTCGAATATTCAACACATCAACGAGCGGGGCAAGGGTTAGGCCTTAGTTGGGCGGTGGAGTAGTGGAGAGTAGTTAGAGCGTTCGTACGACTTCATGCACCGTAGGTTGGAGTATTACCGTCGTCTGCTTGATGATATGACCGCATTTGATGTGACTTGGCGGCCTTTCAGTCCACGACCCGAGGTAGAGGTTCCTGATTCAGCATACGATGGAATGACTCGTTACGCTACCACTGTAGAGCACTACGACCCGACTCCTATCATTAGACAGTTTGGCTACGTATAGATGATTCTAACATTGATTTCCACTCTAGCTAGAGCAATTCGATTAGTTGAGCCTAACAGATACGTGGTTGAGTGGCTGGACACCGACGATAGAGCCTGGAGGGACCGATACTGGGTTCGAATGGTCTCACTTCACTCTTTGTATTGGCATGTGGAGGACGAGGCCGATGTCGATCTAAGATACACATATTGGTACCGACGCCACAGCCACCCGAGCATCCTCCGCCCGATCCCAGATGGTGCTCACGTGCCAACGGATATGGTAAGTGTGCTTCGAGAACTTTTGTTTAAACTTTGCACCGTTATGTACATGATTACTGACTATTTGCTTTTACCTTTATAAAGTTAGCTTATATGATATTGGACCATATGCATCACTACTTTGATGGTTCACTGAGACAGCAGTGGAAGACCGGCGATGGGTATCTTGAAGTTGTCGAGGCGTTGCGTTTTAGTGTTGCAGACATGTACGTGGACTTCTGCCGCTAGAGACCGTACTGCTAGAGTGTGTTTCCCCTATTATGATTAGCTTATGTTCACATTTCTATTCGTGTTATGTTTGAGACTCATGTATTTATGTTTGTTGCTATTTGTTTTAATGTACAAGACCCTGTTACGTTTGACATTGTGTATGAGAACATCATTTTGTTTTACGAAATGTTAAACAAAAGCTTAAAGGGGGAATTAATCGATATAAAAAAGTATAAATGACGTAAGGGAGGGTTTAGGGTTACTGATTATGGTTTAGGGTTACTGATTCAGGGTTTAAGGTTTTACAATTAGGGTTTAGGGTTTAGGAAAAAAATATTCCAACCAGAACGATTTGGTCTGTCCGGTTAGTCCGGCGGCCAGAAATCTGATCCGCCCGGTTCGTTAGGGTTTTGTATTTGGAGTGAAATTTTGAATCCAGAGTAAGAGCACATTCATTAAGAATACAAATACATCAAAGTAAATTATCCAAATACATCAATCGGTTATTACAGAAATGAGAGTGTACAGTGTCATTGAGTTTGAGGTGGAACCTATAAGTCATAATTTTGCATGCTCTCGATGGTACAGTGTCCTCACCTAAGCCGGTTTTGCACTTTCATCGGCCCAATAACGCCAAAATCGACTCACCCGCGGAATTGGATATACCCGTTCATCAACATCCAAATATAAGCGCACCCAGTGCTCACCATTGCATAGTAGGTACATCACACCCTCAGCTCCGGTGTCTCCCCTAATTATCACCGGGAGAAATGTCTCTTCATATGAGATACCACCTCCCCCCATACCAAACACGACGTATGTCCAATTATGTAAAGTGGCAAATCCGAACAGGTCCAGATTCCAGAACCAGCATGGTCGGTCACATGGTGTGTTCCATAGCCATCTCAATCTTGCTAGACAGTTTTTATCGGTCCGTCATTCACCTTTTGATAATAGCGGCCCCAGTACACATGGACGTGGTCCAAAAGCTCCTGACGCATAGCCTAGTACACATGTTGACTGAGTGGGACACACATCTAAACCCGCAATGACCATTACCGATAATGTCAAACAGTTATTTAGTAGTGACTAGATCCCGAAAGAAATATACGAGACGAATGGTAGCACTGGAAGTGGAGGTCAATCAAACAATTAGGACGGTTAATTATTATACGATTGTTGGGATATCATTGTTTTGGTAAAAACTGCACACCTCTGCTCAGAACAGACCTTGCTTGATCAGTTCTCGACATGTTTGGTGTGGGTGTAGCCTTCTGCAGAGTTGAATGACTTGTAAAGTGATTTACTTGTGTTAACATAAGTAAAAAGCAACGAACACAAAACAGAGTATAAAAAACTACGAACATGACATGGTTTTGCCCTTGGTCGGGGTACAATGAGCTTTCGTATGCTCGTGGTTAGAAGGGTTCCGCGCATCTGTCTTACGTGCATGAGACCGACCCTTGGAGGCCTCAGACTTCTTAGGCTCTTTCACGCTGTCTAATTCTGGTTGGTACTGGGCATGAACCAATTTAGTCAAAGCACGTACAACATGACCACCTCTATCACAAATCATCTATACCATCTCGTTGAGGATGTCACGGTCTGTCACGTCATGGTCTTCCCACTCCACATTGTTAATAGGGAGGCAGTACTCCAATGATCCACAATAGTGGTGGAGGTGATAGGGTTTCAACTCAACCCCATCACGCGCCATTGATTCAAGCCTATAAGTACGGGATTTCATGTGTATCTTCGATCACACATTCACAATTGTCCAAATTCGATAACTCCTCATTCACCAACTCAATCCCCCAAAGAATAACTTCATTTTTCAGATACTTAAATAGTTGTATGTGTGAGAAACGAGGAGCCTAACCCAAAAAACAACTAGTTACTAAAACACGAACAAATACTAGTTACTTAAACATTAACAAATAACTAGTTGCCTAAACATGATTAAATAACTAGTTACATAAAATGATTAAATAACTAGTTACCTAAACATGATTAAATAACTAGTTACCTACACATTAATAAATAACTAGTTGCCTGAAGATGCTAAAATAACTAGTTACATAAACATGAGCAAATAAATTACCTTGCCCCATGATTCATCTATAACCCATTGCACTTCTACGACTTGGCCTTGATTGAAGCATGATATCCCTCAAATAGTGTGTCAAGTTCTTGATTGGAAGAGTTGTACCATGTTTTGAGAGATGAGTGTTGGGACTCCACCCTATTCATACTCGTACACCCAATATGGAAAACCTCGTTGGTGTTGCAATAGGCCCACTGAGTCTTATATAGTAACCACTCGCTTCCTAAGTACTCCATGAAACCTCCGACATTAGCCCAATCACTCATGATCATATCTTCCCACTCCTTGTAGAACTCTGCATTTGAATGTGCATACAACAGTTTATTCCACCTACCATACACAAAAGCCTCAACCATTTCCGCATTAGTCGTGATGTACTTAATCTTAGCCTCGATTTTCCTCTTCATATGCCAAATGCATAATAAATGCGGAGTCTTTGGAAAGAAGGTGCGGAGTGCCAGAGCCAAACCTCGCTGCTTATCAGTCGCAAATGCAGTAGGTTCCCGCTTACCCAACATGAAAGTCAGACATTCCAACACCCAAATATAAGACTATGTCTTTTCATTCTTAACGAATGCGAACCCAATGCTAAAGTTCTTCCGCACCGGAGTCACACCAGCCAAATGGATCACTGGCTTCCTATAGGCATTGGTGTTGAAAGTCGAGTCAATCATAATCACAAAATACCATGAGCTAAGCATCTGGACACATTCGGGGTGGCTAAGAAATAGATGTACAAGAATGTCTTCATCATACTGAACAAAATAACCTAGATGTGTAGCAGTACGCAAAGTCCATTCCATCGGATCCAAACCATCTAATTTCCCCTTCGTAATCTTGTATGCCTCATTGTAAATTTGATTCATATTATGACGAGTGTTGAACTTCTTGTTTAGAAAATATCTGATCTTATTCGGTTGTGTGTGAACCGCCACCATATCCCGAACAGACCGGACGGGACAGTTATCTGTCTGGCGAGAGAACCAGTAGGAATATTGGGCCGTCTGGGCGTCTGGCTGGACGGAAAACCGGTCCATCCAGTTTTTCAGACATTTCTTATCTAAAAAAGATCGGCCGAGAATCGTCGGAAGCGTTTTCGAGTCGAAGTAATAAGTTTTTCGTGTGTTTTTGAAATGGACATCTTACAATCTTTTCTGCTAATATTTTAATTTAAGGGAGAATACAAATTTGGCAAAAACACAACCAAAAACCTGCTTCAATAACTGCGTTTGAAATTCTTACAAATAGACAAAATTGAGATGAACTAATTAACTTCACAACGCATAGTGAATACAATAGAGTTACAATGAAGTACTTTGGCTATGTGTATAAGATTGAAAAAATATTTGTCTTACGTGCTCAAAGTATATGATTAAGTTGATTTAAAAATTGGGAGAGCATGAAGATGCAAAGTAAAAGAGGTAGTTCGAGAAAGTTTGAGTATAAATAACTTGCCTTTGTTTTGGAATCTCTATGAAGTGTTGTGCAATGGCCTACGCAATCAGACACATAATAAAGAAAGACGAAACAATCACTTGAAAATTAGCTAAAATTGTGTTTAAAGTTTGAACGGCAACAATTTAACGGGTTTACGTGGCAATACCAAAATTGAGAAAAAGCCTACGTGACAGGTTTTATAATCTAAATAGACTTAATTTATTTTAAGAAATTTATCTTTGCTTTTTTTTCATTTTAAAATTTATTTTTTTCTTAACTTTCTTATTCAATTAATGGGTAACATTCAAATGCATATTTGCACCGGGTGCATGACAATTTGTTAATGGTCTTCCCAACTTAATTTAATAAAATGTCATTGAAATCTTTAATATGAGTTAATTAACGTTATGGTCACTAAATTTTTTTGGCAAATGTTGCCGTCAGATTCTTTAATTACAATCATCTTCCATCCATCCTTTTCTTTAATTAATTAAATTATTAAGTCTTCTATGTTATTAAGTCTTCTATATGACCAACGTATGAAATTATTATTGAGTCAAACCATAGTCTTCTATCTTGAAATATCACTTTCTAGGAACAAATAAAAGTTAGTGTTATTTGGTGGTTCATTTTAATGTTTCAGTACTAGAATATACGTTGTGTTAATATAAACTTATTTTTGTGTGAAATAAAATTTCGGGTTGTTTGGGTAGGTAATTTTGATTGGTAATATGTGCATCCGAAGAGATTACGTCTTAAATCACCCATTTGGAACATAAAAAGAGGAGATTTGGGAGATTTGAAACCACCTTGTAGGTCCGGAGAGAATTTCTTTTGATTTCAAATCACTCATGAGACGTAGAGATTTTGGAGGAGAGATGGAAGATATGAAAATTTTAACCAAAATTACCCTTTATTCGTTTTGTAATTGATATGATCATAAATGAATTGAAGGCATTTTCGTATTTTATATTTTTTCTTATTATTTTATTTTTCTCTCTCTATGATACTTGCATTTGAAATCACCCATAAATCACCCATCCAAATGGTCTATTTAAAAAATAGCAAGCTTCATTTAAATCTTTTCTATTTCAAATCTCTAATTATTTTAAATCTCTTATACTTTAAATCATCTACCCAAACTCTACAAGAATACGGGTCGGTTCTTGTGGTTATGGGTTGTCGGTTTTTCACGGTTAAGTGATTTTACAAATTCACATACCAAACTTAGTCTTTTAACTGAACTTTGTCAAATCAAACAAGCTAGTTATATGAACATTTTGTTTTATAAAAAAATTATATGAACATTATAGTGAAATCCGACCCTAGGAGTCTCGGTCAAACCATTGTTTCAACCAAAAAATCGTACTCGGGTTGCAAACTGAATCTAACTCAACCCGCGATTACAAACCAAAGCATAAAACAAGCATTAAAAACTGAACATGAAACTATTTATTAAACCTTTTAATACTAACATACACGGATTCTAAATCCTTAAATACATGCTAAAACATGACAAGTGTCTATACAGTAGATCACACGCTACAATACAGCCTGAGAGCCGTGCTCTGAATCACAACACTTTTGTAGTAGATCATACGCTACTATACAGTCCCGAGAGCCCTGCCTTGAATCACTACACATATACAGCAGATCACATGCTGCTCTACAGTCCTGAGAGCCTTGCTCTGAATCACAACACCTATACACTAGATCATACACTATTGTATAGTCTAGATAACCCTGCTTTGAGAGACGATGAAAATCCAATCATTAGATTTGAGACAACCTATTATAGTTATACCCGTAAAGTAGATAATTAATCATCAACCCCTACCTCTTATGAAGAGCTGACATTTCTGGTTCTAATATGATATGATTCCTCTCACTGCCACAAATCCGTAACTTTTGACCGTGTGTCGTTTGGAGCTCAAACGATCTAGTTACGCTCTATTTACTTTTTTGCAACAATCTGAAACTTGCGAGACAGAAACGTTGTGCTAGTCCTCCAACTGCCTCTGTCACACTAACTAATCTGGAACTTCCCGTCATTGACAAAACTGACCCAAGTCCTTAACTGTAAACCATCCAAAAGTTCAAAACTACGGAAGAAAGATTTAAGAATAACCAATTGCACAACAACCACTTATCTTTCTGACTTTGCAGATCGAGTCACCCGATTTCTCCTAAGTTGTTGTAGGGTCACTTATCTTCTCCACCGAGGCTGGTTTCCACCGGTGAGCCGTGCCCAGTTTCTAGCAACGCTCCGGCGACTTCCTTCTTTTTGGAAAACTAGATTTCCGCCACCGATTCACCCCGCCTCCGTTGTCATTCGCCTCGGAGATCCCAACATCGATCCCTAGATCACCAAAGACGTCGTGTGTGGCGCCACTGTTGATTCTACGCCTCTGCCACTACTACAATCGATCATCGTCACTCTTCTCCCTAGAGCCGCCGTCGATCTCATTCGATCCCTAATGCACTTTCTGTCGCGTACACCGTCGATAGGCGGCTAAACTACATCTTCTCCTTGATCGATTAATCGACCTGTTGTGGCACTTCTTACGGTCATCAATCCTCTCCCATAGTGTGTCAATTAGGTTAGGATTTTTATTCCTCTGCCAAAATAACCCTATCCTTAAATAATACGACATCACGCATGTGGCCTCCATACCACCACGCCCGTAGTCACTTTACCACCATGCTCGCAGCCTCCTTACAACCACGCCCGTGGTGACTCCCACCATGCCCGTGATCAACATCATGTCGTGCACATGGTCATCATCCCACAATGTCCATGGTCAACATCTCGTAGTGCGCCCGGTCAGCATCCCATCGTGCCCAAGGTCAACATCTCGTCGTGCCCACGGTCAACATCCTCGAATTAATTAAATTAATTTGGTTTCCAATTCCATAATTCTACTCAACGAGTAAGATTTTAAATAAAGCGAAATTTATATCGCTGACCAAAATTGGGGTGTCACAATTACTATTGGAGGTTTTGTAAATCCCTCATCTTTTACGACATAAATAAATAACCAAAATACCCCGACCAGGGAACTTTAAATAAAATAAAATATTTAATTAAAACTAATTCAGAATCAACAACTTAGAACAATAGGTAAATATCATCATTAATGAAATCAAGTCTCCTTTAATCTGAAATAAAAATCTCAAATCCCAAAACTCCACCACTCCACATCCCGAATCAGCTCCACTTAACTCATGCAATAACTTTCAACAGCCTGGTAGATGGTTCAGTGTCAGTCTTTTGTGCTCAAACATTAAGAGATAATCCAATAAAATATTGGGACCTAATAACATGTTATTAAATGTAACATCACATTCTTTTTGGAGAAGATATTGTCCTCTTTGGGCATAGCTAATCCCTCACAGATTTGATTTCGAGTGCATAATAGTGACTTCCAGGAGGTCACCCATTTATGCACGGCTCCTACCTGAACACGTTTAACTTCAAGAGTTCTTTACAAGAACTTCTCCATCTCCTCCAAATCAGTGATGTACTGAAAAAAAAGAATCCTAAATTCATTTGTCTTCTGAAAAAAAATCGTGCAAGTCGTTGTCGCCGATTGCTCGTCCGATCTCTACACGATCCTCAGTCTTCTTTCTCGTCGACTCCACCATCGGTCTTCCTCATGTCCCCCATCAGTCGTCCCTCATTAGTCATTCTTGTCGCCCTCGCCCAGAAGTCTAGGAGACAAGAACCAGAAGTCAGTGGTCCTCATCGTCCCCTCGTCGGTCGTCCTCGTCGTTCCTGCCACTCCTCTAGCTCGAAGGTATATCTGATTTCTTGATTCCATGATTCTGCTCATCATCCCATTTCCTTTCTCTGATTCTGTTTTTATTAGATTAGTTTTTGATTTTTGGTGTTTAGGTTGTTTGCTCGAAGGTATTTTGCTGTTTGTTGCAAGATTATACAATTTTCTTCACAGATTTTGAGATTGGATAATGAACTTATTTATTTATGCTAAGGTGAATTTCTAAATAATCTAGTATTATTGAAGAACCCTGAAATCTTACAATTTTGCGATTCGCTTTTATGATTACAATTTCAGGTCCCTTTTCCATCCCATGTTGACTCACCGATTTCATTACCTTGCTCACAACTACGACATGAATATTAATTTGTTAGACAAACAGAACCTTAAGTATGGTTCCTTGAACTTCCATGATCATCTCAATCTAGGATATTGACTTTCATATAGGGGCCCCCTAACTCATCCAGCTATCCCAACTGCCTATTATTGGGCTTGAACCCAGTAAGAAAGCGAGGACTCAAACCGAAGCAAATAATAATCTGGGGACTCGAACCCACGATAATAGTAATTCGGGGACTCGAACACATAATAATAATAATACTAATAATAATAATATTTCAGGGACTTAAACCCACAGAAACATTGTGGAGCACGTATCCAACCAGTCATCAAACATGGGGGCTCGAACCCTAGAAATCTAAGCCGACAACTAGTCACGGTATGGCCTAGCTAGTGGGGTACATGTTATTCATCATCTTATCGTTTGTATAATTAAATTTTATTAGTCTACTTGGTAGTCCTATTCTAAGTGCACATCACTTTGTAACGTAAATGTCACAACACATAAATAGAATTGAAGTAGCTAAAGGTGTTCATTGTCATGGATATATCCGCATCCGACCTTGGTGTCATAGATAAATTATCCGGGACAACGATTGCACTCACAAAGAGGCGCGTTGTGGATAAACAATCTGCAAGGGTCGCTGTCACTGATGCTTCCACAATATTCACGACAACAGTAATCGAAATATGGAAAAAAAATCCAGATCCAAGACCTTCGTATGAGACCCCGGTCTGAGAAAACATGAGATGGAAACCCATGTCTAAACAAATAGCCTATTCTATTTTCATCATTTTGAATCCATCATCAATAGATCTGAACGTTGTTGTTGTTTCACTTGTAAATCAAACACAAATTATGATAACTAGGTGAAAGAACAATATTGATTGAGAAGAGAAGAATATTTCACCTACAAGAATTGAAAGGTTATTATTGTGGAAATATCCTTGACTTCAGCAATATGTTATTACTGCAAAGAAACCTCGAGTAGGAGGGAAACAACAGACATTTATCGATGCTGGCAGGAGGAAGCAACATGATGGCGAAGATCATAAAAATGGTGGAGAGAACGGCGGAGAAGAGGATAAGAAAAATTGACCATATGTTTTGTGTCCTAGCTGCTAAAAATCATGAACCCATTGTCGCGGATGCTTTAGTCGCGAGAAAAATTAAAACATCAGCGGAAACCGTTGTCGCAGGTAGTCTCCGTCGTGGATAAATAAAAGATATAGATGTAGTTATTAGCAAGATTGGAGCATGTATGGTTGATGAACACACGGGAGATGACCAACCATCACAAAATAAAGTGATAACGAACCTCCTAAAAACACGAGTTACCTCCTCGAAAATGTTAAACATTTATAAAAGTTCTCAAATACTATCAATATTGGTATCATTAGATTTATCTTTTGGAAACTTATTTTTTCATGTAAAGAAAATGAAAATCGGATTTCAAATGAGGAAGTTACACTCGAAATAAGGTGAAAAATAAATAATTTTCCAAAGTCGTCGTAATAAGATAAATATTGGTTTCATTAGATTTGTCTTTGAAAGACAAGTCTTTCTATATACAGAACATAACAATTGGACTTAAATTGGAGGAATTGTGTTTGTTACAACAAACAATGGGGAAAAAATTACTTTATAAATGCCGAGACTACCCACTTTAATCTAAGAGTTTAGATTAAAAAGGGACTAAAAAGAGCTTAAGAGGAATTGATCTAATGGCAGAAATATATTTGGCACTCATACTGAAGTTCATTTTCAGCATGCGATGTGGGGCACTCCCATCCATGATTCACCTTAAATTGCGGAACCTTTATAGGTTGCTACTGCTTGTTTTCCACAGATTACCTTCGTCACTATCATTGAATTCGTTTATAGGACTATGTACATAAGTAAGAAACATGTGTGCTTATAAAAAAGAATGTATACACGAGTACAAAAGAAATGTGCATAACACATGTATAGAATATAATCTAACAATATGATGAGGCTATCCCTAAGACAATGCCCAAGGATGGACAAGAAGGTTTTATTCGACCTATCATATGCTCTCCGGAAGTCTACAGTGCCACCAAGTGGCCCTACGACACCAAAAATATCAAGTCTGAATCGAGACGATTTCCATCAAGGTCCAAGGAGTCCAAACACTCAAAGGAATATTATGAGGGCCATGGTGCATCCAAATCAGCCAAGAGTTCGAGATAAATACTAGTTGCCTGAGATGTCCTACTACGGCCGCACCCAATCAAGATGAATCAAGCCATCCTCAAATTAGGGAAACTTTGCTCGACTCCCATGAAGATCATGCACTTCCCAAGGACCAGGAGAGCCTCAAAATAACCTATCACACCGGAAGGTTTGATGGCACCACACCAAACGTGTTAGGACAAAGGGTTTCGAGTCTCATGTTAGGGACTACTCCCCTCGAGTTATTTTTGTCATAAGAGCTCTGATTGGAAAAAAAAGTCATCAACCACACCAACCTTCATTGGAGCATTGTTTTAATTTCTTTTCACGAAAATTTCCCCACGGCTTGTTGTACTCATTTTTTAACACGTAATAGTTTTCTTACTATACTCATATATAGGTTTGACATAAGATAACCGGATACCCTACTGTAACAACATGGCTTTTTACTGTCACATCACAAAATTTATGGGATCTATTGGATCTATGTACTACGATCTAATGCTGGAAAATAAAAGGTCAAATGGGTAATTAAACCAAGAAAAAAATAACCAAAACCTATTAGGATTGTCATTTTTTAGATTCTCCCAAATACAACTACCCACTTCTTTGTCTTAAATTTCCGCCCTTTCTTTTTTCCATCTTTTCGTTGCGCAGATCCATTTTTCTTCCGTCCTCCCATGACCAGATCGAACGTTACCCTGATTACCATCAGACGTTGGTTGAGCCGACTACCACAAAGACCTAGGTCGTCACCGCCACCAGAAGGGAATGAAGCCGCCTGAAAAAGAAGAAGGGAAAGAAACCATCGGAGGTCGCTGAAACATTCAATAGCCAAAGAGTAGGTGCTAGATAATTTACAATATGTTCACATTTTTTCTCATATTTTTTGAACCTACCGATCCGAAGTACGAATTACAGATTGTTTTGTCTCTATTTTCATGTGAATAGATCTGGTATTTTGTTTTGTACTCTTCATTGTTTTGTGGTACTAAGTTTTGTAAGAGAGACTTCCATTACTTCTTGTGAACATTTAAGTTTTTTTCTATCATTTTGGTTTGGTTTCTTTTATTTAGAGAGAATTTGTACCTATTACATGAGATTCATTTGTACCTTTTTATTAGTTGTTTGATGAATTTTTGAAAGACTGTTAATTGATCTATAGCTATGAAGTATTTGTGGTAGGTAGTGTTGTACCTTGCAATGATATGTGGTATTGAGTTTTGTATCTTTATACCAATTCAATTAGACATGTGCTTGTGAATGTGTTTAGAAATTTAGTTTCGTACTTTTCGTTGTTGTATGGTACTGACATCTGTTTACGAAAGTTGAAAGTAGCAGAACTTCCTTTGATAGCTTGCTTTTGGTTTTTGTCATTGTTGTTGACTATTTGGAGAGTATTTGCATCAATTTTATAAAACAATGAAATACTCGTCTTACTATAATCTTGACGCTATAGAACTATTTCGTTTAGTGAAATTTGTACTTTTCCATTACATTTATATCGGAAGACATGAAACGGTTTATATATTGCTCTCTATCTCTTTGCTACATTCAATATGAAGAAAGTTGCAGAACTTTGTGTAGGGTAGAACTTTCCAACGTCCCCACTTAGTAGAATGTTGGTTAATTCCGTGATTTTGGGATATTGAATGTCGTTAAAATCTTGGTTGTATTATGGTGTATGCAGGTGTTAAGGGGAATAAAGTCACAGTCTGCACTTGGTGTAGTCCACTTAGCATTCTGGACATTGTACTATCAATGAAGGTACTTAGTATACGGCTAGCCACCATTGATACACTGAATTTGGAGGGGTCACTCATGTCAAGATCGACTCGTTGAACGGTGATGACTTCAACAAATGAGCCATAGAAGCATACGCCGAGGGTACAAGGTCCATTGAGTTCTTGTATTATAACATGTAATATTAGCTGGTCTCATACCTGGTCTTGAGGTTGGTAGTGATTCTCGTCATTAGTACCATAATGGTGGCCATGGTACAGAGTTTGGAATTGTATCTGTACTGTTCTGGATCCTTTGGTACGCCATTTGGACTAAGAAATAGTAGGGAGGGGCAGGGTGAATGTGTATTTTTTTTGTGAAAAGTAGGTATGGTGGGATAGTAGCTCCTTTGGTACTGTGGTGTAATATACTCAGTAGATGCAAAAAAAAGTGTGTGCAATTGTATTGGTAATATAATCTAACTGGGTGGTAGAATTCTTACCAAATGATTTCAAATGTCTATTTTATATCCTATTTTATTTATGGATTTGTGTAATAACGACCTAATTGGTATGTATACTAATTTTGGAACGTTAATCATACGCAAAATTGTTTGTATTGTTTCACTGATATGTTGGTAGGCGGCAACAACTAAACCATCGGGATCGATGTGAGAAAAAAAAATCTAAGAAAGAGACGGATGTTAAAGAAATATTAAATTATTTGATAAATAAAAAGCGAGAGATTCTTTCCTCTCAAATCTTGAGCATATTTATGAAAAAAAGAAAATAAAAAGAACGAATTATTAACACTATCATGTAACAGCAAAATTAACTATTGTCATATCAGGTTTTCAGTAAGATAACAACATATGAGATCAGAATCAAATTTTGTACTAATTTTTTTATTCATCTACATGCCTTGGTAGGGAGGGGCAGAGTGAATGTATATTTATTTGTGAAAAGTAAGTAAGGTGGGATAGTAGTTGCTTTGGTACTATGGTGTAATATACTCAGTAGATGCAAAAAAGTGTGTGCAACTGTATTGGTAATATAATCTAATTTGGGTGGTAGAATTCATTCAAAATGATTTCAAATGTCCATTTTATGTCATATTTTATTTATGGATTGTGTAATAACGACCTGATTGGTACGTATATTAGTTTTTGAATGTTAATCATACGCAAAATTGTTGTTTGTTTCACTGAAATGTTGGTAGGCGGCAACAACTAAACCAGCGGGGTCGATGTGAGAAAAACAATTAAGAAAGAGACGGATGTTAAAGAAGTATTAAATTATTTCATAAATAAAAAGTGAGAGATTCTTTCCCCTTAAATATTGAGCACATTTATGCAAAAAAGGAAATAAAAGAACAAATTATTAAGACCATCACATTCTAAAATATAAATAAAAGGTGAATTGGGTATTGTCATGCGACAACAAAATTAACTATTTGTCATATCAGGTTTTCAGTAAGATAACAACATATGAGATTAGGATCAACTTTTGTACTCGTTTTTTATTTATCTACATGCCTTGTATTAGTGTATGTATTAGTGTTATATATTGGTGTACATGTCTTACTACTCATTTTTTACATGTACCCATTTTATATTTTGTACACATTCGTATAGTCACTTGTTTAACTGTCTTTTGTACTCATTTTAATACCGTACACATTATTTTACACAATCTTGTACACATGTGCATACTTTTGTTCTCATCAAGTTTGATTTATCAATTAACATCTCTTGTAAGGGGAAAAATTACACATATTGCAAAAACTCACAAAGGGATACATGCATAAAAAAATCAAATTGACAAAGCCAAATTGGAAGTAAAATCTCATCCCTCTCCATTCAGGTTATTCTAGCCACCCGCTGAATGTCCTCGTGAAAAAAATATTTTACTTCAATAAGCGAGGAGTCGCTTATGATCTCCATGATAGAGGCTAGCACATTCCCATGGCCATAAGTCAAGGGTTTGAAGACGTTCGACTTACCGCATTCACCAACAACTACAATAAAACATGTGCTGACGACATTTGATTTGTTGTGTTCATCGCCCTTATTTAAGTGATATTTCATGCATATGTGTATAGTTTTGGGTAGAAGTTTAGGGTGTTTTGCGCATTTCTAGCTTCTATTTTAATTTAGTTTCTCGGACCCATTCGGGGTCCTTTTAATGTTGTTTTGGAGTGTTTTTGTAAGATTTCAGGGACCTGATGAGTGCTTGAAGTGCCTTGATGTGATGAGTAGAAGTAGGTTAATATGCAAGTGCTGGAAGCACACTTTAGAGTTGATGATGAGCGCATAAACAGTGTCCATAAAACACTGTGAGTGAGTT
This sequence comes from Linum usitatissimum, assembly GCA_030674075.2. NCBI lineage: Eukaryota > Viridiplantae > Streptophyta > Magnoliopsida > Malpighiales > Linaceae > Linum > Linum usitatissimum. Next base: position 1,263,607 of record JAUJYP020000657.1, read on the forward strand.
CATTTTTGGCTTCATCTTTAAGCTGAAATTTCCATTGAGACCAAGTCTATATGGGTGGTAAACATGTATGGTGAACTGTGGCAAGTTCAAGAAATTCTTATGAGGCCTTTACTACTTGTTTTGGTTTTGTTTAGAGGTTCACTCGTTTGTTGAGCAATTCAGGGATACTTTCAGGAATATGGGTTTTTTTAATATGCTAGTGGTTTGATTTGATTGTAAGTTTAAGTGTGGGGGTATTTGATGATACTCGATTTTTTGTGTTCATCACCCTTATTTAAGCAAAATTTCATGTATATATGTATAGTTTTGGGTAGACGCTTAGGGTGTTTTGCGCATTTCTAGCTTCTATTTTGATTTAGTGCCTCATACCCATTTGAAGTGACCTAGAGCTTTTATAATCTTCTTTACCTCGTACAAGGTTTTTAGAATTCGGGCTGACTCAAATGCTTCCACCAAAAGTTTAAGTATCATGGACATTTCTTTGTCATTGATCTTATGCATGTATTTGATATGGAATAACCGTGTTAGAAATGATAATTTCGAGAAGTTCTTGCATCCATCATATAAGTCTTCTTCTCCATCCTTCATGACACGAATATATTCATCATTCTCTAGATTAACTGTGTCCTTATCTATAAAAAATGTTGGCATATCTTCTTCCCCTCCCACAGGGTCCTCCATAGTATCATCTTGTCTAATCACCCCAAATGCATCATTGACTAGATCACGCATTGCATGAACGTGACCAAGAAGAACAGGATTCTCCAATGGTGTTGTAGTATTAAAACCAACATAATTTGAGTACTGGTATAGATAAAGTTGGTGCCACCTCCTCCACCTCCCAAGTACATACTAGAGTTTGTAATTTGATGGAAATGATTTTTACAACAAGTGGTCCAACATTGTATTCCCATTATGAGATTGGTTGAATTTGCACTTAGGACAAAGGCAAAATCCAAAAATATCAACACCCCGTTCATGTATCAGGGGTTGTTATGAGGCAAACCTAACCAACTCATATTTATATATTTAAACAATTCGTGTACCTAAATAAGATTGTATGATAATATATTAATATCTAGTAACCAAGTAAGTAGACCTTAAATTCAAACAAACATAATTAGACTATTCACATATCAAATATTAAGACTATATACTAATAATACTAATAAAGTAACTCAAACCAAGTTCATATACATATATCCATTATATATTTTAAAATGTCATTACACTTTAAGTAACTTAATCCCGACTAACATTTCATTTATAGATGCACACAACATTCATGTTCTTCTATACATTATACTCACAAGAAGGATGAAATTACTTATCATATCGTTTGCTAGATCCTAAACCTTTAACTTCTTGAATTCGTATTCACTAAATATATTATCCTTCAAAAAATACATGTACTTAGTATAAAAAGTAATTCGATAACATTCATATCTATTACTAACTATAGCCAAAACCACAAAATTTAATATTCTTACCAAATTTACAAAACCCCCAAATTTTAATTTAGGGTTCATAAATACAAATTTCATAATTCTAATCTATATATAACTTAAGAAATTTATATATCATTAAGGTTTTAGATAAAAAATCTACAGTAGGGGCAGACTAGCTTTAGTTGTGCTTGGATGCACCGATTCATCTTCCAAGGCATCTGTCTATCACTTATGGCAACATCGACATGGTCCTCCTTACAATAATACACTTCATCTTTTGGACTATTGGTCAGGTTCTCAGTCGTCACTAATGCTTTTGTCCTCGAGTTTATGGCAGTGCGAGTGGCACTTCGCCTCATAAAAAATGTCGATTGGGCTATGTCAATGTGTACACTGGCACCATAGAAGTTACTCGCCTTATTTACTCTTCCTATGATGACTGCTGGCGTCGACTTGCCACACTACTATTGGTTTCTATTACTCGTGTCTTATTTTGGGATAACTGAGTTGCTCATCTAGTGGCACCTTAAACTCTTCAATATCCCGATTCTAGTCATAAAACGTTAGATCTTCATTGTCTCTTGTATTTCGAAGACAATACTCACTGTTATCCCTTCTATATCAAGCCATGATAGCATTAAACAAAATAGAGTTGGAGTAAGGAGGGACTGTAGAAGGAAACTTGGATCAAATCATATGATGATTTTAAGTGGAGTTATGGATCGACAAGAAATGAAGACCAAATGAATCCCGAGAAGTATCGGGGCCATTATGCACTCGAGGTCCTTCGCTAGACTTTACTCGACCTAGATTTTATGGTCTAGTTCCTCAAATAAGAGAGATAAACTATCACTAAACTATACATAAGATGCGGAGAACACACAAGAGTAATTCAAATAAGAAAAATGCTACTTGGAAAGGAGTTTGGTTCTAGCTCAAACTATCTAAAGGGTTTGGATGGTAACACAAGACATCAGATATGAAGATGAATCTCCACTAGATGCTCGTAGGAGATTATGGCACAGTCATGTACACGAACTCCCATCACTAGATTGCTCAATTGAGGCTTGGTTCACTTTCAATCAAGTTTTCTAGTAATGAACACAAGGTGTTCGACAAAATCCCTAGGTGTTTGGAAGACCTTAGAGACCTCACAAACACATGAAAAGGGTGCTAAGTCACTATCTGAAATGCACGCCTAGTGTTTGATGAAATTCCACTAAAGAAATCCTGGCATAAGTGGTTGAATTAGGGTGTGGCTTGGTCCACACACACCTTAACTTCAATCTTGGATTAAGAGCCTAACTCAATTCAATCAAAATGAAGCAAAAGAAAGAGTTCATTTGACCTAATTCAAGCCATATCATAAATTAGGTTGAAAACATCATAATCCAAGCACACCATTCATTCATGACATCCACATGTCCAACCGTTTAATTCTAGGTAATAATCATAGCAAGAACATACATACAATCCAAATAACAATAAAGAGCTAGCTATACATGATCATCCACAGAGAAGAGAAGAAAAAGTGAAAACAATCCAAACCCAAGTTTTCAAGTCGGGATGTACTTGTTTTGGCCTTCTCTTCAATCTTCTATCTTCAATTTGATCCTGAATTGTGTCTTCTAGGGTTCATGGAGAGGGGTATGTTGAGAGAGAAATCTCACCCAAAAGGGTGGTGAAGATGGAATGAGGGGTATCTCTTCTCTCTCCTTGATTTTGGACTTATATACGAATACTCTACTCGATTTGGTCAACTTCCAAACCGGTTCCAAAATCGTATTTTTCTTGTAACTCGCTCATACGACCTTGGATTAATCACACCCTCTATTCATTGGATACCTGAAATTTCAAAAACATTCCAGAAAATAAGTCAAATGAACCGTAATATTTTGCTTAAGAAAATCCAAACAAAAAATCTCTTCCAATCACAATAAGGTACCAAAAACCAATAAGAAATCGCTGAAACGAGCCAAAAGGTAGTCAAGGTGGGTGCAATTATCATTACACTATGGAATGCCATTAGTTATGTTTCTTAATCTATCCAAAGAGAAAATAATATCTCTTGATTTAACATTCTTTTCACAATTTGTCACAACCTAACTTAACTACATTTTCAATTATCTTAACGTTTTTAGAAATCATGTTTCGTGTTGTTATACCAAAGAATTTCGAAATGCATGAAAGTAAAGAAGCAACTGTCGCAATTTCTTCTATTGTTATTCCCGTCGAAGTTCCTACCTATCGGGAAAATCTAATCGTCAATTAAATAGTTAAATAATGAAATAAATTGAACTTACGTGATTTATTTATATATGAATTAAAGTACACTCAATGTATATAAGTTTATCTTCTTGAACCACACAAAAAAACTCAAACCAACATGTTGTGAAATTGCACATCCATGTAAGTAATCTAAATAAAGATATATTTTTGTGTAATAAAATGTTAACATTTCTCCAATTTCCTAGATACAAAATTCATCTTCTTACTCATTTTCCCACTTATATTTAATGTGCATCAAATTTATAGTTAAAAACACATAAGAACTTGGATAAAAATAAACTTATTATTTCTCCTCCATGATTGAGAACCACCGAACCGCATCATGCCAATATAGTTATTGGGTTTAATTTGAGATTGAGAATGAAATAAAATGGGCATAAAAGTAATTGCTACAACCTATCATAAGTCATAAATACATAAACCACTTTATGAATTGAGAGGGGTACATGAGAATCATTGTGTTCTACAATAGAAATGAATATAATGCGTTCACCGAAAAAAATGAACATAATGCGCTTTATTAAGAACTGTCCTTTCACTACTGAGCTAGTAATTTCCACATTTAATCCTCCAAGTCTAGTCCTCCGCAGATTCATCCTTGGCAAACAGAGAGTTATATTCCAGTCAACTAACTTTCCAGGAAGTACGGGTTAGCCAGTCATTCCCCAAATTTAAGGAAATTGCAAAATGGTCAATACACTTATCTTAATTGCGAAAAGGCTATCTTGTCCATTTAGCTCCGATAATGCAGAGACGCCGGAAAACTCCATGATTCTTGGAACACTTGCACCTTCACTGTTCACCCTCGTAACCTATTTCCATTAGTCGGAGATGGTTCCCGACATCAACCGGTTGACTTTTCCTTGGTTCGGACTCCAAGAGAAAATGCTGTAGCTCCCGACGCCGAACTCCTTGATTTCAGTGGCTTCTCCCCCGAACTAAACTGCTGCAATCCCTTCCATATCTCTTCCTTTAAATCGGTGAATCCAAGTCGTCGTTGACTTCTTCTCCCTCCTGATCCAGGATCACCCGTCGATGCCACAATGGAATTGTATACCGATCCCGCTCCTCCAGTGAGGTCCTCTCTACTTGACGACACAGTTGGCTTCCTCCACTGATTTTAACAAAGCTATTTATAGATATGCAGTCGTCGAGTTGCCGAGAACCAGGAAGCTTGGAGGCAGGGGACTTGATTCAAGGGGCCGCTAACTACATTGGTCGATCTCTTCCGATTGAGCTTCTTGGACGATCGTCGGCTTCATCATCGTGAATCACGAAGAAGAAAAATCGTCGAGCGATTTGAATGTGATCCCCATCTATCTCTTGGTGGTAGAATCAAGGTCCTATAACCGTGGTATGTAATTAATCTCTTGCTGGTCGAATCAATCAAGAAGCCAAAATGGCAAGGACAAGTATCATTCGCTTGAGAAATTTGCATCATAAAAGGAAGGGTTGCGGCGGGGAGCTGTACAGAAAAAGGGAAGGGATGAGCTGATGTCGTCCATGATAGCAGCGGGTACGTAAGGAACAGAAGGGAGAAAACAAAATATAAAGAAAATGCTTCTGACAATTTAAGGAAGGATCGCACCCACGACGTCCATTTCAACAACCTAGACGCTTATCCACTGAGCTACAGCTGGTTCTTTGAATCAGTTTCGTTCGGACTATTTTAGTACCGTCCCAGCAGTTGGTTATCTTATTAACTTGATTAAAGAGCCAATCGGTGCTAATAAATTCCAATCAGCTATAAATAAGACGTAACTTAAAATATGAATTAAGCATTATTCGATAGTTGAAATTAGATGTGAAAATTGGTTAATTTGGTTATTAACCATCGGTTAACGGTCGGGCAAAGAAATTTGATGACTTAAATCGGTTAACTGAATTAACCGACCGAGCAGAGCTCACGGTTAATCTAACCGACCGATAACCGACCAGTCGGTTAAATGACCGAAATTAACCGACCGATTCATCGGTTAACTGCAAATCCGGATTTGACCGACTCTGACCGTTTTTGACCGACTCTGACCGTTTTGACCGACTCTGACCGATTTGACCGACTCTAACCTATTTCACTACATTAACCGAATAAATCATAGGTTAACCGACCGCCTTGACCAGAAAAATTGATAGCATTTCTCCTGATTCGAAAGCATCTACATGAGTGCATTTTGCAGTCTCCACCTATCTGAATAGAACATCTAAAATACATACACACACTAATATTTGAATTCTAGTTCTCTTCATCCTCATCATCATTCTCATCCCCATCATTATCACCATCATTATCATCCTCATCACTCTCTCTCTGTTCTTTCTCCGTATCACAACTAGCTATTGGTGAAAGTCTTGAGGAGGAGCCAGTACCTGAAAGTAAATACAATAGAGCTTACCTACGGTGTTCGTCCAAATCAACAACATCATATTTGAGTATAGGTAAGTGACAATAGAGCTTACCTATGGTGTTCTTGACAAACTGTTGAACTAAAGGACGAATAGTTGTAGAAACAGAAGAGGATTGTCCACCTTCATCTTGTGGTGGACTAAGATCTAGAGCTTCGATTTCTAGGTTTCAAAAAGAAAGAATTATGTGAGAATTGTGATTGTCAATACAACAGTAGAATAGTTAACATATTTGAACATCACAAACATACCTTTTACAAATTGAATATGCTCTTCTTCATCCTCTTCGTCATTACTCGGATCATTTGGATTCCTTAACCAATCTTCAGTACAAATTAGAGCCTCTACAATAGTAGGTAGCAAAGAGCTCCTAAAATCGTCTAGAGCTCGACCTCCATTACTAAATGCACTCTCCGAAGCTACAGAAGATATAGGAACTGCAAGTATATCCTTTGCCATCTCATTCAAAGTTGGATACTTGTACGAACCCACATCTTTCCACCAACCTAGTATATCAAACTCAGCATTCACACCAATTGCTCCTTCCCGTGCATCGTTTAGATATCGTTCTAACTCTGCACTGTTGCCAACTAGCTTATCCTCCATGCTATAGTCAGCAAATGTGTCATCTACTTCAATGTCGTTTTCTGATTGGCTTTGGGGCACTCCAGATGTTGCAGCAGATTGAGAATCTTCTTCGATAGGTTCACCTCCATTCAGGTAAGAGTGAAAAAGACTAACCACCTCTTCCTTCACTAAAGACACCATCTCTTGAGCTCTTGTTTCTGAATACATCTTAGTCAAGCAATGATTTAAGAAAGGCATCTTGTGTCTTGGGTCAAACAAAATGGAAATATAGAAGAGATTGTTCGTCTTCACATTAACAACTTCACTCTCATCCCAATATTTGTCAATCTTCTTTCTCATGTTCCAAGCCACAGTACAAAGATATGTATCTGTTCCAGATCTTTGCTTTCTTGATGTGATTGTACAATCTACAAAGTTCTCCAAGAAACATATGCACAGTGCAATATTTTGTTCTCGATGCCATCAGTGTCATCCCATGGAAGAACTTCAGAAACCTAGTGAGGTTTTTCACACTTTTCCAATCCTCAGCACTAGGAGGACCTATTGGAACACCATCACTTGTCTTCCTATCGAGCAAGTCCGCTTCGAAGCATTCATCCAAAGTCTGTAGTACTGTGAATACCCGCTCGTAGATACTTGCCATTTCCAACATCTGAAATGTTGAGTTCCACCGGGTAGGACAATCCAAAGACACCATCCTCTTCGATTCTATCCTTTGAGCAGTCATTTGACTTTTGAACTTTCTTTGTTCTAGCAGCTGAAGATTGAACCCATCTCACAGCTTCCCTAACACGTTTCACTGACATCCCAATCTAAGCCAAACCTTCATTCACAACAAGGTTCGTTATGTGAGCAACACAACGAACATGTAAGTACTTGCCATCCATGAAGTTAGTACCCCAACTTTGTAGCTTCTCTTTCGAGTAATTACAAGTAATATCATTGGCAGAAGCGTTGTCAAGAGTAACAGTGAACAAGTTCTTCAATCCCCACTCTTCCAAGCATTCTGCAATCTTTGCTCCAATGTCATCTCTTTTGTGAATAGTGATCTTGGTGAAGTTGATGATTTTCTTATGCAGCTGCCAGTCTTTCCCAACATAATGTGCAATAATGCACATGTAGTTCAAATTCTGAATTGAAGTCCAAGTGTCTGTAGTGATGGACACTCTACCAGCACAAGAATTGGCAAAGAACTCTTTCATCCTATCCTTACTATGCAAATAAATCTTGGCACAATCTGATCTTATTGTTTTCCTACTTGGGATCTTGAACTCGGGACAACAGGCCAACATAAACTTTATGAACCCATGATGCTCCTCAAAACGAAAAGGCAACTCATCAATAATAATCATCTCAGCTAGAGCTGCCTGAATCACATTTTGGTTGAATACCCATTGTCTTGAAAGTCCAATTAAAGAGTTATAACTCAAAGTGTTTGTTGGCCTCCATCATTCTTCTTTCTCAGTTTCTCATCCATCTTCTTCTGACATTGGTTTGCATGGTATTTTAAAGATGATGTATCATTTTTCTTTGAATCTGCTTTAAAACTCTTCTTGCAAATTGTACACTTTGCCATTGTCGCCCCATTCTCATCCATATATCTTCTCATAAGCATCTGTCACACTGTGGATGAAGTGGAATATTGCATCCCTTTCTTAGAGGATGCGAGCCGGAGGTGTATCCTCTTTTGAAGGAGGAGCTAGCTGGGTAGTACTAAGAGTAAGAGCATCTCGTGGAGTAATATTAGGAGTAACATCAGCTGGTGGAGTAGTATTAGAAATGATAGCAGGTCGTGGAGTAGTATTAGGAGTAGGAGCAACTCCTGCATTACTACTCGATGTAAGAGGAGGAGTTGATGAATTTGAAGGAACTCTAACTTTTTTAGAGCTTGCAGAGCTCTCAATTCAGGTGCAAAAACGTTTTTTATGCTTAGAAGATTGTACTTCTTTTCCTTTTTGGTTATTCAATTCAACAGACTTTAAACTCCTACATAATCAAATCAACAAAATCATATTAAATCAGTTGCCAACTGCATTTGAGTCCTTAAGGCAGTAGCTATGCTTATAAAAATTTAAAGTTTAAGAGACAAACAAACAACACAATACATACACTGCAATAACTACACACTTGATCTCTGCATTTATATATACAACATAGACACAACACAAACACCACCACAATTATATATACAATTGGTCTATGCATTTGAATCCTTAAGGCATTATGCTTATAATTATAAAAGTTCAAAGTTAAGAGACATAGACAACACACACTGCAATTAATAAGCAATTACTTGTATTCAAATCGAGATGGCAAGAGAGGTGAGAAATTACTTGTACTTGGTCTTCTTGTTTATATTTACCATCGTTTTGCTGCTGCTCCTGCCTGCTGATGCTGCCTGCTGATGCTGTTGCCTGTTGCTACCTGCTACTGTCTGCTGATGCTGCTGCCTGTTGTTGTTGTTGTTGTTGCTGCTGCTCCCGCCCGCCGCCGCCGCCCGCCGATGCCGTTGCCCGCCGATGCCATCGCTCCCGCCGATTCCGCCTTTTCGCCGCTATCGCTCCCGCCTTTTGCCGCCGCTCGCCGCCTGATGCTCAGCTTTCCGTCAACCAAACCGCCGGACTCGGCGACTCGACGACTCGTGTGTGAAACTGAAAACCACCCGTTAGGGACTCGGCGACTCCGACGGAGATTTAGGTTTTGAGAAAAGTGCTGCGTGCGTCTGAATTGGAAATTGCAGTGGTGGGGTGGGTGGGTGAATCCCTAATTGGAAATTGCACGACGTCGTTTCATAGATTGTGGGTTTGGGGTTTTTTTCTAATTTGAGGTTAATGTCGGTTAACGCCGGTTAATTGGCGATTTTAACCTATTAACTGATTAACCGATATCAGGAGTTACTATCAACCGTTCCCCGACCGCCCTTAATTTCGGTTAAACCGTTTCTCTAACCGAGTCGGTCGGTTAATCGATTGAACCGATTAACCGAGACCGATTTTGTAGCCGTAGTTGAAATGTCATGGAATAATTTCTCATAAATTTTTCCTACAACATATTTTATAAATTTCTGAACGAAAATTTTATCATTATGTTTGGTGTGTAACAGTTTTCATCCATATCCATTTTTCCGCAGAGTTGGTATATGATGCTTCTGCTATCCATTCAATCGTCTAAACTAGTCGATTGTTTCATACTCAGGAACTAGGCGATTCCAACTAATCTCAGTACTTGATTGATTAATACATGATCAAAAGTCAACAACCGACAGTATCAAGATAAGTCATTACTCATCTACATACTGTCTCTCACCTCATCCACCTCTCTTCATCTCCCTGCCTTAGATTATAAATTCGGCATAATCATATAGTTCTCACTATTTCCCGAATCATTCACGCACTAACGACCATACACCATTTTTGCAAGCTCAACACCAGCAGCTTCTGAAGCGCCATGAAGCAGCGCACCCCAAACTTTTAGCCTCAGTTGGATCGGTTTATACGTAAAAAATTTCTATTACCCAAGAACAGAATGATAAAATTGATGAGATATAGGGTACTGGAGTTGACATTTCTACTTAAGGATGAGATGAGATTAGTTCAAAAATTTGTTCGCTGGAATTGAATGGTCGGAGGTGTAAAGTAATGGAGGGTGACGATATGGGCGATTAAATGAAAGGCTTACATAGTTAGATGGTGAAGATAATAAAATGAAAATTAGAAAGAAACATATAATGAATGGAAGGAAAATTAACGAAATCTAATTGAAATACATTTGGGTGACCTAGTTGCATTTTTTTAGAAATTTAGGTGTCAACTCAACATTTTTAATAGTGAAACAGCCAATCAGAGTTCGACATGTGGCATTTTACCGGATGCAAATTTGCACCAGATTGTCCGCCTTAATTAATATCTCGAACTCGGATTCGAATAATTTTTGCGTCAAAATCTTAGTTTTTCAAAGACGATTAAAACTAGCACAACCTTGATAGGATTTCCATGAACTTTTTTTATAGGTCAAACACGTGAGTTGACATTTTATAGTTATTAACAATTTTGAAATAGTTATTGAGGAACTTCACATAGTCATTACCAACTTAGAGGTAGTTATTGACAATTTTGAGGTAGTTATTTGACAACTTTTGTGAAACCCGCCCATAGATAACCCGATCGGAACCACACGGTTTGATAAATGCAATGCTCGTTGGTTCACTCAACACATAAACATAATAACTGACATATGACCTGCAGATTATCACCCGCTATCAAATACTCACTAGAGTGCTCTAATGGAATCGTTAATTTCCTTAGGGTCTTTCTAACGCTATTCTTCAGATTGATTAAGCTAACTAAACCAAGTAACAATGATTGATTGGTTGTTTGAGTGTTGGTGTATCAAACTATCAACTAATGACTGAAATAAAACAAATCAACATGCAAGAAATAGAGTTTCAAAGATAGGAGGAAGGTTGTTCGGACTCAAATCCACAATAGCTAGCAATGCATGGATGAACGACAACTTATCTCAATTATTCAGGTTATAATGGCTTGGCGATTTCCTACAATAGTCTTAGATCACTCTCGCGCCTCTAAGGATCTATTTTGCTCGACTGTAGATTCCTCTCTCGAGCTAATCTACACCCAAGCAGAACGCATTAAAGGTGTTTGATGAAATGCCACAACGATAAATGATGCAAAAAGCCTAGATTAAACGCTCCTCTCTCGAGCTAACGAGTAACCTAGAGTTCTTCCTAAGTGACCTATCAATCTATGTTCCTATTGGACCCATAAATCAATGACGATGATTCAATCAAGATGATCAGACGAGAATGAATCTGCAATTAGGTTTAGCAGGAACACACGATAATCCTGAATAACATCGATAGCAATATCAAAGGTTTAGAAACCCATCATCCATACAAAAGCTAAGCTAAAGTTTTATCTAATCCAAACAACACAAAAGGTTTAGCCGCTCATGGTTTCTGAAAATAAACCACAAGAGAAGAGAAGAAAAACTGGAGAAGACGACATGTTCTTCGTGGAAATCCCAATCTTCGACTTGATGATTCGCCCTTCACCAATTGTGGTTGATCCTCTCGCTTCAATCGTCTCTCGGGAACCCTAGCTCTATCCAAGAGCTCGAAATATGTGAATAATGAAGTATATCTTGTCCACAGGGGGTCTCAGGGGTATTTATAGGCTTTAGGGCCAAGTTGGAGAAGGAAAAGAACTTGAAAAGCCGTATGGGGGTGGGACACACCGTGCAATTTCTCGGGCAATTCCAGAGGAGGGCAGTGTTCCTTTTGAAACACGCCGTTTCCTAAATTATATAGAATTTGACCATAGCATCAACATAAAAGTTGTAGAAACTCGAATTATCTTTCCAACGCCGCTAACCTTGCATCAATTGGACATTCGAACGATGAGTTATGCTCAAAATACTAAACAGTGACACTTTTTCCCAAGTCGAACGTTTTGAGTTGTTCCGGCCTCCTCGTTATGTCTTGGTTCATCTCTAAACGTCATATGACACCTGAAATGTACCAAAAATACACCAAATACCATAAGACGGCCCCGTGGGGCAAGATAACCAAACATGTACTCAATATTCTGAATTTGAATACATTTCCACACTAAAAAATATAGTTTATAATGAAAAAGGTGTGTCGAAAATACAGCACATCAACATAGAATAACTGAACTGAAACATCCTCAATTCTCAATTCATAAGTAACCGACAGCAATAAGCACTGAGTAACTAAGCATGCTCATGAAGAACTGAACTAGTATCTAGTAATGTGACCCTATGGTCCTGTGGGCATCATCCTAACGTCAGCCACACCTAGCTATGAGCGGATAGCCTCATGGTGGATCAGACCATGAAACCACTCTGAAAGCCGCGAGAGCAACACTGAAGGTTAACTCATCACGTCCTATCTAAACCTGAATGAATCCCTGGGGATTGCACAATCCAAAGGGTGGGCGACCAACGTATAACGAGAGATAGTCTATCTAGTCCTGATTCTTATCCTAAACGTGAACTTTGAATCTCACGCATAGTTCATTGCTAAGAACTTATGCTCGAAAAAATAACAGCTATTTCTGTTGTAGATCACACGCTACTTCACAGAGTGAAATACTCATCTGCAATCATAACTACCTATATAGTAGATCACACGCTAATGTACAGTCCTGAAAATCCAAGCAAACATTCCTGATAACTAATTACAATTCTTCACACAATGCAGAAAAGTAATCCTAACCCCTACCTCTGAATAGCTTTCCTCGAAGAGTCTGATCTGATGCCGTCTCCCTAGAGATCAATTGCCTGATCTGTATGACCTGCAGTTATCAATCGTAGGATTGAAACCCCAAAACCCAAAATTTCGTATGACCTGTAGAGATCAATTGTAGGATCAATCGTATGACCTATCCGGATTTTCCTACGTAGGAATTAACAAGGATTGAGAAAGGAGGAAAAAGATAGGTTACCTTCTGAAGCTTCCTCAACGATTTCTATGCATCGACTACCGGTTTGGGATCGATCAACAAAATCCTTTCATGTGCCTAGAAATAACCGTTGTTCGTTAGAGATATTGGAACTAGGTTTCTGAAATTATGAGTTCTGGAAATTGTGACTCTTTTTTATATAACTGTCTACCACGCCCGTGGCCTACTTATCACCCGTGCTGCCATGGATACCATGCCCATGGCTCACTGACAGCCACGACCTTGATTCACCTACCAACCACGATTGTAACTGCACTGACCATGGCCGTGATCTCCTTGATGACCACGCCCCTGACATATAGTTAGCCACGCCCATGATGGTCCTCCTGACAACCGATTTTCAGAGAAGACTGAAAACCAAACCAAAACCTATAGCCAACTATTAACCTGAAATTGGGGTGTGACAAATCTCCCTTCCTACTAAAAGGTTTCGTCCCAAAACCTAAATGTGAAAAGCTTAACATGGTGTAAAGAAATTACCTACTAGGTAATTCTCCACGAGCTCTAGATAGCGTTCTTTCATGCTAGCCTTTGTCTCCCATGTCGCAGCCTTGACATCGTGATTTCACCAAATCACCTTAAGCATTGGCATCTTCTTGCTCCTCCCCTTACATACCTTTCTGTCCACAATATGAGTTGGTTGCTCCACAAAAGTCAAGTCTCTCTCCAACTGTATCTCATCTGGCCGTATCACCTGGTTTGGCTTGCCAATATAAGCCCAAACCATGCTCACAAGGAATACTTTATGTGTCTGATCCAACTTTGCATGTGAAACTAGCTCATAAGCCACTGGTCCTATCCTCTAAGCAATATCGTAAGGACCAATGAACCAGGGAGCCAACTTCCCCTTTCTGCCATACAACATCACTACCTTCCAAGGGGATACTCGAAGGAAGACCTTATCCCCTTCCTTTCAGCTAACTTCTCTATCCTTTCCATCAGAATACTACTTTTGCCGATTCTGAGCTAGTTCTATCTGAGCTCGAATCACCCTAACTCGTGAGGTTGTCTCCTGAGTTATCTGAGGTTTAGTTAACAACTTCTCTCCCTCCCCATCGCAGAAGAGAGGGGTCATGCACTTCCTGTCATATAGTGCCTCGAATTGAGCTACCCCTATGTTGTGATGGTAGGAGTTATTATAAGCGAACTCCACCATCAGCAGAACCATTAACCAAGGTTCATCAAACTCCAGAACACTCAAGCGAAGTAACTCCTCCAAGGTCAGAATAGTCCCTAAGGGTGGTAAGCTTTAGAGAAATTTAGCTTAGTCTCTAAGGCTTCATCCAAACCCTTCCAGAAGTGGGAGGAGAAATTGAGATCCTGATCCGATAGAATCGTCCTGGGTACACTGTGTAATATGACAATATGCTCAACATACAGACTTGACAACTCTTCCAAGTCTGGCTTGAACCGAATGGGTGTGAAATGTGCCACCTTGGCCAACCAGTCCACTATAATCCACACTACATCCTTCCCATTGAGCAAGGGAAAACCACTGGCAAAGTCTATCGCGATGTCCTCAAACTTCCACACCAATATAGGCAGGGGATGAAGCAACCCTCCCGATGCCCGATGATCAAACTTTACGTTCTGCCATACTAAGCAACTAGCCACATGTTGAATCACCTACTTCTTTATACCAGGCCACCAATAGTAATGACGAAGTGTTATGTACATCTTTGTCTCACATGGGTGCATGGAAAAATATTATCTCTCAGCTTTGAACCCGAAGGTACATACACCCTGTCCTGGAAAAGCATAACGCCATCCTTCCAAGTGTAGGGTGTAGCCTTGCCAGCCGACAGCATCTTGTGGACTTGTTTGTCGCCTGAGCCTTAAAAATCCGATCCAGCAGTAAGGGCCGTACTACTAATCTGGCCAGTAATCCCTTAACTGGATCTACCTTCGAATATTTACCCATACTCCTCATCTTGACCAACTCGGTCAACCTCTCCTTTCTGCTTAATGGATCAGACGCTACATTGGCCTTTCCTAGGTGATAGTCTATCACATAGTCATAGTCCTTAAGCAGCTCAACTCAATGCCTCTGCCTACTATTCAGCTGCTTCTACTCCATCAAGTACTTGAGACTCTTGTGATTGGTCTTGATCCTAAAAGTTTTGCCATACAAGTAGTGCCTCCAGCGTTTCAGTGTGAAGACCACTGCTGCTAGCACCAAATCTTGGACTGGGTAGTTCACTTCATGCACCTTCAATTGGCGTGATGCATAACCCACCACTCTGCCATTATGCATCAAAACACAACCTAGCCTTGAATACTAAGTATTACAATAAACTACAAAGTCACCACCAACAAATGGCAAAGTGAGTACTAGCGTGGTTAGCCTCCTCTTTAGGTCCTCAAAACTCTCATGGCAAGCCTTACTCCAAAAAAAGGCGTGTCTTTCCTAGTCAGCCTTTGGAGTGGTCCTGCTATCTTAGAGAACCCCACTACAAACATTATGTAGTATCCTGCCATGCCTAGGAAGCTTCTCACCTCAGTCACACTACTAGGTGGGGACAAATCTACTATCGGCTCCATCTTCTTTGGGTCTACCTAAATGCCCCGACCACTAATCAAATATCCTAGGAATAAGACCTCCCTCAGCCAGAACTTGCACTTAGAAAACTTGGCGTACAAACCATCTCTCCTCAGATTGGCCATAACTGTTGTCAAGTGCTCTTCATGCTCCTCCGCCGTCTTGGAGTAGACCAAGATTTCATCAATCAATACCATGACAAACATGTCCAAATATCCATGGAACACCTTGTTCATCATCACCATGAAAGCTAAAGGGGCATTGGGCAACCCGAAAGGCAACACTAGGAACTCATAGTGGCCATATCTGGTTTGGAATAGCTTCCTCTGCAACCTTTAGCTGGTGATACCCTAACCTTAGATCGATCTTAGAGAACACAGCTAATCCCTACAGTTTATGGAACAGGTCATCTATGCGCAGAAGAGGGTATCTGTTCTTCACAGTTACCTAATCCAGTCTCCTATAATCTATGCACATCCGTATAGATCCATCCTTTTTCTTCACAAACAAAATCGGCACAGCCCAGGGTGACACACTCGGGAAGATGAAACCCTTCTCCAGCAATTCCTGGAGCTGTTCTCTGAGCTCCTTTAGCTCTACTGGTGCCATGCGGTAGGGTGATATGCATATAGGTGTTGTGCCTGTCACCAGCTCTATATCGATAACAACCTCCCTCTCAAATGGTACCTCTGGCAGGTGATCTCGATAAACATCCGGAAACTCTTCAACTACTGGCACATCCCCAATATGTCCCTCTACATCCAGGGTGAAATGAGCTAGAAAAGCCTCACACCCACATTTGATCAGTTTCTCTGCCTTCAAGGCAGAAATGAAAGGTCGCCCGTAATGCATCTGCTGGTAAATCCTTGTGATGATTGCATCCTCCTGCTCATGTATTGAGATCCTGATCGTCTTCTTGTAAAATCTACTAAAGCTCCATGATGCTCCAACACATCCATCCCCAAAATCACCCCGTACCCATCAAAAGGAAGAACATTGAGGTTTGCTGTGAACTCCCTATCCTGAAGGAGAAGAACTGCTCTTTCTACCCAAGTCTCGACCAGTAGAGTCTTTCCCACTGGGGTACTCACTCTAAAAGGTATACTCATCCTAGTAGGGAATACTGGTAAAACACAAACGATAAGAGTTGGGATGAAAGAGTGTGAAGCACCCGTATCAAACAAGGCATTAAAAGATCTGCCAAAAAGGACAACCGTACCTGTGATGTTATCTGGGGCTACCTCTACCTCAGCTCTGGTGGCGTACACCCTGCTCGGAGCATCTATGTTCCTACCCTACGATGTGCCCTGTCCGAAGGGTATTGTATTGGCTCCTATCAGCAGAGTCTTAGTGCCCCCACCTTTGATCCCGCTCCCGGACGGAGCTCTCCTCGGTTGTACTATTGCCATTGATGCTATATGCTTACTCAACTTGGTTCACTCCCAAGAAAAAGTGTCCTGGCTGTCCACATTGGACTCCTTCTTTCTCCAGACACGCTCCCCACTGCCGCATCCCACACTCTAAACAAATAGGACGATCAAATTCGGCAGTGGACTAATTCAATTGCACTATCGGGGTGACAGAAGTAGAGAAGTGTGTATGAGATGTTGGGGTACTGCGATGTGTGTCTCTCCTCCTCTTAGGTGTGGGCATCTGTTGCAAATCGTCTGAAACTAGCTTCGTCTTTCGTTCCTCCTACCAAGCCTAACGCTCTCCCTTCTTCACACTTTCGAGGTGCTCAGCTCTCAGGGCTGCTGGCTTAATGGCTGCCAAGGTCGCCATATCGCTGCTGGTGACCCCAATCTTGATGTGAGCCCTCAACCTATCTAGGAACATCTGCTTGATATCCTTCATCTTCTATTTAGGTGGAGTCTTATACCACCTACTCAACTTGATGAAAGCATTATGGTAATCCACAACCTTCATCTCGCCCTACCTAAGGTTGATAAATTTCACCCTCTTGTTCTTTTCCATTACTCTAGCATGGACTCCTTTGTGAATAAGATCAGGAACTCCTCTCAATACTTACTCAGAAAGCCTTCCTTGACCTCCAGCAGGTAAGCATCATACAACATTTTCGACTTTGGCGCAGGTCTCAGATAGCTGAACGCATTCATCAACTCTCTTAGCCAGTCCACTGCTAAATGTGGATCTGTGGACTCCCCGTCGAAGGTGATGACACCCATACGAGTCAGCTGCTTCAAATCCATCATTTGTCGTGGCAGATCTCTAGTCCTCTTGACTGACACCTCAGGCTCGCTACAAACACAAAGGAATTATTCAGCCTCCGTCTCAATAAGTTCATCTATGAGTTTTCTCAAAATCAAGATTGTGAAAATTGTTTCAAAACTTGACCACGCCCGTGGTGTACATACCGCAACACCTGTGGTGTATCCTAGACCACATTTGTGGCTAACATCCTGCCCCGCCCATGACCCACATCACCATGGCCATGGTATACTCACAACCACGCCTGTGATGTCTGACCCACTACACATGGGGCCTATTGACTAACCATACCCATGGTCGTCATCAAGCCACGATTGTTACCTACAACTAGCCATGCTTGTGGTGGCCTGTATGTCACGCCCGTGAACTACTGTCCGCCACACCCGTGACTGACTCCCCGTTTTCAAATTCTAGAGAAAACACATAACTTATAGACGCCTACATATTAAGAACATCTCCCAAGTTATTCAGTACTGAGCTTCTGAAATCACTGGTCGCTTTCAGGTTTATGACGCCTCGGTACCAGTAACCTCGATCACACAGTAGAGAATAACGAGGCTCTGATAACTATTGTGAAACCCGTCCCTTGATGGCCCGATCGAACCATGCGGTTTGATCCATGGAATACTCCCGGGTTCACTCAACACATAAACATAATAACTAACATACAATAACTGAACTGAAACATCCTCGATTCGTAAGTAACACAACATCGGAAATAAGCAGTGCATCCAAGGCTCAAAATCCTCAACTAAACATCAGTGAAAAACATCCCAAACAGGTTAACAACAATCGGATATAAGTCTGTCAAAACAACTGCAAACATGGAAAACTATTTGTAAATGTGAAAACAATGAAAGGGATAACTGATGTCCTCCACGGTATCTCTCTTTGGACTCCTAGAGTCATTCCGAGGTGGCTTCGGTACTCGCGCTCCCCTCTTAGGCGGCATTGCCTTTGGAAGTCTCAAGGTTGGTCATGCATAAAGAAACAAGTCAGGGGTCGGCGATATGCACACATTACTATACAGTTCGGAAAATCCAAACAAGTATTCATGACAACTAATTACAATTCTTCGCACAAAGCCGAAAAGTAATCCTAACCTCTACCTCTGAATAGCTTTCCTTGAAGATTCTGATCCGGTGCCGTCTCCCTAGAGCTTGATTGCCTGATCCTTATGTCATGTAGAGATCAATCGTAGGATTAAATCCCAAAACCCAAAACTCCGTATGACTTATAGAGATCAATCATAGGATCAATCGTATGACCTGTCCAGATTTTCCTACATAGGTTTCAACAAGGATTGAGAAAGGAGGAAGAAGATAGATTACCTTCTAAAGCTTTCTCAACTATCTCTAAGCCTCTCCTACCGGTTTGGGATCGATCAATAAAATCCTCTCCTTTGCCTGGAAATAACCGCCGTTCGTTAGAGATATTCCAACTAGGTTTATGAAATTATGAGTTCTAGAAATGGCGACTCTTTTTTATTTAAACTATCCACCACGCATGTGGCCTATTTACCACCACACTCGTGGCTCACTGACGGCCACGACTTTAATTCAGCTACCACCCACGATCGTAACTACTCCGACCACAACCGTAATCTCCCTAATGACCATGCCCGTGACGGACAGTTGGTCACGCCCGTGATGGTCTACCTGACAACCGATTTCTAGAGAACACATAAAAACGAACCAAAACCCAACACCAACTATTAACCTGAAATCAGGCCCTAGTCGCGGATAAATGCATTCATTGTCATGGATGTATCCGCATCCGACCTTGCTATCACAGATAAATTATCCGGGACAACGATTGCACTCACAAAGAGGAGAGTTATGGATAAACCATCTGCAAGGGTCGTTATCGCTGATGCATCCACAATATTCACGACAACGGTCATCGAAATATGGAAAAAAATCCAGATCCAAGACCTTCGTATGAGACCCTAGTTTGAGAAAACATGAGATGGAAACACATGTCTGAACATGTAGCCTATTCTATTTTCATCCTTTTGAATCCATCATCAATAGATCTGAACGTTTTGTAGCCTCTTCTTCGATTGTTATCCCCATGGACTCATCAAAAGCTTTAATATGAAAAAAATCCAGATCCATGGACATTTATATGTAAGATAAATCAAGTTTGTCGATATACCTTTTATAATGGGGGAGCTCCGCACCAAAAATTGTTGCTGTTTCACTTGTAAATCAAACACAAATTATGATAACTAGGTGAAAGAATAATATTGATTGAGAAGAGAAGAATATTTCACCTACAAGAATTGAAAGGTCATTACTGTGGAAATATCCTTGACTTTAGCAATAGGTTATTACTGCAAAGAAACCTCGAGCAGGAGGGAAACACAGACATTTTTCAGTCTTTGGCAGGAGGAAGCAACATGATGGAAAAGATCATAAAAAATGGTGGAGAGAATGGCAGAGAAGAGGATAAGAAAAATTGACCATATGTTTTGTGTCCTAGCTACTAAAAATCATGAACCCATTGTCGCGGATGCTTTATTCGCGAGAAAAATTAAAAAAACCAGTGTTAGCCGTTGTCGCGGGTAGTCTCTGTCGCTGATATATCAAAGATATAGATGTAGTTATTAGCAACATTGGGGCATGTATGGTCAAGGAACACACGAGAGATGACCAACCCTCATAAAATAAAGTGATAACGAACCTCCTAAAAAACACAAGTGACCTCCTCCAAAATGGTACACATTTATAAAAGTTCTCGAATACTATCAATATTGGTATCATTCGTCTTTAGGAAACTTATTTTTTCATGTAAATAAAAATCGGATTTGAAATGAAAAAGTTACACTCGAAATAAGGTGAAAAATAAATAATTTTCCAAAGTCGTTGAAATAAGATAAATATTGGTTGCACTAGATTTGTCTTTGAAAGACTAAGTCTTTCTATATATAGAACATAACAATTGGACTTAAATTGGAGGAATTGTGTTCGTTTCAACAAAAAATTGGGGAAAAATTACTTTTATAAATGCTGAGACTACCTACTTTAATCTAAGCGTTTAGATTAAAAAGGGACTAAAAAGAGCTTAAGAAGAAATTATCTAATGGCTGAAATATATTCGGCACTCATACTGAAGTTCATTTTCAGCATGCGACGTGGGGCGCTCCCATTCATGGTTCACCTTCAATTGTGGAACCTTTATAGGTTGCTACTGCTAGTTTTCCACAGATTACCTTCGTCACTATCATTGAATTCGTTTATAAGAGTATGTACATAAGTAAGAAACACGTGTGCTTATAAAAAAGAATGTATACACGAGTACAAAAGAAATGTGCATTACACATGTATAGAATAAAATCTAACAGTATGACGAGCCTATTCCTAAGACAATCCCCAAGGATGGACAAGAAGGTTTTATTCGACCTATCATATGCTCTCCGGAAGTCCACAGTGCCACCAAGTGGCCCTATGACACCAAAAAAATCAAGCCCGAATCGAGACCATTTCCATCATGTTCCAAGGAGTCCAAACACTCGAAGGAACATTAGGAGGGCCATGGTGCATCCCAACCAGCCCAGATTTTGAGATAAATACTAGTTGGCTGAGATGTCCTACTACGGCCGCACCCAATTAAGATGAATCAAGCCATCCTCAAATTAGGGAAACTTTGCTTGACTCCCATGAAGATCATGCACTTCCCACGGACCAGGAGATCCAGAGACTACCGAAAGACCAAGAAGGTTTGATGGCACCACACCAAACGTGTCATAACAAAGGGTTTCGAGTCTTTTCATGTTAGGGACTACTCACCTCGAGCCATTTGAAGCCCAATAGTGTCAAATGGATAAAGGAAACCAAAGGACTACACAGCGCTACCCAGATCCACTGTTGGGCCCAGGGCCACCAAATCGCCTCGCAGAGCCACTATAATTAGGCCCATTGCAACTCTAGTCAATTGGGGCCAAGTTTCTCTGCAAAAGAAGCTACTTGGACAATCTAGGGGCTATCGAGAGAGTGATCTCAAGGCTTGAGTTATGGCCCTCTCTACTCGTACTCCACCTCGAGGCTTACATGGATCCATTTATGTGACCACTAGTGGGCTCACTATCATAGTCGAGTTTTAGTTTGTCATATCTTTTATTATTTTTGTCGTTTTAGATAAATAAATTTGGACCACAAGAAGCTCCATTCTAGACTCTTCTTGTTTGGTTGAATTTATAAGACTTCCATTTAGTATTTCATAGTTATCTCGTAGTAAGATTTCTCCTTGTAAGAGGGTTTAGCCAACTTTCATCGTGTATAAAGAGAGCACAACTATCATTTTAAAGCAGAATCATTTGAATAAAAATATAAATTTTGGAATATGTTGTCACTTGATCTGCTTCTTTCTTGATTGTTGTCTCATTGTTTCTTGATTGAAAGATTGTTAGTTTAAGAGTTTTCACCTCTTAAATCGTGGCATAATTCTACCCTAGATACTTCAAAGTTACTAGCTCGATAATAGCTAGTGAGTTAAAGTCCATCTAACTCTATTTTTTAGATTGTTTCATTCTTTTGATTTTTAAAATTACTTTATTGGAGTATCGTGTGGATAATACTTATTGGTTTGCATCACAATAACTAACCAGATGTGTTTTGGGTAAAATGATAAAGTTCTTGTAAGAACTTCAAATCCAACTTGGGTTAAAAGCAAGGATAAATGTTTTTCTTGATGGGGTAAGGGCTGTTCTAGGCCTTTGGATTATTTAGTTAAAGTCCAACATCTAAGGGCCTAGATTAAATATGGAAAAAGTAATTTCTCAAACAAACATAATTTATGTTTTAAAAATTCAAACGGTAACTCTCCGTCGGAAAATAAGTGGCGAGTTATTTTTGTCATAAGAGCTATGATTGGAAGAAAAAAGTCGCCAACCGCACCAACCTTAATTGGAGCATTGTTTCCACTTTTTTTCACGAAAATTTCCCTTCGGCTTGTTGTACTCATTTTGTTACACGTACTAGTTTGTTTACTATACTCGTATATAGGTTTGACATAAGATAATCGGATACCCTATTGTAACAACATGGCATTTTACTGTCACATGACAAAATTTATAGGATCTATTGGATCTCTGTACTACAATCTAATGCAGGAAAATAAAAGGAAAAATGGGTAATTAAACCAATAAAAAAATCACCAAAACCTTTTAGGGTTTCCGTATTTTAGATTCTCCCAAATACAACTACCCACTTCTTTGTCTAAATCTGCCGCCCTTTCTTTTTTTCATCTTTCTGTTGCCCAGATCCGTTTTTCTTCCGTCCTCCCATGACCAGATTGAACGTTACCCGAAATACCATCAGACGCTGTTTGATCCGATTACCACAAAGACCTAGTTCGTCACCGCCACCAGAAGGGAATGAAGCCGCCTGAAAAAAAAGAAGGGAAATAAACCGTCGGAGGTCGTTGAAACATTCAACAGCCAAAGACTAGGTGCTAGATAATTTACAATATGTTCTCCCGTTTTTTGAATCTACCGATCCAAAGTATGAATTACATATTATTTTGTCTCTATTTTCATGTGAATTAGATCTGGTATTTTGTTTTGTACTCTTCGTTGTTTTGTGGTACTAAGTTCTGTAAGAGAGGCTGCCATTACTTCTTGTGAACATTTAAGTTTTTGTCTATCATTTTCGTTTGGTTTGTTTGGAGAGAATTTGTACCTATTACATGAGATTCATTTGTACCTTTTTATTTCTTGTTTAATAAACTTTTGAAACATTGTTAATTTATCTATACCTGCAAAGTATTTGTGGTAGGTAGTGTTGTATCTTGCAATGATATGTGGTACTGAGTTTTGTATCTTTATACCAATTTGACATGTGCTTGTGAATGTGTTTAGAAATTTAGTTACGTAAATTTCGTTGTTGTATGGTACTGACATCTGTTCACGAAAATTAAAACTAGCAGAACTTCCTTTGCTACCTTGCTTTTGGTTTTTGTCATTGTTGTTGACTAGTTTGGAGAGTATTTGCATCAATTTTGTAAAAAGAATGAAATACTCGCTTACTGTAATCTTGACGCTATAGAACTATTTCGTTTAGTGAAATATGTACTTTTCCATTACATTTATCGGAAGACGTGAAACGATTTATATGTTGCTCTCTATCTCTTTGCTACATTTGGTATGAAGAAAGTTGCAGAATTTTGTGTAGGGTAGAACTTTCCAATGTCCCCACTTAGTAGAATGTTAGTTAATTCCATGATTTTGGGATATTGAATGTTAAAATATTGGTTGTATTATAGTGTAAGCAGGTATTAAGGGGAATAAAGTCACAGTCTGCACTCGGTGTAGTCCACTTAGTATTCTGGACATTGTACGATCAATGAAGGTACTTAGTATACGGCTAGCCACCATTGATACATTGAATTTTGAGGGGTCACTCATGTCAAGATCGACTCGTTGAACGGTGATGAGGTCAACAAATGGGCCATACAAGCATACGACGAGGGTACAAGGTCCTTTGAATTCTTGTATTATAACATGTAATTTTAGCTGACCTCGTACCTAGTCTTGTAGGTTGGTAGTGATTCTCGTCATCAATACCATAATGGTGGCCATGGTACAGAGTTTGGAATTGTATCTATACTGTTCTGGATCCTTTGGTACGCAATATGGACAAAGAAATAGTAGGGAGGGGCAGAGTGAATGTATATTTATTTGTGAAAAGTAAGTATGGTGGGATAGTAGTTGCTTTGGTACTATGGTGTAATATACTCAGTAGATGCAAAAAAGTGTGTGCAACTGTATTGGTAATATAATCTAATTTGGGTGGTAGAATTCATTCAAAATGATTTCAAATGTCCATTTTATGTCATATTTTATTTATGGATTGTGTAATAACGACTTCGATTGGTACGTATATTAGTTTTTGAATGTTAATCATACGCAAAATTGTTGTTTGTTTCACCGAAATGTTGGTAGGCGGCAACAACTAAACCGGCGGGGTCGATGTGAGAAAAACAATTAAGAAAGAGACGGATGTTAAAGAAGTATTAAATTATTTCATAAATAAAAAGTGAGAGATTCTTTCCCCTTAAATATTGAGCACATTTATGCAAAAAAGGAAATAAAAGAATAAATTATTAAGACCATCACATTCTAAAATATAAATAAAAGGTGGATTGGGTATTGTCATGCGACAACAAAATTAACTATTTGTCATATCAGGTTTTCAGTAAGATAACAACATATGAGATTAGGATCAACTTTTGTACTCGTTTTTTATTTATCTACATGCCTTGTATTAGTGTATGTATTAGCGTTATATATTGGTGTACATGTCTTACTAGTCATTTTTTACATGTACCCATTTTTTATTTTATACACATTCGTATAGTCACTTGTTTAACTATCTTTTATACTGATTTTAGTACCGTACACATTATTTTACAGAATCTTGTACACATGTACATACTTTTATTTTCATCAAGTTTGATTTAGCAGTTAGCATTTGCTGTAAGGGGAAAAAATTACACATATTGCAAAAACTCACAAAGGAATACATGCATAAAAATGAAATTGACAAAATCAAATTGGAAGTAAAATCTCATCCCTCTCCATTCATGTTATTCTACCCACCCGCTGAACCTCCTCGTGACAAAATTATTTTTCTTTAATAAGCGAGGAGTCGCTTATGATCTCCATGATAGATCCTAGCGCATTCCCATGGCCACAAGTCAAGGGTTTTAGGACGTTCGACTTACGCATTCACCAACCACTACAATAAAATGTGTGCTGATGACACTCGATTTGTCGTGTTCATCACCCTTGTTTAAGTGACATTTCATGCATATGTGTATAGTTTTGGGTAGAAGTTTAGGGTGTTTTGCGCATTTCTAGCTTTTATTTCAATTTAGTGTCTCGGACCCATTCGGGGTCCTTTTGATGTCGTTTTGGAGTGTTTTTATAAGATTTCATGTCTATAATGATGTCAGAGCACTATTCAGAGCCATACCGGCATGCATGGATGAGCTATGATGGGTCGAGAAGTGAAGAAATCACAAAGGGCTGCACATAGTCATTATTGCCATTATGAATTGTCAAATTTGCCGCTATGCCTAAAGCGGACGGTTTGACATATCCATATCCTCAAGATTGACACCCCATTCTGAAAAATTTGTCAATATTCACCCTATAAAGTGTCAAACTTGCCACTATGCACATAGCGACAAATTTGACATAGAACCATAGCAGCAATATTGACAATCCGGAATTGAAAGGATTTTTGGGAACTTCTATTTAAAGCTCAGTTATCCCACATTTGAGACAGACCCTTCTGGACAAAAATTAGAGAATAGTTTAGAGACTTTGGAGCAACGAGAAGGCATGGACTTGAAGGAGCTCGAATCAAAAGACATAATCAAGATTGACGGATCAATTTCTTCGATGGTTCTCGGCGAAATTAGGTTTTTTGTATTTCTATTTGTAAACCTGATTCTAATGTTTTCCTTTGGTGATTTTGATTTGTTCTTCGACGTTATGAGTAAGAACTGTGATGATGAATTGAATCTATCTTGTTTTGCTTAAATCGTTGAATTTTTCTATCATTGTGAAATTCGATAGCATAGGGGGATTCGAAGTCAAAGTTGTTTTCTCCCATCTGGTTCGAACCTTATCTCGTGCAGTCTTGGAGCCTTGTGTTATTTTCCTAGTCATTTGAATTATTAGAATAATTGATAGACTTAGAATTTCGTGGAACCTACACCACATAACCTATTTAATCTATTAGCACTGTTCATAACTTTGAGTAGTCACGGCATTAAGACCCTAGGGAGATTCGACTCTACTCAATTCGTCAAATAGGTTTATTTTGAGACGAGTTAAAACTGTTTATCAAATTGGTGCCGTTACCGGGGATTTATTCTTTGTGTTTGAAAGGAGTTAGTTTAGTGTTAATCATTCATTCATTGTAAATATCCATCTTTTGTATATTTTATTTTGCCAGTTTCACCTTGGTAGTTTTGTTTGAGTGTGATGAAGCAGGGCTACATAGGACACAATTAGTGGTGGAGTCACAATGTGCACCAACCATCACCATCTTGTTATCAAGATCATTACTAAACTCTATACCACCAAGAGCCTGCACGGAACTATCACTTTCAACTTCCTCAATATTATGAAGAGCCATCACAGAACCATTACCTTCAGGATATCAAGGAAATGTGTGCAGCCTAGGAGGAAACGCTTGTTGCGCTGGAAGAAATGATAATGGGAATGGTAGAGATGATGAAGAGAATGACAACCAAAGAGGAGCAAGGAGCCCACCAACACCTTGCTAGCACCTTTTCCAAATTCGCCAAACATCTTGAAAATGAATCTCTATAAACAGAGAAGTCATCCATGAAGACCTCGACAACATCTTCTAGTAAATTTCTGTCATACACCTTTGAAACGTCATGGGTGCATTGTAAAGATAGAAAGGGACACACTTGTATGCAAATGTGCCGAAGAGACATGTGAATGTCATCTTCTCTTGGTACTCTGGCTCGATTGGATCTTGAAGTAACCAGACATCCAATCGAGAAAGTAGTAAAACTCATGACCGGCGAGACTCTCCAACCTCTGATCAATGAACAGCAATGGAAAGTGGTGTTTCTTAATAACATCATTGAGGCGTCTATAATCAATACACACTCTCCGTCCAGTGACTGTTCGACTAGGGGTGGGCTCTTCCTTATTTTCAGGCACAACAGTGAATCCACCCGATATAGGACTGACCCCTCGACTGTCAGAGATTGGTTAGATAATCCCTTCATCTTGGAGTTTGAGTAACTCCTTCTTCACAACTTCCTTCATAGCTGGATTCAGTTAGCGCTATTGTTGCACTACTGGTTTTGCATAAATTGATTTTATGGGTGAAAAATGTGGGACCGATTCCCTTAATGCCAGCTAGCTTACATGTTATGGCTTGTTCATGCTTCTTCAATAGATTTAGAAGCTACTCCTGCTGTTGAGGTTCATGTTTTGAGCTGACGATGGCAGGAAATTCGCCCCCTCTCTGAGAAATGCAAACTCGAGATACTCTGTTAGTAGCTTTAGTTCCAACTGCGATGGATCTTCATAAGATGTAGTTATCTTCAAAATTGTTGGAAGCTCCAATATGGGTGGCACGCCAATATAGGTCTCGAGTTGCTCAAGGCCTTTTGCTTGTGCTCTTTGTTCCATGTCATTCATCCAGTCTCCATAAACACCTGTAATAGTACAGACATCTCCAACAAGCATATGAGATAATTCAACATTTCAGAGGTATCTTGATAGTTGTCAGAAATATCATCATCATCATGAGCCTTAGAATATTTCATGCCTTCTTTTAAACGAAATGTGACTTCATCTTGTTCTACTTTCAATGTTAAACACCCTTTGCTAAGAAAGGACGTCCTAACAAAATATTACAATCACTTTCATGGGTATCTAACATAATAAAATCAACAGGAAATTCAAAAGGTCCTACACAAATAGGCACATCCTCTATGACTCCCCTAGGTTTCACCATAGATCTATTAGCGAGTTGAAGAATCATCTCAGTTGGTCTAAGTTCACATATGTCTAGTTTCTCAAACAAACTATGTGGCATCACATTTATACTAGCACCTAGATCAGCAAGACTTCTACCAACTTTAACATTATTAATAGTGCAAGGTAGAGTAAAGCTCCATGGGTCTTTTCGCTTTGTCAATCCAACTTGAATAGTTGCATCCTCTTCATATATGGAGACCTCTGTTGGATATACAAGATTGATTTTCTTGTTTAGCACATCCTTCACGAACATGGCATATGCTAGAATCTTCGTGAAAGCCTATAGGAAGGTTAGTGTAATCTCTTGCGTCTTTATGGTTTCAACAAATCTCTCAAACTCGTTTGATTGCCCCTTCTTCTTGGCTGCCACTGGATATGGAATCCTAGCATGCTTCTTAATTTCTCAGGAGTGAGCACGAAATATATGTTTGCAAGGCTTCAAAACTTTGGAGCAGGGGTTGTCGGCGCCATTGGTGTTTCTTCCTCCTCCTTTGGAATATCAATAGCAATATCATCGGACACCATCTCTGGCTCTCCAATAGATTTGGGATTACCCTTAATTGTCTTTCCACTCCTCAATGAAATTGATTTAGCATCCATGTGCCCCTTTCCTGGGCGTTGAGTATTGTTGGGGTTTTGCTTAGTATTCCCTGAGAGCTATCTAAGAGGTCTCTGATCTACCCTCTGCACCAAATAATTGTGATCCGCCTCCATCCTCTAAATCATTGCTTGCGGAGCTTGCAAAATATTTCCTTAACATGCCAATTGCGCCTCCATTCTCTGCATCATTTGGATAAGGGTATTAGTGGACCCCCTAGTAGTGGCTGGGTTCTATTGCTGAGCTTATCTGGAAATCCTGGTGATCCTTATGGACTGGTGTTGTAATCCTCCACTTTAGGCTTGTAGAAAACTGAGCGAGGTAAGCATTCTGAAACTGTCTGCCTCCGGCATGCTTTGCTTGGTAGTCGTGATATCCCTCCTGACTGAACGGGTAACCTCCTATGAGAAAATCTACTTCTTCCATAGTCATTGGCTTGTTGTAGAAATTACACATTCTCCTTGACTATCACAAATACCACACCATGCACAAGTGTAGACAGATACATACACGGGGGATTTGCAACCTTCCAATCATCCATCCTCTTTTCCAAAGCCTCAACCTGAGCTCTTAAAGCAATATTATCGGCACTGTTAGACGATACTGCATGTGCTGAATTGTATTCCTTGACCAGTTTCTAGACTTGGTAGCACAGGAAACAAAATGTGCTAAAACAGCATCAGAAGTGAGGGCGGTAACATCTTCATCCGCTAGTTGATGTACTAGCATTGAGGTAACTCGATCTAATGATCTATTGAACCTGTCTACCAGCTGAGTGTCTGTATAGCCGTGGTGAGGGAAGTCAGATAAAAGCTCCTGAAATCTGTTCCATAAGTCATATAAGCTTTCTCCTTCTCTCTGATATATTCGAGAGATCGATTTGTGAATAGAAGCTGTCTTCGCTGGTGGATAATACTCCTTTACAAAAGCTTGAGCTATAGTAGCGTAATCCCTGGCAACATCGCCAATTTGATGAAAGAATGATTTGATACGTTTGACGAGTTGGATGGATTTCATTGCATATTTGATTTTGTTTTCGATTTGTTCTTGCATGATCAACTTGAATTAAATCTCGAGCTCCTTGAAGTTGCCTCCTCGGTGCTCTTGAATCTTTAATTTTTCGGAATGTCAACTTTGCCGCTATGGTTGGTCAATCTTCCCACTATGGTCATATCGGCAAGATTGACACATCCATAGAGACAAATTTTACACTTCTATAGCGGCAATGTTGAGAACGTCTAGTCTTTTGTAGTTTCTTCACTTCTGAACCCGTCCTAGCTCGTCCATGCATGTCCGTATTGCTCCGAATAGTGCCTCAACATCGTCATGAACCTGAAATCTTACAAAAACACTCCAAAATGACATCAAAAGGACCCCGAGCGGGTCCGAGATACTAAAACGAGATAGAAGCTAGAAATGCATAGAAACACCCTAAACTTCTACCCAAAACTATACACAGATGCATGGAATGTTGCTTAAATAAGGGCGATGAAAATGACAAAATGAGTGTCATCTATTATTTTAATATATGCTTCAACTATTGCTCGGCACTCAACTTTTCAACATGAAGAAACCAATGGAATTCATGGAGGTGCTTAGTTGGATTGCATAACCTTCTAGGTTTCATCTAGCTCAAAGACATTAAAGAAAGAGCGCTTCATGGGAGGAAGCCCATGTGTAGAGTCAATATTTTTCATTTTATTTGAGTCAAATTGCATGTTTAAGTGTTAATTATTCTACTTTAGACTTTTTATTTTCTTTCTTCTTCTCATAAATTCATTTTGTTATGCGTGGGACTTGAACTTTTGTCCTAGTGTATTTTTATTTTTATTTTTGGTCTGTGTGAGTTTTGAGTCTTTTTCAGGAGTTAGCATCGCAGCCAAGTTTGAGCTTCATGGATCATGCATTTTGCCTCTTCAGATTTCTCGCGGCTTCCAGGTATTCCTATACAACTTTTCCGTTTCGTTCAGTGAGGACATTGTCCAAACTAAGTGTGGGGGTTGGTTTGCATAGAATTTTTGTTAGCTAGTCTTGATGGGTAGTTGTCTTACATGAGAGTCTTAAACTCAAGCTTGTTGGAGATATCTTTGAATCAATTACTTGGCATGCCTAGAGAACTTTCCTGTGATTTGTGCACTTGAGTTGTTGACTTATTTATGAACCTAGATTTGATAGGAGTTTAGGCATGTGATCAAAGTCTATTAGTTCGTTCTTTAGAGTTACTTTCATGTGTTTAAAGTAGCACGGACTTTCCAACTTGATGTCACCTGACATGCATGATTCGAATTACCATCTAACAAAACAATGCAATACCTTAAAAGACCTTTTTTGTAGTATAGATAATCTGTTTCACTAGTAGATTTATTCTTAATCTGATGCTTGCATGATACCACTCTGAATTCGCTTGGCACTGATGCACTAAAATGATAGAGGCACTTAGAAAAGCTCCACCAAAAAAAATCCATCCCGTCCTTATATTTCCCCCTAGGTAACCCAATCATAGACAAAAATCCTTTTTCATAACCCCCATAATATTGTATCCCCTTTCTTTCAAGTCTTCATTTAATCATTTGTACATTAGAGGCATGTAACTCGCTCGAGTCTAGGAGTCAAAGTGGCATGTAACCTAATCTTGAGATAAGAAAAATAGAAAAGTCAAGAAGAAGGCCAAAAGGTCTCAAGTTAGATGAAATAACAAGCACAACAACTCGAAGTAAAAGTTTAGGCATAAGGGATAGACAAGCTAGTTTGAGCTCTTGGCAGTTTTAGATCGTTGCATAGCGTTGATTGAGACTAGAAACTTTAGCTCCATGTTAGAGTAGACCGAGTCATTCACCGCTATGTACATTAACCACCAAAAGTCATTTCACCTTCTCTTCTCTTTTTTTTGTCCATAGTACAAAGCCGAATAAAAGACCTCTGGATTAGTGCTTCAAGTGCCTTGATGTGATGAGTAGAAGTAGGTTGATATGCAAGTGCTGGAAGCGCACTTTAGAGTTGATGATGAGCACATAAACACTGTCCATAAAACACTATGACTGAGTTCATTATTGGCTTCATCTTTCAGCTGAAATTTCCCTTGAGACCAAGTCTAGATGCGTTGTAAACATGTATGGTGAAGTGTGGCAAGTTGGAGAACTTCTTTTGAGGCCTTTACTACTTGTTTTGGTTTTGTTTAGAGGTTCACTTGTTTGTTGATCAATTCAGGGATACTTTGAGGAATATGGGTTTTCTTTGATATGCTAGTGGTTTGATTTGATTGTAGGTTTGTTCCTTGGCTTTTATCAATTTTTGCTTGAGGACAAGCAAAGCTTAAGTGTGGGGGTATTTGATGATACTCAGTTTTTTGTGTTCATCGCCCTTATTTAAGCAAAATTTCATGCATATATGTATAGTTTTGGGTAGACGCTTAGGGTGTTTTGCGCATTTCTAGCTTCTATTTTGATTTAGTGTCTCGTACCCATTCGAAGTGACCTAGAGCTTTCATAATCTTCTTTGCCTCGTATAGGGTTTTTTGAATTCGGGTTGACTCAAATGCTTCCACCAAAAGTTCAAGTATCATTGACATTGCTTTGTCATTGATCTTATGTATGTGTTAGAAATGATAATTTCGAGAAGTTCTTGCATCCATCATATAAGTCTTCTTCTCCATCCTACATGACACGAATATATTCATCATGCTCTAGATTCATTGTGTCCTTTATCCATAAAAAATGTTGGCATATATTCTTCCCCTCCCATAGGGTGGTCCGTAGTTGGATCACCTTGTCTAATCACCCAAAATGCATCATTGGATAGATCACACATTGCTGGAACATGACCAGGAAGACCGGGATTCTCCAATGGTGTTATAGTATTGAAACCAACATAATTTGATTACTGGGTATAGATAAATTTGGTACCACCTCTTCCACCTCCCATGTACATACTAGAGTTTGTAATTTGATGGAAATGAATTTTACAACAAGTGGTCCAACACTATGTTCCCACTATGAGACTAGTTGAATTTGCATTCAGGTCGAGGGCATGAAATCACAATTTTTCCCTTTTTGTGTGCAAAGGCAAAATCCAAGATAATCAGCACCCCGTTAATGTATCAGGGGTTGTTACGAGGAAAACCTAACCAACTCATATTTATATATTTAAACAATTCGTGTACCTAAATAAGATTGTATAATAATTTATTAGTATCTAGTAACCAAGTACGTCCCATTAATCGAATCACTTTTTCGATAAATACAAGACATCTGAGCCATAGAAGTAAGGCTCTTTTTTGGTTTCTAATAAAAAAAACGTGAACAGTGAGACCTTAAATTCAAACAAACATAATTAGACTATTCACATATCAAATATTAAGACTATATACTAATAATACTAATAAAGTAACTCAAACCAAGTTCATATACATATATCCATTATATATTTTAAAATGTCATTACACTTTAACTAACTTAATCCTAACTAACATTTCATTTATAGATGCACACAACATTCATGTTCTTCTATACATTATACTCACAAGAAGGATGCAATTACTTATCATATCGTTTGCTAGATCCTAAACCTTTAACTAAACTCCTTTCCTCTTGGAGTAAATGAACCTTAGGTAATGCTAGATGAATGAATGATTATTTGACTATTTTGATTTATGTGAGTTGGATGGATTTCAGTTTATGATTGATTTTGTTTTATTTCTTGTTCTTGCCTGATCAACTTGAATGGGAGCTTGTTACATTTGCATCGAATCGAAATAGCTTATATAATCATTCATTCAACTAGCTTATAACATCAAAATCAATCAACTAGGTTAGTCTTATCTCCTCAGAAGGGACCAATTAGACTATTCTATCTAGAGTGCAATTCTCGTTTGATTTATCGCCATACAGGTTTTAGATTCTTGGCTTGAGAGGGCGGTTTAAGATTATAGGATTGGTAGTAGGTTAGCAATTCCCACCCTACTTGATTTTATAAAAGATTGACAAGTTTTCCCTATTTAAAGGACATATTTGAAAAAGATAAGGGCTTGATTTGTCTATAAAATCATGATTGCTAGGAGTTTGGGTCCTTTTCTTGTACGAATATTTATGTACCATTTGATAGAGGCATCATCAAGCGATGAGCACATCAGCATGCTTAGTACCATTAGGTCCTCACCGTGAGCCAACACTACTCTTACCTCATCATCTTACAGTAGGGGCAGACTAGCTTTAGTTGTGCTTGGATGCACCGATTCATCTTCCAAGGCATCTGTCTATCACTTATTGCAACATCGACATGGTCCTCCTCACAATAATACACTCATCTTTTGGACTATTGGTCAGGTTCTTAGTCATCACTAATGCTCTTGTCCTCGAGTTTATGGCGGTGCGAGTGGCATTACGCCTCATAAAAAAATTTCGACTGGGCTTTGTCAATGTGTACACTTGCCACACTACTATTGGTTTCTATTACTCGTGTCTTATTTTGGGATAATTGAGTTGCTCATC
This sequence comes from Linum usitatissimum, assembly GCA_030674075.2. Classification (NCBI taxonomy): domain Eukaryota; kingdom Viridiplantae; phylum Streptophyta; class Magnoliopsida; order Malpighiales; family Linaceae; genus Linum; species Linum usitatissimum. The sequence continues at coordinate 1,298,227 of JAUJYP020000657.1, forward strand.
TGGTGGCCCCTTAAACTCTTCGATACTATCCTTATTTACTCTTCATATGATGAGTTATGGCGTCTACTTGCCACACTACTATTGGTTTCTATTACTCGTGTCTTATTTTGGGATAATTGAGTTGCTCATCTGGTGGCGCCTTAAACTCTTCGATATCCTGATTCTAGTCATAAAATGTTAGATCTTCATTGTTTCTTTTGTTTGGAAGACAATACTCACTGTTATCCCTTCTATATCAAGCCTTGATAGCATTAAAAAAAATAGTGTTGGAGTAGGGAGAGATTGTAGAAGGAAACTTGGATCAAATGATATGATGATTTTAAGTGGAGTTATTGATCTACGAGAAATGAAGACCAAATGAATCCTGAGAAGTATCGGGGTCATTTTGCACTCGAGGTCCCTTCGTTAGACTTTACTCGACCTAGATTTTATGGTCTAGTTTCTAAATTAAGCGAGATAAACTATCACTAAACTATACATAAGATGTGAAGAACACACAATAGTGACTCAAAGAGGAACAATGCTACTTGGAAAGGAGTTTGGTTCTAGCTCAAACTATCTAAAGGGCCGGGATGGAAACAGAAGACATCAGATATGAAGATGAATCTCCACTAGATGCTCGTACGAGTTCGTGGCATGGTCATGTACACAAACTTCAATCAGTAGATTGCTCAATTGAGGCTTGGTCCACTTTCAATCAAGTTGCCTAGTAATGAACACAAGGTGTTCGACAAAATTCCTAGGTGTTTGGAAGACCTTAGAGACCCCACAAACACTTGAAAAGGGTGCTAAGTTACTATTTGATACCCCAAACATCCCATCCCTCAATTGTGTCACTTAGTTGAGTGATATCCAAAATGCACGCCTAGTGTGCGATGAAATTCCACTAAAGAAATCCCGGCATAAGTGGTTGAATTAGGGTGTGGCTTGGTCCACACACACCTTAACTTCAATCTTAGATTAACAACCTAACTCAATTCAATCAAAATCAATCAAAAGAAAGAGTTCATTTGACCTAATTCAAGCCATATCATAAATTAGGTTGAAAACATCATAATCCAAGCACACCATTCATTCATGACATCCACATGTCCAACCGTTTAATTCTAGGTAATAATCATAGCAAGAACATACATCCAATCCAAATAATAATAAAGAGCTAGGCCTATACATGATCATCCAAAGAGAAGAGAAGAAAAAGTGAAAACAATCCAAACCCAAGTTGTAAAGTCGGGATGTACTTGCTTTGGCCTTTTCTCCGATCTTCTATCTTCAATCCAATGCTCCTAGTTTCCTTGACCTTCAATTTTATCCTGAATTGTGTCTTCAAGGGTTCATGGAGAGGGGGATGTTGAGAGAAAAATCTCACCCAAAAGGGTAGTGAAAGATGGAATGAGGGGTATCTCTTCTCTCTCCTTGTTTTGGACTTATATACGAATACTCTACTTTATTTGGTCGACTTCCAAACCGGTCCCAAAATCGTATTTTTCTTGTAACTCGCTCATCCGACCTTCGATTAATCACACCCTCTATTCATCGGATACATGAAATCTCTAAAACACTCGAGAAAATAAGTCAAATGAATTGTAATAGTTTGCTTGAGAGAATCCAAACACAAAAGCCCTTCCAATCACAATAAGGTACCAAAAACCAATAAAAAATCGCTGAAACGAGCCAAAAGGTAGTCAATGTGGGTGCAATTATCATTACACTATGGAATGACATTAGTTATGTTTCTCAATATATCCAAACAGAAAATAATAATTCTTTATTTAGCATTCTTTTCACAATTTGTCACAACCTAACTTAACTATATTTTCGATTATCTTAACTCAACTTTTTTAGAAATCATGTTTCGTGTTGTTATACCAAAAAATTTTGAAATGCATGAAAGTAAAGAAGCTATTGTCGCAATTTCTTCTATTGCTATTCCCGTCAAAGTTCCTAGCCATCGGGAAAATCTGATCGCCAATTAAATAGTTAGATAATGAAATGAATTGAACTGACATGAGTTATTTATATATGAATTAAAGTACACTCAATGTATACAAGTTTATCTTCTTAAACCACACAAAAAAAAACCAAAACCAAAATGTTGTGAAATTGCACATCTGTTAAATGTAAGTAATCTAAATAAAGATATATTTTTGTGTAATGAAATGTTAACATTTCTCTAATTTCCTAGATAGAAAATTCATCTTCTTACTCCTTTTCCCACTTTTATTTAATGTGCATCAAATTTATAGTTAAGAACACATAAGAACTTGGATAAACACAAATTTATTTCTTTATCCTCCATAATTGAGAACCACCGAACCGCATCATGCCAATGTAGGTATTGGGTTTAATTTGAGATTGAGAAATGATACAAAATGGGCATAAAAGTAATTGCTCCAACCTATCATAAGTCATAAATACATAAACCAGTTTATGAATTGAGAGGGGTACATGAGAATCATCATGTTCTACAATAGAAATGAATATAATGCGTTCATAAAAAAATTAATATAATGCGCTTTATTAAGATTAAGTCTTAGTTCATATTTTTGTTGAAACTTAGTGATTGAACTCCTAGCTGTTGGGCTTGAGTCTATAGGATTTTTATTCCTATTCCTATTCATATTTCTATTTTTATTAGGGTTTTGATTTTTGATTTTATATAAATCCTTGTTAGCCTCCATAGCTTCCACATCAAATCCTTATGTCGCCTTTTTTATGCTTCTTTATTTCATTCTTTGTCTATCGATTTCTAACATACGTAACTATGTCGCTCTTGAAAGACAGAACATAAATCTGCAAATTGATATATCTTTTATGTAATGAAATGTTAACATTTTTCCTACTTTCTAATCTATATAAAGTATTTCCCCTCTCATACTTTTCTCTTACTCATATTTAATGGAACAAATATATAGTTAAGAACTGTTAAAATTTGGATCTTTCACTCATTCCATAAACAACAAGCCACCAACACAATCCACTAACAAGCCACCAGCAAGCCACCAAAATTAAATAAAGTTAGTTGTGATTAGATGATAAAATAAATGTATTTAGTCTCGTTTAGTTTGTAAAGGCTATATAAAGCCTTACAACCATTGTGTATTAATCAATTTATTCCATAAACACAAAAGAAAGAAGCAGCTTGCTTTCTCTGCTTCACTTCAACAAATTTCCAATATTTTTCTACTTTACAAAACAATCACCCAATTTTATCTTTTCACATATCAATCATCAAACTTCCAATCTTTACATTTCAATCACCACATCATTCCAACATGGTATCAGAGCCCTAATTGTTCTTACTAGCCAAAAATAACTTCCGAAAAAATTACCTTATCTTTTTTACTATTCACCAAAAACTACCTTTAGCCCAAAATTACCAAAATGTCATCCACAAATATTTCCTTCCCTTCACCTACAATCTTCAAAAGTGAAAATTACGATTATTGGGCGGTCCGAATGAAAGCTTTTTCATGGCCAACGATCTTTGGGAGATTATCAAAGACGGCATCGAGCCTCCCAAATTAGACGAAAAATCATCAGAAGAAAAATCATCAAAAGGCCAAGAGAAGCAAAGTAAAGAAGTCGCCATGAAAACTATGAAAGCCATCACTTTCATACACATATCCGTCTCGAAAAATATTTTTTCAAGAATCGTCGCTGCCACCACTGAAAAAAGAAGCTTGGACAATTCTTGAAAAGGAGTTCAAGGGCACGGAGAAGGCGAGAATCATCAAACTACATACGTTGAGGAGAGACTTCGAGAACCTTAACATGAAGGACAACGAGATGGTAAAAGACTACTCAACCAGAGTAGCCGAGGTGACGAATCAAATAAAGCTCTACGGTGAAAACTTTCCAGATCAGAGAATCGTGGAGAAGATGCTCAGAAGTCTGGCGGAAAAGTTCGACCCAATTGTCGCTGCCATCGAAGAATCAAAGGACTAGTCAAAACTCACCATAGCAGAACTTTCAAGCTCTCTGGAGGCACACAGGGAAACGAAGGAAACGTTGAGGGAGCAATCCAAACAAATCACAAACAGACATCTTCCAAGAACAAATGGGGAAAGTGATAGAGCACGAAGTTTTCAATCGGAAAATACCCATCTTGAAAAACTTGCAAAAGAACCAACCATCTTGAAAAAGATTGTTGGATAAAGAACAAAGCTCAATGCACGTTTTGCAAGAAATTCGGGCACATCGAGAAACTCTGCAAATTCAAGCAAGCAAGTCAAGGATCGGATCAACCTACTCGTCAACAACACAATAAGAACAACGAAGACTCGACAAAAAATAATTTTTCACTATACGCCTGCCATCTGTGTGAAACAGAGAAGCTAGAATGGCTATTCGATAGTGGATGCACCAATCACATGACATATGATGAAAAACTCTTCTCCAAAATCAACCGCAACATAAAGACCTCCGTTAGGATGGGAAATGGAGCATTGTCAGAAGCTAAGGGCAAAGGCATCATCTCACTACAATCCCCAGGAGGCACGATAACTATTCGAGACGTCCTACTTGTACCAGCCCTCAAAATGAGTCTACTCAATGTCGGTCAACTAATGGAATGGTTGGTGTTAGATCCATTTTCCAGAAGGCGGAAAAATGCTTCAAGATCCCATGAAAAATAGGAGTTTTCCACTTAGCTTGGCATATGGACACGTTGGATTGCAAGCTCAAGTCGACGAGTCCAGACTGTGGCATAGGAGATTCGACCACTATAACATGGAGGCACTCAAGTATGTCCAAAACAAGAATCTCATCAATGACTTACCAACATTACAAAACTATGAAGATGTGTGCGAGCCATGTCAACTCGGGGAGCAACACAGAGAATCATTCCCATCACAAAGTTTGTGGTGAGCAAAGAAAAAATGGAGTTGATCCACACCGATGTATGTGGACTGATGCAAGACCCAAGTCTCAACAACAACAGATACTTCATATTGTTCATCGATGACTTCACCAGGATGACATGGGTGTATTTCATGAGGCACAAATCTGAGGTCTCTTCAATCTTCAAAAGATTCAAAGTCATGGTCGAGAACCAAAGCGATGAGAAAATCAAAGTTCTACAATCCCACAGAGGAACTGAGTATAATTCTAATGAATTTGAAAAGTTTTGTGCAGTTGCAGGCATAGAGCAGCAAAATACCGTACGCTACACTCCACAACAAAACGACGTCTCAGAAAGGAAGAACAGAACCGTAATGGAGATGGCGAGGTGCATGCTAGCTGAGAAGAATCTACCTAAATATTTTTGGGCGGAAGCAGTCAGCAGAGCTATCTACTTGTTGAACAGACTTCCAACACGAGCCCTCAAAGACAAAATTCCAATAGAAGCCCGGAGCGGACACAAACCAACAGTGAAGCACCTGAAGGTATTTAGCTCAATGTGCTACACACATGTTCAGACCAGAAGAGACAAAAGCTAGAAGACAAGGCAGAACGAGGAATTTTCGTCGGCTACATCTCTCAGTCCAAAGGCTTCAAGGTGTACAACATTGAAACAGAAAAGGTCATCGTCAGCCGAGACATAAAGGTTGATGAAGATGCTACCTGGAACTGGGTTGAAGGAAATTCAGAGAGAAGACAAACAGTGACAACTCACACACTACCGGATCCAGAACCATCTCAACTAACAGATCCAACCAACTCAGACTTAGACGGAGAGAGCTCAACCAATTCGTCTGAATCACCACCGAAGAAGATGCAAGCATTGGCGGAGATATTCGACTGCAACAGAGCTATGGTTGAACCTCATTACTACGAAGAAGCATCATAATATGAAGAATGGAATGTTGCCATGGAGGAGGAGCTTAAAATGGTAGAGAAAAACCAAACTTGGGAGCTAACCAAACGACCTTTTTAAAAGAAAGTCATCAGTGTCAAGTGGATCTACAGAACGAAGATGAATCCTGATGGCACAACCAATAAACACAAAGCAAGACTCGTAGCCAAGGGATATTCATAGGAAGAAGGAGTCGATTACTCTGAAACATTTACACCCATCGCCAGACACGATACCATCTGAATACTTTTGGCACTCTCAGCACAAAAGGGGTGGAAAATCTTCCAACTCGATGTCAAATCAGCATTTCTTAATGGTTATCTTAAAGAAGAAGTCTACATCAAGCAACCTGAAGGCTATGCCATCCGGGAAGAAGAAGATTATGTTTATAAATTGAAGAAAGCTCCGCGAGCATGGTATAGCAGAATTGACAACTACTTCACTGAAAGTGGATTTAGAAGGAGTCCAAGCGAGCCTACACTCTACGTGAAGAAGGTAGACTCGAAAGATTTTCTAATTGTCTCACTTTACGTGGATGATCTATTAGTTACAGGCAGCAATCCCAAAGAAGTACAAAAGTTCAAGGCCGACATGAAAAAAGAGTTCGAAATGTCCGGTCTCGGAGAAATGAACTATTTTTTAGGGATGGAGATTCATCAATCAAAAGACGGGATCTTCATCTGCCAGAAAAAATATGCTGAAGATATTCTAAAGAAATTCAAGATGTACACGTGCAAGCCGATCGCTACACCATTGGAAGCAAACCTAAAATTATCCAAAGAAGACGGCTACGCATCAACTGATGAGAAGTAGTTCAGAAGTTTGGTGGGAAGCTTACTCTATCTCACAGCCACCAGACCAGACCTGATGCATGCTGAAAGTCTACTTTCAAGATTCATGCAATCACCAAGCGAAGCTCACTTTGGTGCCGGCAAAAGAATCTTGCGATACCTTCGAGGCACGACAGATTATGGAATCTTCTACAAGTCCAACTCAACTGAAGATCTCAAAGGTACACCGACAGCGACTGGGCTGGTAGTGTCGACGACATGAAAAGCACTTCTGGATACAAAAATTTTCATTGGTTCAGGAGCTATCTCTTGGAACTCTAGAAAGCAAGAAACAGTAGCTCAAGCAATAGCAGAAGCCGAATACATCGTTGCGTCATCAGCCGTTAGTCAGGTAATCTAGATCAGGAAAATTCTCTCTGATTTAGGTTGTCTTACCTATGTAGCTACAACAATTTATTGTGATAGCAAGTCAGCGGTTGCTATAGCCAAAAACCTGGTCGATCACGGAAGAACAAAGCACATCAAGGTGAAGCATCATTTCATGAGAGAAGCTAAAGGAACACATCAAGTTTCATTAATTCATTGCGGATCCACCGAACAAGTTGGTGACATTTTCACGAAGCCTCTTCCAATGAGACAAAGCTCCGAGGAGGAGTGTTAAAATTTGGATCTTTCGGTCATTCCATAGACAACAAGCCACCAACAAATCTCCATCATCAAGCCACCAAAATTAAATAAAGTGAGTTGTGATAAGATGATAAAATAAATGTACTTTGTCTTGTTAAGTTTGTAAAGGCTATATAAAGCCTTACAACCATTGTGTATCTATCAATTCATTCCATAAACACAAAAGCAAGAAGCAGCTTGCTTTCTCTGCTTCACTTCGACACATTTCCAATATTTTTTTACTTTACAAAACAATCACCCAATTTCATCTTTTCACATATCAATCATCAAACTTCCATTCTTTACATTTCAATCACCATATTATTCCAACAAGAACATATACACATACAAACTTATATCAACATTTTTCTTTGTACACATTTTGTAGGTAATATTGACAGTAGCTTCGGTAACTAGAGCTATCGAGATCGCCTAACAAACCGCTATACAAAATAGAATTTGGATCTAACTTTTCCATAATGCTCATTTATGGAGATGTAAAAACATTCATTACAATCATCTTCTTGGTCTCAAACTGGAGACTTTCGAAGTTTTCCTCGTGCCAATCATTCGCCCTTATAGATTTCTGGCTGATATCCTATATAGGAAATAAGAGAAATGTTAAAATTTTATTACACAAGAATTAAATCGATATTTATACCACTTACATCTGACAGAAGTCCAAATTTAGTAAATTTCTCATTTTCACTTTTGTTTCCAAGAATAACTATCGCATGGTCATTCAATATAACATCTTTATTCTACTCTTTATTGGTTGGACCTAAATACTTCATCTTCATTGTCAATAACCCGAGTTCGAATATTGAAATGGACTTATTGAAGATCGAAGATGGGATAAGGAAGGTTTCATAGCGTCGTCTCTAGTTCGAGATTTAAATGTTCTTTGAAAAACTATATATTGGTTTTCATTAGTTTAATTTTTGTTAGGCGATCAAGACCACCACAGATATTGAGGCCTTCATCAACATAAAAACTCACTGTGAGAAAATGGAAGTATCCTCTGTAGATATCGTCGACTGCACTTTAGACGAGAAGAAACTGATGATGCTAAGATTGTTTTAGGAATCCGACCACATCAAGCGAGTAGTCTTTTGCAAGGAGACTGACTACTTGACAAATTCTTCTTTTGAAGTCAACACAAGAAAGCCAAGGAAAGCTGAACGTGATAAGAGAGTAAAATGCAGATTTCATTTCAATGATACTTAATTGTTAGGTCTTGCATATGTGAGAGCTAAAAATTTGATTATTTGTTTCGACAACTACAAATCTCTAACAATTAATTGTATGGTCTAAAAAACCAACTTTGACGAGTCTAAAGATTAAAAATTAACATGCAAATTTTAGTTGTTATAGTTATGTGTTGGAGATTTTTATCATCACTGTTGTTGAAGCTATGCCAAAATTGCTCATCCATTCAAGATATTGATAACTGTCTAAAGAAGGAGAAGAAAATAATGTCAAGATCGCTTCAGGTATGTGACTAGATCTAGCATGAATTATTATGTAAGAGAGTTATTTATCTGATAAATTCTATTTAAATAACTAATGAAAAAGGGCAGTGAAAGTTGTACGTGATACTTAAGTGTTGGGTCTTGTATATGTGAGAGCTAACAATTTAATGATTCATTTTACCCGTTGCAGAGCTCTAACTTTGACGAGTTTCAAGATAATTACAAGGGCTAGTACTAAATCTTATTTGAATGAGACTTAATTGATGGGTCTTGCATATGGGAGAGTTAATAGTTTGATGATCTGTTTCGGCTGCTACAAATCTCCAATAATTAATTATTGCTTTGAAAGATTGAAAATAAATTCTAACGAGTCTAAATATTGTTAAGATTAATTCCTCATCGTGCTAATCCTTCGCCTTCAAATATTCTCGGCAACTGTATGAATCCCTCATCGTGCCAATCCTTCACCCTCGAAGATCTCCAACTAATATCCTACATAGGAAGTAAGAGAAAGTTAAAAGGTTGGTATGTTAATCGAAAGATAATTTGCATTAAAAGTTACTACCGATAGCACTGCTATTAATTTGCTAGATATTATGTATGTTATGGTCGAGATCTTTGTTGTTTATTCCTAAGAAGTCCAATATTCAGTATGTTTCTTATCTAATAGACATAACCCCAAATTCTAAATCAAACTGGCCTACAAATCACATACAGTTTCTAAACTTAAACTATTTGTTTCTCTATTGTGTTCATCAAGTTGTTAGTTAGATACTCATGGATTCTTAGAAAAATTCCTTATGTTGACAAAATCAAAATCACATGTCCACTGGTTTTAAAAAAAAATTGCTAATCATTTCTTTTACCTGTGAAATTGGACTTCCTGTTTTAACGACTATTTACTCTTGGTGGTTTGATTAGTAGTAATGTAATATAAGCAGTTGAGAAATGTATTCCAATGCCGATTTTTAAGTCTGTAATAAATGTTTGAAGCGCTAAATTCACGTGCTCCTACCCTACACCAATAGTGTAGGTGGATTTAGTTTAAACTGTACGTTTATTTAAAGTTATTATTCAAAACGGATAATATTGTGTTTGAGAAAAATTATTATTCAAAACGGTAATTTTCGTAAGGTCTTCGATTATGATGTCCTATTCTCATATTACGATTCCTATATTTTATTTTATATTAGATATTTGGCCTACACTTCATAAAGTCCTTATATGGGATAAATTTGCCATAGTGTTGAGTATTTTCTTTGGTCACATGCTCTAGTCACCCTTTGACTTAGCTAACCTTCATTGCAGAAATACCAACATGCCTTTTGAACGAGGGGATACGAGCAAGAGAAAGACCAAAATGATCTCTACGATAATAGGAAAACCACCAAATATAAGTAGTATCAACTTGAATCTTATTCTTGTGTAGTGTTCTTCCCTTAGTAGCTCTCATATATAATTTCAAGACCCAACAATTAAGTACCATTCATATGACATCTAAAACTTACCCTCCGATAGTCATTCAACTTTCGTTGGCTTTCTTGCGTTGACTTGAAAAGGAGAATTCATCGATAGTCATTCTCCTTGCAAAGAACTTCTCAGTAGATGTTGTCTGATACCTCAAAAATTCTTGTCATCAATGGTTTCTCCTTGTCTAGAGTGTTTTTTATGAGATCTTGAGGCGATGTGTTACACTCCGATTTTAGGGTTAGAAAATTTTGATGAGAAAACCCTATATTACACTTAAGAAAATTTAATGAAAATCAAATAACTATCATGTGTTTATTATTATGATGATGATAAGTATTACTACAACAAAACTATGTCTGTTGTCGTAGAAAAATGGACCGTTGTCACGGATATATCGCGCCCTGCCTTGTTGTCGCGGATCCTTTGTTGCGGATCTATCCATGACAATGGCCGCACTCAAAACGAGAGTTGGTGCAGATAAACCTAACCGTGACAACGACTCATTCACAACAAAAGTTGATTCGGTTCCCCAGGTCATCCCTCGACAAAAGCTAGCGGCGTCAGTTTCTCCATCTTACTTACAATGGCCGTTGTCGTTGATATTATGAAATAATATCCGTGAGAACTGCTCCAATAGTGTCGAGATTTTTTTTGGTCATTAGTAGATCGTTTTGTCCACTATGGGCATCTGGAACAACAGCTTATACACACACTATTCTACACATAACATGAAACATATCAATTTGTACAACCATAACACATGATAGTTCAAGATTTAATATTATAACATAATCCATAGGTCTACACCAACATCATTCATTGATTCTTCTGCCAAAAAGAAGTCACTAGTTCACTAAACTACATCACTACCAACCTATACATAACTACACTAGGGACTCGTCATCATCATTCTAGTCTTTTGATCACGATCATTGTCAGCTTTGGTCTACAAAAGAACATACATGATACAATTAAAATCAGTTTAGACACATAAAATTAAGTAACATATATGAACTTTATAACTTGCACACTAGCTCTGGAAAAGTTGGGTTAACATAAGATGTAGAGTGATCCGGTGGCACACTGTTCTGAGGTGGTCTCGTCATCTGCATCTGAGAGAACTCAGTCTGTCTAGCTTCTGGAACCTCTGTTCAAAACTTGCCTGAACTTGTGATGTAATATTTTCTTTGAGTTGAGCATATGCATCAGAAGACAGATTGATCGAAGGAGCAACTGAGGATAAATATGCTCTAGAAGATGAATCCCTCTGTCTAGACAACTTGCACAACTAATTACTATAAGAAAAGTAAAAAAATAAAAACAATAATATGTAAGAATTCAAATAGGTAGGAATTCATCACAAACATAAGAATACAAACTAACCTTATTAGGAGTAACACCGTGGCCCACCGTACAAACTCCCGTCTTACGCTCTTTTGTCCCTGATGCTTGAAATAGACAATCCGAGTTGATATTGACTTCTGGAATCCCTTGAGCATTGACCTCCGTGATCTTCTTCTACAGTATACAAAGCAACATAAATAACAAAACTTATTGAAATTAAGCAAATTACAGAAATTTTTATTCTTAACCAATTCAACTATGAGAATAGAATGTCCATCAAAGTTGACTCAAATGACAAAGAAATAAGTTACTAAATCCACCCCAAGTTACCACTGAATCAAAAAAATTCAGCTTCCATAACCAAATAGCTAGCTAGCTAGTTTCATTCAAAGCAGCATAAAGTAATATTACCGTTATATCTTCTGCTCAGTTTTCCTGAACCACCCATCCACCCTCTTGTTTGACTCAATCCACACTTCTCTTCTACAAGGCTCATGACCTAGCACTATAGAACGCTTAACCTTGACTTGAGTATATGGTGGGGAACCTCCACCTTGGTTCAAAAGTTGTATCACACGATTAGCCTTGGCTTTCGTTCGATTCTCCCATCAAATGAAAACATCATTGTCTAATTAAGCATCATATACACAAAAATAGAGACTAAAATTATGGATAACTAATCTTATATACAAAAATAGAGACTAAAAGAGAGATGTGTCATTAGTATATGTAAAACATAAATATTAGTAGTAGAATTCACTTGTATAACTAAAAATAACTTAATAATATCATATGTGAAGTATTATGAGTGTTGGAGAGATTAATATTAACAAAAAAGATTTGAAAGTTCAAATATACCAATGCTTTCTCGTCTAGCTTAATAGTGAGAAAAGACGCCTAACAACCGCTGTAATGCCACTTGGGACATTGGAAAAGTTCTTAACCCTACTCTTCCTCTTATCATAATAAGCATCAAACAAAACTCGCTTATTATTTGCCCATTCGAGTGCTAAATATGACATCATGTATGACTAAGAATGTTCCTAATACTTTTGTGGAATATAAAACACTGACTGCACACCACCCGCCAAAATTGTATTAGAACATAATAATAAAATGAAACCACAATGAGAATCTAATGTAATTAATCACTTTGATATATTGGTTCCAAACTCTATCTTTGAAGGACTTGTCCACCATTCTCCAATCCTTGAAATAGATGGGGAGGTCATCAATTTTTCTTCCTATCGGCCCCATGTATTGGCCAATAAAAGAGAGGGTATCCCCTGCTAGCGTAATACCTCTAGGACACATTACAGAAATCCGCAACCCATTGGCATGACTTCATTGCAGTTAAGATGTTGGTTGGAGGGAACACCTTCAGGAGTCATAACATGCCAATACCCCTTCTTTTTTTCATAAATTTCAGTACTTTCCATGTCGAAAGCCTCAAAAGCCTTAATGGCCATATCAAATGCAATGGTGAAGTCCATATCTATACACATATACATTAGTTCAAATCAGAAAATTTAGATAAAATAATTAAAAACATTCCTTTCGTTATTTGCGTTGATCTTTGAGTGAAGTTGCTTGCCTTGAAGTTCCCCTGCCCAGAAAGAGCAATTACAAAAGGAGGAATATGACTGAGCCATATCTTGCTGGGTGGGACCGAGAGAAAGAAAGGACGGGGGGCAACCATGCATGGTACTTCTCGACCGTGTCTCCGAGGGACAGTTGAACGAGCGACTCATGAATGCTGCCGGGTTGGAGAAGTAAAGTCAAGAATAATAAAAGAACTGGAGGAACGAAGTCTCGCCCGAAGGTTTGAATATGCTCGACCAAAGGGGGAGGGGCCCCCACCTGTGAATGTCACTCGACTGTAAGGAGAAGAGTGAAAAGCCAGGATCGCTTGGTAAGCAAGCAGGCACTAACTCCCAGTTCTTTCTCTTCTTTCTTTTAGTACGATAAGGACCTGAAAGTTTCGACACAGGACAGAGAAGTATGGGGTAGGGGTCTTTCCTCTCCGTTACCCTGTTGGGTCAACCAATTGCATTACTTCTTAACATAAAATTTAAATGTATCAAGAATATACCATTAACATAAAGTAATGTGAATTGCATGCTCAATATACTAATTATCACATGTTTAGCAGCATGCAGACATGAGACATGCATCTTAATTCTCAGCCATTTTATTAATTAATACCTACTAATTCACACCTAGTCTAATTGGAGGAGCTGTGTAGTACTTATAGGTATGGTGGAACGAAAGCAAAAAGGGTCAGAGTTGTGATGTTCTGGTGGAATGGAACAGATAAATAATTTTATCTAAACACAATTTCCTAGGAATTTCCTAATATGGAATGAGATGGAATGGAAGTAGAATTATATGGAATGAAATTGATAGTAAACAAGGGCTAAGTTCCTAATATTACGTTCTACTTAAGATTGGAAATTACACCATCTCTATGAATTTCTAAATCATGAATCCCTAAAACTCCTTCATTGCCCATCTCATACAAATCTCTAGGTTTAAGGTGTATTGGGATACCCTATTCCATCTCAACCTCATCATCAAAATAATACACCATTCTTGGCATCGTTGGAAGTAATGTATGGCTCATCGGCTTCACGATCTCCATCGTCACGAGTGTGACTAAAGTTCAACATGGCAAATCTAAGAGCATCTTTTCGACAGTGTGCAGGACTGATGGTAGCTACCCATTTGCATTTGAATAGTGTAGGGGTCCGACCATAGTAATTGAGCTCCATAATATCAACCAGTTTACCATAATAGAACATATCATTGTGAACCGAGTTAGCATCAGATGAGCTTGAGGTTTTCAATGAATGTTCTTGTTCTAGGTTACGAAAACGGCATCCATTGATGTCGTATCGGGTTTATCTTTTTCCCATGTCCATCAGACCTCTTGCTAACATCATGAGGTCCTTGTTGTTTATTAAACGAACATCATAGGACATATGACAAGGGTGAAGAAGTATGGAATGCTGAATAGTTAACTGCAGTTCTAGGTTGGGTGTCAAAAGTGTAGAAATCCAGAATGATAATGATTCTGGTATGTTGATTGGTATTTATGTGTTTCAAGTTTACATATATACACGGTCTGCACTATTAGGGTGCAGAATCACCTTATGATAATCCTTACAAATCAGGGATTACTCTACCTACCACTTACTATGAATATACCACATAAATCAATCTAGACAGATTTTCTAGGACAACTAGTTTACTCTAAGTTCTACGCCTAATAGTATCCTAATTATTGCTGTAATTCAACACTCCATCTCTAACTCCTTGTTGTTTACTTTCTCAGAAATGAAGTGACGATCCAGTTCAACATGTTTAGTACGATCATGATGAACTGGGTTCCTCATGATGCTTAATGCCGCCTGACTATCACATAGTACTCTAACAGGACCCTCATCCTCCATCTTGAGTTCCTTTAAGATGCGCCTTAACCAGATTCCTTCACAAATGCCGTCTGTCAGTGCCCTGTACTCTGCTTCAGCACTTCTTCTTGAGACAACAGTTTGTTTCTTACTCCGCCAGGTCACTAAATTCCCCCACACACAGGTACAATGCGCTGAGGTTGATCTTCGATCCATAAGGTCTCCAGCCCAACTAGCATCCGTATAGATAGAAATTATGCGTCCAGCGTGTTTTTGGATCAGCAGTCCAACACCTGGTGTGCCCTTTAGATATCTCAAAATCCTCATTACTGCCTCCATGTGCTCTTCATTTGGATTGTGCATATGTTGGCTCACAATGCTCACTGGAAACGAGATGTCTGGACGAGTGTGTGCTAAGTATATTAGCTTTCCTACCAATTTCTGGTAACTCCCCCTCTCTAGTGGCGCTGCTTCTTGGCCAAGAACAAACTTCAGATTGTGTTCCATTGGTGTGCTCGCAGGTTTGCACCCAATCATTCCAGTCTCCTTTAGCAGGTCTAGAACGTATTTCCGTTGGGATAAGCTCAGTCCCTTGCTTGATCGTGCCACTTCAATACCTAGGAAATACCTCAAATTTCCTAAGTCTTTTATCTCGAATTCCAGTGCTAGTTTCTTCTTGAGATTTTTTATTTCCTTTTCATCATCCCCTGTAATGATAATGTCATCGATGTCATCGACATATACAATGAGGATGGCTTTTCTTCCTTCTTGATTCTGTTTTATAAACATGGTATGATCAGGTTGGCACTGATAATACCCGTATCCTTTCACCGACTGAGAGAACCTCTCAAACCAAGCTCGTTGTGACTGTTTTAGGCCATACAATGCCTTCTTCAGTCTGCACACCATTTGGTTCAGTGGTGACGCCTGCCGGGACATTCATATACACCTGCTCACTTAGATCCCCGTCTAGGAAAGCATTCTTCACATCTAGTTGGTAGAGAGGCCAATCTAGGTTTACTGCAATGCTTAGGAGAACTCTCACAGTTTTAAGCTTGGCTACTGGAGCAAATGTCTCCTCGTAGTCCACTCCATAACACTGTGTGAATCCTCTGGCTACAAGGCGAGCCTTATATCTCTCAATCTTCCCTTCTGAAGTATACTTTACTGTGAATATCCACTTGCAATCAACTGTGGATTTTCCTACTGGTAACCGTACTGTATCCCATGTCTGATTCTTCAGGAGTGCATTTATTTCTTCCAACACTGCTGCCCTCCAGTGAGGCATGCTCATTGCTTCTTCAATGGAATGAGGGATCTGTGTGTTGTCGAGAGTCCCCACAAATGCCTTGTATTTCTGGCTTAGATTCCCATATGACACCCATCTCTCAATAGGATGAGTTGTACACGATCTAGTTCCTTTCCTGTGAGCAATTGGAAGGTAGACTGTATCATCAATTTGAGTCTCCTCTGTACCAGTAGCCTGAAATTCTTCTATTTGATCACCATTCCCGACCACATCACCATGTTCAACCCCTTGGTCCATTTGTTCTGACTCGCCTTCTTGGGAGGCTGAGGTCTCATTAAATTCCTGGTCATGCTGAGCATGTGTCTTTCCTGCAGTCTTCTTCCTACGCTGATAAACCAGAAGAGGAGGGATTTGGCTTTTTTGCTCTGTGGGAGAGGGTTGGACTACCTTAGGAGGCTCTAGGACAACCGAAGATTCTAGAGTAATAATACTATCAATGGAGGACTCACCATTCACGGACTCACTAGTAGGATTCTCCCCCCCGAGGCTGACAGTGAGAGTAGAAAGGACGATGTTCAAAGAATTTGACATTTTTTGAGTGATAGATTTTATGGTTACTTGGAGAATAACACTTGTAACCACTATGATGAGAAGAGTATCCAAGAAAGACACATTTGACTGCTCTAGGATCGAGTTTAGTACGAAGAGATGAATCTAAATGGACAAAAGCTGTACATCCAAATACTCTAAGGGGAAGGTCGGATGATAGAGCATGACTATGAGGGAAAATTTTGAGCAGAACACTACGGGGAGTTTGAAAACGTAGGGTTCGATTTGGTAGACGGTTGATAAGACGGTTGATGAGGGAAAATTTTGAGCAGAACCAAATAATGATTCTGGTATGTTGATTGATATTTTTGTGTTTCAAGTTTACATATATACACGGTCTGCACCATTAGGGTGCAGAATCACCTTATGATAATCTCTACAAATCAGGGATTACTCTACCTACCACTTACTATGAATATACTGCATAAATCAAGCTAGACAGATTTTCTAGGACAGCTAGTTTACTCTAAGTTCTGAGCCTAATAGTATCCTAATTATTGATGCAATTCAACAAAAAGTACATTGATCACTTGTGTGAGTGCAACGTACCAAACTCTTAAACTAATTTACAAATGTCAAGTGTACTTCTTTGTCACAACAGTTGCATTCCTCCTTCTTCCTCCCAAATCATTATTTGGTTTCTTCTTTGCATTTTATATGAAGTACAAACACACCTTAATTCGATTTAGCATCCATTTAGATGAGTTAGTCAAGTAATTTAAAGAATTTCATTTACCGCCAAAAGGGCTCAACTAATGGGTTACCGGTCACATGACGATGGACTTGCAGCTTCTCAATCTAAGATAACTTAAAAGATTTACCTCCACCGAATGGAACCTCTGGAAATCGTTTCCCATGAGTGTAGTTGGTCTCAACGCCATCACCAAAGTACAACGAGAAAAATGTGACAATTTTCTCAGAAATCCACCTTCTACAATAGAACCTTCTGGGTCTGCCTTATTGCCAAAAACCTCTGAAAGGAGAAGCTTCATACATCAATTATTCTAATGTACTAAATATAAGTGAAACATTGAAAAATGGTATACCTCTCAATAGGGTACATCCATCGGTATTGGACCGGTCCTCCACCTTTCACTTCATCAATATGATGAAGGACTAGATGAACCATGACTGTGAAAAAAGATGGAGGGAATATCATCTCCATGTGGCACATTACCAAAGTAAGACGATCTTGTAGCTTTTTTGAGTTCAACTAGAGAATGCAATCTCAAACCTATATAGCTTGAAACGATAGCAGAATTCGACCAGGACTTTAGCCATAGGTCTGGGCAACACATTCCTAATTTCCATTCGGAGCAGATCATGCAATAATATATGTGAATTGTGGCTCTTCATTCCAAACATCCTATGATGAGCCAAGTCAACACATCTTGAAATTTTACTTGCTTATCCATCGGGGAATCTTATTTCCTTCAACGTTCGAATCATTATATCGATTTAGGGTTTCCCCAATGTGAAAGAAGCGGCCGAAAAAGTCTTTCCATCAGCCATTGACCAGAGTTCCTTCCCGATTTTCATCAATTTTAGGTCTTATCTTCCCTTGAGATTATCTTTGCTCTTCCCATTGCCATTAAGCAACGTGTATAATAAATTATCGCACACATTATTCTCTATATGCATTACGTCAAGTTTATGACGCAAGAAATCTGACTTCCAATACGAAAGTTTGAAGAATATACTTTTTTCTTCCATTGTTCGGCATATGTCCCTTCCGAGGACTTTCCCTTACTAGTGGTCGCAACATCGATAGTCCCCCTTCTCGAATTGCACATTTACATTCCCCACCCGCTCTAGGATTTGAGATCTGGTAAGCATCATTGGTGGATCCCACGTTTCAACCTTACCATTGAAGTTGGTAAGAAATGTCGACTTCCAATGAAACACCACTTTCCAACCTTTGATAGCTTTACCCTTTCAGAGTCAAAGTTGCATGTGGGACATACCAATCCAGTACCATAAGTATTCCACCCAAACAAATTCCAAAGTCCTGAAAAGTCACTTATTTTCAACATAAGGGCCGCTCTCATCATGAATGTTTCCTTCTTCCATGCATATTAGGTTTCGACCCCTTCCCACAATTCCTTTAATTCATTAATCAAAGGTTGAAGGTAGACATCCAAATCATTTCCAGGCATTTTAGGACCCAGAATGAGACTTGATAATATTAATCATGTTTCTTCATGCATAACCAAGGTGGTGTATTGTAAGGGATGAGAACAACCGGCCATACGATGTAGCTAGTACTCATGCTTCCATGTGGATTGAAGCCATTGGTAGCTAGCAAGAGTCGTATATTCCTTGGTTCTCTTACAAATTCAGGATAGTTACAATCAAAATTCTTCAAAGCCTCAGAATCCCTAGGATGTGTGCACAAATTATCGGGACTTTTCTCTGTTGCATGCCAAACCATGCTTTCAACTAAATGTCGAGATGCACAAACTCATTTCAACCATGGTATCAAGAGAAAGTATCAACATACTTTCTTAGGAATTAAATTCTTCTTCCCACACCCGACTTTCGGCTCCTTATATAGAGCCACATTACACACCCTACACTTGTCAACGCCAACAACATCACCAGTGTATAGCATGCAATCGTTCTTACGAGCATCTACGTTTTTGTAGGTCAACCTGAGTGCCTTAATTGTTTTCTTTGCCTCATAACTGGACTTGGGGAACTTTGCAAAGTAGAACGCCTCCCGAAGTAAGTCCAAGATCATGGACATAGCTTTGTCACTAATCTTGTGCATGTACTTGATATGGTACAAACGCAACGAGAAAGTAAACTTGATCATTTTCGAGTTTGGTCGTTCCCCTTGGTCATATAACAGTTCTTCCCCTTCATTCATAATATGGGTGAATTCAGTGTCAGGTTGTACACTTGGTCCATCATTGGCATTATTAGCTATCAGGGATCCTCCTCCATAAATGATGTTGTCCCTTGCTCGCTGGCATTACCTAAATTAGAGGCATGATCTTCAATCACCCCGAATGCATCGTTACCTAGATGCTGAAAATTGAACTCAGTGTTGGGAATGGGTTCTTCCACCACCGCAGGTTCAACATTAGCAACAAGAAGCACTTGTGTCACATCCTCCCCGTGATGAATCCAATTTGTATACCCCGTTGGAAACTGAGTTTCAATTAGGTGGCTCCAGACATAGGGTTGCTTTTACCACTTTCGAACTTTACATTTTTTACAAGGACAGAGGATATACAATCCATGGGCAGAATTTGAGAAAGCAAAGTCCAAAAAGGTTTGAATGCCTGCCCAGTATTCTAAATGAGTTCGGAAAAGAAATATCTAAGACTTATCCATACTAAGCTAAACTCTTAATATATAAGTCAAAGAACAGAAATGTTAGGCGAGATAGATTTAAAGGTTACCTAAAAGGTTGATCCAAGATATTATCTATGTATGTGCTTAATAATGAACATCACTATCCTAATTAATGTCCATTGAAATTAACATAACAAGCCACTGTCCACTATACAGAAATAATAAATTATCAAACATAAAAATAACAATTTCATTATACCATTAGCTAAAAGATGCATTACGTCAGTTCATCATAATAAACCCAACCCCAAATACAAGCATGGCAACCACCAAGAACTTGTCTGCAAATAAATACATTTTTATTTTTTCTGATTAATCACAAATATAGAGAGCCACCAAGCAGCAGCAACTTTCAACAAAAAAGCAATCCCAACAACAATCAAGATAGGGAGCTAGCAAATTCCAAACTATTGTCACTTGGCATTACTGATCCTAGCTACATTGATTAAAGTAGTTACCTGATGGGATGGAAAGGAAGATTTGGTGTGGATGGAGAAGAAGAGCACCGAACTGGAAACGATTGCTAGGATATCAATCAGGTGGGTGAATAAACCAATTAAGCTGCCATACAAAGACCAAATCAGGTAGAAGAGGTTAGAGGGAAATTAAAAGAATATGATACTTGTGTTTTTTTATTTCAGGACCCAAGATCAACCACAGCAAAGAACCAAATGTACTATTACAACAACAGGGGCACGTGTATATTAATTCCTACTATAGTTCTTCTTCTTATGGTTCATTTCTAAAGTACACAACAGCCAACACAAGAAGGATAAATGTAATTATGATTCAATGCCTCAAATAAACACAACCAATACAAACACCACACAAATCAACAAAACTGAACAAATCCAACGAAAACTGATTCATATGATTGGCAAAAGGCAATAGATGGATAGTGTTTCATAAACAAATACTATTTGATATATATGATTGAGACTGCTTGACCCATTAGGATTTTGTTTATATATAATCAGATGGATATCACACCAACATTCTTGCAAAACCAGAATTGCAGCATGTTCTTCCTGAAATTATAATTCATTGCATTGTAAAGTTCACAGCTACAGGTATCAGACTCTTATATATATAGAGGCAGCTAGAATGGAAAACTAACTACCTATATATAGAGCGTACATGCAATCGGCAGTGTGACAAACCCTAATAAACAAGCAATCTCAACTATCGGGCACACTTACCTCATTTCGATGAAGATAATGAAGATACAACACAAATTCTGCAGTTACATAACACATTTTGCACCGTTTAAACAAATACCCATTAGGATTTTGTTTATATATCATAACCCAACCATATCAATTAGATGCTAGTAACATTAACAATACAAACCCACCAAGAGAATCGACAAAAGAAGCAGGAATCAAAACGCAACAGATAGATAAGCATAACGAGAAATATGATTGCTAGATACATACATCTCTCAGGGGTCCTCAATTCTGACAGCGAGATGACAACCTCAGTAGCGAGCGACGATGGTTGGAATTCAAACCTTGAATGAGAGTAATCAAATATTGAGTGAAACAGATATGGAAGAACCCCTCTTCTTCGTTTTGTTCAATCGGAATGAAGCTACGCAAAATTAATACTGACCTAGTTCATAGAACAGAGGCAGGCAACGTATATGAATTGAGAATAAGCTTCTAATAGAAGAACCGTGGCGTGTGATTTACAGTTCTTGACAATATAGTTCAGGATATACTAATTTTTAACGATGATGCAACGGTTACACACTCATGGATTGTGAAATTCCCCAAGTTATAGTCAGGTTTAGGTAGGACGTGATGAGTATGCCTACAATTACTGTTCTCATGGTATTCAAGGTGGTTTCATGGTCTGATCCACCACGAGATTGTCCATTCATAGATAGGGGTGGCTGATGTTAGGTTGAGGCCAACAGGACCACAGGGTTACATTATTAGTTTAGTGTTAGATAGACTTCTTATTCTACTCTCAGTTCAGTTTCAATATCTTCTCCGTACAGTTCTAGTGCTGTCTCAGTTTTATGCAACTCTGGATTAGTCACTGAGTGCTTATCACTGACCCCCTTTAGATATTGTGTTCCTTGGTGTATCTGTGTGTTCAGTCATAGGTACTGGAGTTGATGGTAGGGACAGAGTTGGTTGGGGTTTGGATATCTGAGGGTATCGATATTGTTGTATTTTTAAACTGTAGTTGCATCTCCGTTTTGACTTATATTTTGGTATCCGGGATCCTAGTTTGTTAGTTGTATTACAGTGTTCAGTTTTTCAACTTTTAACGCTTTTTTAATGCTTTGGTTAGAAGATTAGAGTTGAGTTATGGTTCGGGTTGAAAACCGAGTAGGACACTTAGGTTGAACCGGTGGTTTGACCGGGACTCCTAGGGTGTAGTGTCACAACTGGTATCAAAGCCTTGTTGTCTTGTATCGCTACCGGTGTGCTCTGTGCTCCTCAGAGGCGTCATGAACCTCAATGGGGAGAGGGTGAGTCCACACTTGTAACGGTACTAGACTTCCATGAGGGAAGTAGATGAGTGTCCAGGGATGTCATGATGTGTTGGGTTAGTCTTTTTAAAAGATTTTAGGAGAAGGCTTCTCGGATTTGTGTGTTTTAAAAGGGAACTATTTCAGTTAGATTTCAACGACCGCTCTTCCACCAGCCTTAGGAGGACAAAAGAAAAAGGTTGAGGAACTAAGTGCAGCGTACCTTGCTTTCTTGGTTCAGAAGCTTAATGTTGAACTCTGGGAGTTCCAATAAGACGAGGGGTAGTGATAAGGGCAATAGTGGATGGACTTCGGGAGTCTAATCCAGTGGGACTCTTTGATAGAGTCAATGGTAAGAAAATGTTATGAACCCAAGGTGGAGAAGAATTCAGAGTTTGAAAGAATGTTCTACTCCTTGGGAGTTATTACATCGAGGAGGTAAAGAGCCTCTGGTATCCACATGAGGACCATGCTCGGAAGCAACGATGAGAAGCACCTGAGAGCCGAAGGAATAGCCATGAAAGGAGCAAGGTAGGCATCTGTGTCGATCCCTTAGGAATTAGTGGCGTGCTGATGTTGAAAACAGTAACACCCCTTGGAAAACTTTCAAGGACAGTCGGTCACCGGCATGACAGGAAGTAAGTCACAGGGCGTGATGATTGAGTAACCACTAGCGTGATGTAGAGGTAGCCAGTGGCATGATGTAGAGGTACCCACGGGCGTGAGGGATAGCCGGCCACGGGCATTGGGGGTAGAACACCACAGGCGTAGCTAGTAAGCGGCAACGGTCGGGGGAGTGGTTAAACCAAGGGCATAACGGGCAGTATTCCACAGGCATGGTGGACTGGAAATAGGAGGAATTCCAGAGAACAGTAACATAAGAGAGTGGGAAGGAAATGGAGTGGAAGGCTCATTTGATTTAATAGAAAAAAACATGGAAAGAGAATCATTCGATGCAAAAAATAAAAAACTTTAACCATGAGTCTTACATGTCTCAGTTTCAGCAAAGAGAAACAACGGGAAAGCAAGTACAAAAGAAGAAAACTTCAAGACTATCGGAGGTTCGAGCTCACTCCTCCTCATTCTCCTAGTCCTCCTGTTCATCGGCATCTTGGTGGAGCGGGTCAAATACGGGAGGAGCCGTCCAGTCCGAGTACTAGTGACCCAGGCTCTCTTATTTTGCTGTCGGATGTCTATTTATAGTAATATAATTAATAGTTTGTGGCAATAGTTTTCTTTCGTCTCTGATTTTGTACGGGGTGGGTTTGGAATCCAGGTTGTTTACTGTTCCAAGAACTCCACGACGTCTCTCAGCCATCCATTGTCCATTGCATCTATACGGCTGACAATTGACTCACTTTTTCAATGCGGGGTATTTTTGTCTTTCAAAACCATTTTTAAATACCATTATCCACAAACTGAATCAGATGGGTAGTCAGTTTCTGATTTCTCTCTGCGCGCATTTCTTCTTTCTTTGACAAACTATCACAGTCGCTGGTGTTCTTCGTTTTTTACTGATTTTGGTGATTTATAGTTTCATTTTTAGGTTTCAGATGTCCAGATGGGATGTCCTAAGTCACGAGGATAATGGTCCCCAATCTCCTATGTTATTTCCTCTTCTCCATTCGTTTGTTCTTTATCTATTCTATTTCCACCCCTTCTTTCAATTGTTAGGGTTCTAGTCTTCTTTTATCCTCCTTTTTGTGGTTGTTTCGTTGTGTTTTGTAATTGTTCTTACTTTTAGGGTTCAGTAATCGATCTATTTTTTTCATTTTAGTGTTGTTGTGTGGTTGACCCGATTTCTATGAATTTCTATATGTTAATAAGCATCGCTAATCAGGGCAAGTTATTACTAGTGATTAACAGTGATGGTAAGAGGGAAAGACACAATTCTAGTGGAGATACAAATGAGTCAAAGCATGAAGTTCGCCATTCGAAGAGGTCCAAATATGTTTACCGTAAATCCATATTTTGGTTGGACAACTTGAATGCTGACTTATCCTCTCCTACTATTGATTTTGCTACTATCAACAGTTTTCTGAAGGTATTTTGTTTACGTTATGTGTGATTTTATTTTTTGTATATTTGTTATTCATTCTCACTATTTTTTTTGCAATCCTATGGTGTTGCTATTTTACTTTTTTTCTATTTTGACAGGATATGTGTTTGAAGAATGCTATGCTTGACGCATATGCTCGTTGTAGAAAGTTGGTGAAGCAATACACAGCTGCATTGTGTTCTATTGACAGTTTTATGAAGAATATGAAGTCTACAATGGACATGGATGGTGATGTGAATAAGGGAAAGAAAGTTGTTGGGCGAGAGGGTGATGTGAATAAGGGAGAGGAAGTTGCTAAGCAAGAGGGTGATACAGCAAAAACTGACAATAAATATAAGATAAACATTTCCCTTTGGGAGATACTTCTCACTGTGATACAAAAAAGGCTGAAGGAGCCAACACTATCCCTGAAGAAGTTGAACGAGAATCTACAATATCAAAAACAGAAGGGAAGAAAGATGATGGAGGAGACAAACTTGTTGCTGAGAAAGAAGAAAAAGATGCTGACCATATTGATCTTAAAGAATATGATTACAAGTAAGCTAGTGAGAGTGAAGAAGAAGAAGAAGAAAAAGATGATAAATTAGTCAAAGAAGAAGAGAAAGATGAAAGTAAATTTAATGACGACAATGACTAAGGCGGAGGAAGGAATGGAGGAGATGGACCTAGTGATAATGAGGAAATTGTAGCTATTTTTACCCCATTTTTTAGTTTTTTGTTGGACATTTTTTAGTAGTGCGTTTTTTAGTTTTTTTTGTTGGACATTTTTACCCCATTTTTTTGCATGACAAATTGTAGCCATGAGTTTGATCTGTTATCTCTGTCTAGGACATCTTGTAACTAAATATCCTATATTATAAACTGCTCTCTTTCGTACAAGTTCATGGGTATTTTATGGAATATTAATTCATAATTCATAAAAAGAATTAAAATGAACCAAACATGTGTTTTTCTAATAAAAAACTAACCAATCAAACGTGTTACAAAGAAAATATATATTCGTACTTCAAATTAATCGAGTATATATGTGACACCGTGAATTCCAGTTCATTTTAAATTTTGGTTTGATTAAAATCTTACTCGATAGATAGAAGTCGGGAGTTGGAAAACCGAATTAATATAATTAATTCTAGCAGTTGACTCAGCAGTTGACCAAGTAGTAAAGGCTTGCATGCCTCGGGATTAGTATCGTGTTGACTAAGTCAATCGGAATAGAAGTTAATTGTTTGAATTGATATTTTAAGCATTGATATATATGGGCTGTCAGATGAATCCAACGATGAGGATGAGCCTTGATTGTCTCAAGTTTGAGATGAAAGCTGACATTTTAATTGGACCTGGACTTATGTTGTGGGCTTTGTGTCTAGTTAAAGTTGTGGTGACGAGGTGTGCCTTGGGCCGTCATATGAATCAAATGGTTATGATGAGCCATTAGATCTTGGTCGGATGGAAAGACCACAAGTTTGGTGCTATGTTGGCCACGATTGATGAGTGTGCTAGCCACAGATGGACAGTAATGGAGTGAGATAGGTAGAGCACACGATCAGGCATGCAGATAAGGTGTTGTCCGTATTTGAAATTTGGTCTCGTGGAGACTACTAAAGGATGTACACAGTGGATCATGGGATGACTCAGTTGTGAGATGGACCTGGAACAATGAAAATGAGGCTTTGACCTTGGTCGTTTAGTGGCTTCTGAGGAGGCTTCCAGGTAGTGGTGCTCGATGGGTAGCGAGCTTGAGGGGTCGGCTCTATGTCGAGAAGGGTCGATGATTTTCTAAGGCAAGATGGATAAGTTTAAGTTAGCAAAGCGTGTCCAACTTAGTTTGGGACTTTAGGCTCGGTCGAGAGCAGATTCTTAGTTTCGAGCTTGAAGGAGTTTTGGGAAGCAAGGAATTAGCTCTAGGTTTCTCTTTAGGGGTATAAGCTATGGTTAGGCATGTTGAGGGGTCGACCACCATCGATCCACTAGGATAAGGTTGTGATTTGACCTTGGGTCATTTCCGAGGAGTGGAATGGTTGAGTCCTTGAGAAGGACAACACGTCAGGATCGTTTTACTACCAAGTAAGGGTGTAAGGGCTAGGGTTGAACTCTGTTGCGCCAAATCTTTCCACCCAGTGGGGTGAGGTTTAGGTTTCGGGACAAAACCTTTTATAGGAGGGGATAGTTATCACACCCTGAATTCTGGTTCGGTTTAAATTTTCGTTTGATTAAAATCTTACTTCATAGATAGAAGTTGGTAGTTGGAAAACTGAATTAATTTAATTAATTTGAGGAGTTGACCAAGTATTAAAGGCTTGCAAGGCTCAGGATTAGTATCGTGTTGACTAAGACAATCAGAATAGAAGTTAACTCTTTGAATTGATAATTTTAAGGTTGGAGATATCTGGGCCATCGGATGAATCCAACGATGAGGATGAGCCTTAATTGGTTCCGGTTTGAGATGAAGGTTGCCACTTTAATTGGACCTGGACTGAAGTTATGGGCTTTGTGTCATGTCAAAGTTGTGGTGACGAGGTGGGCCTTGGGCCGTCAGATGGACCAGATGGTTATGATGGGCCTCGTTACCATCAAATGGGAGAGAGGTCTAGTTACCACATATGACATAAATCGAGCTGGGCAGAGATGTGAATGGAAGGGGAGAGTCTCTTTTCGTTGTTGTTTTGCTGCCAAGAAGGGTAGTTATCTAGTTTCCGATCGATCGAGGGGAAGCAAAATTGGAGCTTGGGCAGCGAAGATCGCCATAGGGAGGAGATTAGAGAGGAAAACTATAATGTCCCCAGTAGGATTCTCACTGTAAGTTTGGGCGTTCCCATTGTAGGTATGAACATTCAGCTGGCCATCCCTGATACCAAATATTTGCTCTACCATCTAGGAACAAAGCTGATACCTCTACTTGTTGGTTAGGAGGGATTTCATGATGGTAAAGAGCGTAGTCCATTTTCTTACCCATGAAGGAGGGATTTCATGAATGGTAAAGAGAATAGTCCATTTGAAAAGTAGGGAAAATCGAGGTTTGGTAAGTGTGCTACCAGCTGGTATGGTCGGAGTAGAACCCCTCGACGTTCTTAATCTGGCGGGTCCTCCTGATTCCTTTCTATGAACCTCTGGAACATCTGTTCCAAGCGCTGGTTTGAGGCTTATAACGCAGGGTTGCTAGTCTACAATGCTTCCAATGTAGTACCATTACGGTCTACCATTCCTTCGAGATTTGTGTGGTTGGTCTGTTGAATATTTTTTAGGTTAACAAGTTGCTCCTCCAGAGCTGTGGATTAAGTATCGTTTTTCTATGTCATAGTATATGCCAAAACCTGGATTTGATTACCACTTGTAATGTCCCTAGTAAGGTTCCGGCAAGATAGATTTAATCGAAGAGAAAAGAAAAGAGGGTTAGGTAGAGAGATAGAGGAGAGGAAGAGGAAGAGTTGAGAGGGAGAGATATTCAAGCAAAGATTGGATGGTAGTTCATTAATTGATGTTCCCCAAAGGCAGCTGCAGCTAAATAACATTGCAGAGCAAGGACAGTTTCCGGCTACAATAATAATGATAACATAACGGCTGGAAAGGGGAAGTTTCATGCTTTAGGTAAAATTAACTGTGTAGTCACTAAACTTACAAAAAGCAATAACAAGGTCTAAATCGTTACAATCCCTAATTGTAAAATCCAACTTGTCTCAAGGAGTTTTAGGTATCCTTGAATTCTGGAAATTTCTCTTTGAATGGATGCCAATCTTCCTAGCTAGCATCAGCTTCACTTTGATTTCCCACTATACCAACACTTCAATGACAGGCTTGTTCCTCTTATTGATGAATCTTCTAGCCAATATAGCTATTGGAAGTTGCTTCATCACTCCATTTCCATCCAACTCAAGTAGATTAGGATTAACTGCAACTGTATCCCCAACTGCTTTCTTCAACAATGATATGTGGAAAACAGGATGTATACTTGTAGAATCTGTAACTGTAGCTCATAAGCCACTTCTCCCACCTTCTTGACCGCTGCTAATGGCCCACAAAATGGGGCGACAACTTGATATTCTTCCTTTGCGCTACTAACTTCTATTTATAGGGGTGCATCTTCAGATACACTTGATCTCCCACCTGGAAACTGCTCTCTGATCGGTGTTTATCCACTTGCTGCTTCTGGTGGTTCTATGCCCTTGCAAGACTATCCCTGAGTTGATCAATGATCTTATGCTAGTGCTGGAGTTTTTCCTCTATTGCAGCAATCGAGGTGGAATGGGATTCTGCAGATCAAACACTAAAGGAGGGTAACCATACAAGGCTTCGAAAGGGGTGAGCCTCAAACTGGAGTGGAAATTGGTATTATACCACCACTCCGCCAAAGGGAGCCACTGTTGCCATTTTCCAGGAGCTCCTTAAACCATACAGTTTAGATAATCTTCCAGACATCTATTAAGCCTCACTATTTGACCATCTGTTTGGGGATGGTAGGCAGTGGAGTAGAGAAGCTTTGCTCCCTGCAGTCTGAACATCTCTTTCCAAAATGTTCTTGTGAATATGGTATCCCTGTGAGATACAATAGTGGTAGGCATCCCATGGAGTTTAAAAACGTTTTCCATAAACAATTGAGCTACTGTCACAGCTGTGTAGGGGTGAGGCAGTGAAAGGAAATGACCATACTTAGTAAGCATGTCTACCACTACCAGGATGGCCTACTTAGTTCCTGATTTTGGTAATCTTTCTATGAAATCCATAGATATGTGCTTCCATGCTTGATATGGGATAGGCAATGGTTACACCAGTCCAGGATAAGGAAAATATTCTGCTTTGCATTGCTGACATATAGCACACTTTGCTACATAGTCCATCGCCATAGCTTTCATTCTTGGCCAATCAAAGTACCTTTTGACATGTTGATAAGTGGATTGGTCTCTAGAATTCCTCCAATCAGTGAAGCATGAAAAAAGGTTAGCAGCTAGTCTCTGAGTGTTCCGCTACTGCCAACATATATTAGGCCCTTATACCTTAGCACCCCTTCTGCATAAGAGTAGTGCTGAGGTCCCCCCGTTGGTAACATCACTTCCAATTATCAGGTTTTGAACCTCAACATCACCAACAAAACCCTCTTTAATGCTGAGCATCTGGTCAGGTAAGGCTGTTGATATGGTGTCACAACTTAGCTCTTCATATTTTCTAGACTGGGCATCAACTGCCTTGTTAAGCCTTCCTTGCCTATACGTAATTTGAAAATCCAACCCTAGCAGCTTTACCAAGCCTTTCTTTTGTATGTTGGTGTGGATCTTCTGCTCAAGAAAATGTTTAAGGCTTTCATGATCCGTGAGAATGATGAAAGGCCTTCCCTCCAAATAATGCGTCCATTTGTTCACTACAAATAAGACATATATGTATTCCTTTTCATAGGCAGAAAGCCCTTGGTTCCTAGCACTCAGGGCATGACTTATATATGTTATTGGCCTCCCCTATTGAGTCAATACAGCTCTAATTCTGATCCCAGAAGCATCCATTCCAGTGTGAGTCATAGCTAAAATTTTGGTAGAGCCAAAACAGGAGCTTTAGTCATGCAAGCTTTCAATTGTTGAAAGCTTGAGTTGCCTTATCAGTCCAAATGAAACCATCTTTCTCGAGTAGATCAGTGAGAGGCTTACTGATTACTTCATACCCTTCAACAAATTTCCTATAGTAGCTAATAAGGCCTAGGAACCCTCTGAGTCCCTTTAGATTGGTGGGAATGGGCCACTCAGCCATAACTTTCACTTTCTGGATCTATGGCCACCCCTTCTCTACTGATTACGTGTCCCAAATTCGCCACACTGGTCTATGCAAATGAGCACTTCGATAGCTTAACATAAAGTTGGTGAGTCCTCAGTACATGTAGTGTCTTCCTGATGTGTTCTTGATGAGTTTCTAGATCATGATTGTAAATGAAGATATCATCAAAGAACACTAATACAAACTTCCTCAAATAAGGTGCCAATACCTTGTTCATCAGTGCCTGGAAGGTTGCTGGAGAATTGGTAAGCAAAATGGCATCACTCTAAACTCAAAGTGTCCATGATACGTTCTAAAAGATGTCTTGTGTTGATCTGTCAGCTCCATTATGATTTGATGGTAACTAGCCCTTAAATCCACTTTGGTAAGCTTGTTGAGCTGCCTGTAATCTACACAAAACCTCTAACCTCCATCCTTCCTTTTGACCAAGAGCACAAGTGAAGCAAAAGGACTGTAGCTCTCTGGAACGATATGGTTCTTCATCATATCCCTGACCTATTTCTCAGTTTCATCCTTTTGGGCAGGGGTGTATCTATAGGGTCTCGAGTCGACTAGCTTTACATTAGGTTCCAATGGAATAATATGATCATACCCTCTAGTAGGAGAGAGGGAGTTTGGTACCTCAAAGACATCGTTGTACTCCTTTAGTATGGATAGCATTTCTGCAGGAATGGGAGTTTCCATAGTGGTCTCCTCCACTTGTAAGATGTAGCCAATCAGACTAGACACTTAACCCTTCATTACGCTTCTATAGAGCTCTTCTCCACTCATGGATTCACACTGGCTTGCCTCTATTGTCCCTTGTAGCACTAGAGGTTTACCTTCCCATTCAAATGCGAAATTAAGCTTCTCAAAGTCCATCTGAATAGGGCTAACTGTTTTCAGCCAGTTGAATCCCAAGATCAGATCATTCTCTTCAAAGGCAGTATCCTTACATTAAAATTTAATTTCTCCCCTTGCATCATCCAAGTAAACCCTTGGCATTCTTTAGTGCTTAGCAAGAGGTCCCCATTGGCCATTTTAACTCTCATTAGTATTGTTGCTTACAATTCTAGCCTGAGCTCCACAGCATACTTCTGACTTAAGAACATATGGCTAGCTCTAGTACCAACTAGTATCAGCAAAGGTTGCTTTCCTGCCTTTCGTTTAATAGAGTTTTCTCTTGAGTTCCACTTTGAAGTGGAACAGAACTTCTTCCTTCTTGCCTCAATGGAAGCCTCTTGCATTCTTGCTTGCAGGAAGGCATCCGTGACTTCTACTAGTTTCAGCATAAGTAAAACAGGATGCACTTCTTCATCCAAACCACTAATAAAACTTTGCACAAATAGGGTTTTGTTAATGTAGGGTTTAGCTTGAGTATTCTGGATCTTAAATTCTCAAACTTCTCCTAGTACTCCAATACTAAGCCAGCTTGTTTCAGTTTATTGAAACATCCCACCACATTAACACAAGAGGGGTCACCAAACCTCTTCAACCCTAAACCCTAGCACTTCCCATTGCAAGTTTGGATGTTCTACTAACCATCCCTAGTACCAAATATCAGCTCTACCCTCCAAGAACAGAGCTGCTACCTCTAATTGTTGGTTAGGAGGGATTTGATGAATGGTAAAAAGCTTAATGTATTTTCTCACCCATGAAGTAGGGTCGGTGCCTGCAAAGTAGGGAAAATCGAGTTTTGGTAAGTGCGGTACCAGCTGGGGTGGTCGGAGTAGAACCCCTCAACGTTCTCGATCCGGTGGGTCCTCCCGATTCCTTTCTATGAACCTCTAGAACATATGTTCCAAGCGCTGGTTTGAGGCTAACAACGCAGGGTTGCTAGTTTGCAATGCTTCCAATGTAGTACCGTAAAAAATTGGACGGACCAACCGGACGGACCGACTTTCCATCCGGTCAGACCACTCAGACAGAACCGATTTCAGTCCAGATGGTCTGACCGGATGGAACGCCGGTCTGTCCGGTTGGTCAGTCCGAATTGTTTTTTTTTCAGATCCAAAATTCAATTTCGTACCTTTTCAATTTTGAGCCGTGGTTCGTGGAGAGTGTTTTCGACCAACTAAAACTTACTAAATAAGGGTTTTTTGGATTGAACTAGTAAGTTTTTCATGTTTTTCATTTTTACGGAATGGACGTTTAGATCATTATGAATGTAGGACGTCGTTTAATTCGAAAACCAGGGCGTCGTTTAGTAAGCCTCGAGCTAAAGACTGAAACATAGTCAATATCAATTGAGCAAACTAATCAACTGAAAGATGCGGATAGAAGTGAATCGAAACTGTTAGCTGTAAAGTGGGATAAGGAAGAAGTGAATTAAGTTATACCGTGTTGAAGACGAAGAGAGAGGTGAATCGGCGGGGAGCTTGGGAAAGAGAATAGGAGGAGGAGAACTGATGAAGGCGTGAAGCTGCTGTTGACTGTCACTGGAGAGGCCGCAGGGCGGAGGGAATCGAACTTCTGCAGCCTTGTCGCCGGAGAGGACGGAGCCTGGAGGAAATCAAACGGCAGCCGGGTCGGGTGATAGATTGACAAATCGGAAAACCAGGGTTGCTTTTTTGTCGTCGAGCGGCGTCGAGGGAGACTAAAGAGTGGTTCATGACTTTGTGCGAATTGTGATTCGTGAATTGAATAATTGATGATAAAATTTGATAATTAACCACGTGGGGAATGACCTTCATTTATTTTATTAAGTTTGTTTCGGTTTCTATGGTTTTTCTTTGGTTAACTGCAAACCACAAACACATTCAAAAAACTGTCGAAAACCACACTACTAATCGAGTTTGTGATTAGTGGTTAACCGAAAAGCATAACCCACAATTCGATTAGCAATTCTAACCGCTAACCGCAAACCAATTTCCAGCTTAATATAAGCTCACTCTTGATTCCATCTATATGGAATAAGTAAACTTTTATATGTTGTTTTTGCCTTGTTAGAGCAAAGAAACTATTATACTTAACATGCTATTCACTTTTATACAATATAACCATATTTTATCCTATAAATTGTTTAATTGAATTAGTATTTTTGCTTTATACTTTTAATGTTATTATCCTTCTAAAATACATAAAATTATACGTTTACCCATTAATTTAAATTCAGTAGCGGCAAAACCTAGCAAAGTCAAGATGAAATTTTCTAGGCTCTGGTGTGATTTGATTGCGTCTATGAATCAAAGAGATTGTGATTGTATCTTCGGTAAGTGAAAGCAAAAGTTTTTTAAAAATACCTAAAATACGCCTCGTGGTTTAGGGCAATCCATGAAGGTTTGAACCTAATTGAACTAATGATGGTTGAATATAATTTTCTAACACTTAGGGCTGGAATCTGAAACACGTTAGGGTATCTCTGAGGACAAATTCATATAAAAGTATATACATGTTTTTATGAATTTGTACAAACTCATATACAAATGTATACACTCTATATAAACTTGTACACAATTTATATAAAGTGTATACATACAAATATATACTTAGTATTAGTTATGCAAGATACAAAAAGTATAATACACAATTCAGACAAAGTCTATTGTTGTGTATTACAATATACTTTGTACTTCGAAAAGCATTGTACAACTTTCATACAAATTCTATACTACTCGTATGTATTATGTACATACTTACTATCCAAGTCCATACAAATTGCAAAACAAATTGTAACACATAGCGTTTATAGGAAGTTTATACATAAAGTTTTATACACTTCCTATGGACGGTGTAAAATCATGTACATAGTATATACCAGTTTGTATTAATTCATGAAAGTTGTACGACCGGTCATCGAAAAAAAACTCTAAAAACGTAGAGCCAGCGATGTTAATTACGTGGATGAAACACAATTTCATAATCGGATTTGAGAGTCGCCGAAAAATTGATTGAGAACTTTCCGATAAGTAAACCCACAACCTAACTTATTTATTCTTCGTTTTTAGTTTTTTCCTTGCAATGTCAACCGTCGGATCCAGTATACTAATTTGTTGAAAGTAAGTACTGAACAATTTAGAGTATTCTTTCTCTAAATCACTCCACACAAATATTTCAACCTCCCAACTAATCTTATTAATTTGATATGAAGTTATAAAATAATGAAACAAAATGAAGACTACTAATTTGAGGTGGTGTAGGTGAAGATAACAAAAATATTTTATTATTCTAATGTAAAATTATGAGTATAAATAGGTTTTCTGCGTTGAGTTGGGTAAGTGGAAAGAAAACAAATTGTAAGCAAAGCAAAAGTGAGCAACGAGGTCAAATTGTGAGCAAAAAGGTGTATGTGAGCAAATCATGAGAGTGCGGGAATTGGTCAAATGACCAAGTTGTAATATTTAAAAAATTGAGTGATTAATTAAGTGAGTTATCAAAATACTATCTTATCCGATCCTAAATTCCGCTACATTTCCGCTAGCGCCCCCAACACATTTGGTATCAGAGCTAAAGTTACGCTGAGTATGCTCTGTTATAGCGGTTTTAATAACTGATCTTCCACATTAAAAAAGTTACACTTTAGTACTTTGATAACCATATTATAGTCCACCCTCACAAAACTCTGTCAAAACCTCTACCAAATAATCCCCTCAAAATCCTATGGCGCACCATCGTCAAGTTCATTGTTCGCCAACTTTCCAAATCAAATCCCAATTTTTTATGAAGAATTGTACGAATATTGGAAAGCACAAATGGAGACTATCTTCATTCGCAAGGCTTGTGGGATATTGTTCAAGAAGGCATCGAACAATCACCACAAGAGGACGACTCCACATCGACAGGGAAAAAGACAGAATCGGCAAAGGATGACGATCCCTAAACAAGTGAGACGAAAACGAAGGAGCATAAGGAGAATGTAAAGAGGAACGCCAACGCATTGAGGATAATTCAGCAAGCTGTGAGCAAAACAATATTTCCGAGAACTTTCGGCATCAAATCAGCCAAAGAAGCTTGGGAAGTCCTGAAGAACGAATTTCAATGTTCTGAGAACGCAATCTCCATAAAACGCCAAAATCTACGGCGTCAATTCGACAACCTGGCAATGAATGAAGGCGAAAGCATCAAAGACTTTCACTCTTATGTTGCAGAGATAGTGAACCAGATCAAAGTCACTAGAGAGACTATCGACGAGAAGAAGATCGTGGAGAGGATCCTCCGCAGTCTAACGCCGAAGTTCGAACACGTCATCGCTGTTATAGAAGAAACTAAAGATCTTGGAAAATTACCCATGACAGAGCTTATGGGATCACTTGTAGCTCACGAGCAGAGATTGAGTCGGTTTTCCAACCAACAACTCGAGCAAGCTTTTCAATTCAAGATCGACATCAAAGGAGATAAATCATCAAATCAGGAGCTAAACAGCTGAGGGGGCAACTTCCAAAAGAAGAAGGAAAACCAAATTTCAAGAAAAGCAACAACTCAACCCATAATCAGGAGAAATCAAGCAACTCCAACGACGGCTGCAAAATTTATAAAAAATCTAACCATGCTACCAAGGAATGCAGGTTTAGGTGCACCAAGTGTAAAATTCAAAATCACTCTCAAAGAGATTGCTGGTTCCAAAACAAGAAAGAAGAAGGTGAATCAAGCTTCGAAAGAAAAGGACGAAGAAAAAATGGTCTCATACACTTGCTTCAAAGTCGAGCAAAAATCAAAATTTCCATGGGTGGTGGACAACGGTTGCAGTAATCACATGACTGGAGATCGAGAGTCCTTCACCAAGATGGATGATACATATAAGTCCCACGTGAAGATTAGAGACGGTAAAAAGCTGGAAGTTGAAGGAAAATGTACAATCATTGTACAAGGAAAGGGAGGTAACAAAATCTAATCCAAGAAATTTTGTACGCTCCTGAATTAGCTCAAAAGCTTCCTAGTGTTGGACATCTAATGCTTAAAAAATACAAGCTGTTGTTTGATAACGAAGAATGTGAGATTATCAACAAATCCAACAACTCGAAGGTGGCGAAATTCTGATGACTTCCAACAAGATGTTTCCTCTTATAATGTTGAAGAATGAAGAATTAGCAATGAAGAGCCAAAGCATGGATGAATCTTTCTTATGGCATCTCCGATATGGACACCTGAACTACAAAGGCCTCAAACTGTTGAAGTAGAAAAATATGGTGGTTGATCTTCCCCAAATCAACAGAGAAGATAAGGTTTATGAAGGATGCATATATGGCAAAATAAATCGCTTGCCATTTTCAAAAAAACCACTTGGACAGCAAAAGCACCACTAGAGTTTATACAGGCCGACATATGCAGACCAACCAGAACAACATCCATAGGTGGTAAGAGATATTTTATACTATATATTGATGATTACACTAGAATGATGTGGGTATTCTTTCTTGAGCAAAAGTCAGAAGTTTTCTCCAAGTTCCTTCAATTCAAAGCAGCATCAGAGAAGGAAAGCGGGCATCAAATTAAAACACTTTGAACAGATCGTGATGGAGAATTCATCTACAAACCTTTCATGGAGTACTATCGGACCAATGGAATCAAGAGGCAGTTGGCAGTGCGGTACATACCATAACAAAATGGCGTAGCAGAACGAAAGAATCGTACAATTGTGGAGATGTCAAGAAGCACGATGACAACAAAGAAAATTCCAAACCAACTATGGGCAGAAGCTGTCAATACAACAATCTACATCCTTAACAGATTGCCAACGAAAGCAGTAAGAACGAAACACCTTTTCAAGCATGGCACCACAAAAGGCCGCAAGTGGATTACCTCAAAGTATTTGGTTGCATAGCATATGCACACATCTCTACCCCAAATCGCGACAAGTTCGACCAGAAAGGAGAGAAGCTCATCTTCATCGGATATAGTGAAGAATCCAAAGTTTATAGACTCTATAATCCATTGAAGATCGAGGTGATGATTTCACGAGACGTTATCTTTGACGAAATGGCTGAGTGGAGCTGGGAAACTCAGGATAATCAACCTCCATCAACAAATGAGATCCTGGAGAATCGAACAACTACACCAGCAACACCATCCAACAAATGAGGCGGACCAAAATCCAAGCCAAGGAAGAACTCCAACAACGAGTCCAACGAGAGACAACTTCAGAGACGTCGTGACAGATTCAGACACACCTCCATTATAGGTCAGATCCATAAGAGAAATTTATGAATCAAGTCACGTAGCATATTTTTCTTGTGACTCCTATACATTTGAAGAAGCATTAAAAGATACAGTCTGGACAGAAGCAATGGACACGGAGATCTCAATGATCGAGAAGAACAAGACTTGGGAGCTCGTGGAAAAACCAAAAGACAAACCGGTCATAGGTCTAAAATGGATCTACAAGACCAAATTTAACGAAGTTGGTTCCATCCAGAAGCACAAAGCGAGATTGGTGGCAAAAGGCTATTCACAACAGCCTGACATCGCCTTTTACGAAACCTACGCACCAGTAGTGCGGATGGAGACCATCAGATTAGTCATAGCACTAGCAGCTCAAATGGAGTTACCAATATTCCACCTAGACGTCAAGTCAGCATTCCTCAACAGAACACTAGAAGAAAAAGTCTATGTGGAACAACCACGAGGATATGAGAAGAAAGAAGAAGAAGACAAAGTCTATCGACTCAAAAAGGTGCTCTACGGACTCAAACAAGCACCACGGGCGTGGAATAGCAGAATTGATTGATACTTTCAAGATAACGGATTCCAAAGAAGTCCAAGTGAAGCATCTCTCTATATCAAAAAGGGAGAAAACAAAAACTTAATTATTTTGTGCTTATATGTTGATGACTTAATCTATATAGTAACAAGTCCACTAATGATCGAAGGATTCAAAAGGGTAATGATGTCAGAGTTCGAGATGACAGACTTAGGACTCGTGAAGTATTTCTTGGGATTTCAAGTAAAGCAGAAACCTGGATAAATATTCATCTCTCAAGAGAAGTATACTGAAGGCATGTTAAAGAGATTTCACATAGCATCGTTCAAACCCATAACGAAACCAATGGGGCTGAATGAGAAATTTAAATAAGATGACAGAGCATAAAAAGTTGACAGAAAAGTCTACGGAAGCCTAGTCGGATCGCTCATATATCTGACACACAGAAGACCTTATATATGTCACTCAGTAAGTCTCATTTTAAGATTTATGAATGAACCTAGCAAACTTCATTTTGCAGTAGCAAAGAGAATCATACGATACCTCCAAGGCACTAAACAATTGGGCCTAAGGTACAAGAAGGATGAAGGAAGCAACCTAATCGGATACACCGATAGTGACTGGGCTGGATCACTAGATGACCGAAGAGTACATCTGGTTATATATTTTTCCTAGGTACAAAACCAATTTCCTGGAGCTCAAAGAAGCAGAAGACGGTGGCATTATCATCAGCGATAGCAGAATACATTGCAGCAACAGATGCATCATGTGAGGTAGTATGGCTAAAAAGATTAATTGAAGACTTGCAACCAGGTGATAATGAACCAACCATTATTCACTATGACAACATGTTAGCCATAGCCATGACGAAGAAATCCAGTATTTCTTGTAAGGTCGAAGCATATCAAGTTACGACACCATTTCATATGAGAGCTCGTTAACAACAGAGAAATTACAATGGAGATCATCAACACTGATGATCAACCGGTAGATATCATGACGAAGGAAAAACTCGAGAAGTTCAACACCTACTCCGGATTGCAGATTAAGAGGGGGTGTTAAAAGTAAGTAATCAACAATCTAAAGTATTCTTTCTCTAGATCACTCCACACAAATATCTCAACCTCCCAACTAATCTTATTAATTTGATATGAAGTTATAAAACAATGGAACAAAATGAAGACCACTAATTTGAGGTGGTGTAGGTGAAGATAACAAAAATATCTTATTATTCTAATGTAAAATTATGAGTATAAATAGGTGTTGTGCATTGAGTTGGGGGAAGTGGAAAGAAAAAAAATTGTAAGCAAAGCAAAAGTGAGCAAAGAGGTCAAATTGTGAGCAAAGAGGTGTATGTGAGCAAATTGTGAGAATGAGGGAATTAGTCAAGTGACCAAGTTGTAATATTTAAAAAATTGAGTGATTAATTAAGTGAGTTATCAAAATACTATCTTATTCGATCCTAAATTCCGCTATATTTCCGCTAGCGCCCCCAACATAATTTTAGATGGCTTAGATGAAGTTGGGGCTTATTGGAATATTTCCAAAAAAAATTATTGGCAGATGCTTCAGGCTCTTTAAAAAATATGAAAGAATGAGACTGTGAAACTTCCATTTTCTTCTGCTCTAAACTGTAAGAGTCAAAAGTAACATTATGTTATGGTGTGGTCTTCGGTATTCCTGAAATACTAGTACTCCCATATACAAAAAACGATTTGGGCCGCCCGTTTGTACGCTTGAATTTGAGGCGTTAAAAATATTTTTCTGAAATTAATTTAATTTAAAATTTTAAAATCTTATTTGCCACTTGACTTAATTCCAATCAATATGACAACTTTTTTCTCAATTTTGATATCGATTTTGGTTTTCATATTTGAACATCTAGATATTAACATTGCACAAATTAATCACTATACCTTAAGTAATCATTATTTATCAGGCAGTTAGGTTGATATCTTTGTTGGTCTGTCTGTATTTTATGCTTCAGGTGTTTTGCAACGCATATATGTAGGTTGATCGTTCAATACAATCTAGCATGCGTCACATTTTTGGAACGTGGAGAAGTGTCTTCCCTCTGCAGTTACGTCAGATGATTGAAAAGGAACTCGGATTTTCTTCTACAACTAATGTATCATCTATTGGAACAATGACTTCAAGGCCCGATGCACAGGTACATCTACAACATCGCATTCATGTCAATCCAAAGTAATAGGAAAGGCAGCAGCGCCTTCAACAGTCAGTCGGGGTTAGTGGGATTCCGAGTCACCTTTACTTTACTTCTGAATATATTGCCACGGAGAAACTTTATCGTAAAGATATTGGTACATAAATTTGAGATAACTCTTTTCAAGATGGCAATAAGCCATACTATAATTTGAGTTAATTGTCGATCTCCTAACTCCCTTTGTTCTCAACTTGTACTCCACAAACATCTCCCAATCGTGAACTTCATAATCGGGATTAGGCTTCGCTGCTGCAAACCTCAAATTAGATCCGCCTAATCCAATAGAACTCGATGTCTTCTTGATTTCTTCGAAATAACTCCTGCACAAGATCAATAACTATTAAAACCCCAAAACATTCAAATCAATTTAAAGAACCCCAATTTGAAAAACCCTAATTTACTCTTAGCTCAAACATCCCCAATTCAAATAACCCTAATCCACTCTTAACACTAAACTCTAAACCTTACACATTGTTAAACCCAGAACGTTGAATCAAAACCCCCAAATTCTGACCTAAATTAAAAAAACCCCAATTCTCTAACATATTGGCCTAATTTGAACCATACTCACTTGTTTGAGTTCGGAATCGATTGAAGGAGATTATGGAGAAGACGGCGACGACCAGTGGCGGCCGGCGGGACGACAACAATGGCGGACGACGGCGGAGTCTTCAATGGTTCGGCAGAGAGGTAGTGGAGAAGAAGAGGAGAAGAAAGGGGATGATGCGGGCTGATAAACCAATGGTTTTAACAGCGGTTCTAAACCAATGTTACATGACCTAACAGCAGATAGTTTAATAGCAGAGATAATCCGCTGTTAAATAGCAATTTTACGTCATCGTTCTAGTTTGCGTGTTTTTGGTGGTAAGAACTTTGACAGACCAGTTTAACCGCGGTTTATAACCTCCATAAAACGTAACGACGGTTATAATCCGCTGTTAAATGTGTGTTTTAACAGCGGTTGGTATCTGTTGTTAGATTAAAAATCATCCGATGTTAAATAATTGTTTTAACGGCGATTTACTTTCCGCCGTTAAAAATGTGCTGTTAAGAAGGCAGATTCTTGTAGTGTCTAAAGCTCTAGCAAAACTTTAAAAATCTCTGTTTTTGTTACCCATGACAGATGCTTTCTGTTCTGGTAAGGCTTAACCATATTACTGATTTTGCTTCTGCCATATAAAAAAGGCACCTAGAGCTGACTCACCTGATGAAACCGGAAGGCCAGAAAGATTTGCTAGCATTATAGCTTCGCGCCCTTGGACAGTTTCAGCTGTTAAAGTGTGTGTAAGACAGTGAGATATCAGTCCTGACTGTTGAACCACGAAATAAGTCTAGAATGTTAGTCGAATCAAATGGGGATAAATTGAATAGACAATGAACAAGAGTTATGGGATAATTACTTTGCAGCCGTTGAAATACAAGTGGGCTTGGGAAGGGAATGATAATCACTGCCATTTACATATAAATTATCCTAACAGTTTTTCTCTCATTTTGCAGCTGGCAGGTACACAGAACCTAGACGTTCAGAAATGAGCAAATGCCCAAGGGCTGTAGAAGGATAAATAAGTAAACGGTAGCTAACGCTTAAGCCCACTTGTTCTTCACAACTTAAAGCCAACGCTTATCCAACTACAGCTGGTTTTCATTCCATCTTCCTCGCAGCTCTCTCGCATTTTTAATTAGAAATTTACATCTGAATTCGCCGGAATTGATCTTGCTGCTAGAAATCGATAAGTGAGGGGGACTGGGTTTCAATACTTTCTTTTGGAAACTGAGCTCACGTTGATCTCTCTGATTGAACTGTTGTTTATGTGATTCCTGCATCAGAAGATCCAACGTAACCGGATGGCACTGCTAAGTGATTCCAGTGATGAAAAGAGCTGAGGTGTATTATATGGAGATTTGGACTATGGTACCAATGCTTCGAGGAACTTGAGCTTGGGATCTTGGCGCATAGAAGCTAGGGGTTATGAACAGGGACATGGGAAATCATGCTATGGAGTGGGAGGTGGTGTTCCTGAAAAGTTGTCTAATCCACAAAATGGGTATGGCATGAAGCATAGAGAGCCAGATCATATGATTTCCAAACCAGTTAAAGCTACACATTTATAGAAAACCGAGGCCCACATAATGGAAACTACAAAAGTTTGCATATATTAATTTGGCAATATTAATTTCAGCATGTCTATATATATTAATTTCACAGTCCAAAGTATAAAAACGAAAATTACAAAAATTTCAAACACGATAAGTTATAATAAATACTACGTATGACCAAAAAATAATTTTGATAAAAGTTTTAAAAAAAATCAAAAATTAAAAACAAAATGAACGATAAAGATTAAAATTCACAAACAAACGGCTTAAAAATTCTCTAAAGGGGAATATTCTGTTAATTTTTTTTATCTTTATAAATTGGATGATATTGTTGACATTTTTGTCTTAATCTCATTCTTATTCATACTGAGTTACTGACAAATTAAACATAATTGTTTGTTTTGTCTTTCCAGAGGGGGATTAATGAATGCTAAGTCAATTTGTCAACAGTTCACAACCAAACTCCCATTTGAAAAGAGGACGGTACTAACCCTTTCCTGAAATTGTTCGGGTTTGTATATGGTTGAGATAGAGTATGTTTATCTAAAAGACAACTTAAATTGCAAATTACTTTGTAGTTTGAGAACAGAGGACCTGCCATATTGTCTATTGATATCGACTTTTATTTTATCTCTTTTGATTATATGTTATCTTTACCTTGATATATAATGTTTCCAAGTCAAAGGTTGGTTAATAAATGAGAAATCGAAGCAAAAGCGCTAAAATTTTACCCAAAAAAATTAGGTAAGGTGAAAAGTCACAACATTTTATTTCCGTAACTTTTCATCAAAATACTGACTGGGTTAATATCTTTGCAGAGAGGCGAACTACAAAAGTGAGGGACTAAACTTTAAATTAATAAGGTAATGATGATAATGATGACAAGATGATGATGTATTAATATCAATGAAAGAACCAAGTTTATATATACAGCGTAATGAATACTTCTTTATTCCCCCACAATAATTGATGCAATCTCAAATTCCCAGACCATAAAATCATGGAACTGGGAAGTCTGGAATATGATGA
Organism: Linum usitatissimum; assembly: GCA_030674075.2. Classification (NCBI taxonomy): domain Eukaryota; kingdom Viridiplantae; phylum Streptophyta; class Magnoliopsida; order Malpighiales; family Linaceae; genus Linum; species Linum usitatissimum. The sequence goes on from JAUJYP020000657.1 coordinate 1,341,655, forward strand.
TTTTTTTGTATGTTACAAATAAGAAAGATATCAACAAGGCATACATGATATGATGACGATGATAACATGGTGATAATATATATATGGTGAATATTTCTTTCATGAGTACAATAATCGTTTTCATATATATATATATATATATATTGTATCGTATAATTGTGTTGATGATATTGGATAGAGACAAAACAGAAGAAATAAATCAGCACCACTACTTTCTGGCTATGAATACCCAACCACTCTCATAATTCAGTTCTCTCTATTGAATAATAATTATATAGTAATAAATATAAACCAGTTCATTAATTAGTATTTATCGGAAAATAAATAAATAAAATAAAAGGACAAAGCTAGCTAGTCAGTAGTAGTAGTTGGACAACTCCACGAATCGAATCTACCTTGATCATGATCTCTTGAAGAAGTAAGATTGTCCAACTTATCCTTGTGATCATCATGGTGATCTTGATTGATAATATGACTGGTGTTGGAAGGCATGTCTCCCCATTGATGATGGTCAACGTCGTGGTGAAGGGAACTCAATGCTACAGGAGGCGGTGTGGATTGACACTTGTTGGGGACGGAGCTGAGAGCTGACAACATTTGGCTCATCATTGAGGGTGTCGTCTGATGAAGATCTGATGAACCTACCAGCTGGTAGTTACTGCTGAAAGGGGGAAGCTTGTGCGGGGAAGGACGGAGTGGGTAGAGGAGAGAGGTCATTGTTGTTGTAGTTGTTGTCGTTGTATCGTCGAATTGATTTGATCTGAAAAGATCAAAGGTGCTTCGAGAGTAGGGAGTTGAGAAAGGGGGAGGTGGGATGCCGGTGAATTCTTGAACCATTGCTCGGAAGTTGGATGTGTCGGTGGTGAGGACGGTGGTGGGTGCCCGTCTAGATGCCCGGGTTCTCTTCTTCGGGTTCCGGCTAGCCACGTGGCCACTTCTTTGATTTGGATTTAGACTTATTGGATTATTATGATGATTATAAGAATTCCTCCCTCCTCCTCCTACTCCTGCTGCTGTTGGTACAGTACTAGTACTAGTGGTGGTGTAATTATTACAAGGCATAGGTGGAGGAGTTATAATGGAGGAGGAAGGATGAGGAGGGTGATGATTGTGAGATCTTAACAACTTGATAGAATGGGAAGGAGGAGGAGGGTCATAAGGTGATGATGATGAAGCAGAAGTGGGCCCAGATCGTAGCATCTGATTCTGGAGTTGGGAGGAAGGTAGCATGTCCAGATTCAAGAAAGAAGCAGCAGATGGTTGTTGATGATGAGAGAAATTCGTCGTCTGGAACAAGTTTGGATCGAATAATAAAGAGGGCGGATGTTGGTTGGAGAAAAGTGATGATGTATTGTTGAATTTGTTGTGTACGTGGGAGGAGTTGGAGGAGGAGGAAAAACTCCCAAATGGATTCATCAAATTAGAAGAAGATGAAAGGGTTGATGCTTGAACTTGATGATTAGGCCTTGAATCATAATACTCTTCTTCTTCTTCTTCTTCTTCTTCTTCTTCTTCTTCTTTTTCTTCTTCTTCTTCTTCTTCTTCTTCTTCCCCGCCACTAGAGGATTGCAAGGTGCAGTTACTGTTTCCTGAATCCATCCCTTGTACTCAAACCTATAAACAAACAAGCAGAGAGATGATGATCATATAGTTTAGTTGCACAGATCGAGCAACACAACAGGCGTCTGAAAGTTTAGAGAGTATGAAGAAGACAAATGAGTTTGGTTGCATCAATCCAGAATAAAAGCATACTACGTCATGGTTTCTTCATCCAGATCCTCTTTGCTTCTTACTTACCTCTTGATATGCCTGCCTGCGTTTTCTTTTGGGTAATCAACAGCTTTCTACATCCATCAAAGGTTGCATCTAGCTATGACCTTCTTCTTTCTTTCTCTCTTTCTTTCTTCAGTATGCCTTGAATCTCAGCTAGGCACAAAGGAACAGCATATGTAGTGTATAAGCAAAAAAAGGGCTGGCTAATATTGTGGACCTAGCTAGCTTAGCTAGTAGCTTTTCCCACCACAGAAAAGAAGTAGAAAGTAGAAAGGAGTATGGACTATGGAGGTGGGGCGGCTAGAGAGATATGTATCAAAACATAGCTTCTGAGGCTACTTTGTTTTCTTTCTTTTTTGCTTAAAGAACCATCATATCTTCCTATTCTCGTTTTGCAATAAAAAAAAAAGATTGGACGAAGATATTAGGGTTTCTGGAGAGGACAGGAGTAAAAAGGTTGAGAAAGGAAGAAGGAAGAGAGGGAGAGAGAGAGATAGAAGGAGAAAGGGGATATTTATTTAATTATTTGTTATTTTGGTTAGGTGGATTGGTTTTCTAGGTGTGAAAGGAAAAGAAACCGAGAGGGAGAGAGAAGCAGAGGAGAGAGATGAACAACTCCCAACAACAACAGATGTTGGCACTCGGAAGAAGAAGAAGATGCAATAGGAGTGGTGGGAGACGAGATGATGATATACGAAAGTCCAGCAGCAGTAGAGGCACTGGGCCCCGCGAGCCTGACATATATGAAGTGAAGAATGGGGAGAAAGAAAGAAAGTAAGTAGGTGTGTTGCCGGTGGCTGCCAAAAGGTCCAACTCTAACTCAATACTCACTACTCATAGGGGTGGCCTGCCCTACCGTGCATTTCCTATCTCAAATCTCACTTACATACAAATTTCTTTTTTCTTTTTTCTAATTCTTCAATTCGGCAGAAGTTATTAATAAGTTTGTATCAATTATCAAATATATTTTTATGTTATTAATTAATCATTTTTCAATTATAATGAGCATACTAATTTTCATTAATCATATGACAATATCGTTTTTATGGTATAATTTGGTAATACGGGAGGTGTCACATTTTCCACCTTCCTTCCTAACAACATCTAGAACAAAATCTATGAGCTCGGCTTTTTCAATGAAGTGACCTTTTGCCCAAGTTGTCGACGATCATGCGAAAAGAGCCCACGTGACGTTTACGCGACCATCTTACCGCCAAATCAACTGGAGCATGCTAGCATTGTTTATGTATCCATTATCAGGCCCGCTAAACATCTTAGGGCGAGCCTCACTTTTGTTTGGGCCTCATCATTTAAAGTATTATCTATGTGACATTGAAAATACAGTCTTCATCGGAAGTGCAAGCTTTTTATATAGAGCATTGAGCTGGCCCTTGCTCATCTCTCTATCTTCAACATTGATTCTACTTCCATTAAATACATTCTTTATCAATGGATTTTTCTTATAAAAAATCAATGGCCTTTCAATTTTCCTTTTTTTCGGTCTCTTTTTGGTTGTTTGGTTGTATTTATATTTTTTTTGTTATAAGTTTTTTGACAGAGAAAGCCACTCACCCCCCCCCCCCCCCCCCACGCGGCGTGAAGGGAGGGGGAGATCCAGATAGCAAGCAACACAAAGAATTTAAGGATCGACCCATGTAGTGAGATCAGTCTAGCTCTATACTGCTTGGGAGACATGAAACAGCTCATAATTCCACTGAATGGGTAGTCATTAGCAGACCGTCGAACGAATTACATCTGGATTCGAGGACAGGCCTTCAAGTAGGCAAGGATCTCTGTAATGATAGCACCATCAGAGATACAAAGACTGCTCTGTTGGGAGATCTAGGTGTGAACCAGCTCCGCATCGCCTTCAATATTCACCTGCCAGGTAGGTACCACGACCGAAGCACAACTCACAGGCATCATGCACATCCAAGAGTTCCAAAACATAGGGGTATAAGACTCCTGGATATGTCCACCCAACACCCTGTCACACCACTCCACATGTATCCCGAACAACCAACCCTACTACTCCACCACTAAGGGCCGACACAGCCCCGTCAACGTTAATCTCGAAGCGCAGGCGGTGGGCGTAAGGATCGACAGTTCCAACAGCTAATGATTTTACTGGCGAAGTGAGCCCTCTGACATGAGTTGGCAACACTAAAAAAACGACTAGATTATGTGACTTCCAGATGTGCCACCAGAAGAGCACGACCAGGGCCCCAGGTTTAGGAAAGTTTGAAGAAGAGAGCGCCAAAGGATAGTAGATAGGAGGCTAGAAAAGGGGAGGAGCGAGAGGCCGGACAGGGCTCCTAGACGTTGAGAGAGCGGGCACCGAAATACGAGGTTTTCAACAGACTCATCTGCTTATAGGCAAACTATTGGAAATATGCACCTTGATTTGACTTTGGTGTGATGGCACCACATTGGACTTGACCTTGATGCGATGCCGGTCTTGGTATGGATGTGTGTACTTACGGAGAACCTCACCTTAGCTCGTTGCATGCTGTAACTAGCTAGCATCAGCAACTCTATGAGCTAGCAGATGTTAGGGACTGACACTTTAGCTCATCAAGCTCACTTTGAGCTTGTTGCCAGTGTCATTAGTTGCGATGTTGAACTGAGCTATAGTGCTGGTAGGGAGCTAGGTGGTTGGGGTGGTTAGCTTTTGACCTATGACGAATTGGTGCATACATATTCGTGAAATTCAAAATAAAAAATTGAGTTGTTTTCCCTCCAAACCCGTTAGACTTTAAAGTAGTTACTTTGTAACCACCCTCAAATCTATCCATAGACATTTTGGTGTCTCTTGGTGTCTAGATTCGTACCCCTTCGTCTTGGTCCCTTTGCCTATATAAAGAAGGCAGTTTTTGAGGTAGAACACATAGAAAATCATACATCTATCCTAACCTACGAAATTTTAAAGTTAATCTAGTTTCTAAATCCTAAGAACTCGTGTGTTGATGGTCTTATCCTCGGAAGAGATTTCCTGATACCTAAGGCAAGTAAGGGTGGAAATGCTCTTTCAAGAAAGTGGTGCTGACGATTTCGTCTTGATCCAAGATCTCACAACCTATGTAGTACAAAGTGATGCGGCTCGGAACCTCCTGATCTAACAATCAAAAAGAGTATTTGCCATGTCCAGGATTTCAGCAATCAAGGAAATGAACCATCATTCAGCAAGCTTGACAAATTTGAGGGTGTGAATTTTCGTAGGTGGTAGAAAAAGATTCATTTCCTACTTATGACATTGAAGGTTGTGTATGTTCTCTCATCATCATATCCTACAAAGGCAGAATGGGAGACTGACGAGCAGAAGGAAGAAAGGGTGTGAAAGCGGAAAAAATGGGACAATGACAACTACATATATCGTGCCATATCTTGAATGGGATGGCAGACGTCTTGTTTGATATCTATCAAAACTATGAGTCTGTCCATGAGTTGTGGAATGCTCTAGAGTCAAAGTACTTGGCTAAGGATGCTTCGGGTACGAAGTGCCTAGTTAGTAATTTCTTAAACTACAAGATGGTTGAGACGAGACCGGTCATGTAGTAGTACAACGAGAGATGCTTCTGATTTTGGGATAGTTTTCCCAACATAATATGAAGATGGACGAGGCTATTTCAGTTTCATGTATAATCCACAAGCTTTCACATTCATGGAAGGACTTTAAGCACATGCTTAAGCATGGTAAGGAGGATATATCCCTCATCCAACTTACAAGCCACTTGTAGATAGACGAGTCTCTATGAGTGCAAGAAAGGGGGAAACATAAAAAATTTGTATCTGTTCATATGACAAAAGAGGGTGAGCCATCTGATCAACCAAAGAGAATGAAACATTTTAGGAACAACACCAAAGGAGGCTCCAACAAGAAATCTAAGGCAGTTCTTGAAAATCTGATCACTTCAAACGTGACTATCCCACCAAAAAGTATTAGAATCATGATAACAACCAGCATCAAAAGCCTAGATCCACTACAACAAAAAATATCTTGAACGACATAATTTATACGACACTCCTCACAAACGTTGGAATAAGTATAATCTGATTGAATAAAATAACGTATTAGTGTCTAATAATAGATAAATATGAATGAAATTCCTTATTGGGGCGGTGATTTAGTTAAATAAAATTTAAAGGAAGCAATTTACAATCATAGAAATTTAAAGGCGGTAAGTTTTCTCTAAATAAAACTCTTTGATCATAGTTCCTTATTTAAACTCCATTTTATTCCGCTTCCTTATACGTTAGCGAAACTCTGTTTTTTAATGTTTATATTTTTATAGGATAATAACATTCCCAAAAAAAATTGCCAAGCAAAGTGTCAAATTTTCATCCTTGCAAATTGAAAGCCGTTACCAAATCTTCATCCACTACCAATTCAACATTTCTTCAACAGGTAATATGTGTTTATTTACAAGTAACCCAAATTTTTTTTTTATTTTTTCATCATATTTTCATTATGTATTGTTTTAACAAATATAGATTTACAGGTTCCAAATGTACAAGATGTTTTGAATTCTCTATATGATAAGAATGTATAATATACCAATCTTTCTACAACTACTTTAGCTGTACCTCTTTCACCATCGAGATTTTTCTTTTCAACCGAGTATATTTACTTAATAAATTATTTATCATCATATTAATCCCTGCAGGTTTACAATAAACCAACATTGCTACAAATTGCCTCTTTAAGCTAACACATCAAGATTTTTTCTTCCATTACTTCTCCTATTTAATGTAATTCATGTACTACTTCATTGGATTTCGATTGTACTTTTTTTAGTTGTTCAGCTACACTTCTACAATAATAAATATCTTTTATTTTATTTTATGATGATATTATATTTAGAATAAAAGCATCTTTAGATGACATATATGTATTAGATTAATCAAATTAGCTTTAGTCTATTGTGACACATATAAATGTCGCTATATTATTATATACCAGATGAGATGATGACAAGACACAAGTGATATTTTTTAAAATTTTCTGCAACAATTTTATTTGTCTCCTAAAATTCATATAGTGACATTTTCATATGTTGAACAAATGACGGTAAAATTAGGTACCGATAATTGTATCTATCTTTAACAGCCTTTAGGCGCAATATGTGATCAATCCGACAAAACTTGGGAAATGAAAATCCTATTTAAAGGTTGTCTCTCCTTCATTCAAAGACTGACTTTTTGGAAAAATATTAGAGAGAAGTTTTGAGATTTCAGAGCAACAAGAAGACATCGACTTCAAGGAGCTCGAGCGGCAAAGACGAATCAGGATCGGTGAAATAAGGTTTTTTCATAATTCTTTGTGTAAATCTTGAATCAATGGTTTCCTTTGTTAATTTTGTTTTATTCTTCAAGATTATGAGTAGCTAAATTCCTCGTGCTTAGATTAGATGAACCTTAGGTGATTTCTTTATGAACGAATGATTGATACTCTTTGATGATTTATGCGAATTGGGTGGATTTGGTTCATGTTTAATTTTGATTTCGTTTATGTTCTTGCCTGATCAATTTGAATAGAATCTTGTTAGGTTTATCTTCCTCTTGAAAGAGCTTGTATATCTAGAACACCAAAATTAAACAACTAGGTTAGGTGTTAACCGTCATCCAAGAGTGAATAAAGAGCATCGGGATAGTAGATAGGTAGCAGATTAGCATACCCGAAAGGGCATCATTTGATTAGAGAAGACTGTGATGGTGAATTGAATCTATCTTGTTTTTCATAATTGTTAAAGTTGTCTGTCATTTGTGAATTTGGATAGCTTAGGGGGATTCAAAGTCTAAACAGTTTTCTCCCATTGGTCAAACCTTCAATCGTGCAGTCTTGCAACTTATTTTACATTTCCTAGTCATTTGTAGATTTAGAATAATTGATAGTTTGAGAAATTGTGGAACCTACACCACAAAATTTGGTTAAACCGATTAGCACTTTTTACAACGTTGAGTAGAATAAGATAAAGAGACCCTATGGAAATTCAACTCTAGTTAATTCGTTAACTAGGTTTATTGTTTAGACGTATAAAAAAGTTATCAAATTTGGTGTCGTTGCTGGGACTTCTTTATTGTATTTGATAGTAGTTCGATTAGTGTTAATCATTCACTTCTATTTTAGATTTTTTCTTTCACAGTTACTTTTTACGGTCTTTATTGTTTTTCCTTGTGCATGTGAGCTTTCATTGCATGTCACCAGTAGTGACATGATCTCAATCGCTTCAAGAATCTCATTTAGACTTTTGCTTAGACAATGAAGGAGAGTTTGTTGAATCTCTATGTGATTCAGTGGGAAGCGAAGAAGGATCTTTGTAAGAAGAATCTTCAGAATCGGATTCAGACCACAACTACACTTTACAACTTTCTGAACCAACACCAACAATGGTGAACTGAACTCTTGCCAACTTCACCAAGTCTAGTGCTGCAAATTCCACTTCAAGTGTGGCCCCGCCCGAAGAGGATGATCCAAACTACGAGATTCGTTATAATCTTATCACTCTAATTCAACATAACTTGAAGTTTGTAGGGAGGACATATGAGAACCCATGTGCTTTCTAGGTAGATTTCTATGCCTATTGTGAGACCGTCAAACTACAAGGTTTGTCCGACGAAGCCGTCAAACTCAAGCAGTTGAAGTGGTCCCTCAGAGGGGCAGCAAGAAGGTGGTTGACCAGCAAACCTGGTGGTACATTTAGAAATTGTGATGATCTAGCCCAAGCATTTGTGCAAGAATACTATCCACTAGCAAAGACTATAGCTGTTAGAGAATCAATCTCTCGGATTCATCAGAGAGCTGGAGAGAGCTTGTATGACTTTTGAAATCAATTTTTGGAGTTGTTAATTGAATTTCCTCATGATGGATACACCGACAAGAACTGTCAGACATGTTTAGCATGTCAACATCAACTAGCAAACGGAGATGTCACTGCCCTTACGACTCAAGCTGCTCTACTACACTTTGTTGCATGTAAAAAATCTAGAAACTAGCACAAAATACGATTCAACCAGCCAATATAGTATCCTTAGATAATTCATACAACATTACCTTAAGATCTCATATCAAGGTGTCTGAAAAGAAACTAAATGATGTCACTTTGACCCCCCCCCCCAGTTGCTTTTGTTTATTCTTGTGCTTGGTGTGATATTTGGGATAGGCAGGGAGAGTGCTTAAATTTCATCACCAATAAATCCATGACGGTAGAAGAAGTGGAATTTTTCCACCAAGGCTTCCCTTTCAATCAATAGGGATATGCAAATCACAAGGCAAAGAACTTTGAGGGGCGTCCACAAATTTACAACTTCCCACACCCTGGAGGACGCTCAGACTTATACAAGCCTAGAGTGGAGGATTAAAATGCCAACATTAACACCACTCCCCAAGGCCATAACTCACACCAACAAGGGAGCTCAAGCATGAACACTAGTGGACCTAATCAAAGAAGCAACTATAAAGGACCACTAAGATTTACGAGTAAGCCACATCAGCAACAACAGCAGAATTCAACCCCTACTGGAGGAATCAACAAGACATCAGCTAGATGATGAAGATCATGCATGCGCAATTAGCTAATCAGAATACTATTTTGCATGGTCAGGAGGCTATGATACTGAGGATGGAAGCATCTTACACATCCTTGGCCCAAACGATCGATCTGAGGCCTCATGGATAGCTCCCAAGAAACACAAAGCCGAATCCTTACAATCATCAGCGTCTGAGAAAGGGGCACATCAATACCTGGTCAAACCATTGGTTCAACCAAGGAAAGCTACTCGACTTCCACTATGAACAAAACCCGAGCCATGACTACTAACAAATGCATTTAAACAAGCATTAAAATACTAAACATGAAACCATTTCTCAAGCCTTTTGATACTGCCAAACAAGGATTCTGAATCCTTAAATACATGCTGAAACAAAACAAGTGGAGATTTCAACTTTAGTTCTAAAACACATCAAAACATATATCATTCAATATAAAAAATCTGACCATCTCTCTGCCCACCATTAGCTCCAGTACATATGACTGAAAAATGCAGATACAATAGGAAAAAAAACAAACATCTGGTAGGGTCAATGATAAGCACTAAGTGGCTAACTAAAATCGCGTAGAACCAAGACTTAAAATGAGGATAGATCATATAAGTCATCCTAGTCACTGCTCTGATAAAGTGACCTTGTGGTCCTGTAGGCATCTACCTAACATCAGCCACCCCTAACTGTGTGGACCACCTCATGTTGGATCAGGCCATAAAACCACCTTGAACACTATATGAGCATGCTCAGTAGGCATACTCTACACGTCTTGCCTAAACCTGAATACCACCTGGGGGATTGCGCAATCCATGGGTGGGTGATCGATGCATAGTAAATCATGAGCTAGTCTAGTTAGCCCTATCATGAATTTTGAATCACACGATACAGTTCAAACGACATGAGCTTATGCTCGAACTATCATAATTACCAGTACGGTAGATCACCCGCTTCTGTACGGTCCTGAGGGCCCTCGCTCTAAATCACATCGCAACATCTGTACAGTCAATCACATGCTATTATACAGTCCGGAGAGCCCTCGGTCAACATCATGAATACAATTATGGTAGGGATCCCATCAATAGATTCACAATCATCCTACTACAGTTCTACGGAAGCAAGACTTAAGAAGAACCAAATACATAACAATCGCTTATCTTTCTGACTTTACGGATCCGGTCACCGAATTTCTCCCAAGTTGCCTGACGGTCATTCTTCTTCTCCTGTGAAGGGCACGCCTCTGGGGAGGCTGCCCAGATTCCGGTGAGCCTTTAGCGAGTCGGGTTTTCCTTCCTACACGCTCCATGCGCCGTCCCCGGAGCCCCGACGACTCTCTTCTAATCAACCTGCACCCTCTGACGCGTCATCGATGTCTTTGGATATCTCCTCCAATCACGAGTTCTGCCGCCATCGTAGCTTTCGTCCTCCTTTTCTCGTCATTAATGTTTCCGTCTCCTCTCAATGGAAACCACGACAACCCCAACCACTTCCACCCATGGTTGCGTCCCAAGATTTTGGGGAGAGGGAAGATGACCTCCGCTCACGATCTAGGTTTAGGGAAGATGGCCAAAGTTGAAACCGTCCATCTCTTGAATGGTAACGAGCCCAATTCATCCACCGGATCAATCTAATGGCCCAAGCCCACTTCGTCACCATAACTCCAACTAAACTCGAGGCCCACAGTTTAAGTCAAAGTCCAATTAAAGTAGCAATCCACATCCTTCACTTGGATGGTTCAAGACCTACTCCTTCATCTAACTGTCCAGAACTGTCCAAGCTCAAAACTAATAAATCAAAGGCTTAACTCCTCTTCCGATTGACTTAGTCAACCCGATAACTATCCCGAGTCTTACACGCCTTTAATACTTGCTCAACTCCTCGAATTAATTAAATTAATTTGGTTTCCAACTCCCGACTTCTACTCAATAAGTAAAATTTTAATCAATCCAAAATTTAAATCGCTGACCAAAATTGGGGTGTCACACGGGAGGTCACATTAACCTTCCTGGAAGCTTTCACCAAGATTCCAACATAGCAAAGTTCTTGAAGGATGTGTTCAACAAGAAGATAAACCTTAGTGACGCCATAGAAGTCACCCTCTATCAAGAAGAAGCATCCATACAAGTCGGACCGACTTTGCGAAAAGACCCAGGGAGCTTTACATTACCATGCATGATTAAAAATGTTAAAATTAGTCAAAGTTTTACTAATCTAGGTGCTAGTATTAATGCTATGTTGAATAGCTTTTATGAGAAACTAGATATAGGTGGATGTTGACCGAGTGAAATGGTTCTTCAACTTGTTGATAGATCTTTAGTGAAACCTAGGGGAGTTATAGAGGATGTGCCAATTTGTGTAGGACGTTTTGAATTTCCTGCTGATTTTTTGGTTTTAGATACCCATGAGGATGATTGCAATATTCTGCTAGGACGTCCATTTTTAGCTACTGCTAAATCTCTAATAGATGTTTGCAAAGGGTGTCTAACTCTGAAAGTAGGACATGATGTGGTTACTTTTAGTTTGAAAGATGGCATGAAATACTCTAAGGCTCAGGATGATGATAATATTTCAGAGGATTTTCAAGATGCATCTGAAATGTTTGAGCTATCTCATATGCTTGTTCAAGATGTTTGTGTTGTTATGGGTGTTTATGGAGATTGGATGAACGATGTGGAGCAGAGGGCACAAGCTAAATCCCTTGAGCAACTCAAATTATACTCTGGATCACCACCACTGTTGAAGATTTTCGACGATCCCATAGATAATTACTTCATATGATGAACCTTCGGAGTTGGAGCTGAAACTACTACCAGATCATCGGCTCTGTGACGATTCAAACCTGCTAGTCATCATCAATTTGAAACTCAAACTTCAGCAAAAGGAGCAACTTCTCGCCCTCTTAAGGAAGCACAAACATGCCATTACTTGGAAGCAAGCCGACATCAAGGGAATCAGCCCTCCCTTCTACACTCACAAGATCAATATGGAGGCCTATGTCAAACCTGTAACATAGCCTCAACGTTGACTTAGTCCATCAATGTGAGAAGTCGTGAAGAAGGAGTCACTCAAGCTTCTCGATGCATGTATAGTTTATCCAATTTCTGACAGTTATTGGGTTATTCCTACGCAGGTTGTTCCAAAGAAAGGTGGTTTCACAGAGGTTCCTAACGACAAAAGAGAACTCATTCCTACTCGGATAGTCACTGATGGAGAGTGTGCATTGGTTACGGTCACCTCAATGACACTACAAAAAAGGATCACTTTTCACTGCCATTCATTGATCAGATGCTCGAGCGCCTCGCGAGTAATGATTTCTATTTCTTCTTGGATGGAATTTCCGGATATTTCATATTCCAATCGAGCCAGAGGACCTGGAGGAGACCACCTTCACATGGCCATTCAGCACATTCACATACAGGCATGTCCCTTTCAGTCTATGCAATGCATGTTAGATCAGGACGTTCCAAGTAGCAATGCTTTGAGCTTCGATAGGTGATGAGATCGAGGTTCAAGATGGAATCATGGGTATCACTTTCCGAAAAGAGTATTTCCACCCTAAAAGACTTGGGTATCAGGAAATCCCTTCTGAGGATAAGACCGTCTCCACTCAAGTTCTTAGGCTTTAGAAACTAGAGTCACTTAGAATCATAGGCTAGGATAGATGTTTTCCTGTGTATGTTCTCCCACACTACTACCTTCTTTATATAGGAAAAGGGGTCCAGGATTAAAGGGGTACAAATGCATGCACCAAGAGGAGTCATTATCCCCATGGATAGACTTGAAGGTAACCACCTTGAAGTCCTATGGGTTTGGAGGGAAAACAACTCAGAAATGAGTTTGAATCTCACAAAGAGGTGTGTACCCATTCGTTCTAGGAGAAGGAGTAACTACCAGAACTACCTAGCTCCCTACCATCACTCTAGCTCAGCTCAACATCATAGCTAGTGACACTAACATCCAGCGACGAGCTTTAGTGCTAGTCCCTAGCATCATCTAGCTTATAGAGGAGCTTATTCCAGCTAGTTCCAGCTTACTTTGAGGTAATGTGAGGTTTCCGGTGAGTTCATGCATCCGTCCAACTCCGGCATCGCACCAAGGTTAAGTCCATGATGCTACCATCACACCAAGTTCGAACCCAGGTGCATATTTCCAACATTCCTCCCCCATTTTAGTGAAGTCTGTGAATTCGCTAAAATTACAACAAATATCCAACCAAAAACTCTTGCATCAATGAAAATGTCACGAAGATTGAATTTCCATCTAGTATATTACACATTCCAAAATACTCGAATCTAGGGGTGTCACTGCGGATTGAACCCTTCTAGTCATTTGAGTATCTGAAGATAACATGAACAAGAGTTTATCCTATTTATTCTAAGATATCCTAACACTGTTGACCGCCATGTGTCCCAATCCTTTCACGAGAGGACACGAAACCAAGTCCAAGTTTCTTGAAGCGGCTACACTCCATGCTCACATAGGTTAATTCCTTTGAACGAAAACCATTTGACAAGAGAACTTCATCAAACTTCTGATGCTACTGTTTTGGTGCTTACATAAGCCCATACAAGGATTTGAGTAGCTTGCACACCTTATGCTCATTCCCAAGCATAACAAAACCTTCCAGTTGTTCCATGTACACCTCCTCATTGAGATCTCCATTCAAGAATGCTGTCTTGACATCCATTTAATGAATTACTAGATCATGGATAGATGCTAGAGCTATTAATAACCTAATAGTCGAGATCCGAGCCACCAGAGCTTAGGTATCAAAATAATCAATCCCATGTCATTGTTTAAAACCTGAATCACCAACCGAGCTTTAAAATTATCGATATAACAATCGACTTTCATCTTCTTTTTGAAGATCCACATACTTCCTAACGGTTTACATCTCAATGAGGGATCTGTTAGTATCCAAGTATTGTTTGCCAAGATGGAATCCTTTTCCTCATTGACTGCTTCCTTCCAAAAAGCGGCATCTTGTTACCGCATACCCTCTTCATATGTCTAGGGGCATCGTCAATATTATAGCAGCACAAGTAGTGCGATCCTAGTTCCATCATGGATCCCTTGGTCAGATACACCTTGAAGTTGGCATTCAACAGACTCTTCAAGGCCAACCTCTTGCTCCTACAAGGCAAATTCTGCTCGTCCATAGGGACAGACATAGGCTCATTTGGCGACAGCATCAAATATGATGTTGACATCAAATCCTTTGGTCTTTGGATCGACAAAAATGTATTTTCATAAAAAATGGCATCCCTAGACTCAATTACTGAATGCACCGAGTGTACATCGTTAGGTTCTATAACATAGAACTTATATGCCTTTGAATTCTCCACATATCTAACAAAGATGCAATCAATGCCTCTTTCACCTAATGTCTTTCGTTTAGGATCAGTGAGCTTCACTACAGCCCTACAACCCCAAACTCAAAGGTAACTCAAGTTTGGTTTCCACTTATACCACAATTCATATGGGGTAGTCTTGTTCCTCCTGTTAGGAACTCGATTTAGAAGATAACAAGACGTAAGATGGTTTCACCCCAAAACCCGTTACTCAACCCTGAGTATGACAACATCGAGTTTACCATCTCCTTAATAGTTTGATTCTTCTTCTCAGCCACACCATTCTATTGTGGTGTGTATGGAGCAGTGGTTTCATGAATGGTACCCACACTTTTGAAGTACATTGGATCATAGAACTCCCCTCCTCGATCAGTTCGAAATACTTTGATTGAGACACCTTGTTGCAATTCAACTTCGGTTCTAAACACACGAAATTTCTCAAGTGCTTCATCCTTCGCATGCAACAAGTAAGTATAGCCAAACTGAGAGTAATCATCAATGAAGTTGATGACATACTTCTTTCCTCCAATGGTCGGAGTGCTATGCGAGTCACACAGGTCGTTGTATTAACTCAAGCATCACTAATTTTTGTTGGATATTAGAAAAGGCTTACGTGTAAGCTTAGTGAGCATACAAGTTTTACATCGTTCGGCATTGACATCAAAAGAGGGCAGAAGACCTTCTTTCGACATATCTATTAGAAGTTTATAGTTAACATGGCCTAACCGAGCATGACATAAGGAAAATTCTGATGAACCCAACATTAAAGCATAACCATTAATAGTAGTATTAGTATCAGCATAAACATGCCATTGTTATAGTGGCCGAAGCCTACAAACACACCACCCTTAGATAATACATATCTATCATATTCGCACACTTGTTTATAGCCATATCTATTAAGCATACTACCCAACACAAAGTTCTTCCTAATCTTAGAGACGTGAAGTACATCTCTAAGCTCTAGGCATTTTCCAGAACTAAGCTCCAACAACACTGATCCACGTCCAACAATGGAGGTCGTTGACTCGTTACCCATGTAAAGAACAGCATCATCATCCGACGCCACATATGTTTCGAACCAGTGATGATCCTTGCATACATGTCTATTGGCACTCGAGCCAATCCACCATGCCACTTCATCATCCTGCACATAGAATGCTTCTTATATTAGTGAAACATAATTCACATCAATATCTAAATAGGGGTTCAAAACTGGACCTTTAGAAGTGACCTTGATCTTTCAATCCAGGCTTCTAAGGCTGCTTGTTGTTGTGATTCTGACTCTTCTTGGTGGGACAGTCACGTTTGAAGTGACCCGCTTTCCCACACATCCAACAAGAAACTTTCATTTTCTTGTTAGGGTCTCCTTTGGTGCTGTTTCAGGGGCCCTTCTTCCCCTTCCGTTGAGCTGATGGCTCTCCTTGTTCTGTCATATGTACAGATGAAGAATCCTTCGGTTTCCCACCTTCTTGCACCTGTAGAGACACCTCTATCCAGAAGTGGATTCCAAGTTGGATCAGGGAATATTCCTCCTTCCTGTGCTTAAGCGTGTGCTTAAAGTCCTTCCATGAATGAGGAAGCTTGTCAATTATACACGAAATCGAGATGGCCTCATCAATCTTTATATCATGTTGCGCAAACTGTCTCAAAATTCGAAACATCTCATTGTATTGCTCCATGACCTGTCTGGTCTCGACCATTACTAACTAGGAACGTCCTGCTCGAAGCATTCTCTGCCAAATACTTTGACTCCAGCGCATCCCACAACTCATGGGCCGATTCATAATTTTGATAGATATCAAACAATGAATCTGCCATGCCATTTAGAATATGGCCACGACATATGTAATAGTCATTGTCCTACTTCTGTTACTTTCGTACCCTTTCCTCCTTCTTCTTCTTATTCGTCTCCTCCTCGGGCTGCGAAGGATATGGTGTAAAGAGAACATAAACAACCTTCAATGTGGTGAGAAGGAAGTGCATCTTCTTCTACCACCGACGAAAATCCACACCTTCAAACTTCTCAAGCTTGCCGAATGATGTTGTCATTTCCTTGATTGCTGCAACCTTGGACATGGCGAATACTCTTTTCGAATGTTAGATCAGGAGGTTCGAAGTAGCAATGCTTCGAGCTTTGATAGGTGATGAGATCTGAGATCAAGACGGAATCGTGGGTACCACTTTCTGAAAAGAGTATTTTCACCTTACAAGTCTTGGGTATCAGGAAATACCTTTCGAGAATAAGATCATCTCCACTCAAGTTCTTACACTTTAGAAACTCGAGTCACTTAGAATCGTAGGCTATAATAGATGTTTTCTTGTGTATGTTCTCCCACACTACTGCCTTCTTTATATAGGCAAAGGGGTCCAGGACTGAAGGGGTACAAATGCATGTACCAAGAGGAGTCATTATCCCCATGGATAGCCTTGAAGGTAACCACCTTGAAGTCCTACGGGTTTAGAGGGAAAACAACTCAGAAATGAGTTTGAATCTCACGACAAGGTGTGTACCCATTCGTCTTAGGAGAAGGAGTAACTACCCCTTCCTACCATCATTATAGCTCAGCTCAGCATTGCCGCTAGTGACACTAACATCCAGCTCAAGGTTGAGCTGGACGAGCTTCAGTGTCAGTCCCTAGCATCATCTAGCTCATAGAGGAGCTGATTCCAGCTAGTTCCAGCTTGCTCTAAGCTAATGTGAGGTTTCCCAGGAGTTCATGCATCCGTCCAACTCTGACATCGCACCAAGGTCAAGTCCTTGGTGCTGCCATCACACCAAGGTTGAACCAAGGTGCATATTTCCAACAATGCACTTGCGACATTTCAACGGTGTATGCCGGCAATCTTTGGGCACTTACTTGAAGTTTTCGTTGAAGTCTTCATAGATGATTTCTCAGTTTATGGAGATTCCTTCTCCAGATGCCTAGCCAACTTTGAGAAAGTCTTAGCAAGGTGTGAAAAAACTCTTCTAGCTCTGAGTTGGGAGAAGTGCCACTTCATGGTGGGAAAAGGGAATCGTGCTAGGCCACAGGGTGTCCAGACGAGGTATTGAGGTGGATCGAGCTAAGCTTGAAACCATCTCTCAAATTCCTCCCCCTATTAATGTTAAGACTGTTCGTAGCTTCTTAAGACATGCTAGTTTTCTAAGATCACATATTTCTATGACTAAGTTGTTGGAGAAAGATGTGTCTTTTGTTATTGACAATAACTGCTTGTAGAAATTCAATATACTTAAGAAGAAGCTGACGACTGCGCTGATCTTGGTTTCCCCGGACTGGGACGCACCCTTTGAGCTAATGTATGATGTTAGTGATTTTCCAGTGGGACTAGGATAGCAAAGAGAGAAGAGGTTCCACCTCATCTATTTCGTTAGCAAGATGCTGAATGATGCGCATGGGAATTACAAAACCACTGAGAAGGATCTCCGTGCGATGTTTTTGCATTTGACAAGTTTTGCTCCTACTTAGTGTTATCCCATACTATTATTTTCACTGACCATTCAACTCTTAAGTATCTTCTAGCAAATAGGATGTGAAGCCTAGGCTGATTTGATGGATGCTACTCCTTCAACATTTCGACATCATTATTAAAGATAAGGCGGGAGAAGAAAACATTGTAGCTGGCCACTTATCAGGCCATGAAGGGGATTCTCCATGTTAATTCGCTGAAGCTGAGATAAATGAAATCTTCCTTAATGAATAGTTACTACTATTAGAAGAAGTAGAGGAAATCTCGGATCACCACCCCCACAAACGCCCCTAGTTTGTCGAGATAGCCAACTTCATTGTCTATGGGACACTTCCAGATCATTACACTTATCAGCAAAAGTGGTTAGTGGTCTCCGACTCTATGCGTTACATCTGGGATGATCCTTACATCTACCATTCAGGCTCAGACGGAGTCATCAAACGACGTGTCACCTTGTACGACTCGATTAACATATGCTCTCTTGCCACACCTGCCCCATTGGGAACATCATAGTGGGAATCCCACTCCTCACAAGATTTTGGATGCAGGTTTCTACTGGAGGACGATCTGGGCAAATTGTGGCAGATACATAAAGAATTGTAATGCTTGCCAACGTACATGTAACATTTCCAATAAGAATGAAATTCTTATGACTATTTCTATGCCTATTGAAGTGTTGTTTGATGTCTTGGGAATAGATTTTATGGGCCCTTTCCCACCGTCTCATGGCAACAAGTACATTATGTGTCAAAGTAGCCGGAGGCACAAGCGCTGCTGGCTAACAACACTAGGATAGTGGGAAGTTTATCCAACGCCTTTTTTGCGTTCCATCACCCTTCACGCCTTTTTATTAAGTGTTTGATGTGTAGCAAAATTAGGTTTTTCTTTATAATTTGTGTAAGCCTACAATCAATGGTTTTCTTTTTTGAGTTTGTTTCGTTCTTCAAGATTATGAGTAGCGAAACTCCCCGTGCTTAGATTAGATGAACCCTAGGTGATTTCCTTATAAGCGAATGATCCATACTCTTTGACAATTTATGCGAGTTGGATAGATTTGGTTTATGTTTAATTTCGATTTTGTTTCTTTTCTTGCCTTATCCCCTTGAATATAATCTTGTTAGGTTTGTCTTTGTCTCAAAAGAGCTTGCATATCTAGAATACCCAAATTAAACAACTAGGTTAGGTGTTAACCCTCATTCGAGAGCAAATAAACTAGTCCATCTTTTTAGCAGTTATCGTTTGTCTTGTCTTAGCGAAGTTCATATTTTTGTTTCAAAAGAGCATGCTGGAATAGTAGATAGGTAACAGATTAGCAGACCCAAAATGACGTGATTTGATTAGGGAATAACTACGATGGTGAATTGGATTCATGTTGTTTTGCATAAATTGTTGAAGTTGTCTGTCATTTGTGAATTTGGATAGCCTAGGGTGATTCAAAGTCTAAGCAGTTTTCTCCCATTGGTCAAACCTTCAATCGTGCAGTCTTGTAACTTGTTTTATTTCTCCCTGTCATTTGCAGATGTAGAATAATTGATAGGTTTAGAAATCATGGAACATGTCCACACAATTTGGTTAAACCGATTAGCACTTTTTACAACTTTGAATAAAATACGATAAAGAGACCCTAAAAAAATTCGATGCTAGTTAATTCGTTAACTAGGTTTATTTTTTAGACGTGTAAAAACGTTATCAGTGCCTAATAGATATGGGTATACAAATCATATAGATATGTATTATCTAAGGGTCGTGTGTTTGTTAGTTTCACATATTACAAGAGTGGCATGTTTATGATGAATATCAATAATACTATTAGTAGTTCTGCTTACACGGTATGTTCCTCTGATTTTTTTATGGCATGTCCGGTCAAGACATGTTAATTATAAATGTCTAACAGATATGGAGAAAGAAGGGATGCTGGCCTCCTTTGATGTTAGCGTTGATAGATGTAGAAATTGAATGCTCACAAAGATAACATATCAGCCATTCACTAATATTCAAAGGAAATTAGTGATTGTTGAGTTTCTAGGCTGGCTTTACCTACTGAGTTGGATCGAATACATAATGTATTCAATGTGAGTGTGCTTCGGGCATACATTGGTAGGCCGAATTAGCTGATCCAGCTAGATGAGATTCAGTTGGAGAGGGACCTAACCTTCGTGGAGCAGCCATCTCGGATAGGAAGGTCCGCAAGCTGAGGAGCAAGGAAACGCCTATGCTGAAGATGACCTAGCAGAATCAACATGTCCAAGTTTTGACATGGGAAACCGAGGCTAGCATGCAGGAGCGCTACCCGGAACTCATGGAGGATTACCTAGCAGGTAATTTCTTTTCCTTGTTAAGCTTTCACATTCAGGTTTCGTGACGAAACCTTTTGTAGGAGGGGAGAGTTGTGACACCCTGATTTTGAGTTGATAGAGATTCTAAGTTTTAATCTGACTTATGTGCATTCTGGAAATCGTTGATGAATAGACAGTCACGGAGTGATCGATATTTTGTTTGGGGCATGGTCGTCAGACAGACCACAACCGTTGTTAGCATCACAGACGTGACCATTAGAAGATCACAGTTATGAGCATGAGTAGTTCACAGACGTGGTTTCCAGGTAGTCACTGGTGTGGTAGACTTATTATAATAGCATAGTCGCGTCCTGCTAACTCAAACTTACAGAAACATCAAACTAGAGTACTCTCTGACGAACGATGATCAATTTCAAGAGGTGAAGAATGCCGAGTTGATCAATCTCAAATATGTAGGAGAAGTTTAGTGATCGTTCATGAAGCTTTAGAAGCTAATCTATCTTCTTCCTCCTTTCTAAATCCCTTGATTTGAATCCTACGTTGGAAAATCTTGACAGGTTAGGAATTGTGGTGTTAGATTTCAATCCTATGATTGATCTCTACAAGTTAGATAGAACAGGAGGGTTGAGCTTGGGAAGGCAGTTTCAGATCAGACTCTACTAGGAAAGTTAATCAGAGGTAGGGGTTAGGATTACTTTTCAGCTTTAAGCATAGAACTATAATTAGAACTTTTAGGAATTTGATGATCATATTCTCATGACTGTGCAGTAGCGTGTGATCTACTATATATGTGTTATGTTTTGGAGTCGAGCTCCCAGGACTATGCAGTAACATGTGATCTACTATACATGTGTTATGAATTCAGAGCTGGGTTCTCAAGATTATACAGTAGCATGCGATCTACTGCACAAGGGTTGTGAAACAGAATCAGGCTCTCATTTTATGCATGAGGGTGTGATCTATTGTATAGGTATTAGTTTAAGTTCGATCATAAGCTCATGACGTCTGAACTGTGATTCACATTTCATGATTAGGCTATAATTAGGTTTAGCTAGATTAGGTGTCGATATGTGTGGTCACTCACCCATGGATTACACAATCCCCCAAGACATGTTCGTGCTCATGCACGACTTATCGAGCATGCCTACAAATGCTGCTCACACAGTTTTTAGGGTGGTTTCATATTCTGATCCACCGTGAGGCTATGTATCATATGTAGGGGTGGTGGATGTTAGGATGATTCCTACAGGATCACATGGTCACATTACTAGATGTCTAAACCAGTTCTACGTGAGTCTAGTTTAGCCACTCAATGCTTATCACTAACCCCGTGTCTCTCTTCATGCATGATCAGCTATGGAAACTCAAGAGAAAATGCCGCCTAAGAGATCTACACGAGTAGTCACACCTCGATCGAGTGGCTCCAGGAGTCGTAGAGAGAGGTACCTTGGAGGACCTCATTTATCCCTTTTCATGTTTTTATGTTTTCAGGATTTTTTAGAAGTTTTTAGTTGATTCAGTACTTATCTCTGGACATTGAGTCTCCCCTGTTTTGGGATGGTTTACTAGTTTATTTAGTACTTGACTATCGAGCCTTGATGCTTTGTTTCCATATGTTGTCGTTTATGATGATATGAGGAGTTCAGGATTTCAGTTGTTATTATGTATGTTTATGTGATGAGAGAACCTGCGATAATGCATGAATCAAACCACGTTGTTCGATCGGGCCATCTAGGGGCGTGTTTCACACCTAGGATCAGGTTTCACAAATGGTATCATAGTCTGGTTTCCTTCTACCACTATCGGTGTGCTACCGGGTCTTTGGAGGCGTCGTATACCTCGGGATGGGAGAAGGTGACATAACACTTATAACGGTACTAGACTTCCATGGGGGTAGTAGAGGAATATCTAGGTGGTTTCATGATGTGGTGAGTCGGTCGTTGCAAAGACTTTGAAGAAAAGAGTTTTCAAGGATCAAGTATGTTGAAAAGGAAACATTTTCGCAGTTTGTTAGGATTTGAACGACCGCTCTCCCACCAATTCCAAGAAGACAAAGGAATCGAATTGAGGAACCAAGGGGCAGAGTGCCTTATGTCCTTGATTCACAGACTTACTGTTGAACTTTAAGAGTTCCAGTACGACAAGGGGTAGTGATAAGGGGAAACAGTGGATAAGACTCAAGGGAGTTTCATCCGGTTGAACTCTTCATTTGAGCCATTAGTAGGATAATCCTTTGCGAGCCCAATAGGGGAAAGGAATTCTGAGTTAGGAGGATGTTTTTGCTCCTTGTGGGTGTTTCATCAAGGAGGCAAGGAGCTCGTGGTGTTCAATTGAGGACCAAGCCCGAAGGCAAGGATGGGAAGCATCTAAGGACAAAATAAGTACTCAGGAAAAGAGAAGAGATAGGTCTCTATTTGTCTTAGAAATATAGGACAGTTTGGAAGGAGAAGTCAGTCACAGTCGTGACGGGAAATCGGTTGCGATCTGATGACACTCAATTTTTTGTGTTCATCGTCGTCATTTAAGTAATATTTTATGCATAATTGTATTTTAGGTAGAAGTTTAGGATGTTTTATGCATTTTAAGCTTTTATCTTTATTTAGTGTCTCGGACCCGGTTGGGGTCCATTTGATGTCGTTTTGGAGTGTTTTTTTTATAGATTTTAGGTACATAACGACATTGAGGAATGAATCAGAGTGATACGATGTGTGTGGATGGTCTAGGACAAGTAATGAGAAGCATTTTGACATTTTCAAGGAGCTTGGATCTCGGCTTGGTCGAAAAATGTCGTAATTTCATATTTTGACATATCTCCTAGCTTAGAAGTCTGATTGATGCAAGGCTGGCGGCATTTGAGAGCTTGTTCAATTTCCTACAACTTTGATCAGGGAGTTATATCAATACTGGCGCTATGGACCTATCAAATTTGGCTATACACATAGCGCCAACTTTGACATTTAATACCGCCAATGTTAATCCCTCATTCTGACAATCTTGAAATTATTGGCGCTATGAAATGTCAATATTGGCGCTATGGTCCATAGCGCCAACTTTTACATAAGCTCATAGAGCCAATATTGACAATCCGGATTAAAAGGATATTTGGAAACTTTTATTTAAAGCCCAGTTCTCCCTCATTCGAAGATAGAATTTGGTGGAAAAAGGTTTGAGAATAGTTCAAAGACTTCGGAGCAACAAGAAGGCATCAACTTCAAGGAGCTCGGATTGGAAGACATAAGCAAGATTGGCAGATCGATTTCCTCGACGGTTCTCGACAAAATTAGGTTTTTCAGATTTATTCTTCCAAACCTAATTCCAATGTGTTTCTTTGTTGATTTTGATTTGTTCTATGAAGTTATGAGTAGCTAAAATCCTCGTGCTTAGATTAAATAAACCCTAGGTATATCCTTATGAATAAATTATTTTATTACATTTGACGATTTATGCAAGTTGGGTGAATTTCAGTTTATGTTTGATTTCAATTTTTTTTGGTTCTTGCTTGGCCATCTTGAATAGAACCTTGTTAGATTTTTATTCGTCTAAAGAGCATGCATATCTAGAACACCAAAATTAGCCAACTAGGTTAGGCGTTAACCCTCATCTAGGAGCGAATAAACTAGTCCGTCGTGTGAGCAGTTCTCGGTTGTTTTGTCGCCTAGCAAATTTCAGATTTTTGTCTCGAAACAGTGGACTAGGATAGTAGATAGGTGATGTGATGTATTTTTGACACACCTTTTCCCGTTATAAACTATATTTTTGTGTGTCAAATGTATTCAAATTGGGGTTTTGAGTACATGTTTGGTTCTCTTACCCCTCGGGGTCGTATTATGGTGTTTGGAATGTTTTTTGTACATTTCAGGTGTCATATGACGTTTAGAAATAAACCAAGACAAGACGGGGAGGCCGGAACAACTCAAAGCGTTCAACTTGGAAAGAAAGCGCCACTATTTAGTATTTTGAGCATAACTCATCGCTACGAAGTCCAATTGATGCAACGTCAGCAAAATTGGAAAGATAATTCGATTTTCTATAAGTTTTGTGTTCACACTATAGTCAAATTTCGTATAATGAAGGATCACGACCGTGTTCCTCCGCTGAAATTTCCCGAGAAAGTTACAGGGGCCGAATACGGCAAGGAATAGGGTGTGTTCCATATGGAGCACGCCGTGTCCCACCCTCAGACGGGTTTTCAAGTCCTTTATTTTCTCCAACTTGGTCCGGAAACCTATAAATACCCCCGAGAACCCCGTGGACGAGATATACTTCATTTTTATACATATTTTTCGAGCTCTTGGAGAGAGCGAGGGTTCCATATACTGAATAGACACATATTTTTCGAGCTCTTGGAGAGAGCTAGAGTTCCAGAGAGACGATTGAAGCGAGAGGATCAACCACGACTGGCGATGGGCATATCATCAAGTCGAAGATTGGGATCTCCACGAAGAACATGTCATCTTTATTTTCTTCTCTTGTGATTTATTTTCCAGAACTATGAGTAGCTAAACTTTCTGTGTTGTTCGGACGAGATGAAGCTTTAGCTAAGCTTTTGAATGGATGATTTGATTTGTTATCGAGGTTTATTCAGACTTATGATGCGTTCTTCCTAAAACCTAATTTCATATTCATTCTTGTCTGATCATCTTGATTGAGTCATCGACATTGATTTGTGGGTCCAAGAGGAACATAGATTGATTGGTCGCATAGGAAGAACCCTAGATTATTCGTTAGCTCGAGAGAGGAGCGAATCGTTTAGGCTTTTTGCACGTTTATCGTTGTGGCATTTCATCGAATACTATTAATGCGTTTTGTTTAGGTGTAGATTAGCTCGAGAGAGGAGTCTATGGTTAGACAAAATAGATCCTTAGAGGCGCGAGAGTGATCGAAGACTACATTTGGAAATTACCAAGCCATTATAATCTGAATAATTGAGATAACTTGTCGGTCATCTATGCATTGCTAGCTTTAGTGGATTTGAATCCGAGCAACCTTCATCTTATCTTTGAAACTCGATTCCTTGCATTTTGATTTGTTTTATTTCAGTAATTATTTCATAACTGGATACCGAAACAATCAAACAAACAATCATTACACTGTCACTTGGTCTAGTTAGCAAATCAACTTGAGTAATAGAAGAAGAAAGACCCTAGGGACATAAACGATTCCATTAGAGCAATCTAGTGGGTGTTTGATAGTGGGTTAAAATCCGTGCATCAATAGGTAGCAGATTAGCGGACCCGGAAAGGTTTGATTTGATTAGAGAAGAACTAAAACGGTGAATTGAATTTATTTTATTTTGTTTAAATCGTTGAATTTTTTTGTCATTTATGAGTTTGAATTACTAAGGGGGATTCAAAGTCTAAGCAGTTTCATCCTTGATGTTAAAACCATATTCATGCAGTCTTGCAATGTTTACTTTAAAGCAACTTTATTTTCTTTTGATTGATTGATTGGTTCTCATGGCATCTAAATCACATTACTTAATACTTTGATTAGTATTAATTGTGATTTTGAATAAGATACTTAAAGAGACCCTAGGAAAATTCGACTATATTTAGTTCATTAGTCGGATTATTTTGATGACACCTAAAATTCGTTCATCACGATCATGATGGGAAGTTGGTAACATGCGTGTAGGGAAGTTGACCACGGTCGTGGTGATGAGACCACCATGGGTGTGGTGTTTAGTCCATCACATTCATGGTGATGAGGCCACCATGAGCGTGGTAATGAGGCAACCACATGCGTGGTTGAGTGCTAGTCACGGGGTGATGGTTTGTAAAGCATGACCATGATTGAGAGGAAGCAATGGTCGTGAAGGGCAAGAGGCAATGTCCGTAGTTGAAAGTCGACTATGGTCGTGGTGAGGAGAAGACCACACACGTCGCATACCATGGGAAAAGAGCAGGAAAGTACGTCAAGAGAAGGATAGGAGAAAGAAGTGTTAGAAGGGTACGAGTTGAATAGAGGAGAGTGGCTAACCTTGTTGGGACCGTCATCATGCCCAGGGATGACTTGATGCAAAGAGTTTAACTAAGGTTCTGTAAGTACTATGTGGTTAGTATTACCCGTCGGAGGGGAAATCGTGCTAAGAGCAAACAAGAAACGACGAGGGTAGTCTTAGTTAAGGGGAAGTTGTAAGGTTGAGCTAGTCGCTTGACTGGTTGCATCTTTGAAGTAATACTGCAAAGATAGGTCTATGCACTTCCATGTTTGGAATATGGTAGTACGGTTGGACCAGCTGGAGACAGTGCTTAGGGGATGAAGAGTCCCTAAAGGTACTGAAAGTAGGGAGTTGATGCTCGGTAGGACAAGTGAAGTCTCTTTGCTAGATGGCGACTACCAAGGGGAGGTATTATCGGGGAAGGACAATGTGTGATCAGATTTCAAAGGAAACTACTTAAGGACTAAGCAACATAGGGTCAAGAGGTCATGAGCGAGGTGCGAGACTCGGATGTTGTCAGGAGGAAGAAGAGTTAGGGGAAACAAGAACTAGAATTGAAAGGAAGGTCTAGAGGATGTGGAACATTGTTTATAAGTTAAATAGTTTCTTTCAAGGTGTCTCCTTTGAAAGGTGCATCCCTTCACTCTTTATGGGTGTCAGCTTCTGGGATGCAAGTGCAATTCAACATAAGGCTGGATTTTAAAGTGTCTTAAGGTATTTTGACTTAGTGAGACAATGTTCATGGACTAGTGGAAGCTAATCCAAGGAGAAGTTATGAATGGCTTGGGATGAAAGGGGTGACAGTAGCAAATAGGTTATGGAATCCACTGTTAGTAATGAGTTGGATGAAGAAGGGGTACTCGCTATGGAGATAAAGAAGATTGGAGGTCGTGGGTGTTGTGTGACGAATAACGGTCGAGGTTAGTTGGTAAACTAGGAGCGTGGTGCTTTGTTAGTCGTGGGAGAGGTAATTAGTGGACCACGAGCGTGCTGCCAAGGGGCACATGCATGGCCAAAGAACTAGCACGGGCATAGTTCAGTAGATCATGAGCGTGACACATGAGGAATCCACGAGAATGGAGACAACATGAGATGTGTGACAGATAGATCGGGGAGGGATGGCTAACCACGAGCGTGGCATGCCTGTTGGTCGCATGGATCGTGCTCCAAGAGGCTATGCTTGTTGACAGTCATGCAGTGGGCTAAGTAGAGCACATGCTCAGGTATGCAGATAAGGTGTCATCCTAATTTGAGAACCACTCTTGAACAAACTGCTAGAGGTTGCACAAAGTTGATCCTGGGACGCCTCAGAAGTAAGTTGGACCTGGAACAGTGGAAGTAAGGCTTCGACCTTGGTCGTTTGGTAGCTCTGAGGAGGTTGCCAGGTAGTGGTGCTCGATTGCTAGCGAGCTTGAAGGGTCGGCTCTGTGTTGAGCATAGTCGACGCTGGTCTAACGCAAAGAGGATAGGCTTATATTAGCGAAGCATGCCCAATTATGCTTGTCAGGAGCGGTTTTCGAGGTTTGAGCTTGAAGGAGTTTAGTAGGGGCAAGAAATTAGCCCTGAGTTCCACTTGGGTGGGTCGTGCTAGAGTTAGGAAAGCTGAGGTGTGGACCACTATCAATCTTATAGGACAAGGTTGTGGTGTGGTTGTAGTTTGACCTTAGGTCATTACCAAGGAGTGCATCGGTTGGGTCCTTGAGGAGAACTGCAGGATGAAAAGTAGTGAAAATTATAGGACCCAAACGGAATTCAAGAAGACGAGAGCTTACCGGAGGATCGAAGATTGAGGGAGGAATGCAGTGGTTGACAAATGGTCGTGAGAAGGTTTGGGAAAATTGGGGGAGAATTGTTGATCGGATTCCTTGTTAAAGGAATGACAACAAGCATAGCCAACATCCAGTCACCGTCGTTGTGGTGAGCAGTCAACCACGGGTGCGATGAGGGGATCCGGGAGACTTGCCGTAGGAATGGGCAGGAGATTGTAGGCTAATACCAGCCTAGGATGTGTTATACGAAATTGGTCAAGTAGGGCATGGCCTGGATGTACGACTGAGGAACCCAAATAGAGTCTGGTAGTATTGTCCTTATAAACTCAAATTACGTATGCCTATCAGGGGATTGGGGGCATGGAGTTCACCGGAGGACACCGCTTATAATTAATGTTACCATCACCATATCGGGTAATTGAGTTAGAGACCCTAGATGATAGATGCGGTAGAAATCCATCCATTCTGGGACGAGGATGGAGGTAGGTTGATGACTGGACCACCACCTGTGAAGGGGACGACCTCTAAGGTTTGAGTTATTTGAGCCCACCTAGGTATGACTCAAAGTCGGCATGGGCAGTATGCAAATATAAAGGCAAGCGGGTTTACTTCAAGGTAAAGAGGGAGGTTTTTCTTCGAGAAGTCATCTGGAAAGGAGTGATGTGCTGGGTAGGGAAGGGAAGTTGGCCCTTATGACACCCAATTTTGTGTCGACCATTGAATTAGGGTTTGGGCCTGAGTCTGTTGAGCCTTGGTCTGATGGGTGGATGATCACGGGCGTGGCGATGAGCTTATCACGAGCGTGGTTGCCAGATAGACCATGATCATTGTCAATGGTTCAACACGAGTGTGACCAACGGTTCATCACGAATGTGACCATCAGTAGAGCATGGGCTTGGTCATCAAGGAGTCACAGGCGTGGCTATAACTTTGCCATGGGGGTGGTGGGCTTATTATAAAACCAAGTCCACGATCAGAGAACTCAATATTCACATAAACAAAAACCGAAACTCTCATACGAATGACCCTCGTAATTCAAGAGGTGGAGAAGATGGATTAAGGGAAGACAAAGGGAGCTGATATATCCCTGGTTGCCATCAAAGGGTTAGTGCGACTAGGAGAGGCATCTAAAGATAATCAATTGTCTTCCTTCTCTCTTACTCCTACAGTTTGAAACCTACGCAGGAAATCCTGACAGTTACGGTTTTTGGAGATTCAATCCTTAATTGGTCTCTTCTAGAAATGTCGCTACAGTTCAGAATCTACCTGGAAGCTAACCAGAGTTGGGGGATTTGGATTACATTCTTCTTATGAGTAAAATTGTAATAAGATATTGGGGAATCTAATGATTGGAGTTTCCATATGATATAAAGCAAGGGCTCTCAGGCTATACAGTTGTGTGTGATCTACTTTACAAATGATGTGATATGATTTAGAGTGAGGGCTCTTAGGCTGTATAGTAGCATGTAATCTACTATACAGAAGTTGTGATATGATGTTGAGCGAGTTCCATAGACTGTGCAGTAGCATGTGATCTACAGTATAGACAGTGTTGGATGATTTGAGCATAGGCTCTTGACGTTTGAACTATGGCATGTGAGCCAAACATCATGATAAGATGTGCCTAGATAGACTATCTCATAGTTTTATGCGTCGGTCAGCGACAACTGTATTGCGCAATCCCCCAGGTGATATTCAGGTTTTAGCTAGGACGTGTAGAGTATGGCGGCAGATGTTGCTCTCATGGTATTCGGGGGTGGTTTCATGGTCTAATCCACCATGAGGCTATCCACACACATTAAGGGTGGGTGATGCTTTGTTTATGCCTACAAGACCACAAGATCACAATACGAGAGTAGTGACTAGGATGACTTCTATGTTCTATCCTTAGTTTTAGTCTCAGTTCTACGTGAGTCTAGATATCCACTTAGTGCTTATCACTAACCTCGTTAGATTTTTTCTCCCCTGTGTGTTTGTGTATTTTAGTCATATGTACTGGAGCTAATGGTGGGGGAGAGAGCTGGTTGGAGTTTTTTATATCTTTTGATATTTGTTTTCTATGTACTTCAGAACTGGAGTTGTATCTCCTTTTTGTTGTGTTGTGATTGGGAATCTAGGATCCTTGTATGTCACAATTTTAAAGATTTATTTAAAGGTTCCTGGTTCAGTATTTAATACTTATTTTTATGCATTTATTAGTAGCTGTGAGTTAAGTTTGGTTCAGGGTGGAACCTGAGTAGGATTCTTTAGTTGAATCAGTGGGTCGACCAAAACTCCTAGGGTGGGGTTTCACATTATCTCCAATGGTCGAAGATGGCGGAGATGCACATCTCTGGAAGAAGCATGGGTGATTATCTCAATGGTGCTACTACCCAACCGAAAACCACATGCTCCTACAACAAAGTCAATATGGGATGCAGCAAGGATGACCTACTGAATGGTCAATAACACATCAACCCTGTTCAAGATTAAAACCCGACTCTTCCAACTGAAACAGGTAGATATGGATGCATCTCAGTACATCAATTTACTCAGGCATCACTGGCTGCACTTGGACATGTGTGAATCCAATGATTGGGACACACCGGCATACCAGAAAAGATTCAAGACCTATGTTGAGAAGAAAAGGAAGATGTCTTTCTTACTTGGTCTCAATGTGCAGCTGGATGGGATCAAGGCTCAGATCATTAGCACCAAACCTTTCCCCATCCTTAATGTAGCATTTTTCATGGTCCTAAGGGAGGAGAGTAGGCGTGAACTCATGATCGCAACCAAACCGACTAAAGCAAAGGATCTGCAATGGTTGTCCCAAATTAGTAGTACACCAATCAGAAGAGGAACAAACCCAAATACACACACAATCAGCTGCAGACATACCATCAACCCTAGAACTTCTATTACTGAAGAAGTGTATTATGACCATTTTTGAAGGCATGGTCATACCAGGGTTGAGTGTTATTATCTGGCGGGAGGGCCACTTGGGGTGAAAGCTACGATTGGAATTTTTAAGCTTTGAGATGACCTCTTTATCATGGTTGACAGTGGTGATGTAGAAGATTCAAGAAGGCGGAAGCCTGCGTTGGTTGTTAGTAGTAGTGATAGGATTGATAATCAAGTGATGTTGTGGCACAATCGATTGGGTCACCCTAGTTTTAAGTATCTGGAACATTTATTACCTTGACTGTTTCAGAATAAAATATCTCAGATTTTTCATGTGCAACATGTCAACTTGCGGAACATACTAGGAGTACCTATCCGAGCTTGACATATACGCCTACACAACCCTTTATTATCATACACAATTATATTTGGGGCCCCCCTCGTAGCAAGAATGTTAATGGAGCTCGATGGTTTGTCATATTCATTGACGACCACACGAGGCTCACACGACCACATCGAGTATATTCACTGAGATTTATCACACAATTCAAACTCTGTTTAATACCAAGATCCATGTTCTAAAGATGAATAATGTATATGATTACGTTAATGCTGGTTTGGGCAACTTTCTATCTCAACAATTTATTGTTCATTGCAGCTCGTGTGTAGATACACCCCAACTAAATGGAATTGCAAAACGGAAAACCATCAGTTGCTAGTAGCGGCTAGAACTATTTTATTTGCCTAGAACGTGCCTAAATACCTATGGGAAGAAGCGATATTAACTGCCATATATTTGATTAATAGGCTTCCTAGCGTGTTTTCAAATATCAAATGCCCATGGATATACTCGTACAAGCACATATGTGTGTCAAGGTGTTTCCATATGATTTGGAACCCAAGATTTTTTCTTGTCTAGTGTTTATTCACGTCCAACAACACCAAGAACTAAACTTGTTACCAGAGCACACAAATATGTGTTTATTGGGTATGCCCCTATGAAGAAGGGGTAGAAATGTTATTCACCTACTACTCATAAGATTTACACCACCATGGATGTAAAAATTTTTTACAACAACTCATATTTTACCAGGCCCGATCTTCCGGGGGGAGAATAGTACTAGAGTGGAAGCTCAAAGTTGGGACACTCTGATTGCTTTAGATGAGTTGGTGTTTCCTAGTATACCAATGGTGTAAGAGCTCACCCAAGAAACCTCTTCTCCAGTTTACAAACCTCCAATACACATATATACCAGAGAAGAGTGCACACGAATAATGAGGGTGCTGAAAGTTCAGTTGCAAATGACATAGTAACAATACAGTCACTTGTTGATACTCAGATTCACACTATTGAAGCCGAGTTGCAACCGAACTTTTGGCCCAGCTAACCGGTCTTCTAGCTCGAGTTATCAAGGGTGACCCAATAATCACACTGATTAGCCACATCCGAGGGGGTATCCATATAATACTCAAAGAGCCTTTTGTTTCTCACCCTCCAAAGAAGCCAAACACCAATGCCGAAACTAGTAGAGAGGTTAGTGCTACTGATATGATCCACCAGCCAGACATCCCAAACTTTACTGGCTTCTCCGTCACTGATCCCCAAAGGAAGGAATTTGCTCTAGACCTGTTTGGAAAAAGTGCAGTCTCTAAGAACATGTATATAGGATTCAATGTGAGTTGATCGTAAGGAACAAAGCACCTGATTACTAAGCTGTCGACGGATACGCTCCTGATTCGTAAGGAAACGGTTATGAGAGGCAAGCCATAAGAAATGACAAACTTTATTAGGACCTTTCCATTTCCACACACTCTTCCACGGTCAGTTATGTGCCTCGTTATGATTCTCTTTCAAAAGAAGATACGTGGTGCGATGGTGAACTTTCCAAAGGTTTTCCAAACCGCAAAATATTAAATATTGGCCAAGTGAATCATCCGGAGGTGTTACGTCCATAACCTGTACAGCAATACAGAAGCAAATCAGAGTAGTATTCCACGAGCCACAACGAAGAGTAAAGTCAGAAATAGTGGCAGAGGAAGAAACTCCCTGAATAGTAAGAGTATTGTCGATAAGGAAACACCCATTATTCAACCAATGATCTGTCCAAAATCAAATTTCATTTCCATTAAAAATTTCCCATTGTGCCCCATTAGAGAGAGTTGACCACGCTTTAGTAATTCCCCACCAAGCGTTGAAAACCCAGAAGTATAGGCTTGAGTGTAGCCTTCATTAGTACGACAAAGGTACTTGGTCATCATCACTTTACCCATAATTCCTCCGGACGAGTAAGGATTCCCCATGCCATCTTCATGAGAAAGGCCAAATTCAGCTCCCAAGCGCTGCGAAGTCCCAATCCTCCCAAGTGCTTAGGAGTGCAGATTTTTTCCCAATTAATATTGTTGATTTTCCAAGCTCCATCCATAGAGCCCCAAATGAAATCCCTAATTTTTTTGTCAATAGGATCACAAGTAGTCACAAGCCAAAAATCGGTTTCCATAACATGAAAAGGAAGAGAATTAAGGACACTATAAGCAAGAGTAACACGACCTGCCAGAGAGAGAGTATTACCTTTCCATCCTGCTAGTTTGGAATTAATTCTTTCCAGAAGAAAATCATAGGTAGAGGTGGTTGTTCTTCCATGTAGCACCGGCACCCGAATATAACGACCAAGGTTTTGAGTTGCCAAAATTTCAAGGGCATTACAAATGGCCGCCGATTGGGTCCTGCAGCATTTCTTAGAGAAGAAAAACCTAGATTTCTCCTTACTGGCATTCTGACCCGAAGCCGCACAGAAACGATCCAAAATATCGAGAATCACAACAGCGAGCTCGGTACTAGCTTCACTAAAGAGGATGAGATCGTCAATAAAGAAGATATGAGAAAGTAGGACGCCATCTGTAGCAAGCTTAATCGGTTTCCACCCACCAAAGGAAATAGCAGAGATGAGCATTTTGCTCAATCTCTCAATACAGAGGGTAGATAAAAATGAAGATAATGGTGAACCTATAGAAACCTCTAGAAGGCTTGAAACTCTTCGAACAAGAACCATTGCAATGCACTTGAAAATAGGTCAGCAAAATGCAATTCAAAACCACATTACTGAGATCAGGAGGAACGTATCCATGACAAAAATCCATTCAATCTTGTCATAAACCTTGGAAAGATCAATCTTTATGACCATTAAAGGGTTTCATGTACGAGCATAACGCAAAGAGTGAATAACCTCCTGCAGAATAAGAATATTATCCATGATGTGACGCCCGAGAACAAAGTTTGTCTGAGAAGGATGGGTCAAACCTCCCATGAGACCCTTGATCAATTTGGCCACGCACTTGGTAAGGGTCTTGTAAGCCACCTTACCCAGACTAATCGGTCTGAAGTCCATCATAGAAGATGGGTTAGGTTTCTTGGGAAGCTTAAAACTGTCCCCCACGAACTGAACAAAATTTGTCCCAACCACATCCCAAAATAAATCTCATACTAGGAGCTTTAAGACCTCTCATACTCTTAGCTGCATAATGAATCTCAGCAGCCGAAACGGAATGCATAAGACAATCACCAACATCCTTCAGAATTACAGCAGAGAAACCGAGAGACGATGAGAGCCTATCACTGTCGACTGGTTGAGCGTTTTGAAGAAGTTAATTGACATAGCCTTGAGCATCTCTTGATTAGTAACCCAATTCCCACCACCATCTTTAAGTCTTGAGACATAATTAAAGGCTCGTCGTTTATGTGTAGCAAGGTGATAGAACTTAGTATCCTGATCCCCTTCAACCACCCACCTCGTGCAAGATTTTGGGATCCAAATCAGCTCATACTGCCACAAAACACTCTCTAATGTTTCCCTAACACGTTGCCTAGCTAACCGATTAACTGGGGAAGGGGTGAAAATTGCAAGCTTCTCAGTGTCTCCAAATCCTTAACCAATCTAGCCTTCTTGCTGAAGATATTACCAAAAACATTTTTGATCCAATCAGTTAGAGTACAAGAAAGATCCTGCAAAGCAATAGGAAGAGTTGAACCCTTGGACCATTTCTTTGAAATCACATAACAGAAACTAGGGTGAGAAAATCAAGCTGGCATAAAACGAAAGGGTTTAGCATGGGTAGAGAACACCTGATTTGAATACGGACGATGATAGGTAGGTGGTTGGAGTTCAATTTGTGAAGGTGGAGAGTTGACGAATCCATAAAAGTGGAAAGCCAATCCTCATTAACCAGAGGTCGATCCAAGGGCACTAGAACATTGTTCCCAGCCCAAGTAAAACGAGGACCAGAGATTGAAACATCCAAGAGCCCCTGGAACATCCAAAAGCCCGTAGATGTCAACCGTAATGAATGACTTCCACACCCGATTAAAAGCAGACCTCCTGTTTATCCACATCAGACAAGGTAACATTAAAATCTCCAATAACGGTTCACAGTAAGTGGGTCAACCCAGCCCGCTGTTTAAGAGCATCCAAAAACCAAACTCTCAAAGTCGGTTGAGGGCTGGCATAGACTGCACTAATGACAAAAGGAGATCTCCCAATAAACACTGCTTTGGCTGGATAAATTGTCGATCAAAATCCAAGATGTCCAAAGTGACATGAAGTGGCTCCCACAAGATCCAAATCCCAACGCTAAAACCATTTGAGTCTAAATGGAAAGAAGAAGCAAACCCCATCTTCGAAAAAAATTATCTGCTTTGGTGCCGCTAATTTTTGGTTGCACAATAATTGTGATGGCACACTTATTAGTTTGAATGTAAGACTTGAAACAAGTAAGAAAAGATTTATTGGCTGCTTCCCTACCGTTCCAGGAGAAAATATTAGTCATGGAGGTAGACAAAGAGATGATATAAAATTGAGACAAAACAAGAGTACTTCCCTGACAAAATCCTTAATGAGATATTTCCTGATTAGTAGTTATCTGATCAAGTGTATTCAATATCTACACCAAGATTGAGGGGAGTGTAGAGAATAATAAAATATTACATAATTAGTTGTATATATGGTAGATGGATATATCCTATCCTAATTGGTAATATTCTAGATTAGGAAGGACTCTTCTACTAGTCCTGTATATATACTAATCTGTAGTCTTTGTGGTACCTAAACAATACAAGAACAACGAGGCTAAGTTTCATCTCAGTTGACATAAATCTTTACCTTCATTTCAACAATGAGATTATCTTACAAACCGTAACAAATTAGGTTGTGCTGCGTAATTATAGTGTTCGGTTTGTAATCATCTTGCATCTAGGCTCACAGACTAAGAATAGTTAGATAAACATATTTTAATCAGTTGAAGCAAAATATTTATATTATATTACTAGTAATTTGTTCGGCCCGTTCGCCGAATTGAATATCGTGGGAAATCCTAAATTTAATTGATTGTTTATCGTAATTTTTAATGTATTTTAAGAGATAATTTAAATATAAAATGAATTTTCATCTCTCCCAATCTTCATGTATATCTCAAAATTGGTAATTAGAATGTTCTAAGATCACAAACATACAAAATTTCAAAATAATCTCTTATTACCTCTTTACTAAATTTTTCTCTTACATTTATATCTTAAAATAACCAAATTATATTAATAATGAATTTAATAATAAAGTCAAATTTATAAAACTACTATCCATACGACCAAAGAAAAACTATTATAAAATATCAAAGCGGATAAATACTAAAAAAATCATTGATTAATTAACAATTAAAGAAAAATTGACAAAAACACAAGTAATAAAAATTACAAAATTCAATCAAAAATATTTAGTAAGGAAGCAAAATATATGTTCCAAAGACAACACCATGTCATGTTGCAACTTCCTTACCCGGTGATTAACTCAAATCCTATCCACAAACACCCCAATTATATTCATGCCAGAAAAATACATTTTAACCAAGAATTCCAACCAAATAATTTGTTAATAAAAGGAAGGACAACTTATAATGGACTTTTCTGTTACGACTATAAAAAAATGACCATGTAATTTTCTCATGTTACCCATGCTATGGTGTATTAAACTATTGTTTATAATAATTAAGAATAATTAGTAGCGAATAAGATAAGAAGACAAAATAAAAGAACAAAAAAATGTAAGATTGAAAACTACTTGAGCATCAATTTCCATCAAACATAAGCTCATGTAAGATGATCCTTCATTGAAGATTATTTTAACGGGTCGATTGAGGTTACATTTTGTAAGATAATTATGTTACGAGTAATTATCTCTTGACCGATATAGAATAAAAATCGGGTTGACTCGATTCCAATTCGACATATCCATCAAATCTAAGCAGTTCATATAACATGATTTCCTTTCAAGATTTTTTTAATGCGCCAGCTGAGATTAAAATTTTGATTATGCTTAACTATTCGTCAAAACAATTTATTATTTCCTAATACTTCCCCAACTCAGCACATGTGAGAAAAAATATGTAATATGAACATATGTCATTATGATATATGACCATGAATACTTGGTGAAGAGATGAAAATGAACGCTCATATAGTTTTCAATCTTACATATGTTTATCCTTTTATTTTGTCTTTTTAGCTTATTCGCTACTAACTACTCTTAATTATGACAAACAATAGTTTAATACACCATAGCATGGGTATAACATGAGAAAAGTTACATGGTCACTTTATTATAATCATAACAAAAAAGTCCATTATAAGTTGTCCTTCTTTTCATTAATGACGAGTGGATTTTACCCCACCACCAACCAAATACCCACTAGAATGAACTAATGGAATCATATTTTCCTAGAGTCTTTCTAATGCTATTACTCAAATTGATTAAGCTAACTAAACCAAGTAACAGTATTTGTTTGATTGTTTATGAGACTAATTATCAACTAATAATTCAAATCAAAATAAAAAAATGCAAGAGATTGAGTTTCAAAGATAGGATGTAAGGTTGCTTGGACTCGAATCCACTAAAGCTAGCAATGCATGGATGAACGATATGCAATCTCAATTAAACAGGTTATAACGGCTTGGCGATTTCCTCCGATAACCTTAGATCACTCTCGTGCTTCTAAGGATCTATCCTGCTCGACCATAGACTCCTCTCTTGAGCTAATCTACACCCAAGCAGAACGCACTAAGGGTGTTCGATGAAATGCCACAACGATAAACGATGCAAAAAGCCTAGATTAAACGCTCCTCTCTCGAGCTAACGAGTAACTTAGACTTCTTCCTAAGCATCCTATTGATCTACGTTACTCTCAGACCCACGAATCAATGACGATGATTCAATCAAGACGGCCAGACAAAATTGAATGCGAAATTAGGTTTAAGCAAACACACATCAGTATCCTGAATAACATCGATAGCATAATCAAAGGGTTAAAAACCCATCATCCATACAGAATCTAATCTAAAGCTTCATCACATCCGAACAACACAAAAGGTTTAGCCGCTCATCATTTCAGAAAATAAATCACAAGGGAAGAGAAGAAAGACCAACAAAGACGACAAGTTCTTCGTGGAAATCCCAATCTTCGACTTGATGATTCGCCCTTCGCGAATCGTGGTTGATCCTCTCGCTTCAATCGTCTCTCTAAAACTCTAACTCTCTCTAAGAGCTCAAAAATGCGTGTATTATGAAGTCTCCCATGTCAATAGGGGACTCTAGGGTATTTATATGACGTCTTCCAAGTCCGAAAAGGATTGGGCTGAAAAACAGCCCACTGAAGACAACACGCGGCATGTATTGTCAATACACGGCATATATTGACAACACACGGGCGTGTGTGATAATTCAGAACTCTCGGGTGGCATAACACACGCCCATATGTTATCAATATACGGTGTGTTATAAAAACATGGATTTTGCTCTCGACGTCAACATCAAAGTTGTAGGCAATCAAATTAGCTTTCTAATACCGCTGACCTTGCATCAATCGGACTTCCGAGCAGTGACGTTTTCTTCCCAAGTTGAACGTTTTGAGTTGTTCCGACCTCCTCGTCATGTCTTGGTTTATCTCGAGATGTCATATGACACATGAAATGTACCAAAAAGTACAAAGCAACGGTAAACACCCCAAGGGAGAACCAAATATGCACTAAACGTAATGAATTCAATCAAGTTGAGGCATTTAGACACACAAAAATGTAGTTTAAAACGGGAATAATTGTGCTAATAATCAAGATCATCAATTAACAAATTATTTGGTTGGAATTCTTGGTTAAAAGGTATTCTTCTGTCAAGAATATAATTGGGAAGGTTGTGGATAGAATTTGGGTTAATCAATGGGTAGAGAAGTTGCAATATGACATGGTGTTGCTTTTCTTTGACATGATGTTTGTCTTTTGAATATACACTTTGCTTCCTTACTGAATATTTTAATGTTGATTGAATTTTATAGTTCTTATTGTCGATGTTTTTGTCAATTTTTCTTTAATTGTTAATCAATTAATAGTTTCTCAGTATTTATCAATTTTGATACTTTATAATAGTTTTTCGTTGGTCGCATGAACATTAGTTTAATAGATTTAACTTCATTATTATTAAATTTGTTACTCATGAAATTTAGTTATTTTAAGATATAAAAGTAAGAACAAAATTTAGTAAATAGGTAATAAGAGATTATTTTGAAATTTTAAGTCTCACCAAATTTAGAACTAAATACAAAATCGTAGTGTTATATATATATTAGTCACTTTAAACACGGATTAACAAGTTGATAAAAGTCTCTGCCGCATAGTTCGGCCACTGTATGTTTGTGATTTTGAAACATTCTAATAGCGAATCTAAAAATTTACATGAAGATTGAGGAATAAAATTTAATTTATATTTAAACTATCACTTAAAATACATTAAAAATTACTAATCAATTAATTAAAATTTAAGATATCTCACAATACATACAACATTCAATTCGGCTAAATTGCTAGTATATTTGTAGAGATATTGCCACTCAGATGGTTCACATTGGCATTTACTGAAAATGACGCCCATGTCGGCGGTGTGAGCTAAAGCATTTGTCTGGTTGTTTCAACCGCGTATCTGGATAATGGTAGTCAGACTCCTCTGACTGCTAATATAAAAACAATTCTAACATGTGAAAAATCCTGGGGATAGGAACTTTCATAAGTGGGCATTCCACGACAACACTAGTGTCTCTCAATTGGGCCTTAGTCAGCACACACCACGATTCATGCAGCAAGCACCCAAAATTAGACCATTACCCAGATAATGTATATTTATCTATATATACCCAATGGCTTAATCCACTAAACTCAAAAACAAAATGAAAATGCAAAGTTTCATAACCAATGTCACCATTCTGCTTTTCTTCTCCTTTCTGTGTCTTCCTTCTTTTGGTAATGCCAAATGCAGAAATATAGATAGAGAAGCACTCCTTACCTTGAAGAATGGCCTTATAGACCCCTCAGGAAGGCTTTCTTCCTGGCAGGGTGATGATTGCTGCAACTGGGTAGGCATCAAATGCAGCAACAGTTCCACTGTCACCCAACTGAACCTTAGAAACCCTTACCCTTTAATCAATGCTGGAAGCATTGACCAGGAAGCTTTCAAGGCTTCCTGCTTAAGTGGTAACATCAGTTCCTCTCTACTCGCCCTCTCATCTCTGACCTATCTAGACATAAGCCTCAACGACTTTCAAGGTGCCGAAATTCCCAACTTCCTCGGCGGCCTCAACAACTTGAGGTACCTCAACCTCTCCTACTCTTCATTTGGTGGAGAAATTCCATCTCAGCTTCGAACCCTGTCCAACTTGGAAGTTCTGGATCT
Organism: Linum usitatissimum; assembly: GCA_030674075.2. Lineage (NCBI taxonomy): Eukaryota > Viridiplantae > Streptophyta > Magnoliopsida > Malpighiales > Linaceae > Linum > Linum usitatissimum. Next base: position 1,382,429 of record JAUJYP020000657.1, read on the forward strand.
CTATGCTGATTCATACGCTCGAAACGGTCCAGTCGAGTTAAGAGTGTCCAATCTCGATTGGCTCTCTACTCTTTCCTCACTCAAGTACTTGAACATGGGGTCCGTGAGAATCATGAATACAAGTAATGATGGTGGAGATTGGCTCCGTGCTGTTAATATGCTTCCATCATTGGTGGAGTTGCATCTTCATTACTGTCACCTCCAAGTCCTTCCCCAATCACTTCCCTTCATTAACTTTACTTCCCTTTCTGTCCTTGATTTGTCCGATAACTCTTTCAATTCTCCAATTCCACCATGGCTGTTCAAACTCACCAGCCTCAAGGAACTCTACCTCAGATGGAACTTCCTCAATGGTCCCATCCCTAAAGAGCTTTCCTTGCTCAAGTCCCTGCAAGTTCTTGATCTGTCCAACAATTTGGAGTTTGGAGGTCAGGTTCCTGCAGGAATATTTACAAGTCTGAGAAAGTTGAAGATGCTGGACCTTTCAGCCAATAACTTGAAAGGTGGAATCCATGGTTTCCTGCAAGGATTTACAGACAACAGCTTGATGTTTCTGGATTTGAGTTCCAACTCGATGGAAGGTGAAATTCCTGACTCGTTAGGACTGCTTCAGAACTTGCAAAGACTTGATCTGTCTAGCAATGGATTCAGTGGCTCAATCCCAAATTCTATTGGAAAGATGTCGTCTTTGAACTACTTGGATCTTTCTTACAACAACATGGATGGGAGTATTCCGGAGAGTTTCGGGCAACTTTCGGAGCTGGTTGATGTGAACTTATTAACAAATTCTTGGGGAGGGGTTATCAGACAAGCTCACTTAGTGAACCTCCGAAGCCTGAAGACCATACGGCTAGCAACGGATCCAAATCGTTCTTTGATCTTTGATGTTCCAGCCCAATGGGTTCCTCCCTTCAAGCTCACATCCATTCAACTCGAAAACTGCATCGTTGGTCCTTCCTTTCCTACGTGGCTCAGTGTGCAGAATGAACTCACTTCTGTCTCTCTCAGAAATGTTGGGATTTCAGACACCATACCAAGCCAATGGTTCTCAAGCTTACCTTCTGAACTAACTTTTTTGGTCATATCAAACAACCAAATCACAGGAAAGCTACCAAGCAACCTCAAGTTTCCGAGACTAAGCACTATTGATCTTAGTTCCAACAAGTTTGAAGGTCCTCTCCCAGCTTGGTCCACCAATGCAACCGTGGTGTATCTCCAAGACAATAAGTTCACAGGGCAAATACCTGACAATATTAGCAAACTAATGCCAAGGCTTGAGAAACTATACCTGTCACAGAACCATCTTAATGGTAAGATCCCATCCACCATTTGTGATCTGCAGGAGCTCCAGATTCTCTCTCTCAGGAACAACCTGTTTTCAGGACAACTCCCAGACAGTTGGTACCATTCCTTCATGCTATGGGCTATAGATATATCAAACAACAGTATAACTGGTAACATCCCAACTTCATTCGGTTCCTTACCTTCCCTTAGCGTTCTGTTGTTAAGCAGCAACCAACTCGTTGGAGAGATTCCTGCTTCCCTGAAAAATCGCACCGGAATAACAAGCATGGATCTCGGAGGGAACAGATTAACAGGGATCTTACCTGCCTGGATAGGGGAAAAGTTCCAATCCCTTTTTATGTTGAACCTGCATTCAAACGCTTTCAGCGGACCAATCCCACCACTCTGCAGTCTTCCAAATCTTCACATCTTGGACATCTCTGGTAATAAGTTCTCAGGGCCTGTACCCAAGTGTGTTGGCAACCTGACAGCCATGGCAGCAGGTAAGAGCGGTGATGTCTTTGCACAGCTATTAACAGTAGCAATGAAGGGGAGGAAAGTGGAGCTGGATAGCATTCTAGCAAATATCAACACCATTAACCTATCTGGAAACAATCTGACTGGAGATATCCCTGGCGACATCATTAACCTCTCTGCATTGAGAATCCTCAACCTCTCCAGAAATCAGCTGAGTGGTAAGATTACAGAGAAGATTGGAGAGCTGCAGCATTTGGAAGCACTTGACCTGTCACACAACCATGTGATGGGTTCAATACCACAAAGCTTGGTTTCTATAGTTTCGTTGGTTCACTTGAACTTATCATACAACAGCTTGGAAGGAAGAATTCCCATTGGACTCCAGAAATTCAATGACCCATCTGTGTTCTATGGCAATCCATCACTATGTGGGAGTCCTCTTCCCCCATGCCCCGGAGCCAATCCAACCTCTTAAATGTTATGGAAGACTCTGATGAAGTGAAGTGCAGAGAAAAGAAAAACGAATGTTGTCATCTCATACTTTTTATTTTGCATTTTATCTCAGGAAGTTGTTCAACATGTTGAACAACTTGGCTAAGATAGGACAGGAACAGCAAGACCTCTCCTGGGCTAATATATTATCATTACTGTTGTATGCCTAACTTTTTCGTTGAAAACTGCTGGTTTCCTGGCCATTACAATATTAAAAATTATACACGTGTTAGTTTAATGCTTAGCCCATAAACAAGATAATACAACAACTGATTCCGAACTCACTGACCAAAAAAAATTAATTTCTTAACAGCTAGCTGGCTTCATAGTTTTAAAATATTATAGTTCTTGCACCTGGGGCCTATGATGCGATCAAGTTCTTTCTTTACAAAATACTAACGCGTCCAATATATAGAAAGCAAGTATAGAAGCTCAATGTATACTTGTTTCACACCATTGTCAACTAGAAATCAATTAATTATTATCTACGAGGAAAGATCAATCATGTTCCTTCCCAGCAATGTTTCACTCTGAGGGAAGAAAGGCATCGAATATGAATTTATGTTCATTTTACCCGGATAACTAGTGGAAACTTCCTTTTTACAAAATAAAAAGGAATGGAAAAAAAATTAGTCGAAAAAATTTGACTATTCCAACCCCAGTACTCGTGAAAAAAAAGTCGTAATAAATGCAAACACGCTGTATCACCCTCTCATTAAGAAGGAAGCACGGAAATTGACATAAAGAAGCTTCTATTATGTTATCAAGAAACCATACCTTTTTCTTCATTCCCTCTTACACTTATTTCGTATGGATTGTAGAACAGCCTTCAACTTCCTCCTTCTCCTCCTCTTACCTTTTTCATCAACTTCACTTCCTGCAATAGACAACTAACAGTCAGATGCTTAAGATCACAAAAAGATGCACTTTTAGGTTTCAAGAAGGGCCTCATTGATCGTTCTGGCCGCCTATCCTCTTGGGTTAGCAATGATTGCTGCAGCTGGGAAGGCATCGAGTGTGACAACCTAACGGGAACTGTAGTCAAGATTCATCTCCGGAACCCATTCCCAATCAGCCTCCAACCATATTCCATGACCACCGACAATTGGAAACCTACAAAATTTCATGCTTGGGAGGTCAGTTAGTTTCCTCTTTGCTTCATTTGAGCTCCCTGAGACACTTGGACTTAAGCCTCAACGACTTTGAAGGACTGGAGATCCCAGTGTTCTTGGGAGAGTTGAAAAATCTCAGGTATCTCAACCTCTCATATGCTTCATGGAAACTTATCGAGCTTGAATTACCTAGACATCTACTCAGCTTCCTACTCTTCTTCTGGGAATTTGGGGATGGAAATCCAGAATCCATCTTGGCTCTCTGGCTCTCGTCGTTGAAGCACCTCAATCTCGGCCTTATAACAATCAGCAGCGTTAATGCGCAGTGGCTTCATGCCGTTAACATGATTCCTTCTTTGCTGGAGTTGCATCTCTCTTCTTGTGGCCTTCAAGATATGGCAGGTCACATTGTCATTTCTCAACTTCACTTAACTCTCAGTTCTTGATCTTTCCCAGAACTCTTTCAATTCTTCAAGTCCTGCATGGCTCTCGAATCTGACTAGTCTCACTAAACTAGGTATTAACACCAATTCTTTTAGTTGTTCCATCACTATAGACTTTGGCAAGTTAGCATCACTGGAGGATCTACATTTGTCTCTGAACAACTTCAGTGGTCTAATTCCTCTCTCTTTAGGAAACCTTTGCAAGCTAAAGAAGTTGAGACTTGCAGCAGCCACATTCAGTGGCGATATCTCTGAATCTCTCAACTCCTTTTCTGGGTGTTCTACTGTGAGCTTAGAAACTTGATCTTAACTCCAACGACCTCATGGGAAACATACCTGATTCAGTTGGACTTCTCAAGAATATGAAACATCTGGACCTGGCCTACAACTCTCTTTGGGATTCCGTTCCAGCAACCATTGGAAACTTGTCCGCCTTAGAAGTCCTATACCTGCATTCGAACCAGATGAATGGCAGCATCCCTGAAAGTTTTGGCCAACTCTCGAAGCTAAGAGATTTGAATCTCATTGCAAATTCATGGCAAGGCATTATAACAGAAGTTCACTTGTTGAACCTCACTAGCTTGGAAAGCTTGATGCTTTGTATTAGCCCACCAAGCTCCTTAGTATTCAAGGTGGATCCTCTCTGAGCTCCTCCTTTTCGACTTGATTACATCCAACTCGAGGACTGTATGGTTGGGCCTCTTTTTTTCTACTTGGCTTCAAGTACAAAATCGTCTGACACAAGTCAAACTACAAAATGTTGGCATTTCTGACACCATACCAGAGGAATGGTTTTCACAGTTGTCTTCTGAACTCATCGTCCTGGACCTGTCAGATAATCAGATCAGGGGGAAGCTTCCTGTCGAATTGTATGGTCCAAAATTGGAATATGTAGATCTTGCATCCAATCGCTTTGAGGTTTTGTCCCACGTTGGTCTACTAATGCGACTCAATTTTACCTTCATGAGAACTTATTCACATGCCCAATTCCTCGGAACATTGGCACACTGATGCCAAGACTGTGGAACCTTCACCTGTCTGATAACAGTCTAAACGGAAGCATCCCATCATCCATATGCAAGATGGCAGACTTGCAAGTTCTCTCTCTGAGGAACTATCACCTTTCAGGAGAGCTCCCTGAATGCTGGGAACAGTTGTCGGCCTTGTGGTTGTGGATATTTCAAACAACAATTTATCAGGTAAGATTCCTATCTCAGTGGGACTGCTGGGAACACTGGGAATGCTGTTGTTGAGCGAAAACAATCTAGTTGGAGAAATCCCATCCTCATTGCAGAATTTATCAGCCTTGACAAGCATTGATCTGGGAGAAAATCAGCTCATAGGGGAAGTACCTTGGTGGATCGGAGAAAAGTTGTCGGCCACCATCGTGCTTCGCCTTCGATCAAACAAGTTCCAGGGCCAGATCCCAGAATCACTGTGCAACCTCCAGCAGCTTCATCTCGTGGACCTATCAAACAACAACCTTTCAGGTGGGATTCCCAAAATGCCTGCACAACCTTCCCTGGTGTACGGAAACAGCAGTGAGTTGTACTACCAAAACTTCCAATTCCGTATGGCCTACTTCAAAGAAGAAACCACAGTGGTGACCAAAGGGAGAGCCTATGATTGCCATAGAAACATAGCTCTGCTCAACGTTATCAACTTGTCTATCAAGCTCCTAGCCGTCCAGGTCATGAATCTATCAAGCAACCATATAAGTGGAGGCATTCCAGAGAAACTTGGGGGTTTGAAAGACCTGGAAACATTGGACTTGTCCTATAACCAGCTCTCTGGGGAGATCCCTGCAGGTTTGTCATCTTTAACATTTTTGACAAATTTAGTCTTGTCATACAACAACTTTTCAGGGAAGATACCAACGGGAAGTCAACTCCAAACATTTGACGCATCTAGCTTTGAGAGTAACCCATTTCTCTGTGGGTTTCCTTCAACAGTTAACCGCACCATGGATAGAACAACAACCTCAAGTGTTGCAGAACCAGAAGATGAAACTGACAAGGACAAATTGTTTGAACTGGGTACAGGTTTATATGTTAGCATTGCACTGGGTTTTGTGATCGGGTTCTTGGGACTCTGTGTAACTCTACTGAGAAAAGAGTTCATACAAAAAGAAGACAGCGAATGGTAGAGTCCAAGATCATTCATGTAATATATATACCGAATACTCTTATCAATCAGTAACTTTTGTTCAGAACATTTAAGGCCAAATAATACGTAAGCAGAGGGCCAAAGTGTAAAATGAACAAACAAGAAAAGGATTTCAAGTTGTGGCATTTAGTGAAGCATCTCCAGTAGATAGATATCATGCCTTGCCAATGAATTCCACATCGAACACAAGTACCGAGTTTGGAGGAATTATACATGAACCTGCAGCAGTTAAGATGCAGCTGCTGATGATATCTAACTTCTTTGTTTTTATTTAATTAATCAAGAATCCAACTTTTACCTCCTCTGCAGCCAGCCCCTCTAATACCATATCCAAGTTCTGGTGGGATCTTCAATACACGTTTTCCTCCTGAAAACAATATATGCACATTCATACTTGTCTGGGTTTAGTGTTAATGAAACATCCAAAGTTAAATTAAGCTCTGCAGGATTGGAAAATGATAATACCAGCATGCATTGCATCACCCCCAATGATTCCTCGGTTCCAACCTTGGATCACCTATGACAACAAGAAGCCATATTTCAAATTCAGTCCAGAACATTCCAGCAAAGAATAAAGGAGAAACAAATTCTGGGTCACCACTTGCTGACCTCACCGACTCCTACTTGAAAAGTGAGAGGCTTCCCACGATTGTAGCTGCTATGAAAGACCTGCCCATTTTCCAGTTTCCCAACGTAATGCGCCTGTTTGGTTTCACGATTTAGAAGAAACGCCATGGCCATCTACTTTCTACACTGAATGTTCAATTTCAAATGTAATGAGATTATTACTACCTTACCTTAATCAGTTGTCCCTTCACAGCCTCCAGGCCACTTCCCACAACTTTGTCACAGAAGGAAAGGCCGGAAGGAGTAGAAGTCAAATTCACATGGAACAGTTTCAGCTGCTTCTGCTGTTGATTGTTGTTGAAATATTATAACATCGAGGAGAGCTGCGCAGAAACCGAACCCCAATATTTCTCCCCTGCCCAACAAAGTTGGGTCTTGCTTTAACTGGGGAACCCTTCCTTTTGGCAAGCCGAGTACTTTACAGTTGATGAAGAATATTCGGTTGTTTCAGCCTTCTTCACCATTGCCTTTGTGCTCAATTTCCTCCTGGGTGTGCAGTGCCCAACCGAAAATGCCAACGAGTTCATTGCAGTTGCAGCCAGCCAAGTAGAGGTTTTAGTTTGAGACTTGAGAGTAGATAACTCGGAGAACTGGAGAAGATTCTCTTTCAACCATTATAATTTTTTTATTTTGGTGTAAAACGGAATTAATTTTCAATCATTTTAATGGCGGAACTCCATTTGTATCAGAATTCGAGTGGGTTGGGATTGACGTATAATACACGAGGCGTGGCCCAAACTATGACTGTACACCATGTTTAAGAAACAAAAGCTCATGATTCTCCAACGACGAAATTATGTAGATTTTGTTTTGTTGGAAGAAATTATGTGGATTAGCCGCTTAAACCGAGACCGCGTGTGGCAACCTAAATTTATTAAAGATCATTAGATTATCAGTTTTTGTTCTTTTTTTAATCAAAAGGTCCATATCTTTCGGGGGTAGTTTCGTATTTTTAAAAACTATTTTCTCCTTAAAAAAAAAACTAACATAACTCGTTTGATTCAAGTCTGATTTTTATGTTTTTATATAGATTTACTCGTCTTTCAAAAATCAATCTAATGAGACCAATATTGATTTTATTTCGACGACTTTAAAAAATATTTTTTTTTCATTGTGATTGAGCATAACTTCTTCATTTCAAGTCTGATTTTCATACTTTTCATATGGTTAATAACTACGTCTTACACTAGTTGTTAATACCTACCTCGAAGTTGCCACTAACTACAATGATCACGTTGCTAAATATTTGCCTCTAAGTTGCTAATAATTACGTTTGAATTCACTCAATAACTACGTCTAACTAAATAATAACTATGTTTCTCTCCTTTATATATTTCTTACATTTTTATCGACCATACATACATCTAATGTTAATACCTAAGTAAAAATTTCAATACTTATGCCCGAGTTGCTAATCACTATGTATCTACATCACGTGTAAGTAGTTAACAACTACATCTAACCAGATAGTAACTACCTCTAAACTGCTAATTACTACGTCTACATGTAAACTGCTAAATCCTACTTCTAAGTTAGTTATAACTACGTCTGAATTCCCTTAACAATTACGTCTAACTCGCCAATAACTACGTTTCTCCACTTATATATATCTTTAGTTTTCGTCAACCATACCATACATCTAAGTTGTTCATACCTGCTTCAAAGTTGTCAATACTTGCGCCAAAGTTGCTAAGAACTACGTTTCCCACCTTATATCTACCTTACGTTTAAGTTGTTAATACCTATACCTAAGTTGCTCAAAACTATGTTTGTTTCTAAGTTTCTAATAACTACCCCAAGTTGGTGATAACTATCTCTAATTTGGTGATTACTACAAAGTATAGTTTTGAGACAGTCAACTCACATGTTTGACCTCGAGATAAAAAGTTTGTTGAAACCCTATCATAATTGTGCTAGTTTTAATCTTCGTTGGAAAACTAAGATTTTGGCGTAAAAATCATTTAAATCCGAATTCATATATAATGGATATTAATTAAATAATAAAGTTAAAGGAAAAGTTAATAATTAATATATATATATATATATCAAATTAATTAAATAAAAAGAATGAAGTTATCAAAATGCCCCTCAGCTGAAAAATATTCAGTAGGCTTCATACCATGGAAGACATTTGTATTGCAGTTGGATTCGTTGGTTGTTTTGCAACAAAGGCGCTAGGTGACATCGATGTCATGTCCATCTTGTGGTGGCATGCCTTGCTTTGCACCCTGATCAATTATCATAGAAATTTTATCAATATGCATGTGGATGAAGGTGGAGGGAAGAGATAACGACTGACTAGTTTCTATCGCTTCCCGGATTGCACGAAACGACATGAATCATGGGATTTATTGCGCTCGAAATCGTGGCTGTGTATTGGAGATCTTAATGACTTACTTCATGCATCAGAGAAGCAAGGTTTACGCCCACACCCTCCCACATTGGTCACTAAATTTTGAATGGCAATGGAGGATTGTCATCTTCAGGATCTACCACTACTCGGTCATCAAGTCACCTTGGCTCGATCTCGGAGACCTGTTGTTAAAGAAAGATTGGATCGAGCCCTAGTGACAGAGGCCTTTATCTTGTTATTCTCTAGGGTTGACCTGCATAACATGGTGCACCCTGGTCTGATCACTCTCCACTAGTGCTGATTGCCAACATGGGACCAATGGCACGTCCAAAATACCAGTTTTGTTTTGAGAATATTTAGAGGAAAAACCCTGTATGAGGTCATGTGTTATTTACACATGGAATGCATATGTGAGACTACCAGTTGACTATTGCTTCGAGCGATGCACTCTCACACTTAAGGATTGGGTTAAATTGAAGAAATCAAAATTCAGACCTCATATTCGTGCAAAGTGAGCTGAACTGAACAAACTACGAGACTGTCTCCCTCTTCTAGCGGTGGAGGAACTATGACACCCCGATTATGGGTTGTTATAAGGTTATGGATTAATGAAGTGGAATAGTGGATGTGAAGTCGACCACGGGTATGGTTGATTTCCCATCACAACCGTGGTTGGATAACGACCACATGTGTGGCTAGTTGTTGATTAGAGGTGTGGCCTAAAGCCAACTAGGGATGTGGCTAGCAAGGGACCACATACGTGGTTGTAGGCTCCCCACATGCGTGGTGGGACTTGTATTTAAGCCATCGCGGATAGAACCCTTCATTTTTTTCAGAAACCCTTCTTTCACTTTTTCTCTCAAGTTCATGATGAACGAAAGTTCTCTTCATAATCCAGCCGATCAAAAGAGCAATCAGAGGTGGATCATCCTCATGCTTCAAGAGGAGACTTATGAAGTCAAGGAAGTCATTTTCCCTAAGCCGTTGGAAGGTAAACATGTTGCATTACCTCTTAGTTTCTTTAGGATTAGGGTTTTGTGTAATTTGCTTAACAGCTTTAAGGTTTAGGTTTAATCTTGGGTTTGGGGCATGCGGTTTCATGGGGAGGCAGTCAAGGGTGCTCGGACGGGTGACTCAGTTCAGATCTTCAGGAAAGTTTGAAGAGGTGGAAGTTCATATTCAGTTACTACCTTGTTCAGTGTAGAACTATAGTTGATGTTGTGGTATCCTTTAATCTGATTTCCTATGTGATGATAATTATGTGAGCATGAAGCTCTCACTACTAGAATTTGTTGCTATTGTGGAGGTTCCGTTGTCGCAGTTACCTAACCGATACAACGGACATGAAAATGCCCCCCAGTTGTCGCGGTTATATGGAACCGCGAAAACCGAATTTTGAGAATGAGCATCACACGCGAAGCAAGTGTATCTTTAACAGTTTATGTCTGTCAGCACTTCTAGTTCTCCCGGTTACTTAACCACGGCATATGTAACCGTGAGAGCCGGATACTAGTTCTAGTGGTTATTGAACCGTTAAAAATGTAACCACGAGAACATGCTGGAAAACACGCGTCAGTTGTCACGATTGGAAGGAACCCACATAATGAAACCGCGAAAAACAGCCCAAAACAAAGTGGGGGTGGGGGGGGGGGGGGGGAGAGAATAAGCACGGATTCAATTTGAATAAGCGCAAAAAAACCATTAGAATGACAAATGCGAGAACGGGAACCTAAATAATTTAATCTACCTTATCATCTCCAGACGATTATTGCAACCACCACCACCAATACTTAGACCTCCAGCCACCATTACCGTCGTCGCCTCAAACGAGCACCGATCGTCGTTTGAGTCCAAACCACCACCACCCACGAATCCAAGCACCACCGGTTAGTCCAGCTGAATCCAAACCACCACCAGTGCGGCCAAATCTGTGCAAATCCGAGTTCTTCTTCCTCCTTCGAGCTTCTGTCGGCAGCGATGTCAAGGCCGTAAATCAAACTTGTTCTTCCTCCTTCGAGCTCCCCGTCGGTACCAGTGTAATCTCTACCGGTTTCTGCTGCCGATCTGTTCACCACCATGCCCAGGTAATCAATTCATCCTTGTTCTCTTCTCTGTACTTTCCATATCATTGAAGCTAGCCTTGCATTTGCGTTCATTGTTTAGTGTACCAACCTGTACGAATTTGTTCTCTTCTTCAGGTTTTAATAAGCTTGTTAATTGTTTAGTTTACCAACCTCCATACCTCTACGTTCAGTGTTCTCTTCTTCATGCTTTAATAAGCTTGTTCTTAACAAGCTTGTTGACTCTCTCTCTCTCTATTTCAGGGTAACTGACAATGTGCTCAAGGGTTTTCATAATCAATTTGTGTGAATTAAGGTTCTAAAAGTTTCATATCAGAAAATTTAAGAAGGAAAGTAGTTAGTAGTAGGTGGTATGTATCAAAAAGTTGAGCTAAGCTAATCGATATGTGCAGTTTTACAGAGACTTTTGATTTGTTTTCATAGTATGAAAGGTTTATAGTTGTTTGTTTTTTTTCTATTCACAGCATTAATTCGAGGATCTCGTCGAGTCAAATCGACAGCTGCTTTGCTTCAACGGATTAGATTATAACTAGTAAGCATTACCATGAACAACGATCATGAAAATTTCATTCTATTTGATTCCTTTTGTTAATTTGCAAACAACTTAGCAAAATTATTAAATGGACTACTTCATAGATCTTGATGGTTGTACTATTGCTTGACATCTGATGTACATAATGTGATGATGATGATGAGCATGAAGTTCCTGATGGCAGTACATGTGAAATCCGATCTTAGGAGACTCCGGTCGAATCAATGGTCAACCCATGCAAGATATTCGGGTTCCAACAAAATCCGCTTAACCATTTATCTATTAATAATTACACATCAACACGGCTTTAAGAGAATAATATAAACCTTTATTGAACCTTTGGAAATCGGACAAAACATGGATCTCAGAGCCTACAATATAACTCACTAAAGAAAGAGGACATATAACTCCATTTTCTTAAATACATCAAAAGCCGATAGCCACTTGCAGCTCTACTACATATGACTGAACACAGATATACATACAGAAAGACAATAACCAAACGGGGCCACTGATAATCACTAAGTGACTAAATCTCAACCAAGGCGGAATTGTGTCCGATAATAGAAAAGGGAAGCATCATAGAAGATAACACATCAGCTACCCAAGTCTATACTAGTAATGTGACCCTATAGGTTGGTAATCATACTACCTATCATCAGCCACCCCTAATATTATGCGGATAGCCTCGTAGTGATAACACTATCAAACCATCCTAAACCGTGTGAGCAGCATTTGTAGACATACTCTATACATCCTTAACCTTTCCATTACATTCCTAAGGAATTGCGCAATCCAGGGGTGGGTGACCGAGCATTCATAATAACAACATCTAATCTATCTAAACCTATCTGATCTTATTCTAAACAATGAATCACGCCACTGCTTAGTCCATAAGAGCTTTATGCTCAACATCATTACATCTTTTGTTTAGTAGATCACACGCAACTATATAGCCTTGAGAGCCCTTGCTCCACACCAACAATCATCACAAAAGAATTCAAATAAAAGGTTCCTTAAATGTATCTACAGTTCTACTTTGATAAAGGCAAAAACTTAAAATGAACATCCACATCTGGTCGCTTTTCTGAAGGGTCTGAACCGAGGAAGTCGTCGAAGTTTATATACACTCTTCACCATGCCCGTGCTCAAAGCTTATCACGCCCTTGGTCACTTACTGGTCACGATCGTGATCAGCCTTCAGCACACCCATGTTCAGTAATTGGTCACGTTCGTGGTAGCCTCAGGTCTCTCCTAACATCTCGACTCTAAAACCCACAAGCTCAATGTAGTACCAATGACAACCAGAAATCGATGAACCACAATGGTCCCTTACTATAAAAGGTTCCGTCCCGAAACCTAAATCTTGATCTTAACGAGAGGAGGTGGCCAACTCTGACGCTCCTAGCTACAAGACCTAGGCCTGAGATTAGGTTGATTTGGTTATTAACCGTCGGTTAATGGTCAAAGAAAATGATTTGAAAATTAAAATTGGTTAATCGGTTTAACAAACCGACCATATACAACGTTAAATAGCGGATCGATAACCGACCAATCGGTTAAATAATCAATTATTAACCGACCGACCGGTCGGTTAAACCTATAAATCGACTTTGACCGACTCTGTAACAAGGATACCATAATAATAATGATATCACCAGACTCTTCTTCTTTTCTAGTTTTCTGTTGAGTTGGTTCCGTACGCCGACCCTGATTCCAAGTCGGCGCCGCCACCTCCTCTGTTTTCTGCTATGCCTCCAACTCCACCTGGGTCCTCAAAATCCGACGATCCAGCTCATAGAGACAGCTTCTTGGGAGATCCACAGGCACGCCTCGCTATCAGTATAGCCATGGCCCTCCGACTTGGAGCGACTTAACCCAACAAGTCTGAAACAGAGGCCTGAATAGAATCCTCCGTTGCTGCTCTCCTTCGTCAAATCGGTATTCTTTGTTGCAGGCTCCTCTCGAATCCAGTGTCGGACTCCGAGGCGGTCTCCTCCTCTTCGATTCCTTGATTGGCTGTATTCAATCCACCATCATCTGTCACCGCTACTCCAAACCTTGTATCTCCTCTCCCGCATCCTTGATTTCCAGCACTGTCTGATCCGTCGCCGAGCACCAAGTCGCTGAGATAGATCGAGCTCATCCCGCACCGTCGCCGAATCAATTGTTCACTTTAACCTAAATGTGAGAATAAAAGGGGGAAACTAGGGGAAATGAGATTTCAGATTTGGGTGTTTTGTGATTTCAGCTAGGCTTGGCATTTTAAATTATTGAATCGGGTTTTATTCGGACCCGTCCAGTCAAACTCATTAAAAAACCCATTTGATTTGGATTTCGGACGGGATCAGGCAAACTCGGAAGTGGTGATTAAACGGGGATGGGTCGGAGTCGGATTTCAGACTATCCATCTCGTCCTCATCCGGATAACAACTCTTCAAAAAAAAAATTTCCCCAATTGAATCAAAATCTGCATCATCTGTCCTTCAATTCACAGAATCTTTCCCCAAAACTTTCTCTCTCACGAACGCATTGATTTCATTTCGTCTTTCCCCATCCCTAAACGTCGATCAATCTTCAATCCTTCAATCTCTCCTTCAATCTGCCCAATGAAAATCATAATTCCGAAAAAACTCTTCGATTTTTTCGTTTGGTGTGGCTTTGGGAGAATCAGGTTCAGTGTTTATATGCTTGCATGGCTGGATTTAGGGCTTTTAACCCTAACATAGGCTATAAATATGGCCTTCGACAACCCATGCGAGCACCCTCCTCTATGCTCTATTCTCCTTCACAATCGAATCATCGAGTCAGGCTTTCATCATCAGAAGAGTGACGATTTGGATTTCTGTCAAGCATCCTTGGTGAGTTCTTATGATAAAGGTTGACGTTTTGATGTTAGGGTGACGATTGTATTTCTGTCAAGTTGATGTGTTGATGTTTCCAAATTATGTATTATAATTGCAGTATCCTTTATTCTGAATTGATATGTTGTTTTTCGTATAGGAACAATGGAGAACAATCAAAATGGTGATGGGATTCAAGCCGTTCAAGCACTGCAGGAGGATGTTGTTGTTGCTGCTCCAGTTGGTGCTCTTGCACCTCAAGTTGCTGCCGATGTTGACCCCAATGGTAATGATGATGAGGTTATTGAGACCGGCAGGTTAAAGTATGAGGTATGGAACCACTTCACTAGGATCAAAGTCAAAGATTTGCTTAAGACTAAATGCAAATACTATAGAAAGCTATTATGCGGTGAATCCAAAGACGGCACTTCACATTTTAAAAATCATATGCGCACTTGTTTGCAAAAAAGAATTGGAGATAGGACTCAGAAGGTTCTTGGTGCTAGCTTTTCGACGATTGGAAAAAGAGATTTGGTAGTTAGTGCCTATACTTCTGATGTTTGTAAGAGGGAACTTGTTGCTGCGATCTTGGTACACGAGTATCCACTTTCAATGGTGGATCACTTGTATTTCAAGAGGTTCATTTGTTCTCTACAACCTCTGTTTACTGTCCCATCTCGTAATACCATTAAGAAAGAGATTTTGAAACTGTATGAGTCTGAACGTAGTAGGATTCAGAAGGTTATTGATGACAATAAGGGAAGAGTGGCACTCACAACTGATATGTGGACAACCACAACTCAAAAGAAGGGTTATATGGCTGTCACTGCATACTACATTGACAATTCGTGGAAACTAAGAAGCCATATGTTAAGGTAAACTTCTTTTGTTGAATTCTGATTTATTCAATTTTGATTTTGATATGGTTCTACTGTATTTTTGTTGCTACCTTATTTTTTTAGGTTCATGTATGTCCCTGCACCACATATAAGTGAGAGGTTAGCCACAGTCATGGTAGACTGTATGATGGATTGGAATGTCGATTCAAAGGTATCGACTATTACTCTAGATAATTGCAGTACCAATGACTCTATGATTGGCAAAATTAAGCAGAAACTTATGCCTCCATACTTGATGCTAAATGGTTCGATGTTACATATGAGGTGCTCGGCTCATATATTGAACTTAATTGTCAAAGATGGATTATCACTTTTGAAAGATGGGATAGAAAGGATTAGGGACTCTGTTGTGTACTGGTCTGCAACTCCAAAGAGGAAAGAGTTATTTGAAGAAACTGCTAGGCAATTAAGGATTAATTGTGATAGGCATCTAGTGCTTGACTGTCCAACTAGATGGAATTCAACATATGACATGCTTGATGCTGCTACACCTTATAAAGATGTTTTCTCTCGTCTTAAACAAAGGGATTCTCAGTATACTTGCCTGCCTACTCATTCTGATTGGCAATTCTCATCTATTGTGTGTTCAAAGTTAGAAATCTTCAAAGAAATTACTGAGTTATTTTCTGGAGAACACTATCCTACTGCCAATCTTTTTTTCCCAGTAGTTTGTGACTTGAAGATAAAATTGAGTACATGGCTTGTTGGCTCGGATGTTGTCATAAAAAAATGACTTCTTCAATGTGGTTGAAATTTATGAAATATTGGGATGCCATTCATGAACTGTTGGTTGTAGCAATTGTACTTGATCCAAGATACAAGATGGAGATTATATCTTATTATTCTACTAAGTTTAGTTGTGGTGACATTGTAAGTTCATTGGATTGTGGCAAGATTAAGGCAATCTTGGTTGATTTGTATCATGAATACACAACAAAGAAGGAGATGGATTCTCCTACTTTTGTAAAGGCTAATCCAGCCCCTAGTAGATCTGAAATTGATCTGGATTTTAAGTTTTATGTGAGTCAGAGAAAAAAAGCCAAAATAGTTGCATATCAAACGGAGTTGGACAAGTATTTGAGTGAGGAAGTGGAACCTTTCTTTGCTGAATTTGAAATACTAAGTTGGTGGCAACAGAATGGCATAAAATACCTCGTGCTGCAAGAAATAGCTAGAGATGTACGTGCGGTTCCTTTAACTTCTGTAGCATCGGAAAGCGCTTTCAGTTTTGTTGGGCGTCTTTTAGACCCTCACCGTAGTAGATTATTGTCTACTACTGTTGAGGCAATGATGTGTGCAAGGAGTTGGTTGAAAGCTGAGGTGATCCAAGGTAAAAAATTTCTTTCCAAAGTTGAATTATGAGTTTCAATCTAATAACAATATTATTACTTACTAATTTTATGTTTCTGCACTTGTATTTCAGATAATACAAAGGTTGCTACTGCTTTGGAAGGGTGTTTCACTATGATGAATCTGGATGGATACGAGGATGAGAATGACATCGAAGGATGCTAAATCTGGTGCTGTTAGGTGGATGTTGAATGTTGTTTGCTGTCTTGCTGCTTTATTCGTTGCTGTCTTGCTGCTTTGAAGGTTGTTGTTGTTGCTGTCTTGCTGTTGTTGTCTTGCTATATTGCTGCTGCTGTTAGGTTGTCCTGTTGTATTGCTACTGCTGTTAGGTTGTCTTGCTTTGTTTTTGTCTTGCTGTATTGCTGCTGTTGTATTGCTGCTGCTGTCTTGCACAATGCTGTTGAGTACTTATGTTTTGAACAATGGCAGCCTTTCGATGACATTCAATTGGTTTTGTTTTACATTAAGTTTTAGTTAAATTTGATTTGATATCAAGAAAAGATTCATTGTGGCGGGTAAAACCCAGGACATCGAAGAATACCCAAACCCGAAAGAATACAGGGATTGATAGTGATTCGATATCCATTACTTATTCCGGATGGGGGATAGGTAAAACCCGGTTATAATTGCGGGCGGAGATCGGGGAATAACCATCTGACCCCATACCCACCTGTTACCAAGCCTAATTTCAGGTTTGAGTTTGATCTAGCTAGTATGGTGACGAAGTCGCTTGGGTTGGGATTGGGGTTAATTTTTTATTGCCGGTTAACATCAATTAACCCTGAGTTAACCGATAGTTTTAACCGATTCACTAATTAACCGATTTTAGTAATTAGTTTCAATCGTTGCCCGACCGACTTTAGTAATCGACTCGTCTGGTGACTCGATCTTAGCCAATTAACCGAGACTAATTTCCCACCCTTAACGAGACCCTCATTCACCGACCGCATCCCTTAGGTCTCCCAACCACACCTAACGATCCTCGTGAACCCATTTGTTGAGGTCCCCGCAACGGAAAGCCTGGAAACCTGCCTAACCCATCTCAAGCTGTTCCGCCCACCTAATCCATCATCTAAAACTCACCATGGATCAATGATAGAACTTTATATTGTATGAGATTCAGCCCCATATTGACATATTTTTTGGTTTGACAGATTCTTGACCTTTGAGATGAAAATAAGGGTTTTGTGATGTGTTCTCTCGAATGTACCATTTTGGTCCTTTTGACTTGTTTTCTCATGTTTTGTTGAGATTTCATGTATCCGCTGGATGGAGGGCACTGATACAAAGCCAACGAGATGTATCAGAGGTCAAATAGAGGTCATAGAAGCGAGATACAAGAAAAACAAGAAAAATTGCCCCGGTCTGGAAAAAAGGCCACACGGAGTGTGGAGGCCATATGACTCGACACACCATGTGGATAGTCTGGTAGAGTTTTAAAATCCCAATTGAAGAGAGAGGCAAACACTTCTTCCAATTCAATTCATAACAATACGCACGTCTGAAACTCTCTCACATTCACCATTGGAAGCCATTGAAGAGGATTTGGAGCATTTTAAGAGCAAGGAATGAAGACTTGGAATACTAGAGCTTGGAGAGAAGATTAGTATATTCATCACCTTCTTCACACTTAGACAATGATGGTGATTATATCTCTTTCTTCTAGTTGTAGTTTCATGATGATTGGCTAGGCCTTTTGTGTTGTTAGATAAGAGTGTATATGGATGCTAGGATGGTCCCTTCATGATGAGGGGTTGGACAAGTTATATACTTGTTATCATAGTTATGTGCTTGGATTATGTTCTTTCAACTTAGTTTGTGTTATAGATTGAATTAGGTCAACTAAGTACTCTCGTTTGCATTCCTTTGCTTAAGATTGTGCCAAAAAACTGGATGAGCTTAAAAGAAGGTGCTTAATTTTAAGCACGACCCCTTAACCTAACAAGTGTTGTTATTGTTCTCGGGTTTGTTCACTAGTCTTCTACTCAACTACTTGATCTATGGTTCAAGCTGCAAGAGTTTGAGGATTGTTATCTAAGTTACCAACTAATTCATTAATCGTTCCCTAAATCTATCAATGCAATTATATCCAATTGACTAAATCGAGGCAAGAATAACACTGGTAATTAATGAGAGAAGAGTTGCTAGTTTTTGAGTGTCGAAAGTGCTCAAATCCCATTCACTAGTAGAGTTGGACATAATGGACACGGTTTATGATAGGATTCTCCTCTAGGAACTTGAAGAAGTTCATAGCAAGGTCATGCATATGAATTCCTACTACTAGTTCACTTGAGATCAAGCTGCCTAACCTATCTCGAGCTGATTTGCCTACCTAATCCATCAACTAAAACTTGCCCTGGGTTGGCCCGAACTCTAGAAAACCCCAAGCCCCTTTTACACGGCTCAACCACTTCCTGGGAAAAATCTCGGCCCGCTCCTCCAACCCACCATGTTGTGTGATGATATCCTACCAATCACGCACATGATGACATGCCAACCACACCCACCGTGGTCAGACAACCATGACCGTAATCACTGACCCATCACGCCCGTGGTGGTTAGTCGTTCACACCATGGTGGTTTCACTATGAAAGAGAACATAACCTCCTCTTGACCCTAAATCCCCAAATCTCCACACCTTTCCATCATGGCCATTGCCGACCCAAACATCCTCCCCTTCTTCTTTCATTCTGGTTTGTTGTCCAAATATAAGCATTTGTTCACCCTTCTCCTTTAGCTCTAATTTAAACCTTTCCCTCGCTAATCCTTCCTTCCTTTAGCAGCCCCGCTACCGACCATCTCCCTGCTCCTACTCTCACCTCCTCAAATCCCACGGTTAGTCAATCTCCCTTTTGCTCTCAAACCTTCGCCTTGACCCACAAAGTTATATATCTAGGTTTCCCCTCTTGTGCGCAATTGTGTAGTATTAATGTCCAAAGAATCCTGATTTAGTTTACCCCTAGACACCATAAGTTTGATGGTAAAATACCTTAGGTCGACTCCAATAATGGCCATAGAAGTTGCTCTCATAGTTTTGACAATACTCATGGCCATTTACAGGTCATGCCTGTAGTCGTTAGTTGACCACACCCGTGGCCGCCCTTCAACCACAACCTTGGTGGATCTCTGGTCACCCCGTGACCATTCTTCTTACACGCCCGTGGCGACTTATTTCATGATGCTGATAATTATTTCTCCTACAGATTTTAAGCAAGGGCTCCTCTGTTCCACCCCAACACTTGGTCCTTCCCAATCCCAAACATTCGCGACGTTGCGTGGATTTAGATCTTGTTGCTGTCGTGGACATTGTGGCGGCCCAAGCAGATCTCATTTGACGCAACACCTAGGCTTATACTAGGTTACTCGACTTTCCTACCAAGGTTCATCAACAAAGATTCCAGCTACTCTAGGGTAAGCCCATCTAATCACTTTTCTGAAGGGTCTAAACCGAAGGAGCCGTCCAAGTGCTTAGATCTTTTCTCCTTTGAAAGATTCAATGGGGTGATCTCGTTGACTCTCTGGATCCCTACTCACGGATGGAGGTGTGAGCCACTCATGTCCTCTCGTTTGATTGATCGGCCTCTAAGAAAGACCACCACTCGTTATGAAATATTTGGGGACAAAAGAATAGGGTTCTTTAATTCTGAGAAGTTGTAGTCGTGATAAGTTTATAAGTTTTATATACATTTTTCACCACGCATGTGGTTAAAAGCTGACCATGCCCATGGTGAACCTATAGCCATGGTCGTGGTCCCTTACTGGCCACGATCGTGATCAACCTCCAACCATGCCCGTGCTAATAACGGTCACGTCTATGGCTAGCCTCGGTTCTCGCCCAACATCTTGACTCTAGAGACCACACAATCAACCCAAAATCGACGACAACCCGAAATCAGGGTATCACAGTACAATAGCGTGTGATCAATTGTACTGAGTAGGATAACATAGGCCTAGCTAGACTAGATGATGATAATGTATATGTACCAGTCACCCACCCAGGAATCGCGCAATCCTCTAAGTAATTTAAGAATGCTAATAAAGACGTGTTGTGACATCCCGATTTTGGGTTAATGTCAGTTATTATGTTGATATGTTAAGTGAAACCACGAGCATTGCATGGATCTAACCGTGTAGTTCGATTGCGTCATCTAGGGGCGGGTTTCACACGTGTAGAGTATGCCTGCAATTCCTGCTCACATGGTTTAGTTATCTTTATGGTTGTGTATGTATTGGATTAGTAGTGTTTATGTCTGTGTATGTCTCGGTCTAGTGCAATGCCCCAGATTAGTACTCATGGTTTGACAGGGTCTTTTACTGGTGGATTCCACAATGAGTATTAGAGCCTGGTTTATTTTACTGTATATGTGTGCTACTAGTGTACCTGAAGCATAATTAACCATAATGGATGCCACTCTTCCACACCATTATAGTAATGAACTTCTAGGACATTGGTGCTTTGAATTCTTTCTAGGTGTCAATAAGTGGTAAATACTTTGTTTTATAAAGATAGGAAAAGGAGCAACGGGCTTGGCGGGATGCCCATCACAGACGTGATGGGAGGACCACTACATGTGTGGTGATTTCCTTGCCATGGACGTGGTTGAGTGACGAACATGAGTGTGGTCAGTTGTCAATCACGGTTATGGTTAGTTTCAAGCCACGAGCTTGGGCCTATGTTTGTCACAGGCATGGCGACTTGCACCATAAGCGTGCCTGCATAACTGATATGAGTCGGAGCGCCTATTGACAGGACCAGAACAATCTATCAAAATTAGTTTCAAAACCATGAACTAAATCCAACATCCGGATGGAAAGTTATTTTTCCTACCAATCAACTCTAGTTGAAGGGTGGTCTAAGTCTCAATACGAACGGTGCCACAAAGAGGGGATGATAACTTGACTACAATATACCGGAATCCTCTATGCTAGCAAAGACGTGCTTCGAACAACACGAAATAAAAAACAGCATAAGCCAAAAGTTACTTTATTAATTTTGGGGATGGTGTAAAAAATAATGGCCTAAGCTCTCCTTTTATAAGTAAGGAGAGGGCCGAAAATTACACAATGTGATAAGGAAAATGACTCCTTGCCTTGTAAAGCAAGTATTCCGTGTTGCTTAAGGATCAAGTTTTGACTAGGTCAACCCTTGCTTCTTAAGGATAAAAATAGGCCAAAGAGCTCTTCAAGAGGGATTTTTATGCCTAAACTAAAGCTTCTAAGTCTGAATACAAAGCCCAAAGTAAACTCCTAAAACAAAAATAAAAAATAGAGGTCACTTAAGCTCCAAAAGTGGGCTTAGTGGGTCATAGGGTTGATGATAGGTAATAGGCCTTGGCTCGGGCCATGGATATCCATGGTATCCCCTTGAGTTATTGGAAAACTTTTGGGCGGAGCAAAATAGGCTCAGACTTTAATGGATACAAGAGGCCTCGTTTCAATGACACTGACATCGGCAAAGCGGGTCCACTTGGTGGCCTCGATTCTTATTGTTGATTTAGATTCTCTAGACGAATTGGATGTAATTCTCCATCCCCATTATACTTCTTGTCTAGAGATGGTGCAATTTGATGTGAGGGAAGGGGGGGGGGGGGGAAGGGTTAATATGCTTGATAATTGGCCATTCGTTCCCATCTTAAACAATATTTTTGGATGTTTGGGTGTCGCAATTTGATCAAATTCATGACTTTGAGTACATGGTTATTTTTTCCCTTGGCCTTTCAGTCGTGTTATGTTGTTTGGCGAGTTTTTGTGCATTTCAGGTGATGTACGGCGCTTAGGAACAAACGGGAACCAGAATGAGAGACTAGAGTTGCTTGGAACTAAAAAGTGCTGAAAAAAGAGAAGAACATGGAGTGTTCCATAAGGACACAGTCATATCCTTTCTTTTGGAGCTTATGATCAAGAGTTTTTTCTCAAGGAACACTATCGTGTCATTCCCCCAGACGGCACTTTCCAGCTTTTTCCTACTCCAATTTAGTCGAGAAGTCTATAATACCCCTAAAACTCCTTTGGGTGGGAGACACATTATTTTAGACATATTTTAGAGCTTTTAGAGAGAGAAAGAGTTCTAGAAAATGATTGAAGTAAGAGTTCATCCATGATTGTAGACGAATCGAAGATCGGCAATAAGTTGGAGATTCCTCGATGAAAGATGTCTTCTGCTCGGGTTATTTTCCGTTCTTCTTAGTTTCTTGTTTCCAGAACAATGAACAGATAAACTCTTCATGTTGTCAGAATTTGTTTTTGGTAAAAGGGTGGACTAATGTCCGCTATTATTAATTAGGAACAAAATGGGGGAACACAACCTTAATAGAGTCTGCCTGGATACAATCATATAACTCAGCTATAAAAGAAA
Organism: Linum usitatissimum; assembly: GCA_030674075.2. Taxonomy (NCBI): domain Eukaryota; kingdom Viridiplantae; phylum Streptophyta; class Magnoliopsida; order Malpighiales; family Linaceae; genus Linum; species Linum usitatissimum. The sequence goes on from JAUJYP020000657.1 coordinate 1,405,443, forward strand.
GAATTGGGTGAAAACCAAAAGGGAGAGAATGCCTCGGATGGGCAAGGAGATCGACAACTCGATTGCCTTCTCTAAAAGTGTGTGTAACCCGAACATCTCAATTACGTCGAAGGAGATGCTTCAGCTCATTAATATTCGTCGAATGACGAGCATCACTAAGGGAATCCTTATTAGCATATAAACCACAACCATTGAGTCCACCTGAAGATTTGACCTTCTTGTATCCGCTATCCCTGGCAAGACGACGACCATGAATAGCTAAGGGGAGCTCGGCACGAGTAATAGTACAGACACCAAGGTTCGTGCTGTTTAGATTAGATGAAGCTTTAGTCTAGACTTTGTATAGATGATGGGTTGTTAACTTTTGATTATGTTATCGATTTTATTTAGGATAATGGTGTGTTCTTGCTAAAACATAGTTTCAGATTTAATCTTGCTTGATCATCTTTATTGAATCGATGTTATAGATTAGTGGGTGCGAGAGGAACAATAATTGATAGGACACTTAGGAAGAACACTAGATTCCCCATTCGCTCGAGAGAGGAGCGGTTTGTCTAGGCTTTTTGCATCGTTTATTGTTATAGCATTTCATCGAACACCTATAATATGTTTTGCTTGGGTGAAGAATAGTTCAAGAGAGGAGTCTTCAGTCGCTATGTAGCTCTCTCAGATTCGGCTTGATGTATCCCAACTGATCATCTTGGGATCTCCTATACTCCTCATCCCTAGAACTTCATACTGAGCTCTCTCATCCGAACTATATTGCTCGATAGCAAGATGCTCCATGGAAGCCTGTAGAGAGGAAAAATTAGTAGTTGGTGCAGTGGATCCCTGAGCTGTAGCTATGGTGTCAAGCTCCTCAACAAGTTGGCCTTAAATTTCATTTCTCAGCAACTCATTTGGATAGAAGTCGTAAGGAGGAGGCTTCACTGGTGGAGACTCAAAGATGTCCATCACTCTAGTGTTACGGACTAACAAGCTGACAAACCCTCCTCAAAACAGTAAGACATGCATGGAGAGGCTCTTTAATTGCTTAAAGAGAGTTAGAACCAAGTCTCCCAAATGTATGCCGATCCTCTTCTCCATGTCATAGAAGATCTACATGTTTCTGTTGGTGATCACACCTATAGATCCAGTAGAGGAATGGTGCGAGATACCGTAACTAGCAAACAAGTGGATGAGGTGGTGGATTACGGCCGTGCACTTTCTTCTGGAGCTAACGGCCGAGAGATTTTTCACAAGGAACACTAGCGTGTCTTCTAAGAACACTCCGTGTTCTATAGGAACACATCATGTACTTTGGGACCACTCTGTGTCCTTCCTCCTGATGGGATTTTCCAGCTTTTTCCTAGTCTAACATGGTCGTGAAGCCAATAAATACCCCTGACACCCATTTGGATGAGAGACACATAATTTTAGATAGATTTTAGAGCTTTTAGAGGGAGAAACAGTTTTACAAAGCGATTGAAATAAGAGTTCATCCACGATTGGAAATAAGAGTTCATCCATGATTGGACACGGATCGAAGATCGGTGATAAGTTAGAGATTCCTCGTCGAAAGATGTCTTCTTCTTAGTTGTTTTCCTTTCTTCTTGGTGTCTTGTTTCCAGAACCATAATTAGCTAAACAATTTGTGATGTCTTCTAACCCTTTTATTTTGTTATTCATGGTATTCAGGATATAATTTCAGATTTAATCTTACTTGATCGTCTTGATTGAATCTTTGTTATCGATTAGTGGGTCCGAGAGGAATGGTAATTGATAGGAAACTTAGGAAGAATTCTAGATTCGTCGTTAGCTCAAGAGAGGAGCGATTCGTCTAGGATGTCGTTTATCGTTGTGGCATTTCATCGAACACCCGTAGTGCGTTCTACTAGGGTGATGATTAGCTCAAGAGAGGAGTCTTCAGTCAGGCAGAATATATCCTTAGATTCATGAGAGTGGTCTAAGGTCATCTCGGGAAATTGCAAAACCGTTATTACCTGTTTAATTGAGATTATATATGATACATTCATACATCGTTAGCTATTTTGGATTTGAGTCTAAATAACCTTCCATCCCATATTTGAAACTCGATTTCTTGCATTTTACTTTCATTTAATTCAATTCTTATTTTATAATTGGTTACATCGACAGTTATACAAACAAACCCATATTGTCACTTGGCCCAGTTATCACATTTAATTTGAGTAATAGTATTAGAAAGACCCTAAAGAAATAAACGATTCCATTACAGCAATCTAGTAGATATTTGGTGATGTGTAAATCGGTTCATCGAATTGACGCAGTTGCTTGGGAACTTTTTCTAATTCTAGGAAAGATTTTGTTGATAGTTATGCCCTCACTTTTGTTATCATCTCTTTTCCTCCCACATTTATATATTACTCGGTATTGTTGTTTCTTGTTGTGTAGACAAAATTACAGACTTAACATCTCCTCGAAGAAGTAAATGACTAGCTGGAAAGGAGATAGTTTCATATGCTCGTATTGCTCCAAAATCTCGCTAGAAGTTAGTTCTAGAGCTTCCTTTTGATCTTTTACCTATATTTGTTATCTCATGATCTATTCTGCCTGTTTAATGTTATCTTAAGAAATTGCAAAGCCATTATTACCTGTGTAATTGAGATTGTATATCATTCATTCATACATCGTTAGCTATTATGGATGTGAGTCTAAGCAACTTTCCATCCCATATTTGAAACTTGATTTATTGCATTTTACTTTCATTTATTTTATTTCTCAGTTTATAATTCGTTATATTGACACTTAAACAAACAAACCCATATTGTCACCTGGTCTAATTATCACATCTAAGTTGAGTAATAGTATTAGAAAGACCATAGGGAAATAAACGATTACATTAGAGCAACCTAGTGGATATTTGGTGGCATGTAAAATCCATTCATTAGTTGGTGGAGGGTCTCCTTACATCATAATATAGGCCGGGTCCGAAGATAGGTTGAGAAAAGTCTCCTCCTTCTTGTGCTATTGAACTGTCTTGATTTTTTATGCGGACTCGATGTATATGCCCGCATCAATGCTGCTTACCGCATCAGTGCCACTCGTTGGATTGCCATTTCAACAAGTATGAATTTAAGTTCATTAATCCATGGGAGGGACGTCCTAACTTCCATCGTCGAGAGTCCTCCTCTGAAATGCTTGCTTTTGCTCCAAGGTTCTTCGAGTCCAGTGAGCTTTTTGTTGATTTCCTCTCAATGGTCTCGACTTTTCAAAGATTTGGCATCATGGCTTGGGACCGTTGGATGAAATCATCATGCCCTTCCTCTTAAAAAAGAATCGTCCTCGTATCTGTCCATACATCAAACACATGAGTTATTTCACAATCATCATGCAAATATTGAAAATTCTCATTGTTAACTTAGGAACTTCCCTGCATAGTTAGGGTGTGCTCCTTGCGTGTCTGTTCATTATACATTTCATATGTCACTCATGGTTTTCCACATGGTACTGGTTCCTTTGTTAGGCATTGGGAACTTCTAACCATCAAATCCATGCCTTCATCTTCTTCTATTTCATTACTCCAAACAAGGTTCAATTTCATGGTTGTTTCATGGCTCTTTGGGGTTACTATTCTCTCAACTTCTCTTGTAGCAACAAAGACATTTTTTGGAAGCCACATGTATACAAAATGATAGTATATTATAATGTCATGTAGTCACATAACCGAGATGCTAGGTCAAATTATAGGGTAAGTTATTTACAGAGTACGAGTTTAGTAGGCAAAACATCATAACTAAGCATAGAAACGTCCATATACTCATGCTCTCCTAACATGATATGAGAATGCACATTCCAAAAAATTTATAATACTACTAGCATTTTCTATGTGAAAATCCATGAAAGTCGTCATCTAAACAAGCAAATGAAAGTAGTAAGTTCTTATGTCAGTGCTAAATGCATTAGCAAGTTCACGGATCATCACTTACCACCTAAATAGTTCATGACTAGTATTCACAAGCATTTTGCATTTACTAATCAGATTCACATCGCTACGATAAACAAGCTATATAGCATACTTTAATGGGCCACTAGACTCAAGCCACTTATTCTTATCCTTAGGCAGATTGATGTTATACTCTAAATGAGAAAAATATGATATGATCTCAAAGATAGACAGTATCGAACCTATCCTATTATAACTAGTTATAATCATCAAACGCATAGGCGATTCTGTATTTCTAACCCAAACATTCAAACCTTCATAAATCAGATTGCTAAGATTCATATTCAAAAGGGAACGATACGAAGACTTATCAGTATTTTTTGCCAAAATTTCCAAGCAAATGCTTGGTGGTACTCGTTGTAGCTCGACTTGAATCATCATCTTGGACTCATTCCTCATCGACTATTTCACGTGTAGTTGTAGCTCTTTTGTCCCGTCCAATTTGTTTTTGTCTTGTTGGGATGTGTAGGCACACATTTGGTCTTAATATCAAGAGTAGAGGATGCTCCCAAATGATCACCCTCGAATTCCTACAAATTAGAAGAGACAACACTAGGAAGAGGATATGGCACGTTTGTTAAATCTAGACACTCCTTGTGGTTTGGCACCACAAGGGACTTCCTATCCACTAATGTTTGGCTATCCCCATTAGGTGTATTTGACTTCTTTTCTCTCCTCGAGACCTCACTTGTTTTGAGCTCTTGACTAGAAACTTCTATTTTTACACTCGTGGGGTTAGCTCTCCTTTGTTCTCTCATCTCTTGTTTCTTGAGCACCCTCTCTTTTTTCTCTCGTTGCACTCGTGCTTTCCGTTTGTCCAATACATCTTAATGAACTTCGAAGGATGTAAGGGCCTTCAACGTGTGTGTCGTCATTCCATGTGTGAGGACGTACTTGTTAGTTCTTCCATAGAACATGGTGTGCCTATGAAACTGCAATGGTCTTCTGAGTAACAGATGGACGGCCTCCAGCAATACGACGTCACATAGCACTTCCTCAGAATATTTACCGATACTGAAAGGTAAAAATACTTGCCTCAACACTTTGATTTCGCCTTCGTTGATCCATTGAAGCTTGTAAGGCTTTGGGTGCTTTATCCTGTGCAACCCCATCTTCTTCACTAGTACATCGCTATCCACGTTGGTGCAACTCCCACCATCAATCACTAGGTTGGACTCGAAGTTGTTGATGATGCAATGGGTTTGAAAGAGGTTCTCTCATTGTTGGTACTCCTCTTTTCTTGTGATCTCCTTTGCTCCGCATCCCATTGACGTATGCGATGTCGATTCAGATGATGTGGACTTGACGGGTGGCCTTGGTTTGGTGCCTTGATGTTGGGCCATGCGGCTAATCTTAAGCCTCTATCGTATCTCCGTCCATTGATGTCGCACCTCACAAAACATTGTTAGTGCAATAATGGACCTCACAATCTCAACCTAATCTTCTAATCTCACCACTCATTGTTTTATCACTTGTCTTCCACTCAATTTAAACGGATAACAATTTAGAGAAGTAATTTTTTGAGCTAAGGTATTAAAACTAGCAACGATTCTTTTAAGGCTAGGATTCATGAGAAATATATCAATCAAAGCAATCAACAATACTTGAACCGATCTATGCTAAGAAATTTCTTTTCTAGTGCTTCTTGATTTTGAAAACTGAAATTAGTTGAAGACTACGCCTAAACTGATTCAAAGATTGTGCCTAAAACACTGGAAGTTTATTGACATAGCAAGCCGTAATGTAGGATTGCAAAATTGTCTATGTTTGTAAAAGATTGCGCCTACGAATTTTAAATAATGGTCGGGAAGTAATTTCCAGATAAGGCGCAATATTTGACACATAACTGGAAAATTTCAAAATTTTGAAATAAGAATTCTGCTCTAATCGAATATAACCTGTATGGCTCCCAAAATGTGGACCAAAGGTGTTATGATTGTTCTATGTTTAAGTGACATCTATATTGATTTCTAGTCACTGTTCTGCGTGGTATTTGGCTAGACACTCAGTGAATATCACTGATCCCGTTTATATATGTGTATCTTTGCAGCTCCGGTCTTACATGAGTCAATGCCTTCTAAGACGGCAAGGCGTGTGTTAATGGTATCTCCATCAAGAGGCTTCGGGAGCTCGAGAGCGAGGTACTTGGAGGATGTTCAATCCCGATAATTTTACTATTTTTCCTATTGTTTCAGACTCATTGTTCTTGGGATAAACCTTTGTTTCCAAACTAGTTTTATTTTTGTTTTGACTAGATATTGAATGTTTTCCCCACTGGGGGAGTATATATTTGGATTTGTTGAGATTTTTAATGGCCTTTTTGGTCACTAAGTTTTATTAAAGAAATACAGGATGATTAGTTATGTTTATGTATATGTATCTCTTAGATTGATGTTTCGATCTAGTGGAACGTTGTGGATTAGTACACATGGGTCGAACCGGAACTCCAGAAGACCATAACTAAATTTTTGCTATCTTGCTTGATTAAAGTGTGTTTTGAGGCCAGAGAGCTAAACAGAATTGGGCTAGGGACAGTAATAGGAACACACCGTGTTTTCACTCGGTGGACGGAGAAGGCATAAGAGCTTGGTAGGTTACGTAATGTACATGGGTACAATTTTCAGGAGCTCTTCACCTATCACAGTTGCCGACTTGGCCATGTGATTCCATGAATTATACGTCTTGTCATGGAACAAAAATGAAGCCATGATCACTTCATTTACAGAGTTGGAGTTCTTGGAGGCGGTGTTCTCAATGGGTCCCAACAAGGTGACGGGTCCTGACGGTTTCAACACAACCATTTATAAGGAGTTTTGGGATGTTATTGGTCCAATGATAATCAATGAGTGTTCAAATTGGTTGTCTATGAACCAAACTTTGGAGGCTATGCAGGCCACTAATATTATCTTGCTACCTGAACTGGTAAAATCGGAACGCATGCAAGACTTATGCCCATCTCGCTATGTAATGTTCTGTATAGGATTTTAGCTAAATTTCTCGCCAACCACCTCCGACAAGAAGTGTCATCCTGATCCGTGAAGAATAATCTGCATTTGTGAGTGGTCAATCAATAGTTACAACATTCTTATCACTTTCAAATCTCTGCATAACTTGACCACTATAGCGCTTACGATAGTTACGATGTAGCTCTGAAACGGAATATTTCTAAGGCTTATGATCGGGTTAAATGGGAGTATATGGAAGTGGTGTTCACTGAGATGGAATTCTCAAATGTGTAGGTACATTGGATGTCACTCCACGTGCGGTTGGTGGTGTACTGAATAGTGGTTAATAATAAGTTGTTTGGAAAAATGAGAACACACTGGGTTTAGATCAAGGATGTCCCATTTCCCCTTGTGAGTCATGATTCATATAACCTCACGACGGTGAAAGTTGCACGGATAGCGAGTGTGTCATGGTTCACCACTGGTCTCGCACCTTCTATTTGTAGATGATTCTATTTCCTTCTTCCGGGCACAGATTGTCGAGCCCCGTACCATGAAGTTTATTTTGAAGGAATACGCTGCAGCTTTCGGTCAGTTGTTGAACTTTTCCAAATCTGGGGTGGTTTTTAGCACGGAAACTGATACTATGCTCGACCAGGCGATCTCAAGCATTCTGGGAGTTTGGTCCAAATTGGATATTTGGAGATAATTAGGTGTTCCAGCATTGGTGGGGAGGAAGCAAAATGAGGCGTTTAAGGCTATACACGAAGGTGTTTGGAAGCTACTGCAATCCTGGCAAGGTAAAAAGCTGTCTAAATGAGGCAAAGAGATGCGTATTAAAGCGGTGGTGCAACCGTTACCGTCTTACAGTATGAATTTTTTCTTCTGCTTCCTGCACTGACTTTAGAGCTAGAACGGATGATGAATTATTTCTAGTGGGCGACAAAATGAACCACAGGGCGCGACATACCTTGGATGAAGTGGGAGATGTAGGCAATCAATAAAGAACATACGGACATGGGTTTTTGGGACTTATGCGACTTTAACTAGGGAAACAGGCTTGGTGGTTATTATCTCAACCAGAGATGTTGGTTGTGCACATATATCGAGTAAAATATTTCCGATTGGGTGAATTTTTAATGAAAAAATTGGGTTATCATCCTAGCTTTGTCTGGTGAAGCTTGTGTCATGCGCATCTACTACCGCAACGCAAATATATATACCGGATTGGAGAAGGAGCCTAGATTAATGTATGGTGAGATCCTTGGCTAAAGGATATGCAGAATCCTCGTATCAAAACCACAGCTCCAACGATTAGTCCTTATCTTACGGTTAGTGATCTTATTATTCCTGAAACACATGCTTGGAATGCACCAGCGATTTGACAACTGTTCTCTCAACGTAGACACATAACTCATTCTAGCTTTCCCAGCTTTCATGGCATCCAAAGTTGATAAGCGGTTATGGAAGTTCAGCAAAAACAGGCAATACACTGTTCGATCGTCGTATATGTTTACATGGAGCAAGACGTCGATCGTACTATACACTATCAAATGGGCGAATGGAGATCATTGTGGAACACATCAATCAACTCCATCCAAAATGTTACATCTGGTATGGTGTCTCGCTTGTGAGGTTTTACCCACTTGAGATAGGTTGAGGATACGAGAAGTGAATCTGATGGGAAGTTGTGGCATATGTGGTCATGGGTACAAGGAGGAATAGCACTTGTTTATTGGATGTAGTTGGGTACAAACTTCTGGCAGGAGGTGGGTTTTTTATCGATTGTTTTGGCCGAGGCAGACAAACATGGCGAGCTGGGTGACTGGATTTGGGGAATGTGACATTGGAAGGTACTGGAGTCACTCTACCACATGGCAACATCAGGATTGGCAAACTAATTTGGAAATTTCGTATCACACGCCAGAACGAGAGAGTGTGCGGAATGGAGAGCATTTAGCCCCAAAAGTCATATTCCCTCAATATATACTGTCAGTCTATATTTAGCCCAAAAAGTCCCTAAAATTTTAGATTATGTATTTATAGGACTTCCATTAGAGAGCATTTGAGTCCTATATTTTAATTTTTAGGACTTTAGCCCTTGCATTGGAAATGGTTTAAGAAAATAAGAAACAGAAGAAATGCACAAAGCAATTCGGCTTGGGTGCTGATTGAGCTTTCACCTTAACCTGTTGACACATTGATCCAAAGGCGAGGAAGAAACTAATAAAATCTAATTGTGTGGAGGAGATGATCAAAATGATACCAAGTGAAGTGGAAAATTGGAGAAAAGAGAGGAAAATTGAAATAAATATTTATTAATAAATTTACTTCTTGTCCCGTGTAAATCAACAATGCACATTTCAAAATTTCAAGGATTCATCGCAACCATTTAAATTCGGAAATTTGATCTTATGATTAGAAACAAATGAGGGGGGAAATCAGTGAGAAAAGTTCCTCTACTATTTTCGTGGTATGGATTGGTAGGCTTGGCAACGGGGAGGTTCGGAGATTGTTATGACATACCCATTATCTATTCATTTTGATAGCGGTTATTAATCATAACCATCCCCGTTTCAATTTTGGTGACAAAATTAATTCCATCACCATCCCATACGGTTAACGGTTGTAACCACTCCCAACGGTTATAACCACTCTCCGTTATGTAAAAATACAAAAATCAAAATAAAAAAATGCATTCACTTTAATTCATCTGTAAGGTGGTGGTTGGGATATTTTCAATCGAAAAATAATGATTGATTTTTATCGAAAATGAGAACTACGATATCATCAAAGACGAAGACGATAAATGAGATATTTTTGAGGAAGGAATGAGTATAAGAATTAGTTTTAATTTTATCGATAAATTTCATGTACATTTAGGTTATCTAGTGGGCTTATTAGGCTCATGTATTGATGGGTAAATGTTGTTATATAGCGGGTTGGTGATGGTTATGGGTATTGTTAGAGTGATGGTGCGGTTACTACAAAGCCGATAACCTAACCTTACCCGTTCCTAGCGGTTAACAGTTATAACCGTAACCTCAAAATACCCAGTCAAGGCGGTTAATAATCGTCAAATTTGGTGAGGTTATGGTCGGTTAAGCGGTCGAGATTGCCAAGCCTATGGACTGACGATCGATTGGATTATTTCTTTATGATAAGTATTGATAGCACTACTTATGGTATGAGATTCAGCCTCATCTTGACATGTTTTCAAATCGGTTCGACCGATTCTTGACCATTGAGATGTGATGGGTGGATGAAAATAAGGATTTTATGTTGTGTTCTCTCGAACAGACTGTTTTGATCTATTCGTCTTGTTTTCTCATCTATTTTTTAGATTTCACTTATCCGCTGGACAGAGGCCATCGATACAAAGTGAGTGAGACAAACCGAACGTCAGATGAGTGAATAATGAGCAAAAGAAGAAAACCGTCAAGTCTAGAAAAAGACCACACGGCATCCCACATGTCGTGTGGATGGTCTGGCAGGTGTTTACAACCCCAAATGAGAGGGAACATAACTTCCAATTCCATCCATTGCAATCCCTAGTCCAAAATTCCACACTCTACCACTCACCATTGGAAGCGATTGAAGAGGATTTGGAGCATTTGAAGAACAAGGATTAAAGACTTGGAATACTAGAGCTTGGAGTGAAGATTAGTACACTCATCTCCTTCTTCATACTTAGAGAATGATGGTGATTTTATCTCTTTCTCCTAGTTGTAGTTTCATGATGATTGACTAGGCCTTTTGTGTTGTTATATTAGGGTGTATGTGGATGCTAGGATGATCCCCTCGTCATGAGGGGTTAGACATGTTGGATACTTATTATGATAGTGATGTGCTTGAATTATGGTGTTTTCAACCTAACTTATGTTGTGGCTTGAAGTAGGTCCAATCAATACTCTCCTTTGAATGAATTTTCCTAAGATTGTGTTAGTTGTTCATCCAAGATTGATGTAAGGTGTGTGTGGACCAACCCACACCTCAATTCAACCTTTTGTGCTAAGATTTCTTTAGGGATATTTCATCGAACACTTGGGTGCATTCCGGAATCACTAAAATGGTGACATGCTTGAGGAATTAGGATGTTTGGGGTGTGAAATGGTGACTAGCACTCCTTGCTATGTGTTTGTGGTGTCTTTAAGATAATTGATGTGATTTATTTTTGACACACTTTTTCTAGTTATAAACTATATTTTTATTGTCGAAATATATACAAATTTCGGATTTTGAGTACATGTTTGGTTCTCATGCCCCTTGGGGCCGTGTTACGGTGTTTGGTATGTTTTTGGTACATTTCAAGTGTCATATGACCTTAGAGATGAACCAAGACATGACGAGAAGGCTGGAAGAACTCAAAACGTTCGACTTTGGAAGTAACCGTCACTGTTTAGTATTTTGATCATAACTCATTGCTCAGAAGTCTAATTGATGTAAGATCAGCGACGTTGGAAAGATAATTCTACAACCTTTGTATTGGTGCTATTGTCAAATTCTGTATCCTTAAGGAACACCGCGTGTTCTTAAAGAACACGGTCGTGTCCTTTTCTCTGGAAAGCAACCCGAGAGCCTCTGTTGGGAGGAAACACACACGTGTCCTTTAGGAACACGCGTGTCCCTCCTTCAGACGGAATTTTTCAAGCTTTTCCATCTCTAACTTGGCCTAGAAGCCTATAAATACCCCCCGAGACCCCCTATGGACGATATATACTTTGATATATACCCCCCGAGACCCCCTATGGACGATATATACTTCGATATATACCCCCCGAGACCCCCTATGGACGATATATACTTCGATATACTTCATAATACACGTATTTTCGAGCTCTTAGAGAGAGCTAGACTTCCAGAGAGATAATTGAAGTGAGAGGATCAACCATAATTGGTGAAGATCATCAAGTCTAACATTGGGATTTTCACGAATAACATGTCGTCTTCTCCGGTTTTTCTTCTCTTCTCTTGTGATTTATTTTTTGAAACCATGGATGTTATTCAAGATTATCGTGTGTTCAGGATTATCGTGTGTTCTTGCTAAACCTAATTTTAAATTAATTATCATCTGATCATCTTGATTGAATCTCTATCATTGATTTATGGGTCTAAGAGGAACGTAAATCAATAAGTCCCTTAAGAAGCACTCTAGGTTACTCGTTAGCTAGAGAGGAGCGTTTAATCTAGGCTTTTTATATAATTTATCGTTGTGGCATTTCATCGAACACCTTTAATGCGTTCTGCTTGGGTGTAAATTAGCTCGAGAGAGGAGTCTACGGTCGAGCGGGATAGATCCTTAGAGGCGCAAGAGTGATCTAAGACTATCGTAAGAAATCGCCAAGCCATTATTACTTGAATAATTGAGATTGCATATCGTTCATCCATGAATTGCTAGCTATTGTAGATTCGAGTCTAAACAACCTTCATCAAATTTTGAAACTCGATTTCTTGCATTTTAATATGTTTTATTTTATTCATTAGTTGATAGTTTGATACACCACCACAAAAACAACCAATCATTCACTTTTACTTGGTTTAGTTAACATAATTAAGTTGAGTAATACCGTTAGAATGACCCTAGGGAAATACGATTCCATTAGTTCATTCTAGTGGGTATTTGATTAGCGGGGTAAAATCTGCGCTTCAAATTGACGTCGTTGCCGGGGACTTTTCTTATTCTATGAAAGATTTTGATTGTTAGCTATTCCCTCACTTTTCTTATCATATATGTTTTCTCCCACATGGTTTACGGGGTTGATTCTTTTGAGTTCCATTATGCAGGATTATAGTTGGGATGGACAGTGGCAATGTTTCTATGCTGAAGGTAATTACAATGAAGGTTGGAGCTCTTCACCTAACCAATATTATGAGAGCCAAGGTTCACCAAACTACTACTAACCTAATCATGGAGGAGGACAACAACAGTGGAACAATTTTGGACAGGAATCAGATTCATATAGGAATCATGATCAACCTCCAACATATTTTTTCCAAGACTCATCACCAACCTTCTACCGTCAAAACTACAATGAAGACTGTCCACCCTTTAAAAATCAATATTCAGGGTATGAATCATATCAACCTCAGCCACTTGAGAATACATATGTAAATACACTATTGGAGAAATATATTGCACAGAGTGGTGACGAAGCAATTAGGCTGTCTGAGCTACAATAAAGTGAATTCTCAAAGATGTTTGATCAGCTATTGGCACGCCTTAAAGAACAATATTCACACCGTCAACCACAAGTAGAGTCGATTATGAAGATGAATATTATTTGGGAGTATCATTGGAAGTAGTAGATGAAGTGGTAGAAGAATTACCTTTCTTTGAAGATAATCTAGTTGTTCAGGATGGCAAGTTAGAATAGTTTGAAAGGGAGGAAGTACCTTTCCTTGAAGACAACCTAATTTTTCATGATGAGAAATTAGAAAAATTTGACAAGGAGTTTGTGGAAGAGATGTTGCAAGATGAAGACCCTCTCCATAATTACATCCAAGCTACCATTGAGCATTCCATCAATTGGTGTTCCCTTCCAATTGTGGTCCCATAAAGAGAAACTGAGACCCTTCTTGATTCTTGTTTGATTATGAAGTACTTATGTCAGGAAGCTGATAATGAGTGCTTCACACACAAGATTCGAGAGGATACTATCTCGGGACCAGAACTGCCTGCCCTAGAGGACTTCTCTAGATACATTGTTGGATCATGGATAGTTGAGGATACAAGTGTCGATATACCATACTACCCATTCCCTCCTCAATCAGTGACATTTGAGAAGAGAATGCCACTTGAAGGCATGAACTGGAACTCATAACCACTTCACCGACTTCTCCGTCAATCTCTAAGGGTGCTATTTGGCATTCAACTCCAATCCTTGAAGAAACTAATGGAATTCAAGAAGGTTCAAAGTTGTGCGGCCTAATCCAGGTATCATCTACCTTAAAGACGTAAAAGAAAGAGTGCTTCTCGGGAGGCAACCCAAGCATTGAGTCTTTTCTTTTATTTAATTTTGCATATTGTGAGTCTCGTGATGTTATTCAGGATGATCGTGTGTTCTTGCAAAAACTAATTTTAGATTAACTATTGTCTGATCATCTTGATGAATCTCTGTCATTGATTTATGGGTCCAAGAGGAACGTAGATCAATAGGTCGCTTAAGAAGCACTCTAGGTTACTTGTTAGCTCAAGAGAGGAGCGTTTAATCTAGGCTTTTTGCATCGTTTATCGTTGTGGCATTTCATCGAACACCTTTAATGCGTTCTGCTCGAGAGAGGAGTCTACGGTCGAGCGAAATAGATCCTTAGAGGCGCGAGAGTGATCTAAGACTATCGTAGGAAATCGCTAAACCATTATAACTTGAATAATTGAGATTGCATATCGTTCATCCATGCATTGCTAGCTATTGTAGATTCAAGTCCGAACAACCTTCATCCAATCTTTGAAACTCGATTTCATGCATTTTGATATGTTTTATTTTAGTCATTAGTTGATAGTTTGATACACCAACATAAAAATAACCAATCATTCACTGTTACTTGGTTTAGTTAACATAATCAAGTTGAGTAATAGCGTTAGAAAGACCCTAGGGAAATATGATTCCATTAGTTCATTCTAGTGGGTATTTGATTAACGGGGTAAAATCCACGCTTCATTTATGTAATTGCCTAGGAATTTCGCCGAACACCTTGTGTATATTACTAGGTAGGTTGATTTGAAGTGAACTAGTAGTGGTAATTCATATGCATGCCTTTGATATGATTTCATTAAGTACCTGGAGGAAACAGACTCTAAATCAACAAAAAGTATGCACGTGATATTCTATTGGAAAATGGGAGGAAGAATTCTAAGATGAACAACTTTCCTCTTGAGCAATGACAGTACACCCATCGAGCCGGATCTGAGTCAATTTCGGTGAATTATTGACAAGTTACTTTATTTGATGATTACTCCTCCAGACTAGGTTTGGCGTTGATCGATTTTGACCCGTTTGAACGGGTTTTTGACGGATATTGATATACCCGCTACTAGAATAAACCGAGTCCGGGTAGGGTATCGGAATTAAAGTATCTGCCCCGTATACCCGATGCCAGTAATATCTCTCCAATAAATTAAAAATTGAACCTAATTAATTAGGTTTTGACTCTTCCAAACCCCTAAACAAACAATTGAATACCAATTAAAAATAAGATACATTGAATTTCGGCTCCTTTGGTAACAGAATGACGATTTATTTGGTGTAGGCGTGTAGGCTGTAGCCAACTCTTAAGCTTTTATTATTTTTTATCTCCCTTTACACCTTTCCTTCTTCTTCCTTCCTCGGTAGTCTACCTCTCTGCATTCTGCAATCTGCATCGGTGGGTATTGATGGAATTGACAAAACAAGAGACTTCAGCTTCCGACAAAACTATTTTTGTCTTGGGTCATTGGGTGCACTGATGGAATCGACAAAACTGATGATTATCACCGGGTCTCGGGTAAAACCCGAAAATCCGGTAAGCGGATGGGGACAGGGAAGGTACTGAAATCATCCCCGTTTTGCCTCCGGAGTCGGGACCAGGGAAACCCAGTGATAGTGAGGGGCGGGGATCGGAAGATGACTATCCGTCACTGCCCGAACCCAGTGCCATGCCTACTCTAGTCCTGCAGGTCGTTGTTAACTACTTGTGCTAGTTCGTGGAGTCGCCACAACAAGTAGAGCATTTTGGTGCTTTGCAGTGAGTGGTACGAGTTGTTAATCACTCACCTAGACAGGGATTACACTTTTTCAGAACCAATTTGCTGGTTTTGGAGGCCAAATGGGACGCGTAATAGGTAGATTGCGCTCTTACCAGATGCTCTACCCCCTCTCATCTCGCAATAGAGATTGAAGAGTTGAATAACAACAGGATAGACTCTTTTATTTTCCTTCTTTGTTGAATGCAGCAAGAACAAATGGAGTCAAAAAAGACCGTTAGTCAACGTGGATGGATGGAAGAGAAGCAACTAAATGAAACGACGAGTTTTGATCTTCCGTCTATTTCCATTTACGTTTTAACTCTCGATGTATTAAACGGGGACACGTGTTTTTACCCGCGTTTTATTTCTTGTTTTACTGTTGAAGTTACCGTTGGGTTTGATATAAAAACCCAACCAACTGAATGAATCAACTCAGACTTCCATACTCATTCTTATCCTCTTCTCTACAATTCTTCCTCTGCTTTCTTCTTCTTTTTACGAATTGATCATTCTTTGATTAATCTAATATTCTTCATGTATATTTCTCAGCACCTGATCGAATAACCCTAAACTATGTTACGAGTTGCACCTGATAGTTTATGTTCCGGTGCTTGACGGGAGTCGACTTCGAGGAAAGGTGGAAAAAGAGATATATGGTATGTTGCGCTAATGATGAAAAGTTAAAACTGGGTGGGGCCGGGGATTATTATCTTTATCTGTTTGCTTTAATTGGTCCATTACGGTGGGTTGGTTGGGTGGGGTCTTGTCAACTTCTGCATGAAGTTAGAAGAACCATTGACCCTAATGAAACCCTCTGTTGCATGCTATATATTTCACGTGTGATATAATAGCTGCCCTGCCTCGTCTATTATATATGCAACTTCTTTTTTCTTGGGACATACGTACAGGATTAAAAGGCCAATACCATGTTAGTATGTTACCCAGCCAGCTAGCTATTATATACAATCTCTCGAGGAGAAAGTATATATATATATGCATGCATGGCTATTCTTATTGTCGCTGCTCCTACTATACTACGTCACTGCGTGCACATCGTACCGCATGGTAGTGCATTAATTACTTCAAAGGTGTAGAAAACAAAAGAGTTTCTTCCAACTTTTTCTATATTTTGCGTACGTGTTAATTGTTAACTCTCATTCTTCTTTTTAAGAGTAGACAATAGTAGTGTTAGGTCATTGATCCTTCGATTTGGGGTTTGATTATGTTAGGGTAACCCAATACTTGAATGGATTCCTTGCATATAAAGTGACATATAGTAGCTAGTGAGTTCATGCATGACCAGTGAAACAAAAATTGGACAAAGAATATGTACTAGATGAAATTTTACGTTCTCTCTACAATAATTATAACAGTCTTCCTTCCATAATAATAACAAAGCAGTATTAGTACTCTTGAAGTTGAACGGTGTGGCTTCATTAGGACGGTTGACATGGAATCTAAACCATCCTGCTAAAACAACACCATGTATGCCCCCAAATTAAATAATGACTTAGGTGCAGCGAGCTAAGTTTGCTATTCTTCTGGGCTCCATCGCAGTGTAGTTGTGTTGGGAGACCCATATAGCTAGGGCCATTAAAATTAGTCGGTCAAACTATCATTTCTTGTTTTGGTCTGCCCCTTTTGTTGGTAAAACATGGAGGGGGGGTGTGTGTGTGTGTGTTAAGGACGAGGAGCGTAAGAGGGCTATTTCGGGGAATGTGTTTAAACAGAAAGGATTACCCAAAATGCAACTTTATTTAAGATGCCCCGGAGCCCCCGAATCCCATGGCCCCTATCTTGATTATTTGTATTTACACGAAAATCCATGCATGGCTCTCTTTTCTTTTCTTTTTGGGGTTTGGTGCTATTATCAACTTTATGGACCAAGACCAAAGTTTTGACACATACTACTCCAACAATAATATTGACACTACTTCTAATTAATCACTTAATTTTGAGTAGGGTAGCGTAATTCTACACCTCTATGAACCTCTTCATTTCATCAGGGGAAGCAATAGCATACTCTGGATTCGCCACTGGCAACTCTCGTACGTAATTTTCTTTTTAATATATATAAGATATATTAAAAGTCAAAATTATATATAACAACGAAATAACAACAAACAACATATATGTCTTCAATATATGATAATGGATCGTTAAAAAAAAGTGGCGCCATATCTTACCAGCTTAGATTAATGTAATGGAAGAAGAGAAGAGTAATTAAGTAACATATACCTCCTGATATGATAACGGGTCACCAAATTAATTAATTAAGATGAAAACTTATGACCTTTTTAGTGTATATAGTTGTATATAATTAATAAACATATAATTTTCTCTCCATGATTTGATAAGTAGGGTCATGAATGAATGGGTTTGGTTGATGAGGCCAATAATTGAAACATATAACTGTAGTTAATCACCCGACGAAAATTATGTAGCATCTTAAAAAAAATTAAGCATAAGGAGACTAATTAAGAAACAATATACATAGTAGTAGTGCTGTCTAATAAATGATCCGTATACATCAAGTTCAAACAAATCAAAACGCCAACCAAGCCCATAGAAATTGAAGAAGCTAGAGGAAACCAAAAAATTCAAAGAAACCCATTTAATTTATTGATCACCTGTTAGAAATGGGGTTGGGACCGCTAGGAACTTCGTGCTCACTGCCATTGAACATCATCGAGCCTTGTTTTTGCCACGGAAATGGCCGAAACCCACGCCCAGTCCTCCTATTACTGGGTCTGGGATTGGTTTGGAAACTTGCATCGCCATATCTTCCTGCAGAAACATGTTGTGATAATATTTTCTTCTCATAACTATGCTCCTCCTGATGATCAGCTGCTGCTGCTGCCATTGTAGTAGTATCTATGTGAATCATGAAAAAGAGGAGGAAGAAAACGACAAGAGAGAAAGAAACACGGGAAGAATAAATGACTATTGCTACTGGTGAATACAGTCTAGCCATGCAAAATAGGATGTGATGATTCACAGCTGCTGCAACTATACACATCTAACATCTAACCAAAGAGGTAATATGGAGTCTTGGACAATTGAATTGATACCCTACTTTTAATATTGTTTTTATGATTTGCCCCCAAAGAGGTTTCTAGCTAGACTTTATGAAGAATGGAAACAATAATGGAAAAGGGACAGAAAGACAAGAAGCAAGGGAGAAAAAGGAAAGAGAAAGCAAATAGAGGGGAAAGTGAGTTTTACCTTTAATCTAAAGGGAAATGTTTTTTAAATGATACGAACTATTATGTAAATACATAAATATACACAATCTTTTACAAATTATTCATCTGGTATGATTTATTATAATCTTTTAAATTTTGATACATCGTTAATTTATATAGATGACATAATAATGTTAATAATAATACAAATAAAGCTTACGTGGCTTCTATCTGACTAGTAAAAATGGCACATCAACTTTTCAATAAAATATATTTTACAAAATAATAATTAATCCCTCATTTCCATTTTCACCATCTTCATCGACCACTTACCTCCACCGCGCTGCAACCTTCTCTCTGGCGCCGCCCTTAACTTATCAAGTTACTCCTCCACGCTACAGAAACTCCCAAATAGAGATTTAAGCTTGGCCAAAGAAAGATCTCCTACCCAAAACCCCATCCCTAGAAACGTTTAGAAACTAGGAATCAAGACTAGCTAGTTTGGCTGGGAAAAGAGGTCTAATACAAAATTGTGCTGGGTGTTGATCGCCTTCTGTAATTTTTCATCGTTGAAACCTCTAGTGAAACACCAATTTAAATTCGCACATAGCTTTGAACAATTACTCTCACCCATTAAAAAAATTCGAGCGATCCATTCACATATTTGGTTTTGATAGGACAATTTTTATGTTTGAACAGAATGAATGCGTTTTTGACATTTTTAAAATGGTAAATACACAAGGTTTGCACCTTTTCAAACAAAGTTCGAACGAGGGTATTCGATGTCTATGATAGCTATTTAATTTATCTACTGTTATTCTTATGGAGGTTCTGAGATAGCTCCAAACTAAAAAGGCTATGACTACGCACAAATTAAATTAGACAAAGTGCCTGCTTGATGAGATTTTTTTCTGTCCTCTTCTCCATTGATTGTCTTCTTGTATTTATAGGACATGGTGGAAATTACTGGCACTGGAGAAAGCAACTGCCATAGAAGTTACATCCGACGTCGTAAATCGTGGGCACGATCTCCTTACTTCTTCAACTGCTTTAGATCATGTGTTGACATTTTATTCTCCCTCTTCAGCTTTAATATTATCTTGTTGGTGAGATATCCTAGAGTATGAATATGGAAAATCAATAAGATGATGATACTAAATGGTGGTGATGAGATAACTGTTATTGTATATATGGCACTTAGATAACAATACTAGATGGTAGTATAGAAATATCACCATTAGACAAGAATGACACAACCATTATGAATTATTGCCATTTGACGGGAATGACATGATGACAAATAATTGTAATTATTTGCCATTAGGAATTATTTTCATTAGACGGGAATGACATGATGGCAAATAATTATGATAATTTGCCATTAGGATAGCATGATGACATAATCCGTAATTATTGTTGGTTAACTTATAGCCAATAATAATTAAATAAACCTTTATAGGCGTGAATGACATGGATAAAGGTGACAAGGATGGCATGATGACATAATTCATAATTATTTGCCATTAGGATGGCATGATGATATTAACCGTAATTATTTATCATTATGATGCCATGTTAAATCGAAGATATTTTCATCAAGATAGCATGATGACATTAACCGTCATTATTTTCCATTGGGATGGCATTATGGCATTAACCGTAATTATTTGCCATTAGACTAGTATAATTACATAATCCGTAATTATTGTTGGCTTTACTTAAAGCCAGTAATAATTAAATAATCGGTTATAGGTGTGAACAAGTGACAGGGATGACATGATGGCATTAACCGTAATTATTAACCTTTTAGAATAGCATGATGACATAATTCATAATTATTGCAGGCTTAACTTAATGTCAATAATAATTAAATAATCGGTTTTAGGCACGAATAGGTGGCAAGGATGGCATGATGACATATACCGTAATTATATGTCATTAGAATAGTATGATGACATTATCCATAATTATTGTTGGCTTAACATAAAGCCAATAATAATTAAATAATCGGTTAAGGCGCGAATAGATGACAAGGATGATTTGATGACATAGACCGTAATTATTTGTCATTAGGATAGCATGATGACATTATCCCTAATTATTGTTAGCTTAACTTAAAGCCAATAATAATTAAATGAAGGATCATAGGCCTGAAGTGATAGAGATGTCATGATGGCATTAACCATAATTATTTACTATTAGGATAGCATAATGACATAATCCATAATTATTTACCATTAGAATAATATAATGACATAATTCATAATTATTTATCATTAGAATAACATGATGGCATAATTCATAATTATTTCCCATTAGAATTCTCTCTTTGTTTTCACGTTATACATACTCCGTTTTTATTTTATTTCACTAAAAATATATTTTAGCGTAAAAAAATACCCCCAATAACTTCCTTTATAAGTATTATGGATTAAGTTATTGCCCCTTTGTAAGAATATGTGTCATCCAAACCATACAATACGAAAACAACAATCCTCATCATTCAGAAAAGACTTCTGATTCAGGCTGACTAAATTTTGGCCAATGGAATTTACCAGATAAAAAAGTGCTTCTTATAAATATATCCTTTTGCCATGCTTAATTCGATTGAACTAGCATAAAATAAATAAAAAATAAGGAGAAAAAAATGAAAAGGGAGAAGAAAATAATTACCAATATGTGGTAATTAAATTGACTTCTTTATATATATATATATATTAAATTTATATTTTTATCCTAATTGGAAACGATTGCTCTAAGTATCCTTCTCCTAATTAGATTCTACCATCTAAATTCTTTCTTCATAAGAAATAGATTTCCCATCTCATTCTATAAATACAATCTACCACCTCCTTCGTTATTCGTAACTTTCACATACAAATCAACACCATTAAAGCATATAAATCAAATTGAAGAGCAGCGGCGTAGCTATTCATACTTAGGGGCTGCATGCAACCCCTTAGCTTTTCAAAAAAACCTGACCAGCTGCACATGAACCAGCACACTTACCATCTATGCCAAAATATAGTTCTTGATATAATAAGCATTCAATTTTATTTTAACTATCTCAGGCTTGTTATATAAGTTCCAATTTCATACCTAAAAATCCTTTGTCATCTTTATTATCAATTGTCGACTACTGCTCACTTCCTCACAGTCACAACTTTTGTATTCTTCCATCGCCCATCGCCGAACGCCGCCCATCGTCCCTCCGTCCACAAATACAACCTCCAAGGATCAAGGCCCAACCAAGAAAATTCAGTCTTTCTGAATTGTTGACAGCTACTGACTCCGATTTGAACCGCAACCGCATTGTGGTTTGTTGTAGGCGGTGTGATTTGAACTAATATTTTATAATTATAAAATCTTTTAATATTATAATGTCTTTATGTTTTGTGATAATTGACTTTTTTACTATATACTTATTTTTTTTATTACAACGAAACGCACCTCCCTTGGCAAAAATCTTGGCTCCGCCACTATTGAAGAGCATCTAACTTTCCTTTCTTCTTTGCTTATGGCCGCCGAACACTTAATTCAAAATACATTTTTTTGAAATTACTATTCATTTACACTATTCATGTTACTGTTCATCCACAAAATTTGTTTTTAGAATGGAGCTTGAAGGTGTGAACGAGTACCATTTTCTGTGTGAAGATAACGAAGTCTACATAGATGCGCTGGAATTATTGGACGATCAAATGCGACTAGGTCCCTACTTCAACGTTATGTCTTCTTGTCTCAACCACTTGGATTGGTATCTGTTTGGGGGTCAACATTCAAATACTTTCTCCATGAATCTTCACATTCTACCTTTTTCCAACCTTTCAAGATACAAAATCAGAAGCCAATAACTTCATGGCCTCTGAAGGATCATAAATTCAGCATGTGGTATGAACGGTTATCCAATGATGAAGAGACAAAGAAACTTTGGAATTTGGCTAGCATCACAAGGCTATTGTTCCTCTGTACCAGGATCCCAACGCCTGAGCCTCCATCATTTAAAGCTGCATTTTGCTTTTGGTGCACTGGGTCCAACTACTTAATCTTCCGTTAGCCTATAGGTGCCATGACGATCACTTTCATGGATCTACTTTCCATTATTGGGCTTGGCCTTCCTACCACTAATCGGCCACCATCAACATCTTTAGATGACTATCCTCTTGTTTAACCCACGACTTATGCATCCCTTCGAAGGGGGTACCAATCTTCTGCCACCCTAGTCACACAAGATAAGAGGGTTGGTTTCATCCACTACTGGTTGTACAAGTTCATTCACTGCCCTACTATCATTGGACCTCGTCATGGTTTAAGAAAGCTCTCCCATCATATTACGAGTGGAGAAACACCATCAGACTTTACGGAGACGATCCTTGCTTCTCTGTACCATGGCATGTATACTCTCTCCAAACAACTTCTCAACAAAAGAGGACCCACGAGGTCGGGACATCTATGGTTAGTGTCCTTCTGGTTGGCTTCTTATTTTCCTAAACTACAAGGGGAAACATCTCAATGAAGCTCCAAGAAAGCACATCATTCTTATGACCATGAACTCCTCACCTCTACTTCGCTCAAGAAAGATTTCGCTTACTATTTTAAGTATTTCTATTTCATAGATAAGATTGTAACTTATGCCCCCCTTCAAAGAATGCAGTCTCGGTCATCCATCTTTCACAAAAATCCATGTTGAAAGAGTGACCAACAGAAATGATCCAAGAGAAGCGTCTTACCAACAGTATGTCACCGGATGGAAAAGTTGGCTTTCCGTACAAGATCTCTTCGTCAATAACAAAATAATAACCGCAACATAGTTGTTGAGGCTTATAATCCCCACTATGTTGCTCGTCAGTTTGGCCTAACACATATTTGGCCTATTTCCATGCCATAGTTATCCCAATTCGCAACTCCTTCTAAGCGTACCCGCCTTTCCAACCAGATGATTCAACAACTGACCAAATTTTAGTAGAAAAACATGGAATCTTTATCCTTCAAACATTTCGACTTGCTCCACTCGGCGTAAGGAAGCCATTAGAGTGAGTGGCATCTTTAGACATGACATGGACACCATTGTTGATAGTTTGCTCGCCCCGACTCCAATGAAGCTAGGCCTTGGTATTGATAACCAAGAGCTGCAAAGTGATAGCGAGAATGGATGGGAAGAGCCACAAGCTTCCA
Source organism: Linum usitatissimum (assembly GCA_030674075.2). Taxonomy (NCBI): domain Eukaryota; kingdom Viridiplantae; phylum Streptophyta; class Magnoliopsida; order Malpighiales; family Linaceae; genus Linum; species Linum usitatissimum. Next base: position 1,429,434 of record JAUJYP020000657.1, read on the forward strand.
TCGCCTCTTCTGCTAAACGTGCAACATGTATGTTCTATATTTTTGTCATCTATCATTTATTACATCTAGGGCACCTAATTTACCTGGTCTTTCTCAGCTTCTCATGTTGTAGATAGCTCGGACCAGACAGTTAAACGGCCTCGCAGTCACACTTCATCGTCTATGCAATTAAAGACCACCAGTCACCACACATATGGTAATCAGGTTTGTCCCCTCACCTTCTGTCTTTCTTTTTTATAAACGTAATACTCATGACTTGGACATGACTAAATGTTTCTTTATGCAGACTCCTGAAATGGGCATTGCAGTAATCCATGATCTTAATGACGAGGAAAGGTATCAAGGTGAGACAAATATAGATGATGAAACATATTCTAATAGTGACACTCCATATGAAGTTGATCATTCACCAACACAAAAAAGTGGTGTGGGCGTCAATGGGATGCCGATCACTCCTTTGGAGACATTTTCTATAGCATCATTAGAGAGAAATCGTCAAGCAATGGGACACACTTATCTTGGATTTCTTCCCTTCGATATGACTTCAACCCCATCACCCATTGCATTGACCTTAGGTTCAACTTCTTTCCAAATTCCCTTATTTAGTATATTTTTCTGAAAACCATGATGTTGCCCCTAGCCTGAGTGTGAATGCCATGAACAGTTCATTGGATAAAGATAATGGCATGTTTCATGATCATAAATCATCTTCATCGCTTGACACTTCTACATCAAGCTGTTGGATAAACCCAACAACATCACAACTCTCTTTGCGTTGGTAATACCTATTACTTCAGGAGGTTCCAAGCAGTAATGCTTCGAACGATGATGAGTTAAGAGATCTAGGATCAAGACGGAATCGTGGGCACCATTCTGAAAAGAGTATTTCCACCCTACAAGCCTTGGGTATCATGAAATCCCTTCTGATGATAAGACTGTCTACACTCAAGTTCTTAGACTTTAGAAACTGGAGTCGCTTAGAATCTCGTAGGCTAGGATAGATGTTTCTGTTAGTTTTTTCCAACACAGCTGCCTTCTTTATATAGGAAAGGGGTCCAGGACTGAAGGGGTACAAATGTATGCACCAAGAGGAGTCATTATCTCTATGGATAGACAAGAAGGTAGTTAGCCATACGGGTTTGGAGGGAAAACAACTCAGAATTTAAGTTTGAATCTCACGAAAATGTATGAACCAATCCATCTTAGGTGAAGGAGTAACCACCCCCCAACCACCTAGATCTCCACCTTCGCTATGGCCCATCTCAACATCGCACCTAGTGACACTAGTATCCAGCTCAAGTTGAGCTGGATGAGCTTCAGTGTCAGTCCCTAACACCACCTAGCTCATAGAGGAGCTGATGCTAGCTAGTTCCTGCTTGCTCTAAGCTAAAGTGAGGCTTTTCCTTGAGTCCATGCATCCGTACCAAAACCGACATAGCACCAAGGTCATGTCCATGGTGCTGCCATCACACCAAGGTCGAACCCTAGGTGCATATGTCCAACAGTACCCTCCCCAACCTCAATAGCCTGGCTTCACATGCTATCTTGCCATTTTCCACACCACAAATCTCCCAGATAAGTCTTATATCTGTTTCACTTGGTTATCAGGAATTATTTCTATATATTTATTAAAATATCATTGCACCTTAGCGTAACCCTACGTTTGAGGATGAGCTCTAGTATTTGGCTATTTTGGATAGTCAATTTTCAACTCCAACACAAAATACCTTATATGTCCCCCAAGCATACATGATTCTCGTCAAGGACAAATGTTTCCTCTCCTTATCTTTGGACGATATGCTAGGTTCGTTCGAGACTGGGTGGCCTATTAAAGCCTTCAATCTTCTCTCATCCCTATACCCAACTTCTATTTTTGGTACCAAACAATACGTTGATGCAAACTCTTCAAAGTGCCTCCTCTAAGAGCATGACTTGGCTCAAGCCCTTAAAATCACGAGCTTCAAAGTCTCATGTCTACCCAAGCCAATGAGAATAGTGTGGCCTAGCTAGCCAAACAGAATAAGGCACCTATAGGCAAGGATATTTTCAACAAAATAATGATCTTGGATGTAAAGGAGGTGGACTATCAATGCAAGATAGTGGAATTAGAGGCCAAACTTCTCCATTTACGTAACGAATGGGCGAGATTTATGCCAAAAAGAAAATCAACTCTGACCGCTTCCAGGGAATCATAAATGAGGTTCATGCTGGTCATGAGAAGGCCAAGTCTCTCATGTCTGAGGAGAAAATTGCCTTGAAGAAAGACAATATCATCAACAGGCACGCAGACAGTATGGCCAAGTTAGCTGGTTCGAAGGCCATTGTTGAAGATCTGCTCTCATTTCTTAGCGCATGACCATGAATTTTCTATTATTTCTTCTCCTCATCTTTGTTTCTTGTTTTTTAAGCATATCCATTCATTTAGCTTTCTTTTCAGTAACCATATCTTAGTTTCAGAGATTATTATTTGACTTGGTCTTCGAATATATTTTATATTATTATTACGTTAAAATACTAAAGTCTTTGTGTTGTTTCTTTCACAATTCGGGCATCTCATGCCAACCATCCAATTATTATAACAAACCATTGAAAGACAAATACTGGAAGGTAGTCAATAGGATTAAGGCATCACTCAAGCCCACACCGATCCCGAATGGGATGGCATATCACCTCTCATAAGAAGTTAAAGGGGTGGCCTTGGTAGAAAGATTTAGAACTGGTGCCCCTTGACATCCCATAAGGATGGGACATAAGGTTTCAAATATTTACCGTTGATAAGACGTTCATGTAGCTCTCTATATAGATCTTTCAATAAGAATGCTCTGTTAGGTCGAGTGGCATGGACGACGAAAGGTCCACGCCAATTGGGAGACCATTTACCAAACTTGAGATCCTTGTCTCCAATAGGTAAATGAAGTTTCCACACCAATTCTCCTTCTTCAAATGACTTATGCCTAACTCTCTTATTGTAAGCTCGAGCAACCCTATCTTTTTTTTACTTTTATATTATTTAGTGCTTTGAGCTGGATCTCGTCAACGCCCACCAATTCCAATACCATTGACTCATAAAAATCCGAAGGGACCAACTCATGTTGGCGCATGTACCTTAATGATTTATGGGTCACTTCTACTGGCAAGAAAGCTTCATGCCCATAAGTCAAAGCAAACGGATTCACCTTGGTACTACTTCGTGGCAACATCCTATATGCCCACAAAGCTTCAGATAATAGAATGTGCCACTCTCTAGGGTTGTTTTCTATCATCTTAGAGACTATCCCCTTCACTACTTTGTTAAAGGCCTCATCTTGCCCATTGGCTTGGGCATAGTACTTGGTAGAATGTATTATTTTGATACCATACTCCTCAGAAAAGGCCATCACTTGGTCACCTGTAAAAACTATCCCTTGGTTTGCTATTATAGTGGCCGATAAACCAAATGGATGAATCATATTTTGTTTGATGAAGGTAATCACTTCTCCTTAGTTTACAACCTTCATTAGCTTGGCTTCTACCTACTTGGTAAAATAATCGGTTGCCAATATGATAAATGTATGTTGTTTAGAGGACGGTGGATAAATCTTCCCGATCGAGTCCATTGCCCATCCAAAGAAAAGTCTTGGCTTGATGATAAATTTCAAATCAATTGCAGGGACGCTCTGCACTAGGCCATGGCATTGACATGCCGCACAACCCTTAGCGTATGCAACATAGTCCTTGCCAATGGATGACCAATAGTATCCATATCGGTGAAGTACCCACCTCATTGAAGGACCAACCTAATGAGATCCACATATACCGTCGTGTATTTCAGCCATAACTTGTAAAGCCTCTTTGCCCCCCAAATATTTTAATAGTAAACCATATGGCCTCTCTTTGAATAGGGTCTCATGCATCATTAAATAGTTCCTTGCCTTAAACTTGATGGTGTGATCAGTATCTCAGGTCGGATTTGCTAGATACACCGTTAAAGGGATTCGCCAATCGTTGGTGTCCTCCCCATCTATTGTAAACACCTTGACCCCTTGCTTTATACGTTCACGTAGCAGATTAAGTGTAGTTACATGAATTTTTTCTCCTCTTACATGGCCAGACTCCCTAAATCTGGAGGCTAGTTGTGCTAAATAATTGGCCTTTCCATTGTCCTGGCGAGAGACATACTTGATAGAGATGTTGTCAAAGTAGGAGAGCATTATCTGAACGTGATCTAGGTACCCCTCCAACACATAATTTATACAAAAAAATTCACCAAGTACTTGGTAAACCACTAGTTGGGAATCCCCTCCAATATTAACACTTTCAGCTTCCAATTCAACGAGTATTTCCATCCCAACTACCAATGGCTCATATTCAGCTTGGTTATTAGTGCATAAAAAATCAAGGGTGAAAGCAAAATGTAAGGCATGCTCTGATGGGACAGTATGAACCACTCCAACACCGACACCCAAACGAGTTTTTGAACCGTCAAAGTACAAAGTTTGTGGGATCTCTCCAATCATACCTATCTCCACTAACTCAGGCAGCACATCCAGACAAGGATGATCTGCTAAAAATCAACTAAATCTTGGCCTTTGATGCTTTTTGGGGCACATACTGTAAATTAAACTCTGACAGGCCAAGTGTCCACTTGCCAGTCCTCCCATGGATTATTGGTCGGGACAACATGTATTTAATTAAATCTGTCTTACATAGGAGTTGTACTTGAACATGCATCGAGTAATACCTTAGCTTTGTACATGAGAAATATAAAGCTAAACATAACTTATATATGGGGGAATATCTCAATTCAGCCCTGTTTAGTAGTCTAATTAAATAATAGATAGCCTGTCCATGGCTCGAGTCATTGTCTTGAGCATAAAAACATGTTATGGAGATGTCAGTGGCTGAGAGATACAATTTCAAAGGCATATGTGGAATTAGAGAGTTAAGTACTAGCAGGCTCGCCAAGTATCTCTTGATGTCATCAAAAGCTTATTGTTGCTCTGGACGCCATGCGAACTCTTCTTCCTTCTTTAGTTTCAGCAAGGGGGGATCTTGGGTTCGGCTAGCACAATTTGAAATAAAAACGTCGAATGTAGTTGACTTGGCCTAAGAACCTCAGTAGCTCTTTCCTATTACTAGGAGGCATGACCTCTATTATGGCCTTGGTATTGCTCTTGTCAACCTCAATCCATGTTGATTCACAAGAAACCCTAACAAATTACCTGCTGACACACCAAAAGCACATTTAAGTTAATTTAAGTTTAAACGATGAGCCATCATACGTAGAAAGGCTTGGTGTAAATGGGAAAGGTGTTCATTTTCTACCTTAGATTTCCTAACGATGCCATCTACATAAACCTGCACCAACTCACCAATCAAGTCATGAAAGATAGTATTCATGGCTCGTTAGTAAGTGGCACCTACATTCTTCAAGCCGAAGGGCATGACTACCCACTCATAGCATCCAATGGCACCTTGGCACCGGAATGCAGTCTTGTGGATGTCCTCCTTGGCCAAATGTATCTGATTGTGGCATGAGTAACAATCCATAAAAGAAAAAGTCTTATGCTTAGTCACAACATTAAGCAACATATCAGCCACTTGCACATGGTACTGGTCTTTAGGAGTGGCTATATTCAAATTGCTATAAAGTCTAGACATACACGTAATTTTCCATTCATCTTCTTGATTGGCACTATATTAGACAGCCATTCCATATACCTAGAATGTCTAATAAACTTAGCTTTTAACAATCGTTCAATTTCTTTTTAATCTTAGGCAAAGTTTCATAAGCAAAACACCCAGGAGACTGTTTATATGGCTTTAAGCCAGGGCTAATAGGTAACCCATGTTCTACTATTTTCCTATATAGGGCAGGCATCTCATGATAATCTCATGTAAAACAATCTTTAAACTTGTTTTACAATTCAATTAAATCATACCTATCAATTTCAGAGAGCATACCACTAATGAAGGTAGGACAGAGGTCATCCTCGGTGCCAAGGTTGATCTCCTCTAAAGCATCTCGTGGCACCATATGCTTCTTTTTTTCTACAGCTATACTTCCTTTTCCTTCTTCAGGAAAATCATCCTATGGCACACAGTCAGCCATCAACATAGGCTCTTCATTATCTAGCCTTTGTTCACATAGATAGGCAACCATCTTCTCCATCAAGGTCGTGACTTTGGCCTTGCCCACCACTTTATCCTGTGGTGGTTTACTCATCATTAATATTTTCTTCTGTTTCAGGTGGACCATTCAAGGAAAGCATTGATGGTGTCATAATTTCATACAGGGGGTCTAAACAAACCTTTTTCAACACCTTAGTGCTAGAGATCACCACAGTGCAGGACCCTCTATCAGTAACCCTAACCTCCAAAGGCCAAAGTCTCCATTATAAAGAGGAGCTTCAGCAAATTAGTTGGCCCCAACATCAAATGGTTTCATGTTCGCTTGGACAACCTCTACAATTCCATCCTTGTTCTAAACCATCAAACATTGGCGTATTGATGATGGAAAAAACTTGCTCGCATGAATCCAATCTCTACCCAACAAAGTATTATAACTGACCATTCCATCTACGATGAAGAAAGCGCTCATCTTCTCTTGAGTTCCAACTCACACCACCATAGGTAAGAGCCCTCTTGCTGAGGTGATTCCACCATTGAAGCCCGTGACGAAGACTTCAGTAGGAATCAAGTCATTTAGCGACTTCCCAAGTTTCTTCAACATCCTTGTTGGCATGACATCATCAACCAAAAACCCTTGACACTAGCACCTCAACCAACCTCGTCTTGATGTATAGGGGCCTCAGATGTTTGTCATGCTTGGTTCTGGCTCCTTCAACACAACTAGGTGGTTTGACCCTTCGTTTGGGATATCTTCCATTGGAGCTTTTCCTTTCGAGGCCATCACAACCATGATTGCCTTCTCTTCTTGTAAGTTGTCTTCCTCTTCTGATGAGCTTTCAGGCTCATCAAAATTGGGTCCTCATGTGGGATTCTCGACTGAAACGCTTGTTGTTTCTTCTGGTCCTTGATACAACACATAAAATGGGTACCAACCTCTATCTTCACCAAGCAATCCTACTTGACTGTCACTTGCCTTGTAGAGTTCCTTCAAAATACATTGTGAGCTTTTAAACTGCCTATTGGCTTATGTGGCCAAGTCAATTCAAGATTCCTTGTGAACCATCTTTACACTCCATGGCTCTTCATAATCTTTCTCCTCTATGGTGAGCTCGTTAATCAGTTGTGCAACTGGATAATCACTAACTGCCTTTTCTTATGCTGTATCTTCCTCGATGGCCTCAATTTCAACAAGACCATGCTCATCTTCCTCGGTTTGCTGAAAACCCATTAGGAGTATGTAATTGTTGACCACCACATGGGTTAAACTCCCAAACTGAACAGTTCGAGTAAGACCTTGGCCGTCCTCCTCATCCTTCTCATTTTCCCTATAAAATTTCGGGTTAGGATGTATTACTTTGATCATCTAACATCAATGATAAAATCTTCACCCATATTAGTAGCATACAAATCATCAAACCCTTTCATTTTCACCCTGAAAGTCGTATTCCATCTTTTCATCTTAAGGCTGATAGACATATTATTGTCCACCTGAACATCTACTTGCAAGTCATCTTTTGGCCTTGGTGGCTATGCCTCTAATTCCCTAGGGCTATGTCAAGTTGGCCTCTATGACTTTCAGCATTCTTACAAAGAAATCTCCCCTTTGTTGTCCTGGTTAGGTTAGTTAAAGCTATTGGGTGCTGGTGTCGAATGTCATAAGTATGCCATCTATTTTGTGGCACATTAGGAATTTGAAAAGTTCTCTTCATAAGAGGACTATGGTCCAGCAACTGTCTTGGCTGGTATCCCATAGACTGTCGCACTCCCTCCACCTGCCTCAGATACGGTGAGTACCTTGGCCTCCTTGAAAATGGACGAAACCTCTATTGGATTAGCCTACTAGGGACGGGGTCAATCCTCTGTTGGAATACTAGCCCCGGCCCGTTGGGAATGGGGCCAAGTCTCTATTGGATGATTGCCCCATTTGAAATGAGGTCAAATCTCTGTTTGATCATTGGCATCTCTACATTGAATGTGATCTTTTCTTGTAGTGGATACAAAACTTATCCACAACTGTTTGTCCCACCAGCAGAGCTAGAGCTGATTGCACGACTAAATCTGAGCTCCCTTCATGAGGTGGTGATGTATCCAACATCAGCTTGACGTGTGGCACTTGGACTTTGGAGAAGTTAGGATTAACCATGTTGACATTAACATTGGCAGGGAAAGGGTTTGTATCCACCAACATAGTGTCTTTCCTTGGGTCATGAAAATTGATGTGTCCTTTTTTGATAGCATCCTGCAAAACATTTTGAAACACAATACATGAATCAGTAATATGAGACATGCTATTATGCCATTTGTAGTAACACCATCCTTTCATCTCTTCCGGTGATGGGAGGTTATGCCCCCAGAGAGCTTGACTTGACCATCCTTGTGTAGTTGGTCAAATATCAAGTCTGCCTTTCACACATCAAAAGAATATTGTTTAGGTTGGATCGAGGCACGATTGGGTCGTTCCCCCTTGGAACTCATTCTCAACCTTAGCCATTGTTGTACACACATAAGGCTTCTCTGACACTATCTCTGCCAAGTCAACCTCAACTTTGACAACTCCACCATTGATGTGGTGTACATCATAGTCAAAGTTTGGAAGGTATGGTCCCAGTAAGGCACTTCTCATATTCTCCACTTCATGGAGGCTAGACTCTTACCTCACAACACAAGACATAAGGTGGAACAAGTAAGAGAACTCTTTGTCTCAAAACTTCTTTCTTAACTCAAAAGCTAAACTTCCTTGTGCCAACTTGACAAAATCTCTCTCTGTCAGGTTGACAAAGCCCCTGTTACGAGCAATCATGAAGTTGGTTAAGAAATGTTTCACTGACTCACCTGGTTGTTGCCGCATGCGTGCCAAGTGAGCGATCAAAACCTCAGGCTCAGATATGTAGAACTGAGCATGAAAGATTTGTTCCATATGCTACCAGGTCTGTACATAATTAGATAGCCAGTTGACATACCAGGTAAAAGTTGGTGCAATCAACGAGTTGCCAAAAATTCTTTATTTTACAAAATCTCCAACATCACAACATTGGACTGTGAAACGTCCAACATGCTCCATGATGGATTGGTCACCCATTCTCATGAAGGTGGCAAAGTTAGGTACACCTGCAACCTCTTGGGAATGGGTAAAGTCTATCTACCCACTTCGGATAAGGCTTGCAAAACATAGGTGGCATGGTGGTTCTAACCCCCATGCCAAATTTCTTGATAAAAAGTTGAGAAACCTGCTCCCTTAGGGCATTGGTGTCGTGCCTATGCCCCCTTGATGCCTCCTGGCGGCATGAACCCCATAGGGTCCATGCCTTGCCCATTGAGCTGGGGTGGTATAGGTCTAGGGTAAGCACATGGAAGAATGTGATCTCTACCACCTAAACCACCTCATCCTCCCATGTTGGCAGGTGCCACATAAGGCTTTGCGATTGGTATGGGAGGTGGTTAACCAACTCCTTGTACATGAGGTTGATCAATAGGAGTGTTGAACATGTGAACAAAATTTTTGCCACGTGGTGGTAATTCTCCTATTCTCATGTCATGGGAACCCTCCACTTGAGTAGTGTTTCTGACATCACCATGAGTCACGCGGTGATGAGATAGTTGGTTATTCACCGGTGGAAAATTCTCATGCCATGGTTGGCTACTCTAGTCCCTAACGGGAGGAATATTCGTACTTCCATTAAAATTATTTGGTGTTGAGTTAACACCATCTAGTGATCGTACCCTTGTTTGTGCCACTAATGATTTTAAATTTTTTCTAAATTCATCAAAATCATTTCTATTTTTATTAACAACTTCAATAACTTGACTTAAATGCCTATTTATTCGAGCATTATGAGATGGTAATTGAATAGTTACCTCTTGGTGGTTGTTCTTTGGCCTCTGGAGGATGTAGGTGACTACTCCTCCAAGATCAGCACTTGGCACCGACAGGGGTGGTGCCACATCTCCTGCCAAGTTGGTCGAACTTCTTCCGCCAAGGCTTACTTCAGCGCCGACCACGTGCCCTTCTTCCACATAAGTCTGCGGAAGATCACCTTTTAATTCCTCTTCCTTGGTGCCATCAGATCAAACACACTTTGTCCCACCGAGCGTGCCAATATGTTTAGGGCGCAGACAATTTTTGTGTTTGGACACAATTAATGGATTAAATACACACGGTTCACACCTTTTAAAACAAAGTTCGAGCGAGGGTGTTCGATTTCTATGATGGCTATCTACTCTATCTTTTGCTATTCCTATGGAGGTTCTGAGAAAGCTCCATACTAAAAAGGCTATGGCGATGAGCAAAGTAAATTCTTGATGAGATTTTTGTCTGTCATTTTCTCGATTGATTGCATTCTTGTATATATAGGACGTCGTGAAAATTACTGGCATTGGAGAAAGCAACTGCCATGGAAGTTACCTCGGACGTTGTAAATCGTGGGCATGATCTTCTTACTTCTTCAACTGCTCTAGATCATGTGTTGACATTTTATTCTCCCTCTTCGGTTTTGATATTATCTTGTTGGTGAGATACCTGGAGTATGAATATGGGGCATCAACAAGATGATGATACTAGATGGCGATGATGAGATAGCAGTAGTGCCATGTATGACACTTGGATGGCAATATTAGATAGTAGTACAGAAATATTACCATTAGACAAGAATGACACAACCATTAGGAATTATTACCTTTAGACAAAAATGACACGATGACAAATAATCATAATTATTTTCCAATAGGAATTATTGCCATTAAACAGGAATGACATGATGCAAAATAATTGTAAATATTTGTCACTAGGATAACATGATGGCATAATCCGTAATTATTGTTGGCTTAACTTAAAGTCAATAATAATTAAATAAACGGGCATAGGCGTGAATGGCATGGATACAGGTGACAAGGATGGTATGATGGCATAATTAGTAATTATTTATTATTAGGATGACATCATGACATTAACCGTAATTATTTGTCATTAGAATGCCATGTTAAATCGAAAGTATTGCCATCAAGACAGCATGACAACATTCTCCATAATTATTTGCCATTAGGATGGCGTGATGGCATTAACCGTAATTATTTGTCATTAGAATGGCATTATGGCATTGATCGTAATTATTTTCCATTAATCTAGCATAATAACATAATTCATAATTATTGTTGGCTTAATTTAAAGGTTATAATAATTAAATAATCGATTATAGGCGTGAATTGGTGACATGGATGAGATGATTACATTAACTGTAATTATTTACCTTTAGACTAGCATGATGGTATAATCTATAATTATTATTGGCTTAACTTAAAGCCAACAAAAATTAAATCATCGGTTATAGGTGCGAATAGATGAAAGGTATGACATCATGGCATAGACCGTAATTATTTGCCTTTAGAATAGCATGATGACATTATCCGTAATTATTGTTGGCTTAATTTAAAGTCAATAATAATTAAATAATCGGTTATAGTCGCGAATAGATGACATGAATGACATGATGAAATATACGATAATTATTTGTCACTAGGATAGCATGATTACATTATCTCTATTGTTGGCTTAACTTAAAGGCAATAATAATTAAATAAACGATCATAGGTGTTAAGTGATATGGATGGCATGATGACATTAATCATAATTATTTTTTATTAGGATAACCTGATGGCATAATCCATAATTATTTACGATTATTAAAGCATGATGGTATAATCTGTAATTATTTTCCATTAAAATTTTCTCTCTATTTTCACGTCACATATACTCCCTTTTTATTTTATTTCACTGAAAATATATTTTAGTCCAATATCAGAGCCGCGGAAGTTGAATTGGACCACCGCAACCCGATCACACAATCGACACCTCAGACTCTCGTCGATCATCGACGAGTACATTGTTAGAGGACGAAGAAGATGTTGTCGTAATCGACGAAATCAGCTGGGTAGCCATGTTCAGACACCTTCGCCTACCGTAGTGATCCAATATGACTCGTACTTGCAGTTCCGAAGCTGCCACCACGATTCCCCACCAAAAATACCTAAGTCATAAATCGCCATCAACTCCTCCGCCAATCCGCCGTCTGACGAGAATAGAGATATCATTTAGCGGTGGAAAAATTATTCGTTGATAAAGATGCACGGCGTTGTACTAGAAGCAAGATTCCAAGTATGGGAGTATAGACGGAAGAAGAAAACAGGCGAGAGGAGCGGTGGAAACTCCGAATCCAGCAACGGCGGACGAGATTTGAGGGATAAGGGTATTTTCAGTTTTTATTAATTTATTTATAACAATTTCATTTTTATAAAATAAATAATGACATGGCATTTTTTGGGTGTGATGTGGCAAATTTAATTTAATAGAATACGGAAAAAACCGACGACATGTCAGGATTTAAAAGAATTGCAATAGGTCATGTCAGCCGAATAATTCATAAAAAGTTATGTATATTCGTATATTTACACAATCGTTCGTGCCATCCTAAGACTTTTTGCCTAATCTAAATCTAAAGAATTATAATTATATATATATATATATATATATTCAAAGTTTGTTTCTCTTCTTTTACCCTTTTTGAGTTCAGGAAAATATACTATTTTTACAATTCTATAATACATAACCGCCTCCAGCTTCCTAATATTTTCATTAATTATGTATTTATCATTATAATATTTTAAACACTTTCTCCATTTTTTCCCTTCAATTAATTTTTCCTTTATAACTTTTTATGTACTTCTCGAAATATATTTTACTCTTCATAAATATTATATGTTATAATTTTTTGAGTTCAATGACATCAATTTTGATAAATTTGACTCAATTTGTGAAGAAGATAGTTCATGATGCATTACAAGTTTCAAATCCTTGTAAACTACTTTAGGCCAAGTCAGAACACTAATTAGATTTAATCGATTTGAATTAGACATACCTATCCAATATAAATATAATTCATATAACAAGATCCTTATTTCAAGATTCATTTAAAAGGCGAATTGATGATATATCTTCTTAAGTTAATGTAGCGAGTCAATAACTTTTGAACAATTCATAACAGTAATAAGGTTTAGTTGACTTGAATTGAACATATTAATAGAACCTAAAAATAACTCAAAATAATATTTTTCCTAAAATAACATAACTCATACCATGATCCATCTTTTAATAATCTCTTAACATGCCAATTGAGATCTTATATTTGTAAGTTAATTGGATGATGATCATTATCTCTTGATCAATTCAGATATTAATTGAGTTGACATTAGAAATGTCCTAACTTTGAATTAAAATGTTGAGTAACTATTTTTAAAAAGTTAATTCTTAAATATATAATTAAAATAAATTTTATTTAATCTCACTCTAAAATCAGTTTTGATTAAAAAAACAACAGATAGAATGTATGAATGTCAACACTGAGATATACCAAAACTATATAATTCATCTAACGTTAGTGTTGAAGCGACTTAGAGCACCTGAAATTGGAACTCAATCATTGATGGGGAATAGTCATTATTACTTATTTGGAAATTACTTGCAAGGCAAAGGCGTTTGGTACTCATTACAATCCGCAACAGGATTTTGTGAAAAGGTTTTATGATATGGATATTATGGGCCCTCACATATCCAATAATCTGGATATTATGCCTTTCAACTAATTAATTTTTTTTAATTCGGGTAAATGTTAATTTCGGCCAACCGGCCGAACCAAACTGCTAGTATTATATATGTGTTTAGTCTCTACTCTCTAGTAATTAAGCTCTGTTGGAAATGTAATGTCCAAACTATTGGTCCATTAACTTTAGTAGCATTGGGCCGGAGTATTTGACCTAAAGCAAGCTCACTAATGCGGAACGTGCTAAAGTTAGGTGATCGTTGCTCAAAACACTCTAAAACTTTGGGTTAGATACGGATGCACACTAAGATCAACTAAGTATTACCTTATAGCACACTCGTACGAGTAGCTAGGTTTTATGTATCCCATTGTCTAACCTCAAGATGTTACTAGCCAAGGGTTTATTAGTTGTCACAATACTAATAGGATTAATGGGATGCACATCTCCTAGCTGTACCACTACCTACTTCTCCTGAGGCTATCGCATTGGGGGCACATCGGTAATGAACACCCAAGTGCTCTTAAAAATTCCTAGGAGTTCGCATAGGTTTTTGGGCCTTACGAACCCAAGGCGAAGATGCTTAAGTCACTTAATGACATCTCTAGCATTCCGACTTGAACCGTGTCAATAGGTTGTGTTTGTTTCTGATCGCTCGGTGCAACACCCATAAATAAATCTTCCCTCAAAAGGTAGAATCAGGACTTGTTAATGAGAACCAATACCCCTGATCTATCCTATACTACACACAAATACATTCCGACCACCATTGATGCACAGGGACATAATAATTTGATCTCATATAAGCCATAACCCATGCAAGATTGCAAGCACCATGGTCTATGCATAATAAAGTCTTCATATCGATAAGCATACATATATATCCAACCTTATACTTTTTAAGGGGGGGAAGTTATAGCAACTATATCTCAAACAACCCAATAAGTAAAAAGGAACTTAGCCGACTATGGTAAGAGAAGCCAAAGAGGAAGAAGGGGAGAGGTAAATCTTCATAGAAGACCGTCTTCAAACTCCAATCACCTTGATTTACACCTTCCAATGATCCACCAAGTGCTCCAAGCCCCCTCTTGATCCTCTAGATGGTCTTCATATGGTTTGGAGAGGAGAAGGAAAGAGAAAAAATGAGCTAAGGTTATCTAAGGGTTTCTAAGGCTCCCCTCCTTTTCAAATAAGAGGGATATCTATAGAGTTATGCTCGGGCATGTCTAGGGTAAATTGTGCAGCTTGGCATGCCTACACAAATGTGCTAGCTGGCACGTCTAGCTGCCCTAACGCTCTTGGACTTCAAGATCAGTACTCTTCAGTCCTCCTCCTCTTGGCTTGGGCACGACCTCGATGTTGGCATAGGTTCAGGGATTCTAGGTTGTACGTTTTGGTGGGCGTGCCTACCTATACCCATGCTAGCTTGAATGCTCCATCATTACCAAGTCTCCAAAGGATTCCTCACGGTTGGAGCATGTATGGATATTTGGCACGGTTGGCGTTGTGCCTCCTGGCATGCCTTGATAAGCCTCTGGTTTTGGATTCCGACATTGCCGTATCGCCGCCGCTCGTTTGAACTATAAATTGTTCCCGATTCGAACCGATGGTGTCGCAATTAAATCTTCTTTCACTTGGCCATCTCAAAGCACTAGAAAACACATTAAAAGGACATGAATGGTTCGAGTGAGAGGAAATAACTAGAAGCCACCATTCCAACCGAACCGGGGCTTAAACACATAAAACTCGGGTCATACGGGGCTCAAAATAGCCATGATATTTGCTAAAATATGTAGCCACATCAAACTACTCCACACTTGAGTTTTGCTTTTCCTAAAGCAATACTATTAATCATACTCTAAAAGACGGACTCATGCATATAATGTGTATGACATTATCCCTTACTTTTGAAGTGTATCCTGCATCCCCCTAAACACTTATGCCATTCGGGTGCTAGTGGAAGAGACAAACCGTCAGTGAGTCTTGGCAGGGTTTGCCCGCCTTGAGAGGGCGAGTGCTTTTCACATTTTTGTGACAAATAATTCATGCACATGGCACCACATCTTATTTTAAGCTCCCTTGCTTGATTATTATCTTTAGGGATTTTTTGAGATGTTATATTTCTTTTTTTTTTGCTGTTTAAAAAAATCGTATAGGTTTTTTAATAGAGGTAATTATGTTTCTAACCGGACTTGAAAGTAACTAGTCTCCGGTCCATGCCCTTAGCATCATTAATGTTCTGGAAGATGGCAGAGTATAAGGTCGCCCTGTTTGTTTGGGTTGTAACCGACCGTCCATGACATTTTTTGGACTCATTGGCCTCTTTTCAGTGACCTATCAGAACCATACCCGTCCGTCTTGACTTCATACCATCACTAGGCAACTTTATTGAGGGGGATATGACATACACCCTAAAGCAATGTAACAATTTATACATATTGTCACAGAGGGCTCCCATCGAGGAACGTATTTCGTGGACGCTCGACCCTCTTCCACTGTGGGGAAGGAGTGTAATCGGTTCGCGCTGGTGGCGCAAGGTTGAAGTACTGGGTTGGAGTCACCATTGATCGGAAGAATCTTTAGGGTGAATCGAGCATCATGGTTGTCCATCCAAGTCGTTGTGGTTCGGGACGGATGCTTTTGACTCAGTCTGCAAAGTTGAGAATCATGAGTACGGGGTCGGTTACGTAACGAAAGAAACATAATGCTATCGTTCCTCCTGACACAAGAACGGTACTACTAGACGATATGTTTTTATGGATTTGGGTTATCGCACTTTTTAAAACAAGGTATTTAAGATGGTTTTGTATTTTTGGGGAGAGGCTGATTGATGGATTGGTGGATTAATGAATTGGCGGATTGGTGGACTTGAGTTAAAATGATTGCCTTAGTTCGAAATTGATTATTTTTGGTTTTTGCAATCGATTTATACTCTGGTGCTCGAGTTAAATTCTATCTTGAGTTAGATGATATTCATTGTTGACTTAATGACAAATATTGAGTTTGACTTTTGGGGGGTAATACTTTTGCGTAGACATAACGGAAAATATCGAATTTTATTTAAGTGGATAATACTTTTCCGTAGACCTAACGGAAAAATATGAAATTTAAGTTAGGTCGATGAGACATTCCATAGACTTAACAAAAAAATATCAAATTTTGTTTAGGTGGACTCGAATATTTTCTTATTGCCTACGTACCCGGATCTCGGGATTAAAGTCCGTATAATTGAAAATTGATAAATTTTGATATTTTTGTTTGTCGGGTTTGACCCCGAGTATTCAGTGTTTATCAACACGACTTGCAAGAAATTAACACTTACTAACTTTTGAATTTTTTGGAAGAGGGGTAATCATTCTTAATAAATAAATTTGAGAAAATAATTATTAAGACATAATTAGATGATGTTTTCCTTTTTAGGAATTTTCAAAATTTTATTTTCTTGACATAGTTTTAGTTTTCTGAACAATATTTCGAGATAGCTAACTTTTCGAAATTTAATTATTTTGAAATAATTCTAGAGAGGATTTTGGGGATCTCTAAACACTTACTCTATTTTTGAAGGGTTCATGATTTGAATAATTATTCTAAATAGCTAAAAACAAAGGATTTGCTTAGAATTTGTCATCACTTATTGTTAATTTTTTCATAGGCGATCCTTTTTACGGTTTGTGATGAGTGGCGAAGACCTAATGAATATTTAGAGCTTTAACAATTATTCAAAATAGTTAACTCTTAAGAGTTAACTATTTACGAGATAACCATATAATATTTTTTATACTTATTCTAGAGTTTTAGTGAAGTGATTTTTATGGATTTTTTATGAAGGAGGATGAGATGATGAATGTTTTGGTTTATTGATGATTATTCGAAATTGCTAACTCTCTCGGGAGTTACCTATCTTGAAGTAACCATAATAATGTTTTCTATGCTTTTTATATGATTATTTTGATGATATGTTAAGGTAGGTTAGTTAAAAAGGGTTAGGTTATAAAAACGGTGGAGGTGATAATCGATACATTGACCTATGCATTATTAAAATAGGTGTACAACCGTTGGGTCAGATGAGATCTCCGCGGTTAGTACTACAGACTATTGTTATTTGTTGATTTCTGATCGAATTGAGAAGGTGCACGCCCATTCACTAATTCAAAGCCTAATTTGAGGTCCGTGTGATGAGGCTCGGGTTACCCTTTCATTCGGAATCTGCCCCCACCCAAATCTTGGAGCTAACTTAAGGAGCTAGGGTTCCTCTTGCTCACATTCACAACAGCCTCATCTCCCTCTCGAAACCCTATTATCGCCGCTGCCAGTCCTCCGAATCTTATCCTCCGAATCTGTCTCTTTCATTCTATCTTCTTCTCTGATCGTCTAAAACGATCGGACAATGGGCACCACCCACGAGTCTCCTGCTTGACGACTATTTCCTCTCTTGCAACCCCTTTCTCTACCGATAGGTCACCACCGGCGACGACATTCATCTAGTCCATAGCTGGCAAGGCTATACGATCCCCGGTATTAATCGTATTCCTCCTTTTCCTGTTTAGATTCAACTACCATTAGGCCATTTAATTATGATCGTCTTTCAAGATGCTTGACGCCACAACGTTCCTCTCTCTTGACTCCATATTGACAACGTTTTCTACCGATCACCTCCGCCTCCTTGTTGCCTTCCTTCGACTCTGCCAATGAGCTAGTTATGCTCCCCTGTTTCTTTCTCTCACTTTTTGGCGAGCACCACGATTTGCTTGCCGATTTCAGGAAATGTCAACAGTAATTAGCTCTTCCTTAAACCTCTTAGTTAATGGAATTGAAATTAAATTGAGACTCTCCTCCTTAAACTTTTATGAATGGATTAGGTGATTAGGAAAATTACACCTGATATTAAACTCGAGAATTGTGTTGGTTTACCTGATCGAATTAAATTCAAACAAGAGAATCGGATCGGACGAGCTATTCGCTCGATCAAACTTATCTCAAATTTACCTAAAATTATAGTAAATTTTTTTTGGATTTAATCCCATCTTTCCTATCCAAATTTTAAGCATTCGATCTAAATTTTCACGGTTTGAATATGTTAAATCATAGGACGAGACCCGAACCCTTAAATAAATATATAAAATTTGATTTACATTGGGCCCAGATGAAATCGATAACAACAACTACCCCATTTGCATAGCCTTAGTGCAATGCAAAGGTGAAGCAAATATAAAAGGGTACCGACTTGGGTAGGGGCCAGTGTATAATAAGAGTGTCTTCCATTTAATGTCAGGGACGAGACGAAAATTTTATTTGAAAACAATTTCTGGGCGTAGAGTTAAGGCAAAAATAATTTGGAGCTCCGTTTAAGGCCAGGAAAATAGCTGAATCCATTTAACGTTTCGAAATAGGGCGAAAATTATTTTGAAGCTCCTTTGAATGCCCGGAAAACAAATGAATTCTGTTTAGCGTCTGAACACAAAACGAAAATTCTGTTGAGATGATTTTGTGCCTAGATTTAAGGCAAAATTAATTTTGAACCTTCACTTATAGCTCGTAAAAATAGCTGAATTTGTTTAACATCTCAAGATAAGGAAAATTCTATTAAGATAATTTTGAAGCTCCGTTTCAAGCACATAAAATAACTGAATTCGGTTAACGTCAAGAAACGAACAAAAATTCTTTGTTTTTTAAAAATAGTTTTGAGCCTAGACGTAGGATGAGATAATTTTCTAAGGTTTCTTTTGTAGTTGGTGTGGACTTCTCTAAAAAGCTAGACCTTAAGGCTTTTTGGTGATGTTAGAAACTTCTCATCTTTTGAAATGACCATAGAGTCTCTGCCCTTTGCTTCCATAAATAGATGTCGTTCCTCATAATTTTTCCTCAAATAAATTCATCTTCTCAACCCAATTCCTCTCCATTAAGCGGCCAGCCTTTACTTCCGATTGTGCCTCTGGCTGATTACTAAAACAATCAAGATTGGAGAGTCTGACGATGTGATTGTGAAAGGCTTGTACGTAAGAGGGCGACCTCTTTAGGGGAGGGAAAGCTAAGAATCTTCCTTGAGTTCCAACAATGGTAGGTATGTCCCTTAGCTTTTCATGCCTACCTGTTCTGTCTATTTATCATTATGCTGTTTTTACTGTGTTCTGAACTCAAGTTTTACTCTTCCCGGTTTGACTTGTGTTATCATTACGGTGAGTGACTTTTGGTTGTCAACGGGCAAAGAGTCCACATTGGCCTTCTTCGATCCGGCTCTTCTTTGGATAAAGTTGCATCTAAATTTGCCCTTGAAATAGCTAGGCTCCATATTGTTATGGCACAAGCTATGAAGCTCGAGGATATCACTATAATTTTTATGACAATATCAGCTCACTCACGCTCTCCATATAGGGGGGTCTTACATCTCTCGTGGTGAAAACTTACGAAGGATAAGGTGTCATAGCCCTTAACTCTTGCTTCAATTGTGACTCGCTCTCTCTTTTCTTGGGACTCGTTTCTCGTGGTGAAAACTTACACGAAATGAAGGGCGGAGTGTCTTTTTAAGAACTCTTGATCATGTGGTGATTCATTTTCCCTCTCTAATTGTTCCCCTTGGAACTGGAAGGAAGGAGTTTTCATGTTTATCGGTCCCCTATCATTCAAGCAACTTAACATCCTAGGGTAAGGGCGTTCCTTCTCTTGCATCCCATATCATATTTTGTTGCTGGGATAGCCATATGAGGATGAGTGAGGGGTATTATTAGCCTTTGGTCCTGAAATGATTGTAGGGGTATGTTGTGTTGGTAGAGCATGCAACTGATTCACCAATCTGGGACTAGTGAATTTCTTTTTTCTTTTCTTGTGGAACACATTTTCCATTGACACTTTTCCTATAAAACTCGTCCCTTGTCCCTTTACCTCTTCACTTCTCTCCATTTTCTCTTTGTCCTTTCCCTATTCTTTAAACACGCCCAAAACTAAGGAGATTTTCTCCAAACTCTTAGGCACCACCAGTTCATCCATATAGCCGAATGCATCCTCCTTTGGATATGGCTCACGTGCATCTTTTTCTCTTGGTTTCTGGTTATGATCCTCTTGATCAAGCAGTTGACCGACAGCTCACGGGAGATGATGAGGGAGCATAGGAGATGATTTTCCCTTTCTCGATGTTAGGAGTGAAGGCTCTGGTTCTGTTAGTCCAAACGTTGTTATTTTGTGCTCTTCTTTGTTTATCATTTCCTTTTGTGCTTTGTTTTGAGGTCCCTTGTATTTGAGATGATGAAGATGTTTTAATAATAATCTTGATTTTATCTTCCCGTCTCTATCAACTCATTGGATTGAAGGATTTGTATCGAGATATTGTTCCGATCCTTGTTTGCTCTATTGCCTACACAAAAGGTGAGCGGGGACTAGGCAGTAAAAGGGCTATCCTTATCTAAAAATCCAACCTTATTTCTTTTGGGTCCTCACTCCTCTCATCCTTCTCCATTCCTTCTTTCCCTTTCAAAGCTTTATCGATCCCAAAATTGAGGTTTTTCGATGTGTGGCATCCTCTTTGTTTCCGGCAATGTCTGATTACTCAGAGTGGGTGTTTGTCATAGTGTTTGGAATCCTTAGACTTCTGTTTATGTGAACGCAATTGGCATCCCTCCAACAGCATGTTGAGGAAGCCGAAAGGAAGTCCTGAAGGTGATTAGTTATGCCTTTGTCGATGGGTCAACGGTCGGCGTCTTGTTTGGTTTTTGTTTTTCACTCTTGTACCCTTCATATTTCATCTTGTACTCTTGTTGTACCCTACTCCTTCCTTTGAATGTCTGTTGTATTTAGAGTGTTGAATAAACTATTCACCCTCATTTTTGCGTCTGCCGAAATCCTTCACCGACCATGGTAGTGGGAAGCCGACTTCTTCCCATTATACTCTGCCAAGACTTTTGTTTCGGTCCCGGAATCATTCCCGGTAAACTTTCCCCTTACCAATATACCTTTTTCAGGCTGCTTCATCTAGATATGGTGCCACTCAATCCTATCAGCGCCTTTTCCCCAAATGGCACATGCCTAACTTTCAAAGAAGAAAGGTTACATCCCCCTTTTTCTTCTTTTACACTCGTAGCGAGACATGGAGAATCGTTGGCCCATAGCCCTTTTGGTCACATCAACTTATCCTTTTTATCCTGATCATTTTATCTACCCTGAAATTGTTAGTGCTACACATTTCTGTTTGTACCGATGACATCGACACACCTCCTGGCACTCCTTGTGAATTAATGTTATGCATGGACGCAAGAAAGATTTTTCAAACAAGTGCTCAGTTTTCAAACATGTTATGCATGGATGAAAGGATACAAGGAAAGTCGCTCCGCCAGCTTTCGTCAACTTATGGTTCAATTATTTTGATGCACTTCCGATCTTTTGATGAACTTGACCAACATGCTTCTAGTTATACTGACGTTGAGGCTTCTTCTAACCACCTAGTGAAGTAATCAATGGTGGCTAGGATGAAGCGGTACGCATTTGACAATTTGGGTTCAATCATTCTTATCACGTTGATGTACCAGACGCAAACGGCCAAGGTGACGACATCACATTCAGGGAAATTGACGATGCATGAAGTTCATCAGCGTAGATCTGGCATTTGTGACTGATAACGCTTGTAGCAAGCGCTCAAAAATAACCTTATTAGTGACGTAGTTAGGGTCGAACTTTCCTAGGGTCTCTTAATTGCTTTTACTCAGAGTTGTGAAAAGTGTCAATCGGTTTAACTGGGTTATGGTGTGAGTTCCACAATTATCAATCTAAGAAATAAAAATTGCAAATAAGAAGAAAATAAAACAAGTTAAAGACTACATCATTGAGGGTTTTGATTAATGGCATGAAACTTCTTAGAGTTCGAATCCCCCAAGGGTATCGAAATTCACAAATGATATTCAACTTCAACAATTTATGGAAAACAAGATAAATTCAATTCATGTCGCATTTCTTCAACTAGTCCGTCTACCTTGTCTAACGTGATAAAAATGCTCTCGAGTTAGCATCTTGAGCAAAGGAGATGGGGCTTTAAAGTTGTTATTAAGTCTAGCAACCAATTCGTGCGGGCGTTTATATTGAGCTAATCGATAACTTTGTACTCGATCTACCTTATTGTACTCAAGAATTTGTTGGCGAATTCTTCATTGACGAGAGATTGTTGGCGGGACCTAATTATTTTTCGACTAGTCCTCCGATATCGTCAGCTATATATGGGTTAGGGAGCATATTCCTTAGGCCCGATGACATGTTCCTCAGGTTCAGGAACGTGTTCCTTTCCTTCCATTCTCGTAGGTGTTAGGTCAGCTTCCTCTTGACATTCCGGTCTACCGTAAAATGTTCTGGTGCTAATCATCCTTCTTAGTCTTGTGATATTGGCGACTGGAGAGGGGTGACAATGACATGAGACATTTTTTGGTGTAGTCCTAAGCCATAGCTATTGGGACATCCTTTTCGAGGAAGGGGCCCCTCGCATCACCACTACTAAAACTGTCTAGGTTGACGCTTTTCCAGCCTTGTATGTGATGACACAGCTCAACGACTAAAATTAGTCTACGGACATCATGAATAGATTCATTTATTGGTCGTTCCAGGTGAAAAAGTTGACCAACTTGGAATTCATTAGGTCGTGGAGCTTCTTATGAAAGCTTTCACACTTGTGCAAGTTTTTACCTCTTCAAGTCCCGTGATAGGGATAGGTTGAGCATCCCCGTTGTCCTCCAAGAGTGGTACCCATGGGTGGTTGCCGCACTTGTGCATACTTTGGCGCGTCCCATCCAAGCGGACTTTCACTCTACCGTTTAGGAGTCCAACTGGGTGAGGTATTGTTGACATCACTAGGGCGGGTTGTTAAACTAGAGGTGCTCGGATAAAGAAAACTCTTGTAAAGGGTTACTCTTGTAAACTGGACATCATCGTTTTTGTGCCATGGGATGCCCATCTCTGCGGCTGGTTTGAAATGACTTATCATCCACATGACTGGGGAAGGTTTCCGCCAATATTTCGAATAAGGGGTTAACTTTGAAATGGTCTTCGTGGAAGATCCTTACGGCCTCTTCGTCGATCAACCCTTCAAATATTGGGTAAAGCATTACTTCTTATAGTATGAGTGCCAAGGTTGGAACCCTTGTCAGCCCGGTCGAGCCCGTGTGGAGGTGTTATAGTAAGGGATTATTTTGACACATGTTAGTCCTTCAACCATAGTGAGAATGTTGACGGCGATTGGCCTTTTCAAGAACAACCTTTCCGAGAGGATTTTGACCATCTTGGCTCTTTTATTACGTGTGTAGACTTTTTTAGGGGCTTAGCTCTTGGTATTCCTCGGCTAGAGAGGCCATGTCGGCATCCTTCAATGTGAAGCAATGGTAGCCAGGATTCCAATAGTTGATGATAGTGGCTAGGAATCGTGTGTATACTGGCACATACAACAATTTTTTGTGATGTTCCCGTATTGATCCCAAAAGAGGGCCTCTTCCTTGGGTGGGAAGGACGCCCAAGTGTCAGTGAGGTACTTTCTTTTGCAGGGTATTATCCTTATATTGGTTTTGAAATCCGAAGGCTCACCATTAATCACAGTCGAGGATGTCACCTTTCACTTTTTGTTCCTTTGCCATTTCATATGCGGCATCCTCTCATCGTCTATAGGGCCTATGTAATTTGTTAGGTCGGCCATTCGATATATTTTATTCCCGACATAATAATATTTTGTAAAAAACCAAATTATGAAGTTTATCAAAAGAATAAGAAAGTGCAAATGCATATGGATGATTAGGGCATAATGTATGCCTTTGTCTTTCCATCGTGTTGCTTACCCGAGCCATAT
Source organism: Linum usitatissimum (assembly GCA_030674075.2). Lineage (NCBI taxonomy): Eukaryota > Viridiplantae > Streptophyta > Magnoliopsida > Malpighiales > Linaceae > Linum > Linum usitatissimum. The sequence continues at coordinate 1,453,939 of JAUJYP020000657.1, forward strand.
TCAAATGAGATCAACCCTTACATAGAAAGTCTTATATCAAATTACATAACCAAGAAACATACTACATGATTTCCTTACTCAACCTCTACCCTTATTGCCCCTTTTTTGAACTTGGCACAAACGTGCACCTCAAACACGTGAGGTGTGTACGCCTTATATGGAAGACACCCCCTATCTTGGCTCATCTCCCTTAATAACACCATATCTTTTAATCAAGGCCCATCCATTTCTTCTTCCTTTCGTGGACCTTCCTCTTGTAGTAGGCTTCACATTCTCCGTAATCTTCCCCATGTACCTCGTATGTAAAGGCGCCTTTGTCCTCCGTGTTTTGTCCAAGGTTTTGAAAATTGGACAGGAGATTGAACCGGTGAGGCTATGTGTTTAGGTTTGATGGTTCAACTAGGGTCCAATCATTTTCAGAACCGGGTTGGACCATTTTAATTATTAATTAAATAAATAAATATAGTTCAGCCGGACCGAACAATTTTTGATTGAGCTGGATCAAAACCGACAGTATAGACGGTTCAATATCATAATCTAACTTGTAGAAAGTATAGTTATTGAATCATTTTTTAAGAAGTTTCAAATTATATAAATGATATGAAGATTTTATTAATCAAATAATTAAGATCTAATGTACAAGTTACTTAATTTGTGGTAAGATGCTACTTTTTTGTGTTAATTAGTTGTCCTAATGTTTATTATTATCAATTAAATGCATGTGTTAATGAAATTATGATATTAGTAGAGATGGTAATCGCTCATCCTTTCTACTTGAAAGACCATGGTTCGAATCTCACTCTCACCTTTCCAAAATGTACTTCATTAGGAATCGGGCAAAGCAGTGTATTGCGGCGCCCAAAACCATCCATTGATCAAGCAGCGCACCCAATGTGGACTTGTGTATGATTAAGCCGATCACGCAAGTCCTGGTAAGGTAATGTAGTGTGCATGCCAGTCCTCGTTGAAACTCTCTGTAGCAACTTGGAAGCAGGTAAAATGTGTTCATGCTTTAGTACCATGATGCCCAATCTATATGTAAGAAAGGGCAACCCTACCGTCTCTAATTGGCGATGATTATCCTCCTTATCTTCTGCAGCATGAAGGTCGGCCTATCTTTCACGAACGTGTTGGTGATGCAAGCCATTAAGTATCCTAGGACGCGGTCCATCTCCGTGTCTAGCATTTCCTACTCCCACTTGCTGCCACCTCTCTGATAACGAGAAGAGCTCGGGTAGCGGATCATTCATCAGACTGATCGTACCGTCACTAGGCTCATCTGGGACAACACAATGTGTGACTGAAGCAAACATTGTACACTATTTTAAAACTCCCGATATGATGCATATGATGTATGATGCATGTTTTTTTTCTTAGGGTGGAGTTTCCACGTATTCCTCGGTTGGGTGTTGGTCAACCAAGAGTTAGTACACATTGGGTTACTACTTTCACCTAGATTTTATTTTACTGATGTCGCGGTAAATAGGCTCTAGGACTTAGGGCTGGTTTTGGGAGGAAATCTATCATATTAATGCAAGGGTGGGTTGTTCCCTAGAGTGAAGGTTCCTAAACTGTTTTGACTTACGCCCTATACTCGAGCTGCTCGACATGTCAATGTATGATTCGAGAAATCGGTGACCAGGATGCCATTGCAACCCGTAGAGCACCTACTACCCCTGATTTTTCTAAATTTCAAGCTTGGGCATAGAGTTTATCAAAACCACAAACCAAATTAAACCCTAAAACGTAGCATTTAATACAGGAAAGCACCCAAGACTTATCATGATTTTTTTTGCACTTCGCCTTGAGGGAATGGTTTCGGAGTCCCTAGAAGAGTTGCCATCTGTCATGAAGACCTCCTGTCTAGGAACGCATTCTGCCGTGTTCCGCCCTCTTCCGCCGTGGGAAGGAGGGTGATCGGATCGCACTAGCTGCGCAAAGTTGAAGTACTGGGTTGAAGTCGCCATCAATCGAGAGAATTTTTAGGGTGGATCGAACACCCTATTCGTCCGTCCAAGTGGTCGTCGTTCAGGACACACGCTTTTGACTCGGTTACTGAAATCAAAAATAATTTTTTCGTAGGCAATGTCTACGACAAAGCAAAAAATGCCTGCAACATTTATTGCCGCCATAAGGCTAGCTTTGTCACAGGCAATGCGTGCGACAAGCCCGTGGCAGGCGCATAGAAGAGCGTGCGATGAGCTTGTTGCACCTGCTCCTGCGATAACCTCGTTGAACGCGCGCCTACGACAAAGCTATTGCACCATTTCTGACATGCGTTTAATGCTATCTGGCTCTAATCCTACAAGTCTATGATCCATAATTTACAGTTCGTAGGTAGTTTTAGTTACGAAATTTATTGATTTCATGCAAGCGAAATAAGCTGGAATAGAACCTATTCTGAATTATTATTGAAACCCCATATGGCACAACTATAAGAGTATGAACGAAGTACTGTAACAATACTAAAACAAAACAACAAGTGTATCATATCATAGTACAACAACTCATAGAGATCAACAACAGAATGTCTTAATACAAGGTACTACAATATTCATAAGGGCAATTTAATACTACAACTACTACAACATCATCACAGAGGACTATCATCTTCACGAGGTATCATTCCTGGGTGGGAATCTGCACATAAAAAATAAGAGAATGTACATGTCGTAAACATAGTTTTAAAAGCAATCAAACAGTAAACAACACTCACACTATTTAATATTTGAGCAAGGTCATGATAACCATCACCTTCTTCCTAAGCAGGAAAGTTTTCCATTGGGTTGACTTTTTATTGTGGCTAGTAATAAAACTTTGGTCAATTCGGATTGAATGGAATACATGGAATAGTGAAAGAATCAAAACCACAAGCACAAGCACAAGCGGAGGCTGTAAGAGATTGGGTAGGAACAAACGACGACTGGCCAACAGTTAAATTAGGCGAAACAAAGGAAGAAGAAGTACCAAACTACTGGCACATCATGGAGTACATCGTCGACACATGTTGAGTCATCAACGCCAACTGATGTGACATTCTCTCAAACTGAGTAGCAGCACTCGAAGAAACACTACCACACATAGAGCAGAAGGAGCTGATGAGGATGACGAACAGGTGCCAGCCCTACCAAATAACTTCAATACAAAGCAAAAAACACTTCAGTTCATATAAAGGTCTAATTAAACTGACCTACCAGGATAAAAAGAAGTATTGAAGTTGTATGTTATCATAGTAGGAGTGAACCTCAAACCCATCATCCGTACGTGGCCTCGATGCTCAGTCATATTAAGTGGTTGAGCAAACGAATCATTAGGTCCAACCTCAGTGGGAGCGCCATCACGCTCTAGCTGTAGTATGACTCCTAAAAATCATAATAAAAATAATTATTTACACTAGCTATATCTCCTATTCTTGAGGTATCTATGGTTAAAACTAGTTATATTACCGCCACAACTCTTGCATGCTTTGACTTCTAGCTTCCATCCGGCCACTAAAAGAACTTGATGAACATTTTACCTCTCAAAGGTGGCTTACCCAACTTTGCAATTATATTTTCAACATATTGATTCCAAGTCCTTATTCCTCCTCTATGATTTTCCAATTGGAGTTCTCGATTTTCCTTATTTCTATGAACTAACCTCCCTAAAATAAAAGCTAGTTGAATCAGTAATTCTAGAGACAATATGTAACTGCAATTTGGTACATATTTATTTAATACCTGAAACTCCTTGTCGTTTACTCGCTCCAAGTATGTTACCCAATTAGCCATTGGACAACCCGTCAGAGGATTATTTGCAATCCACTCGAGTGGGACGTCATTCCTTTTTGTATGCCTCAACTTCTCCCTCCAAATCATGAGCCTTGACTTCCCCCAAATTCGACCAACATTTTTGTCCCAATACTTTCGATCTTCAACCATCTAATACAAAATTAGACATTATCATGCTGAATAACATTTAGAACTTATGACTACACACACTACTTACCAACAGAAACTGCTCCCAACCTTGGGTCTTCACTTGTGGCGACATCTTCTTCCAATCAATTGGGGAGATCGGATAATAGTCATAATACCTAGAACGCTCGCCTATATACGACCCCATGAAGAAACGAAGATTGCCGATAGGTCTAACACCTAAATTTTTCAACTCTAACATGATCTGATTGCCCGATGCCACTATATCCCGAAACTCGGAATACTTCATGTCCAATTGTTTCTTCAAACCTTGACGATATGGGAAAACAATATACAATTTAACTAATTGTACTTACCTTAACTCATAACTAACTACTTAATGCATTTGGTACCAACCTATAATCTCCAAACGATAATGTTTCGAAGGAGCTCTGTTGGAAGAAGATCCAGTCATATGTGTCTCTATGTCATGATTATCCTTATCCTCTAAGTGCTCATCCTCATTATGATCATACATGTCTTAAAAGAAGCCAACATAAACGAATGAACGCAAATATGATAGCATTGATAAATATAGAAGACGCCAACATAAACTTCAACTCTCATTCCTTTTCAAAATCAATTACACCACTCCCAACAATTTGTAAGTCTGGAATGTTATCAGTTACAGGTAAATATTGTTGAGCTAGCGCTATACAGTACTTATGAGATATAGCACCATCATCACCCATCTTATAGGTGTCTCTTGGCTTGCAATGAACTGGAATGCACCATTCTGGATCACCAGTGTCATCGACATAAAAAACCATACGTGCATTAGTCGCATTAATATATGGCTCATCCTCCATGGAGAAACCAGATTGGCCCACTTACACTTGAATAGTATGATTGTTCGAGTGTAGTAATCCAACTCTACAATTTCTAATAACTTTCCATAAAACCATATGTCACTGTGGATTGGTTTGTTATCAAAAGCGCTTGAGACACTGTCAGTGCCAAATTTAGCAGTCACACCACTATTTTGTGTTTTTAGATGGATCCAGAATCTAATGAAATGGCAATGATCGCTTGGTCAGTATAACATTGTTAAGAAATTAGCTCAATGTCTAATGTTAAGAAACTAGCATATTGTTAAGGAGCCAAGACTTGTACCTTGTTTTGGAACAAACTTGGAATCTTTTTGTGTACGGCTTTGTTAACAGCAGTATCGCTGGCACGCCTTCCACCCAAGGTTCTCCTAGTCTCTGCTTTGCATGCTCTACATATTAACAGTTATATGGTGTGAACACTAGAAATATTGGACATACACAATGGCTTTTATGGTTTTATATACCCCAAGTAAGGCTCATCTATTGGGCAGTTCATAAGAACATATCGATGTTCTTGTGTCCACTCCATATATGATAGTTTAAAAGCTTCACCCTTTGCAAGAGGAACTCCATTCCAAAATGGAATTGATGAATCCTCATCTATCTCGGGATCTACAGCCACACGCTTATCCTGATTATATCTTGTCCCAACCTCGTCTTTAAAGTACAACGATGCAAAGTTGAATAGCTCTTCAGAGAGTTAACTTTATGCACGAACCATCGAGATGTGCTTTGTTACTACATAAACTTTTCAGTCTCCCCAAGAACCTATACATATAAAGGTAATATATGGTGAATACCAACAAGTCTTAGAGAAACAAAATTGTTGAGAAAAGATGAAGATTTTTGTTGCTGGATATACCTCTCAATCGGATACATCCATCGATATTGAATAGGTCTCGCCAAGTCCAACTTCATCTATCACATGGAGAACATCATTACTGTGTAAAATGACAGTGGGAAGATAATCTTCATATGACATAGCGACAGAACAAAGCGCTCTTGCAATTTCGGAAATTTTGATAACTGGAGAACACAACTCCTTAAAACAAGACCCAAATTCAACCAACACCCTCGAGATAGATATAGGAAGCACATTTCTTATCTCTAGGGGCAACAAGTCATGCAGAAGCATATGATTTTCATGACTTTTCAACCCAAAGATTCGATGATTTTTCAAGTCCACAAACTATGACTATTAATAGCATATCCATCCGGGAATGACATCCCCCTCAATGATTTCAACACTATGTCAATTTTATTATTATCCAGTGTAAATGAAGCAGCATGACAAGTTTTTCCATCTAGTAGTGGCCACAACTCATTTCTTATCTTCATTGCTCTCAAGTCTTCTCTCACTACTAAATGGTATTTTCTGAGTAAGGTGAATAAAATACAACCGCACACATTCTTCTCAATGTGCATCACATCAAAATTATGACGTAATAAATTGAACTCCCAATAGGGAAGCTTGAACAAAATGCTTTTCTTCTTCCATTATGGTGCTAACCCTGCTAGTTTCTCTTGTGTCTTACCAAATGTGACATCCAACTCTGCCAGTTGTCCTAAAATATTTGTACCCTACAATATCTTTTGTGGATCTCACTTTTCCACTTTACCATTCAATTTGCTTCTTTTTTTTGCAATCAAAACTTATGACCACTCGAAAGAAACCTTTGACTTCCCATGAAACGGGGTTTCCCTCAGGCAATCAGTTTGACATTATCTGTGTCATAATTACAGGTTGACAAGAGAGTGTAGTATACATCTTCCATCCCGATAAGTTTCAAAAACTAGGATAGTCACTTATAGTCCACATGAGGGCTACTCTCACAGTGAATGTCTCTTTCTTCACTTCATCATATGCGTCAACCCTTGTGCATAAAGTATTCAACTCTTCAATCAATGGTTGAAGGAATACATCTAAGTCGTTACCAGGTATCTTAGGTCCTGGAACTATACCAGAAAACATCAAATCAGTTTGTTTCATACACAACCAAGGTGGATGCTATATGGAATTAGCACGAACGGCCAAGTACTATGACTTGTTCTCATAGTTCCAAAAGGATTGAAACCATCAGTTGCTAGCCCAAGACGCACATTTCGGGACTCATTGGTAAAATCAGGATACTTCCTATCAGAACTTTTCCATGCTTCTACATCTCTAGGATGTCTAACCATTCCATCTCCACTTCCTTTAGTTGCATGCCAAACCCTTTCATTAGCATTTGGAGCCAAATATAACCTTTTCAGTCATGGAAATAAAGTAAAATATCAAAATGTTTTCTTTAGTCGAGGCTTTGTCTTTTTAGCAATATTGTTGTCCACATCCTTGTATCGCGATGCCCCATAAATTCTACGCATCTTCACTTCACTATCTTCGCCAATTTACAACAAAAAATCATTCCAACACGCATCGATCTTCTTATATGTTGAACCAAGACTTTGAAGTGTTTTTTCGCCTTATAATTTGACTGAAAGCCTGTCCAAGAAATTCTAGAATCTTACATTACTTTGTCGCTTATCTTGTGCAGATATTTGATGTGATACAAATGCATCAAGAAGGCCAACTTAGGAAACTGCTTAGGACAACCGTCGTATAAATGGTTCTTGATTTGGTTGATCGAGCGTGGAAATATCCTCAAAGAGCGGTTGTGTTTCTACTTCACCAACAGTTACAACTACTTTAGTAGCCCAAACTCTAAACGAATCATTTACGATGTTCTGCATCATGTTTGGCTGAACAGGTGATGCTTCATCAATCACTACATGAACGGCTTCTTACATGTCAACCTCTTCTTCAACTGCTTGAACAGTAATCGAAACTTACCCAAAATCTATCGACAGCTCTCCATGCAAATTCCAAGTTCTGTAACTCAAGGGAAATGCCTTCTCCCGCAAGTATAGCTCCACCTTAGCATGTGGTCGCCACTTTTTGAATTTACATTTTGGACAAGGACAGAGAATATTTACTCCATCCAGAGCATTGGATATTGAAAAGTCTAGAAATTTCTAGACACCAACATGATACTCGAGAGTATGATTCGACTTTAGCATCCATGACTTGTCCATCTAATTATAACGATTAAGTTATATACCTAAATGATAAGAATTATTACTTTAAACACATATAATTAAATATTATTCATCTATCCTAATATAAATAATTATATATGTATATTGTAATAAAGCATTGCAAATTACAATCAAGCTCTTTATTAAATTCAATACCACAACTTGATTTTCTAACTAAATCAAATAATTTGATTATTTCCTTTTTTATGAACTTGACCAACACGCTTCTAGTTATAGTGACAATTGAGGCTGCTACTAACCAGTTAGTGAAGTAATCGATGGCGACTAGGATGAAGCGGTGCCCATTTGATGATTTGGGTTCAATCATTCCTATCATGTTGTTGTCCTAGATGCAAACGACCAAGGTGATGACGTCACATTCAGGGAGTTAGCGGTGCTTGAAGTTCATCGGCATAGATCTGACATTTGTGACTGATAACGCTTGTAGTGATCGCTCAAAAAACAACCTAATTACTGACGTAGTCAGGGTCGAATTTTCCTAGGGTCTCTTAATCGCTTTTACTCAGAGTTGAGAAAAGTATGAATCGGTTCAACAGGGTTGTGGTGTGAGTTCCAAGATTAGCAATCTAAGAAATCAAAAATGCAAATAACAAGAAAATAAAGAAAGCTAAAGAGTGCACGATTGAGGGTTTTGACTAATCGCATGAAACTGGTTAGACATAGAATCCCCCTAGGTTATCAAAATTCATAAATGATATTCAACTTCAACAATTTATGAAAACAAAGATAAATTCATTTCACAATTGCATTTCTTCTCTAATCAAATCACGCCCATTCGGGTCTGCTAATTTTCTTCCTACCTACTATCCTAATCCACTCTTTTGGGCGAAAGAGCTAAAATCTGCTATGCGATAAAACAAAAGAGAAATGCTTACACGATGGAAAATTCTATTCCCTCCCGGATGAGGGTTAACGACTAATTTAGTTTTTTAATTTTGATGCCCTAGATATGCAAGTTGTTTAGAGACAATCACAAATCTAACAAGATCCTATTCAAGTTGATCATGCTAGAACAGAAAAGAAATCAAAATTAAACATAAACAAACATCCATCCATCTCGCATAAATGAAAAATAGTCTAATAATCATTTGTTCATAAGGAATTACCTAAGGTTTATCTAATCTAACCATGAAGAGTTTAGCTACTCATAATCTTGAAGAACTAAAAAAAATCAACAAATGAAACCATTGATCATAAATTTACACAAAAAATTATGAAAAAACTTAATGTCACAGATTCCCGTCGAAGAACTTGATTTGCGAATCTTGATTCTTCGTTGCCGATTTGAGCTTCTTAAAGTGGATGTCTTCTCATTGCTCCAAAATTTCTAAACTTTTCTATGAATTTCGTCTAAAAAAGTGTCCCTTTTAATGGAGGAGAACCGGTCTTTAAATAGAATTTTAGATCCTTCTTTCCGTGAGATTTATCATAAATTGCGGCTTACCTGTGTCGAAGATTGCGCCTTAGTCGAGCAAGTTATTAATAAGGCCTAGGCGCAATCTTTCAAAATGATTTCTTATTCTTTTGTCAACATTTGCGCCTTGCTTTTCAATAATTTGTAAGACAGTTACTAACTGTCCAAGGCTCAAATATTGACAAAATATGGCACTTATGTTCTTTCGGCTCCTCGATCCGTCCTAGCTCATTTATGCATGCCTGTATTGGTCCGAATAATTCATCGATATTGTCATGTGTAAAAAATATATAAAAACACTGTAAAATGACATCAAATGGACCCGAAACGGGTTTGAGACACTAAATCGATATAGAAGCTAGAAATGCACAAAACACCCTAAACATCTAGCCAAAGCTACACAATTATGCATGAAATGTCTCTCAAATGAGAGCGATGAACATGGTAAATAAAACATCATCAGTGATACTTGCGAGCATATGCGATACAGTCCGACTTCGTACGGGTCCAATAATATCCTCTCATTCAGATCTTACATGCCATAGCATGTCCACCATAGTGAGTATCACAAATTCTCACATGAACCTCCTCTAGGATGTACCGTGTTTTGTTAGAGTCTACACATTACAGGAGTGTAAGATCATGGTTCCATTTGTAGAGGGTGGACACATCGATGTAGAACCCTGAAGTGAGTCTCTGTATAGTCCTTTTATAATTCTCGGATGCCTCTGATGGGTATTCTTTTCTCTGAATGTAGGTTTTTATGTTGTGGTACCAAGGTTTATCGTTTGACTCCTTTTACAAACTAGGTATGTGGGATGGGTCCTCTTGCTTTGGATTTGGATTTGGGGAATGGCGTCTAGCTTTCCCAACGTGTACATTGATGACAGGGTAGCAAGGCATCGATGATTTGATTATCGGCTCTCAGTATGCGATCCAACTCGATGCTATCGAAGCTTTAGATCATTTCTTTGATGTAACTCTGGTAGTAGATAAGCTTTAGATCAGTCATATGGCTGATCAAATACCGAGAGAACATGCCTCATACTCAGCGATGTTGTTTGTACAGTAGAAGGTCAGTTTGGAGGTGATGGGGTACATTTTCCCATTGGGAGAAAGGAACACCTCGCCTATACCATATCTGAGGCCACTGCATGCCCCATCTAATTTCATGATCCATGGTCATTCTTCATCTTCGATATCTTCCTCTTCTTCGTTATTCAAAATACTCTCGTCGGGGAATTCTGATACTAACGAGTTAGAGTCAACTATAGGATATTCCCCTAAGTGATTTGCTATTGGATTTCCCTTGATCACTTTATTTGCCACGTACATGATATTATACTCGGCTAGCTGGACCTATCATCTTGCTAGGCGATCGGTGCAAACAGGTTCCCATAACATGTGCTTCATAGGGCCTCAATCTTTTGGCCGTCAACACTAACTCTCCGCGTGTAATGCCTTAATCTTTTGGCCACCCACACTAACTCTCTGCATGTTCTTTCGAGGTTAGAGTACCAAGATTCACAATTGGTGTACATCTTGCTGGTATAGTAAATGGCGAGTTATTTTTTCCCTGATGAGTCTTTTTGGGCTAGCATAGCTCCTACCGAGTTCTCAAACACATCAGGTACAACAACATCGGTTTACCCATTATGGGAGGCATTAATACTGGTGCACTTTGGAGTTACTCCTTAATCTTTTCGAACGCCAATTGGCAATCGTCATTCAACTCCACTGGCTAGTTCATTCAGTGGAGTTTGAATATAGGCTCACACGTCGGGGTTAGGTGTGAGATGAAACAGCTTTATAATTCACTTGTCCAAATAACCTACGTACTTACTTTTATATCTGAGGTGGTGGCATTTTAGCGACAGATTTTACCTTATCAGGGGTACCTCAAGCCCTCTCTCGCTTAATATGAATCCAAGGAGTTTTCATGATATGACTCCAAAGGTACATTTTTTGGATTCGACCAAAGTTTGTATTTCCTTAGTCTTTTGAACAGTTTCAGGATTTTTGGCTTGGCGATCATGTCATTCACATACACCTCTATCTCTTTATGTATTATATCATGAAAAGGGTGAATACTACCCTTGCATACGTTGCCCCGACGTTCTTCAATCCGAACAACATCACTATATAATAGAACGTCCCCTAATTCATGGTAAATGTTGTCTTACCTCTATCCTCAGGGCACATTGTTGTTTGATTGTAGCTGGAGACGCCGTCTCTGAATGAGACCATTTGACGGTCACCCGTATTGTCGACGAGCACATCAATATGGGGTAGAGGAAAGTTACCTTTTGGGCTCGCTCGATTTAAGTCTCGGTAGTCAACACACATTTGTACCTTTCCGTTCTTCTTAGAGACAGGTACTATGTTAGCAACCCACTCCGAATATCGGATACATGGAGAAAACCTGCCGCATACAGTTTTTGGACCTCTTCTTTGATCTTGATAAACCATTCCGTTTTCATCCTTCGAAGCTTTTGTTTAACGAGTCTGTATCCTTCTGTGATTGGCATATGACGTGTGGTGATACTTTCATCTAAGCCTGACATATCCTAGTATGAAAACGCAAAAATATCCAGATATCACACAAAGATGGCCTGGCATATCTTTATACAATGTGTATTAGCTCCTCCCGTTACTTTTCATTTTTTCAATCCCCTATCTTAACCGGCTTTCTACTTTCATCTATACCTAGATTAACCATCTTTAATGAGTCATAGAAGAGTTGTAGACTCCTTTAGTTTCTTCTTGTTACAAATTCCAATCGGTATCCAGCCGTACTTCTTCCCCAACCTCCTCTTCATCCCGAATTTTCGTTTCACAAATTGGGTTATCAAAGTTAATTTTGAGGTCAAAGAAAATTATTATTGCTCCTACCCGCTTCTATTACCCTACCAAATTTCAGGTGGAGAAAAGAATAAGAGGAAAAAACAAATGTGGTTTTGACACGAAATTCTGCAAAGAAAACAATTTTTATTTCGCGTGTTTCACGTAAACCACCATTTTGATATCCAAAGTTTAATAGAAACACCCAAAGGGAAATGCTTAAATATAAACACAAAAAGAATTTTATTATTTAAAAAATACACCCACGTTCATTACTTTCCACGTTGCCCCATGATTTTGATGGCTGCCCAATTATTGAGGTCCTCTCCCTGCTGCAGCTATCGCATCAGATCTTGTCCGTCTTTCCCACCGTGATCAAGTGTGTTGATGTTGAGGTACCAACGAGTCATTATGTCCTCTGAAGCGGAAGTTTCATTCTTTGCTCGGTTTATAACTCTGACACTCGAGAAGGCTTGGGAGATGGGAGGGCATGTCAGTGCCTTCCCTTCTAGGTTCCACCGATGGGTAGCTTTCCTATTGATGAGGCCATAGTGGGTGTGTGCGTATCTTAACCCCTCTTGATTCTTGTTTTTCTTCAGTTGTATCACTTCTCTTAGCAGGATCCTCCATTTCGAGGGACCCAAATGGTGAGTCAGGCATCTTGCCGCCATCAGAATAGCGTTAGGATATGAGATATTTGGTTCTTCGACGGCCTTCTTAGCAGTGTAGAAATTTTCCACCTCAAAAGTCATTTACCCAATCTCAATGGCCTCCTTTTAGCCTCGATATATTGTGTAATCAGGAGTATGGAAGGTTACAGTACCTCCCAAAATACTTCGATAAATTTCCCATCCGTGATGAATTTGAGCTTTTCAAGGAGGGACGACGGAAAGACCTGCGCAGCGTGAATGTACGACCTTCCGAGAAATATGTTATAGGTGGGGTGTATGTCAATAACTTAAAATTTTATGTCTAACACCTTGGGGCCCACTTGTATCGGTAGCTCAATTTCCCCTATAACCTGCCGATTAGTTCTGTCAAATGCTCAAACCACAGTCTTGCTAGGACAGATTGTGCGTCCTATACTAGGAGTTTTATTAGGGTATCCTTCATTATAGAGTTAAGGGTGGACCTATTGTCGATTGACGCTCGAGCTATAATGAAATATTTGTAGCACGTGGAGATGTGTAAGACCTTGTTGCATTTCTTCTTCCCCGGGGGGATTTCTTCTTCACTGAAGAAGATCTTTCCTATGTTAGTACTGCGCTTACTAGTCCATCTATGTTGTCTAACGTGATATTGTGACAAACATGGACTCGAGTCAACATCTTGAACAAAGTAAGGCGATAAGGCTTTAAAGTGGTTATTAAGTCTAGCAAAGTATTCGTACGGGCGTTTATATTGAGTTGATCAATATCTTTGTACTCGGTGTGCCTTGTTGTCCTCAAGAATTCATGGGCAACTTCTTCATTTGTGAGAGATTGTTTGTGGTACATCATTTCTTTTTTCACTAGTCCTCCCATCTCGTCAGCCATATTTATGGGTTTGGGAGCGTCCTTAGGCTCGACGACATGTTCCTCAGGTTCAGGAACGTGTTCCTTCCCTTCCTTCCCTTCTCGTAGGTTTTAGGTCAGCTTCCTCTTGACCTTCCGGTCTACCATAATATCTCCTGGTGCTATTCATCCTTCCTAGTCCTGTGATATTGGCGATTGGAGAGGGGATGTCATTGACATGAGACAATTGTTTAGTGTAGTCCCACGCCATGGCTATTGGGACATTCTTTTTTGAGGAAGGGGCCCCTCGCACCACCACTACTACAACTGTCTAGGTTGACGCTTTTGTAGCCTTTGCAGCTCGACGACTAAAATTAGTCGATGGACGTCATGCAAACATTCATTTCTTGGTCGTTCCTGGTGTAAAAGCTTACCAACATGGAATTCATTAGGCCGTGAAGCTTCTTATGGAAGCTTTCACACTTGCTCAAGCTGTGACCTTTTCGATTCCTGTAATAGGGACATGTTTCCTCCTCATGCCCCAAGTCTTGCTCTTCCAAATCTTCTTTTATGTACTTACCATCGAGTAAGATGTTTCATATGAAAGGGAACAATATTTTAGTCATGTATGGGTTTGTCTCTTTAGAGAAGTCTGCAGTTATGTCGACAACGTTTACATTCGGTTGTTGATGATCTGGTAGCGGCTTCTTTTGATATCAAGGTGATCTTTTTCCTTGGAAAACTTCACCCATCATGATCTCACTAGCTCTTGGACCTTGTATTTAAATTTTGAACAATTGTCCATTAAATGCCCCAAAGCTCCAGTGTGATATTCACATCTCGCCTCAGGGTTGTACCACTTGGGCTAAGGAGGCGTTGGTTTTCAGTATGGCACCGACACGATTTGCTTCATCTAGAACAACTAGGAATGCATCTCAGAGTAGGGGACCGGGATAGGATCAATCTCATTGTAGCGAGGTCAATTTTGAGGGCGTTGTTGGCTTGCCGTAGGGTGGTCGTAACCATTAGCGTTCTAATCATTATGGCCTGCACTAGGGGAGTGGTGGTTGCGGCGTACGATGTGGTGTAATTATTCAATTGGCCCACTTCTTCGTTCCGGGAGCTATGGCATGGGCCTTCTCCTTCTTGCGAGGGGTGTGTGTTTTCTTATCTTCTTAGACCCCAATCTTCCCATGCTTAGTTCCTTTCTTGATCCGCTCTCTGATGATTAACAGATCAGAGAATTTAAGGGTAATACTACCCATCATATTGTTGTAGAATGGTGGGTGGACGGTCTCAGAGAATATCGAGATCAACTCTTTCTCAGCTAACGGTGGGTGCACCCCAGCGGCTCGATCCCTCCACTGGTGGGCATGCTCCCTAAAGCTCTCGCTTTGTTTCTTTTCAATATTCTTTAGGTCCTGCCTATTTGGGGCTAGATCTTGGTTGTGTTTGTTATGTTTAATGAAGGCTTTGGCCAAATCTGACTAGCTCTTGATTTTTTATGTTATGGAGGTGCATATACCATCTCAGAGCGGTCCCTCCATCTGAAAGCATTGCATCATCATCTTTTCGGTGTGTACTTACCCTTCCATCCTATTGTACTACATGGTTAAATGGGCTTATAGGAATGTGAGAACCCATATTTCTCAAAGTCTGGCATCTTTAATTTGCACGGGAGGACCACTTCATGTACCATTCATTGGTTAGAGGCATTGATCACGTCGTGGGGATCGGACCCCTTTATCATCTTCAAACCCTTCTCGATGATGCTTCATTTCTTTATGAGGTCCTCATCAGTTTCCTCCTAAAAACTTTCCTTTGTATTCTCTAGATTCTTGTTTCCATTATAATGATTGTGATCGTTGTCATTGTTATAAGATCCCTCAGTATGGGGTGCTTGCTTATGGCTCTTAGACGGTTCGTTTAGTTGAGCCCTCATGGTGACGTTCAACAATGGGCTTAGAAGTAAAGTTCAACAATTAATGTCAGAGTCGACTGCAGGTGAAGAAGACTAGTCTAACCATCAAGTTCCCATAAGCTCAATTACTTGATCAAATGTAGTTACGCACAAAAAGATGGATGTATTTGACCTAGCTCACCGAAGTAACCAATGCTCCAACAAACCTAGAAATGCACCTACAACTTGTGTTTATGCTTGTGAAGGGTGTGGGGAAACTAATCATGACCTATCAAACTATATGATTTTTAGCCAATATTAGACATGAATCAAGAGCAAGTGGATTATGTGGGCAGCCGAAATCAAGGAACTTATCAGCAGAGATAGAACAATTACAGGAATCCAAGTAACTACCAGCAGGAGGGTTAGAAGAACTATCAAAATCAGAATAATTACCACCAATAGGGCTCAAACAAGTAGATGATTCAGACTAATCATCAGCAGGGACAAAATAACAACTGGAACCAATAAAACAAATAGCAGTTTTAAGGAAATGACACCCAATAGTGGTCAAACCGTGGTGGGTACCCAAACATGTAACAGAACCAGGACTTTGTCAATCAAAGCTTTTGGGAACCAAAGCTCAAACTCTAGTCCTCCATGGAGGCCTTTTTGGAGAAAATCATAGCTGCTAATACTTGTCGGGTTTGTGATTCTCTATCTATCATCCTCTTTGGTTCTTATATTGCGACTTGTTTTTGCTTTTCGAAACTCCCTCTCGAGATTAGTTTGTGAATGTAAGTGGATGTATGTATAGTGTTCTCATTCTATTTCTGGATGTCCTGGATGCTAGGATCTCATTTTCGCACCACCTACCATTTTCCCTAAAACTAGTATGCTAGAGACTCCTATATATGATACATGTGAGTTAACACCTTCTACTATTTTATTCTATGTTACAGTAGAGGTGTTGTAATACGGGATCTATTTTGACACATGTTATTCCTTCGACCACAGTGAGAATGTTGTCGACGATTGGCCTTTTGAAGAACAACCTTTCTGAGAGGATGTTGACCATCTTGGCTCTGGTATTACGTGTGTAGACTTTTCGAGGGGCTCAACTCTTGGTATTCCTTGGCTAGATGGAGAATGTCAGCATCCTTGCATGTGAAGAAATGGTAGCAAGGGTTCCAATTAGTTTATGATCATGGCTTGGAATCTTGTGGATACTGGCACATACAACAGTTCTGTGATGTGCCGACATTAGTCCGAAACGAGGGCCTCTTCCTCAGGTGGAAGCGATGCACATGTGTATGTGAGGTACTTTTTTGTAGGGTATTGTCGTTATAGTGGTTATGAAATCCGAAGTTTCCCCAGGAGTCACGGTCGGAGATGTCACGTTTCTCTTTTTGTTCCTTCGCCACTTCATATGCGACATTCCTCTCATCGTCTATAGGGCCCATGTAATTTGTTAGTTCGGATATTTGATATAATTTATTCCCGAGATAATAATCTTCTATAAAAAACAAAATTATGAATTTTTATGAAAAGAATAATAAAGTGCAAATGCCTATGGATTATTAGTGCACAATGTATGCCTTAGATTTTCCGTCGTTTTGCTTGCCTGAGCCATATTCAAATGAGATCAACCCTTACATAGAAAATCTTATATAAAATTACATAACCAAGAAACATACTACATGATTTCCTTACTCAACCTCTACCCTTATTTCCCCTTTTGAACTTGGTACAAACGTGCACCTCAAACACATGTGGTGTGCATGCCTTATTTGGAAGACACCCTCTATCTCGGCAAATATCCCTTACAACGCAATGTCTTTTAATCGAGGCCCATCCATTTCCTCTTCATTTCAAGGACCTTCCTATTGTAGTAGGCTTTGCATTGTCCATAATCTTCCCCAAGCACCTCGTATGTGAAGGGACATTTGTCCTCCTTGTTCTGTCCAAGGTTTTGAAAAACGGACCAGAGATTAAACCGATGAGGTTAGGTGTTTAGAGTTTGATGGTTCAACCGATGTCCAATCGTTTTCAAAATCGGGTTGGACCATTTTAATTATTAATTAAATAAATAAATACAGCTCCGCCGGACCGCACGATGTTTGATTGAGCCGGATCAAATCCGGTAGTATAGAGAGTTCAATATCATAATCTAACTTGTAAAATATATTGTTACTGTATCATTTTTTGAGAAGTTTCAAATTATATAAATGATATGAATTTTCTATTAATAAAATAATTGAGATCTAATGTACAAGTTACTTAATTTATGGTAAGATGTTACGTTTTAATATTAATTAGTTGTCATAATGTTTATTATTATCAATTAAATGCATGCTTTAATGAAATTATGATATGAGTAGAGATGGTAATCACTCATCCTTTATAATTAAAGACCATGGTTTGAATCTCACTCCCACATTTTTGAAAAATAAAAAGTGTAGTCATAAAAATTGGGTCGAACCAACTAAAAAATTTCGGTCGAATCAACCAATTTCATCGTCAAACTAGGTCAACGCCCGGTTTTGACCATAGTTTGGTCCGATTTTTGGTATGACCGACCGGTCTGATCCGGCATTCTCAACCATGGTTTCGTTCTTCACTACGGTATGACGAGATGCTGGTCCGGATTATCATCATCTTGGAGAGTCGCACATTGTTCCATATTACAATTGTGAGTTTCAGATTTACCCATATCTCAGGATGCTAGTGTTGTCTGATAGCTAAGTTATCCTTCAAATCCCTTCTAGACATGGCCCAATATCTTTTTCTCATCGTAGGTTCATCTTTGTCCATTTAAGCTTCTCGGCGCAGTGAAGAGTGACCAAAATGTACTCTAAGGTAGGAAATAGGGTGGAACTCATTAGAAATCGACCAAAACTAGGTATCGTGGCGCACGAAACCATCCATTGATCAAACAGCGGACACAATATGGCCTTGTGCACGATTAATTCAATGATGGAAGTCCTAGTAAGGTAATTTAGTGTGCATGCCACTCCTCGTGGAAACTCTCTATAGCAACTTGCCAGTAGGTAAAATATGTTCATGCTTTAGTACCATGACGCCCAATCTATATGGCAGAAGGGGGAACCCAATCGTCCATAATTGGCGATCATTATCCTTCTTATATTTTGTAATATGAAGGTCGGCCTATCTTTCACGACCGTTTTGGCCATGCGAGCCATTAATAGCTTGGGCACTAGAGAGGTTCTTGGCCATAGCATGGTGATTGCAAGAGGACAGGCTCAAAGGTCCAGATGCGCTGGGACTTATTGGCAACACCTATCTATATCGATGGAAGAACTTGATGCACGAGAGGACTTGAGGCCTCTTGCTTCCAAAGTACATATAGTTGTTCGACGAGGGCACCTCGTTCCTGGTAAGAGCTAGTGCGTCATTCTATTTCTTTCTAGTAGTCCTGTCTTAGGATGTTATTTAGATTTCTGCTCTTTTTGTCTTCTAGTGGGCCCCTACCGCAGCCATGCAGATTTGAAACACTCTCATGCGGCACATAGGGTCGTTGCTCCACTGATTTCGCCCCGTAGCATCTCTTGCCACTAGCCAGACCGTATCCTTACACAGTTTTGGATGTCCCAACCCATCCCCACTGTGGACATATTGGAGGGCGAGGTCATGTTCTTACTCGGACTGACGTAGAGGAACGATCATGCGTGGGAGACGAGGGTGTATTAGTACCTTGTCTAGTGAGGGAGCAGATTGGACCACGTGACGGTGAGTGCTTTTCTCAACGATCTATAGAGGTGGCACTTCCACGACGAGTACATGGTGTGGTACCGCAAGTACACTCATCGGTGGACTTCGAGACGTAGGACAGTGCAACAGTCCATCGTATGTACTCTAGCACCCCTCTAGTTAGTGGGCTACCCACATCTTGCAACGATAACATATTTTTCATTGTGCAGATTGACTGGTTGGAGAACCTATCTGTTCAAGTAGGTTCACTGGAGCAGCTCAGCCAAGAGGACACCGAGGTGGTTCGGCAGTGTCTACATTCCATGATGTATGCGAGCGGAGGCATGGACGTAGGCCTGATGACTCGGGGTGTCACCGATAGATGGCCCCCACTGGACATATCTACACGGATTACCACCTTTGTCACAACGATGGTCTCAGCCACCTCCGTCGCAGTAGTGGTCCCCCCAGATGGGTCACGATAGAGCCAGCATCTCACACCCACAGTGGGCCGGTGAGACAAAGCACACGGAGTCTTAGTTCGAGAAGATGACGCTCGAGGAGCAGATAGTCAGACAGTGGGAGGAGGACACAACACCTCGGATTGACCGTCGAGATAGGTTGCAAACCAACCCTCGACAGGCCATGTGAGACATCAGACAGAGCAACTAACTGGAGGTCTCAAGAGGGAGGGCATAGGTAGATTATGTTTTCGGTATCTCTTGACTTCTCATGTTATGATTGTGGTATGCTTTTATGTATGGGTGCAGTATGGTTGTACTACTATGGTGTTATGACTAATGTTATTGATAGATGTTTCTACTTGTTTGTTTTTACCATTTGTTTGGTGTTATGACTGATATGGATTGAAATTAAAGCAACACTTGGAATGGATTAAAATTAAAGCACCACTTGAAATGGATTGAAATTAAAGCAACACTATCATGATTACACACTCACCTAAGCCTCAACACACGTACAAGAAGTTGAAATTAATTGAAACACACAACATAGGAAACCATAAACAATAAACGTTGACAAACATAAATGATAAATGTTGACAAACATAGTCTACACATTCTGACGATGATTTCCACCTTGAGTTGTTGGGTGCTTGGTTCTCCTATGATTTGTTGGACAAGTTCTTAGGTTATGACCCAAGGTGTGGCATACGGGGCACACCATATGTGATGTCGAGACGTTTGGACATTGGCCTCGCCTATGGCCATCTTGGTTGCAAGTAGTATAATCTTGCTATAAGTCTTCAGTCCAATCCATTTCGTTGTGGATTCTCGTGTGCCTTGGTCTCCCTTTGACATGGAGAAGATTTCAGTTTGGGATGATTTCAACTCTCTCATGTTGTGCTAGTCCTCTACCCATCGATAGGACGGAAACTAACAACATATATCTGAGCAACTGTTGATAGCTTGAACATGGGATGCACGAAGTGGTACAGGTTGAGGTTGACTATGTTGCACACTGCATAAGCATGGCTACACAAAATTATGGAGTGCTAGAAGATGCCACAAGAACATGAACCAGTCATGTTTGTGTGATTTAAGTACACCCTGTATGTGTGGTTTCCATATCCATTTATGTTGTTGTATCCACTACATCATACTCGCCAGTTGTTTGATAAAAAACCTACACACTGTGAGTCTTTCCATTGATGCTATGCTCATGCATGGTTGTACGACACCTCTCAGTTCAATATTCATTAGCATGAACGCCTGCCTCGTATTTCATGCGTCGTTCCTCAAAAAATATAGTAAGCCTACCAAACTCTCCGTTAATACACTTAGCCATGATCATTGTCATTATTCCATGGCGCATGCCCCCTAGCTCGGCATCAACATATTTTCTCCACTTCTATTGGTCTTCGAGGACCTAGTGTGTCTTGTTGAGTCCCAGTTTTGCATCAGTGGTAAGGAAACCAGCAAGCTTGGTGTAGAACCTCCTCTGTGACCCTTCATGGATGGTAACACACGGTCTCAGCAAATCGCTAATGAAATTTAGAAAAATGCAAGAGTTGTGAGTGGAAGTTTACCTATCGACTTCAACCGTGCCTTCATGTTAGGGTCCTTCACATGGCTGGTGTAGTTGCTTTCATAGTTTCGGCTGCACCATCTCCATACCCAGCCCCCACAATTTTGGTCCATCACTGCTCTAAGTCTGGCATCGCGATCTGAGATGATGCATACATTCTGTCTATCTGTCACTAGTTCTTGAATGCAACGGAGGAACCACACCTAGGTATCAATGCTCTCTTTGTCGAAAATGGCAAAAGCTACAGTCAAAATGTTATGATTGCCATCAAATGAACTAGCTATCAACAGGGTGCCACTATTTTTTCCGGTGAGAAGGTGTCGTCCACAACTAGCATAGTGGAAAATATCGGAAACCTTCAATGCACGGCCGGAAGCTCCAGAATATAGAATGGTACTGCCTTCGAATACTCACACCATGATTAAGTCATCAAAGAGGAACTGAACCTGGGTGCCAAGGTTACGACTCTACACTTCATTGAAGAAATCTTGAAATTTATTGTAAGACTCCTCCGAATTTCCATACGTCATCTCAATAGCCCTCTGCTTCCCGTACCACGCCTTTTTGTATGATATTTGACGTTGGAAAAGGTGTGAAATCTCATCATGGATGAACCAGATCCGAAAGTGAGGCCTTGACCAAACAAGGTGCATCACCGCATCCGCGATAACATTCAAATCCAGTTGGGTAGATTCTACGTTGTGCTCGCTCCCATCACATGTGTTATGTGGATTCCACTGTCGAACCATCCAGAACCCATCATTTGCGTTGCTGGTGACGCATAACCTCCATGGAGAGTTGTTGGTTTTGTAAGAATAACACCTGACCTCCAACTCCCAAGTCTTTGAGCGAGACGTCGCCAGGGCTCGATTGTTATGCAAAGCCAGTGTTTGACAGCAAGACTTGCCTCTTTCTTCATGTAAAACCGTTGGCCGATGTAGAAATGTTCACAAGCGGGGTCAAAGTTCAGGATCTCAGGGGCACACTCATAATGGTCAACATTAATCATCTAGTCGATGTTGTCGCCTAACATTATGTACATCTCAAGTACTCGCATGGGGGGCACGAGACAATATTGCAGCGCCCATTCCGATCATGACATCAGCATCCTCACCCTCTGGATGGAGAGGTCCAATTGACGTACCGTCATCGTCCTCACTCAAGGCATATTCCTCTTCCCCTTCCCCGTTGTTGTTGCCTGGATCATACGCAGGCTCGTTGTCATCTACAACATTAGCGTTCTGTTGTCTGCCGCACTGAGAGACCTCGTCCACGTTCTGTGAACCAGAAGGCCCAAAGTACCCAATCATTAAGGATTGACAAACAGAACCATGAACATCGGTGATTGGACCTTTGAACTCGAAATACAGCTCTGGATTGTTGAACGTAGGAAAGTTATTTACCATGTAGTAAATAACTCCCGAAGACTCTTCATTGGTGCTTGGCCGGAGACAGTACCCAACAATAGTATCGCCGACCACCATAGGATGACGATAGAATACGGTCCAGAGGATGGCCTCTGCTGGGGTCTTCATTTTCTTCAGAAAAAATAGGAATCGTTCAGGGAAAAGGTGGGGGTTGAACTGTTCTTTACTCTCCGAGAGTGCCCACCGGCATACTCAACTCTAATGTTTGAATACAATTGATAGCCCTTCCAGCGGAGAATGAAGGTGACTCAATCATAATCTATTGAGAAAGATAGAGAGGTGAAGCAGAGTAAGAAGATAGAGTGAAGAAATAGATTTCAGAACATGTGAGTTGTCTACAATGGAGGTCTGTGATTAAAAAGATGGGAGGGAGGATAATACTTCAGAATATGCTACAACATATTCCCTCCACCAGCATATTCCATAGCATATTCCTTCCACTTATCTATAGGATTCCCCAACCCATTTATAGTTGTCTGTAGCTTTTGACCATGGGGCTACAACTTTAGGCAACAGTGGCAGGTTTGGACAATGGGTTCTACAGCTTTATCATTCACTACATGTTTGACTGTTTGGATCCAATTAAATTAATTTACTACAACAATTTGAAACACAACCGATTTATTAAAACAATCAATGCGTTTATTTAACATTGCATAACAAGTACATAAATATTACACCACCCTAAACCTTCTAAGCTTCATATTTGCTTCCTTCAACTCTTCAGTGAGAGCCTCGATGTACCTATCATTTGTCCTTATGATGCCTATCCAATCACGTTTCCATTCAGAACATCATGTGGCAGCTCAGCACGAACAGCTTCAATCTCAGCATCTTTCTCAACAAGCTTCGCCTCCATTGTACCTCTCATCTAGCGCCTCACCAAGTCCTCAGCCAACACCACCTCCAACTTTTTCTTGAACCTACACTTATAGAAAGGACAATTGAAGTATTTCTCGAACTCAGCATCGTTAGTCTCGCTGCACGAAATTTGCATTCACACTTCACTTCTATAGTAATCAAATTTCGTCCGGGTTGTAGAGTTTGTATCAATCTCTTGCTACCAAACAACACCTAGGGCTTCTATCCAATGACTTAAAATTTAACTCAGACCTGTCTAGCAATTCCTCACTCGCGTTCGTCTAAATTGATCGGAAGCCACAATTACTTGTTCAAACCAGCTACAATTCATGTGATGGAGATGCGGGTAATTTGGTGATATATTTTTCAAATTATGCTGCTAATGTTGTTTAATGTTTTTTTGCGTCGATGTGGAATAGTGAAATCGAACTAGGCCTGTGAACTTATTACTACGAAATCAAATGAGTTAAGTTAATTACCATTTAGTATATGAGATGGTTATCTTGGATGTCAAGGGACAATACATCTTTGGGCTTGAGACCCGTTTATTATACATCCAATAGGTAACATATTTGGCCTAAACAATCTGAGCCCAAACCTTGAGTTTCCTTTGTCATAAGGAAATTGCGCTATTGGAAAAGAGGGGAGGCGGTAGCCTTTCCCTCTATTAAGAACATCAATTTCTTGAAACACTAGAAGGGGGAGCGATGGATTCC
The DNA here is from genome assembly GCA_030674075.2 of Linum usitatissimum. Taxonomy (NCBI): domain Eukaryota; kingdom Viridiplantae; phylum Streptophyta; class Magnoliopsida; order Malpighiales; family Linaceae; genus Linum; species Linum usitatissimum. Next base: position 1,478,230 of record JAUJYP020000657.1, read on the forward strand.
TTACAAAAAAAGCTTACAAAAATTTCCCAAAAGTTTTGAGAGAAAATCAAGAGATACGAAAGACGGCGGCCGTTCGGCTTAGGGAGCATATTTTGAGATCGGAGTTGGATTAAAGATGAGCTTATTAGAATTAGGGATGAGAGAGTCAAAATTTACAAACATACCCTTAGTCTGCTTCAGCAATTAAAAATATCTTATCGGCCTTTTTGTCATTTTGAAACCCCCTATTGTATGGTCGAGTTCGTTAACTTGGGGCCGATCGAATCGGTACCAATTCGGCCCATCGATCTAAGAGCAAAGTATTTAAGTTTAGACGTTTTGCTAATTTGAATTGTTAAGACTATAATTTATATTAACAAGTTCCAGCTCGTTTTTTTAGCTACTAATCCATTTCTTTTAATCGGCCTAATCAAAATTAGGATGTAAAAGAATAAAATATATGCAAATAATTTAATAATTTTCGGTTGGTCTATATAATTTAGCAATTTTATCGAGTCCATTATATGAAACTAGTACTGTTAGTCTCTGATAATTAAAGTGTCGATACATCTCTCTAAAACTATAAATTCTACATAATTGATCTCATAATTCCGAACTATACAGACTTTGATCCCAAAAGATTGGGTACCTAGGCAGCCGAGAAAGGCTCGAGTCCACCTTAAAATATGTATATCATAATCTATTTCATTCCATCCAAACTACGCGGATTTTGATCCCAACATATTGGGTACGTAGGAAGTCGAGAAAGACCCGAGTCCACCTATAAAAAATCTCTATCATAAAAATTGGTCTAGTAACGTATTTTTCGCAAGAGCAAAAATTCGCGAAAATCCTGAATAATGGCATGAGTTTTCTTAAGAGGAAAAGTGTGTGAATCCACTATCTTCAAAAAAAATCTTTTTAATTAATAAAATTGTAAAACAAAAAAACTCTTTCTTAAATAAATATAAAATGAGAACAGTAACACCGGGCTTTATGCTATTAAAGTCACGTGAAATTTTCGAAAATATAAAACTCATAAAGACTTCCAAAAATTACCAGACAAACCGCAACTATTCAGTTGCACCTTAAATCAACTTATTCAAATCGAATTACGTGGAATATGATCCCGAACTCCGGGTACGTAGCCCGTCAAGAGACTCTAGTCCAACTTTAAAACGATTTATCATTTTACTACCAACTTTAAAACCATTTATCATTTTATTTCCAACTTTAAAACAATTTACTATTTTCTTTCCAACTTTATAACAATTTATTATTTTCTTTCCAACTTTAAAACAATTTGTCATTTTATTCTCAAATTTAAAATAATTTATCGACTTCTTATTTTAAACTATTTAAAAAATATAACGAGACTAAACGCCTTAGTCTTTGCAAGAGTGAGGACAGGTAAATCGCACAATCAAAAAATAAGCGCATTTAATAAAACACATCAAACTTATCGATTTTCGTAGTACCGGTTTACCGGGCGTTGTGGGGGTACTAATCCTTCCCCACACGTAACTGTCCCCCTTACCCTGATCTCTGAACGCAGGTCACGCTCGGTTTAGGCTCCAAAGTCTGAACTGGACTCCAAGTGTCCAATCCACTTTTAAGCGATTGGTGGCGACTCCAAACCTTGCGAGCCACCGGCGGGTGGATGGAAGTAAACGTTCACGACAACTTCTTCTCCAAAGTAGGTGAATAAATCCTTTGATTCATCGGGGCCGCGAAACTTGTTCCTAACATTCTCATTGAACTTTCTTGAAGTCATTTTGACAAAGTGTAAGAGGAAGTGAGGAGTAGAGAAATTGGTAGGATGGGTGAGTTGTTTCACCATAAAATGCACGATTTATATAGGGCTCGAAAATAGCTGTAGGATTGACCATAGGATGTGTCGCGCATCCTAGGGTCGATCCAACGGCTATATTCTAACGACCGTTAGAAAGTAGCCATTGGAGGTTATCTACAATGCACCGCGTGTCCTAGGATGTGCCGCGCGGTGTAAGTCCAGGTACTTGGAAAATCGTGTAATTTACGTTTCAACTTGATTATCTACGTAATTTCCGATTTAATCTTATTTTTGGTCATGTATATTCATTAACTCATGAATCGATTACGTGATGAAAAAGAACACTGCAGACTTCTCCTTGCTAATGGTGTGTGGCATGCGAAGTGTGGTCGCTACCCTCTGCTTATCTGCATGTGGAGTAGTCTTGGAAAAGAACATGACAGACTTCTCCCTCCTAATGGTATGGCTAGAGACATCACAAAATTCGTTAAGATATCCCAAAACAACCTTTGCCTGACTCACCGAGACTTATGCAAAAAGGACTAAATCACTAGCAAAGAACAGATGTGAGAGATGGGGACCATCTCGTGCCAGCTGGATAGGCTTCCACACTCCCTCCTCAACAGCTGTAGAAATAAGGTGGCTTAACCTTTCTATGCAAAGAGTAAATAGAAAGGGAGAGACAAGACACCCTTGGTGAATTCGTTAAGGGGAATAAACTGCTCAGTCAACTCCCCATTCTAAAGCACCTGAAACCTAGCCCTGGAGACGCAAGCCATGATTGGACTGATGAGCTCGTTCAGAATACCTACCACCATGAGAGTGTCTGCCAAGAATTCCCATCGGATCTGATCATTGGCCTCAGCAAGATCAATCTTTAGCACCATTCTTCCCACTTGACACTTCTCATGTTCCATAGAGTGGCGCCCATGAACGAAAGTGGACCGGAATTCGCTGATGAGACGAGGCATGATATGCTTAAGGCGAGTAGTAATGCACTTTGTCACCACCTTACACCCCACATTGCAAAGACTTATCGGACGAAAGTGGGCCGTTCTCTCTAGATGTCTAATTTTGGGATCAAAATGAGTTACGTATCATTCTCAGTTGCAATCATCTTTGGGTGTTGGAAGTTGGGAGCCACGAACTGAGCAACATCCTTACCAACCCAATCCCAAATCTTCTGAAAGAAAACAGGTTCAAACCATCCTTCACTGGTGCCTTCAGACCATCCATGTCAAAAATATCTTGGTGAACCTCCTCCTCTTATAGTACCCTGCAAATTCGCGCCCCTATCTCAGCATCGAGAGCTGGAAATCTCGCCGGAAGTAGCCCCTGTATAACCACGGCATCCTAAAACAGAGATAGAAAATATCCATCAGCCATAGCTCGGTGGGGTTATCAATCCAAACATCCTAGTCATTCTTAAAAGTAATAATTTTGTTACCGCATATCCGATTCAAAGTCATAAGATGGAAGTAGTGGGTATTCTGATCGCCTTCAAGAAGCCAATCTATGTGAGACTTCTGCAACTAGAGGACATTCTCCGGCCAAGTGGTGTTTTCAAGCTCCTTTCTCACATTAATTTCCTGATGCCTTGATCCCATACTCCCTCCCATAGCATTAAACATCTCAAGTTCAGCCAACTTCCCCATAATAGCCCTCTTACGAGTCATAATGTGGCCAAAACATTAGAATTCCAAAGCATCAACCGACATACCAGGTAATTTAGGGTTTGAGGAAGAGGCTACTGTTTCCAGCTGGACTCAAGGATTCGTAAAAAATCATCATGAGCCAACCAGTGTGCTAGGAATCGGAATGGCCGCCGACCCTGGTTAGCTGGAGGGATCTCCGTCTTATCACGAATAATAGGCCGATGGTCTGAGCGAATTCTCGGGGCATGGATGAGGACAGTGGAAAGAAACTCCAACATCCACCTCCTAGAGATAAGGGCTCTATCCAAACGTTCAGAAACCACCCCGTTAAACCAAGTAAACATCAAACCCACAAAACCCACATCAGCCAAGTCGCATTCATCAATGCATTTTCTGAATGAGACCGACCGTGCATAATCAAACACGGCCCCTCCCTTCATCTCATTGCTAGCTAGGATGACATTGAAGTCACCAATAACGCCCCAAGGTCTATCAACAATCCCGTCGATGCGACGAACATGATCCCACAGGATAGCCAGACTCGTACCTGCGGGCGAGCACAGATAGTAGTAAGAAAGATGTTTGGAACTTTAGTACCCAAATCTCAAACATGAACATGTTTCGGATACGACTCCACTACTACAACATCCAGAAGCGACGGTTTCCACAAAAGCCAAATAACACCCGCAAAGCCTTGCTTTTCATGAATGAACCTGCCATCGAAACCAAGGTTACCAATAATATGAGACACAATATCACCAGTACTAACATGAGGTTACACAATAATGGCAATCTCCGGTTTAAACTATAACATATAGTTCTTAAAGGAGGGTATGAAATCAACATGCTTGGCACCCCGACAATTCCACCCAAAAAACTTTAATCATTCAACTAGATGAGAGAGGAGGCCATCCCTGGCCATGATGAGGTATCCATCACCCTGGCTGAAGTTGGGACTGAATCCATATGCTTGGCAGTAGTGGCACTGATCATCTGGCTAGTGCTAGCTGTAACAGAGGTAGTCGTAGGATCCAGCGGAGGCATGGTGCCCGGAAATCCTCCAGTCGGGGGTTCTCCATGTTGCAGGAGCCTAATGTTTGGATTAACGGGCATATTGCCAAACCTTTCCTGTCATGCATCAATGAAAGCGGATGGGGGCATCGCATTGTTCGAGTAGTTAATTTTGCAAAGAATCCCCCACAATTTTGATGCAACCGAAGCTTTGGTCTGCCTCTGGGGCTTTAACTGAGCAGGCATCCTTGCCGGATCTACCTTGAAGACTTGTTTAAGATAGGAGCCTCCCGAGCGGAAGGTGTTTTCTTCCTCGGTTGAGGAGTCGTTGCCGGGGAACGGGGTGATGGTTGTGACGAGCGGATTTTACTTAGTTGATCAAATACCCACTAGAATAAACTAATGGAATCATATTTCCCTATGGTCTTTCTAATGATATTACTCAAATTGATTAAGCTAACTAGACCAAGTAACAGTGAATGATTGTTTGTTTGATTTTTTATGAGACCAATTACGGACTAAGAATTCAAATCAAAAGAAAGCAAATGCAAGAGAGTGAGTTTCAAATATGGAATGAAGGTTGTTCAGATTCGAATCTACTAAATCCAGAAATGCATGGATGAATGATAAGTTATCTCATTCAGTGATAGAGGAGGGTTGCGCCGACAGTTATGACGATCGCCCATCATCCAATCACCAATGTTTGTGGCATGCTTAGTAGTATGTGTTTCCTGAGTTGGGGAGTCCTTATCCCTATTCATGGGCGTATCCTTACCTTTACAAGTTGCTACTACGGGGCCATACATGCCACACATGATATACATCTCTTCCAGGCTCTCATAGATGATCTCGAATTCTATATCTCTAGCTTGTATTTAAATCAAGCTCAACACAAGCTCACGCGTAGTGAGTACATTCCTCCTTCAATCGTCGCGATGTCCACTCGAACAATCTTCCCAACCTTCTCCGCAATTCGTGTGACCGCCAATTTGTTGAAGTAGTGAAGAGGAAGATCTGGGAGGCGGATCCATGTTAGGAGACACTTTGATGGAGCGTGGACATTGAAATCCGGTGTCCATAACGAAACTGTGATGTAGTAATCAAAAATCTTCAACGAACCATCAAAGGCAGCACATAGGTAGTCTTCTTTGGAAGCAAACCAAACTGCAAAGCAATGATTTTGCATCACGGAGACTTGAGGCTCCTCGTTCTTCGCCCAAAGCCATTCAAGCCGGTTCTTCACTGCCAAGAACGAGAATTTCTTCTCCAGAACCCTTACGACCAGGGCCTTAGACTAGGGTTTAACCATTGATAGCATCTCCTCCTTCGTGAAGAGTACTTTAGGGCCCATGGCTTAGGGTTCTCTGTTGCTTCCCAAGTTAAAGAATCTAGAGCTGATCAATCTCTTCATTAGAGGTTGTTATCCAAGAGGTTCGGCTTACCACAACCGCGGCAAAACTCTTGGACGGGATCGAGCTCATCGGGTCAACATTAGCACGCGCCGGAATCGGCTCAGGCCGACCAAACTCTTCGACGTCGACTCCACCAACCTGCCTCATCCGCTTCCTGGGGACGAGCGGGTCTAGATTCACCAGTGGGAGAGGATCGCCAAAAACTCCGATGGGATACGTGGTGTAGTCGCCGCTAGGGTTCAACTCCGACATTTTCGGAGCGCTGTAATTCAAATTCTCAACCAATTCGAATTTTGTAGATTTAGCCATTTTTTAAAAACATCGCTTTTCAATTGAGATGACTATTCGAAAATCCTTAACAATTTTTGTCTTACCCAATGTACATAATTTTCTAATACTTAAGCATAATTCATATTTTCACCGTATTTTCGTCTTACCATTTTCCTCGCGGCTACTTCTAATTCTAATAAAATTATAATATAAACACAGTCTGGGCAGTCGGCACAGCACCCCTCTCTCTCTCAGACAACTGACACTTTACCCTTTATTTATAATACAATTTCTCCTGTCCCTTCTCCTCTTCCTCATCCCTCATCCCGCACCACCGCCTTCAGTACACTCGGCTCGGTACTTCCTCTGCTTCTCTCTCTGTTCACCTTCACCATTCACAGAGAAGTCGAGTCGGTCCAAAATATCAATATGGGTTTTCATGGGTATTGTACTTAACTGCGCCCCTGATCTTAAGCTTATCCTCATCGCTCTCCTTATCCTCTGCCCCGTCGTCACCCTCCTCCAGTTCCTCCCTTCCCGTTTCATCATCTCCACCTCCGATCTCCGCTTCTGTATCTCCCGAATCACAACCACCACCACCACTACCACCACTGAACCTGCCGCCATATTTCCTCTCAACTCCTCCTCCTCCGCCGCTCTTACCACTTCGCATCTGCTCGTTCCGCCGCCGCCCCTCCCTTCTTCTGCCGTCGACAAGGAGAAGATACTAGACAACGGAGTAATCAAACGCGTTTTCAATCCTTATGGCTCCGCCGCTTACAGTTTCATCACAATGGGGACTTACAGAGGCGGCCTCAACACCTTCGCTATTAACGGTCTTGCTTCCAAACCTCTCCACCTCTACTCCAAGTCCACTTACCAATGCGAGTGGCTTCCTGATTCGTCTTCCAATTCCTCCTCTGCTCCCAAGCCGGCAACCACTGTCGGGTACACGATGCTGCCCGATTGGGGCTACGGACGGGTATACACAGTCGTCATAATAAACTGTACCTTCTCACAACCAATCAACACCGACAATTCCAGAGGCAAGCTGTACCTCCTCGCCTCCACTCCCAGGGGTGGGGACACAAAATTCAACACCACCGACCGCTTCGAGATACTGGACGAGCCCAAGGGGAGCGTCGATTTCGTTGTTTTCAAATCGAAGCCGAAATACGATTGCCTCTACTGCATGTCTTCCCTGTACGGGCAGCTGAGTCCGCAGAGGGTAAGGGAGTGGATTGCATACCACGTCCGGCTGTTTGGAGAGAGATCTCATTTTGTGATTCACGACGCCGGCGGTGTCTACGACGAGGTGTATGACGTGCTGAAGCCGTGGATGGATCTCGGGTATGTGACGCTGCAAGACATCAGGGAGCAGGAGAGATTCGACGGTTACTATCACAATCAGTTCGTGGTGGTGAACGATTGCCTTCACCGCTACAAGTTTATGGCCAAATGGATGTTTTTCTTTGATGTGGACGAGTTCATTTATGTTCCCCCAAAGAGCACCATCAAATCAGTGCTGGATTCCCTTTCCGAGCATTCACAGTTCACCATTGAACAGATGCTTATGAACAGCAAGCTCTGTCTAACCGCCGACTACGGCCGATATTACAGGTAGGTAACCCCAAGTAATTTTGCTATTTGAGTAGCACCGTTAACTTATATATAGTAATGAATTAGTGTTTGACCGTGAGAAATGCAAGTAAGTATTGTGTAGTTTATTAAGGTGGGTTGAAGCATCCGAGAGAGAGTAATTAAGGTTTAGTTTTGATAATGTGGATGTGGAAGATTTGTTGTTTCTCGAACTGTGGTGGTTGTTTGCTTGCTTGATTATTACATTTCTGACCTGAATTGTGGAAGAAACAAACAAAGGGAAATATATACATTTTTATTTATAATAAAAGAGGAGCATCCAAGAAGAAAGGAGAGTTCCAGTAGTAGTGGTTGGAATGATTGATTGTGGCGTGGCCATTGAAATCAATCAATACCCTTGTTGTAGAAGCTGTCCAAACCTGTTTTGCCTTTTCCCTTATTCAAATGGAAATCAATCAATGCCCAGCCCCAGTGGGTCTAAAGATGAATGCCAATTGGTATTTGTTTGATTTACATTTCTGTTGATACTCTCTCCGAAATAACTGTGTTGGTTTGTTTGTAGGAGATGGGGGTTGGAGGAGCTAGTGCACAAGGACGCCAAGACAGGGATAAGGAGGGACATGAAGTATGCAATCCAGCCGCGGAATGTGTACGCCAACGGGAGTACATATGTCGCAGAACTTGGCAGGGAAAACAACCCACAAGACGGAAGGGAGGATAAAGTACTACCATTACCATGGGTCGATAGCGCAGAGGAGGGAGCCTTGCCGGAAATTGCTGAATGTGACAAAGACTACCTTCGAGAAGACTCCTTATGTGCTGAATACCACAATGAGGGACATTGCATGGGCTGTCAGGAAATTTGAGAACCGAATGATTGGAACCAGGCTACAGAACACCCGTCAATGACCCAATGATCAACAAGTAGCTAACTCGATCGGGAGAAGTAATTAGTGTCTTCTGTCATGTGTTTGTTGGTTTAATCAGTTACTTCCCTAGCTTCCTTCTTCCCTCCCTCTCTCCCGTAGATTCAGCTTAGTTTTCCTCTTGGGTCGTTGGTTTGTTTTTTTTGTATCATATTTATGTTATATATACAAGCTACATAGGAAGATCAAAAGGAAAGTTTTCTTTCTTTCTGGCTACTATCTTGATTTTGTTTTTCTGATTTGTATAAATATTTTAAATAGTCTTGATTTGTTATGAATATTATAATTATGTGTATGAATGCCCATTTGTAATTCCTACATTTGTAACTCCTATACATTGAACATGAGAATAAATATCCTATTTAAGTGTAGTTATACTAGTGATGTATAGGTTATGAATTCTAGAGCCTATAAATAGTGCTCTCTTGTACTATCTTTACACATGAATAAGAATACTCTTCTCCTCTCATATTCTTGCTCTTCTTCCTTTTAGTTTCTTAACACGTTATCAGCACGATGTTCTACCTTCTCAAATATTTACAAAGTTGTATTTTTCAAGATGTTCTTGTTCGTGGCCATCTTTAATTTCTGGTTTTCTTTCTACTAATTTTTATGTTGTCTAGTTTGCTATCTCTAATATACTATTTCATTTTTATTTTGATTAGTATCATATTGAAGTTACCGATTATAATATGATAATGTGAACCATTCATAGAGCATTCTTGTTGCTCAAGTGGGCGGTATACACATATTAGTGTTTATATATTTCAGTTAATTGGTATTTAAGTTATTTTATATTTTATATTTTTTATTATTTTAGAAATTTTAATACTTTTATGTCATTCCCAAAAGATTAGAACCTTATGCCCTTCATAATTGACCAACTTGTTTTTTTGCTCCTTAGTTCTAATATTATTGCTATCTAAAAATTATTTATTGCTTTCGTAGAATTTTCCAGTTGGTGACAAGTCATAAGTTACATTGTCCATATTTAAATGTACGATTAAATTTTTTTCTTATATTTTCATTTTATTATTTCTTTAAAGGCCCCCTACTTCCTTCTTAACATAATAGTTATTGTTAACGTTACATTTATATATTATGCAGATAATAATTCGATTTTTAATTGAAACTTGTTATATTATCACATTGTGCTATCATAATTTGATATCTTAGCTACTGTAGCGTTGTAACAATTTCATATTATTTCTTATATAGATTATCATTTGTGATGTTACCATTTTGTTGGCTAATGTTAACTAAGCGTTGGGAAGGCATTAAATGACATTTGTATTCATTAATCGTGAAATACTTAGTGAAAAGTAAATATTAATTCTTTTTTTTTTCAATCAAAAGATATGAAATTATAATTATGTCCCAAATTTTTTTAAAAACTTTATCATTAAATCTAACTTATTTTTTTATTATTTTGATATGTATATCTAATTTCAAATTTAATTTTGTGACCGTTTGTCGTTTCGGGAAAGAATTACAATGATAATGGTATTGGTGAAACGAGACGATAATGCACATCTTATCATGATAAAGCTAAGGCTTTGCTATTTACTCGCTATCATCTCAATGATAGGCCGAAAGATGAGTACGAAGAGCACAACATATCGAAAGGACAAAGCTATACATATATTTTATATGTCCCAAATATTGAAGGTCGAAGTGACAAAATATCAATCTTTGTAGTGATTGATTATACTCATAAAAGCCCGATATGATTGAATGTCCCACGAGACACATATCTTTAGAAACGGGTTATCTTATGTCTCCAATGTTGATGGTCCAATGAGATAAAATATCATTCTATGAAGTGAGTGGATATAATCATATGTTCATAAAGTGATTAGCCTATATATATTCCCACAAAGTCAATACACTAGTGGAGAAAAAGACCTATTATTTTGGTTATGGGATAGAAATTTGAGAAGTGTATCTTTACCCATGAAAGGGTGTTGTGAATTGATTTTGGTCATACAACCATCAATTTTATTTTGATGATAATACCCAAATGATACTAATTTAGCCCTCAAAGTGAATGTGCATAAACACATATGTTACACTATTTTTGAAAGCATATGTAACTATGTGAAACCCTTTTATTCGGATGGACATAACAATTGTGGTTATACAAGAATTATTGATCCATTAATTGGTGACATAGATGATTGAGAAATATCTCTATTTATCATTTAAACTATGTACCATTCTCATGACAAAAATGAGTATTTTATGATGAGAATTACCATAATTAATTATGATATATATTACATTGATAGTGCACCAAGATATATGGTGTAGTACAATATTTCTCTCAAGCTCTAGATCGAGCTATTATATTGTTCATGAAGGAACAAAATCGTTATTCCAATTTTTTTTAGGATCAAGAGAGGAATAATAATATGGTCTATGGCTATACAATTATTGAATCAATAATATTATCCTCCAATTTGTACTACACATGTTATTGTGATTGAGATATATTTCAATGTAAACTAACAGTTTACTAGTCCTGAAAAATATTATATGGCACAACCGGTGAGACCATCCCAGTTCAATCATGATGCAAATTGATAAGTACCTCTATGGTCAACTTTTATGATTTCCAAAATCTAAAAGAGTAGGTTCTCGCAAACATTATTGTGCATGGAGGTCTCAACTTGGGTATTCTAAAGAAATGATTCCTAAGGTTATAGGGATTTAAGTAGTCCTTGTGACTCCCCGCTTCCCCGGGAACACGAACGATTTTTACGTTCGTCAACAAGGTTTCGTTTCTAGGAAAGCATTTTCGCCTTTCCGTTATCCATTGTTGGGTAAATCTCCAACACATAACTCATTTTTGGGTTGCTTATTCTTAAATAGAGTTGATTGTTTGGATAATCATCAACTAAAGTAAGATAATTTATCTTATACACAACAAAACAAAGGGTGATGTGTGTGGATTCATACACCCAACATGTGGATCAATTATTTTAATTGATGTATCAACTAGAAAGTCACATGTATATATGAAAGCAAACTAGAATTTGCGAGATTGCTAGCTCAACCATTTTGGTTATGAGCATATTTTCATGATTATCCAATAACGAAAATGTGTCATTGAGACGAACATTTTCCATTTATATTATTGTGAACATGTCATTTACATGAACAACACAAATTCGCATTATGCCATAAAAAAATTATTATGAATTCCTCCATTATATGTGGTTTTTGGGTCAAAACCTTATACTTCCCATCTATGGATATATGGATGTGATATACACATCTGAATTGCTCCACCACCATTTATTAAGATGGGTTCTCAATGAAGATTGAGAAATTATTGTGATTACGAGTTCATCGATGGTAAAATATCAAATTATTGTTGGAAGTATTTTGATGACTGGTTTGGAGGTTTATATTTAAACTTCCCAACATTAGGGGAAGAAAACAAAAGTTGGCCAAGAGATTAGATGAATGATCATATTATTTTGATCCTCGCACTAAGCAATATGAGCTTGAAGTTCAAAAGTATATAATTCATCATTTGCCAGACACTTTACTGACCCAAACAAAGTAAAACTCTCATGTGCCAACTCGCAATGCTCCAAAGTGAAAATGATGTTGACATTGGGCAATCGACATCACAACTGAGTCTAAAACCCGTATAAAACATGGTAGACCACACGGTTCCAAGGAAAAAAATCCTCAAAAGTGAAATGGAGCTATATATCAAGATGGTCAAATTGAGGTTAAGATTATTTAAACAAAACCACCAAGAGAATTAAATAATGTGCTCAAGAAGAGTATCGGGTACCTGAAAGATATGAATATATATCTCAATTATCTATATCTTGGATGGAAAATATTGGAACCCTAATGAAGTCAACGTCGACGAAATTTTTGCGTATAGTGCAACGCTAAATATGATAGTTGAAAAAGAGGATCATTAGCCAAAATGCATGCAAAGATAGAAATGATTGGCTGAAAAATTTCAATTTGAGGCAAATTCAAATTCCCAAGAGAAATGAAAACTTTTAAGACATCAAATCTTTATACATTGAGATGTAAAGTATGAGTATGAGAAGTTATGAAACATCTCATTTTTGAAAGGTTTTGTACAACAAACCTATAACATTTTGATTTTGAGAAAATATATTCTCATGTGGTGGATGCAACTACTTTTTATTATTCGATTAGTCGGCAATTTGTGAAGGGAAAGAGTTTGCCCCTAATGGATGTCCTTGCAACCTATATGTATGATTTGCATAATTAGAATACACGTGTGTATATGAAATTCCCTCGAGGATTTATTTTGCTATAAGCAAACAATTCAAGTTCACGTGAACAATATTCAATTATATCCAATTGACGTCATATGAATTGAAAGATTGAGAGACATGGTACACTTATCATATCGTACATTTCTTTATGCATATAATTTCTTCTTCATTTCAAGTTGATTTTTTGAAAAATCATCTTTATCAGATTTTATGGTTTCAAAATTCTTACCAAAATTTTTTAATTTAATTTTATATTTTAAAATGTGTTTCTTTTATTTTTACATAATTGGATGTGATCATCTTTTGTTACATAGATGACATACACTTTATTGAGCTCGTAAAGAGTTTCTCAAAGCAATCAACTATTGATTAGCTATAGAGTTTGAGATGAAAGATGTGGAAGATTACCACTAACTTGCCAATTGTGCATCTCTCTCGAACATGATTTTCGTATATCATCAATGATATACTAATTATATCCAATAAAAAGTTATATGGATATGACATGGCTATCAATGCCTGGATGGTAGTAAGATCACTATGTGACTCTATGTCGATTTTAACCGACCTTTATTCAAACATAAGAACTACTCGGTTTTGAAGTAGTAATCTTGGTCATATTTGTGTTGGTTGACCATAAATTGGTCTCATGTGGTAATTTTACCACTTGGTGGGCTGTGAAACCAACTTATAAAGCTACACCACCATTTCACAAGATGATTTTATAAATCATATATGATATTTATTTTGCATATATCCTTGAATTGCAAGAAAATGGTGCAACGTGATGTGATGATTATGTACTCTTTTTCCTTCACTAGGTTTTTATCCCATAGGGTTTTCCTAGTAAGGTTTTAATGAGGCATATTCTCATCTAATAGTCATCCTATGTGAAGTGTCATGTGAATTATGGATGACCATCGATTATATTGATGCATACATTATATGCACAAACTCCAATAAGTTGAAATATTCGCACTACAAGTGCCTTAAGCGATAACTTGGTTTAATCACCAAGACTCTCCATACATCAATTTTTGGGAACCTAGTCCACTAATTTGAAGATCGGCGACTAAATGATCTCGGAATGATATAATGATGAGATCTAGTTGATATCCTCATTAGGGAGAGTCGATATGAAGGATCTCAACCGATATCATCATCAGGGGGAGTCGATACGCACTGCACTCTTTTTCCCTTAACCATGGTTTTTCCCAATGGGTTTTCCTGGTAAGGTTTTTAACGAGCGCGTATCAAAAGCGTATTCGAAGAATAATGAATATTTTTAACCAATGGTCATTCAAGGGGGAGTGTTATGAATATTATAATTATGTGTATGAATGCCCATTTGTAACTCCTACATTTGTAACTCCTATACATTGAACATGAGAATGAATATCCTATTTAAGTGTAGTTATACTAGTGATGTATAGGTTATGAATTCTAGAGCCTATAAATAGTGCTCTCTTGTACTATCTTTACACATGAATAAGAATACTCTTCTCCTCTCATATTCTTACTCTTCTTCCTTTTAGTTTCTTAACATGATTTTGTTTTTTCTGATTTGTATAAATAATTTAATTTCAATTGAGTACAGACAGAGAGCTGTCATTTTCCTCCATTATGTTGTATATATATTATTCGATTCGATTTGGGGGTATTGTTTTATTCTTTTTTATTATTATTTTATTTTAATGTTCCGTATGCATTAAACTATCTCTGCTTCTGCTCTCAAGTATCAAATGGCATACCAAAAGGGGCAACCGGGTGATGAGGGACTCGGGATGGTCCACATATTTATAGGACATTAATTCAGGTAAGTTGATCTAACTTGCGGAGCATAGTTGATTGAGAGAGGATATTGTGTAGGTTGTATTCGAGATAAGTGAGTTTGATTTCCATCCATATTTAGCATCCATGCGTCATCCTACTAATACTGAGCATTAGAGTAGCAAAGAGCAGTAGTCTGTAGTAGGTAGTGTCGTCAGATGTGGTAAAGTTGCTTGCCTAAGTGCCTATACTACACATATGACCTTTACCATGATAGTTATGCGTTTGGAAGTTTGGATGGAGACTGGGATTAAGTTAAATCGCTGCAGATGATTGAAAAAGAAAACCAGAAGCAAAAAATATGGGTGGCTTTAAAAGAGAGGGTTGTTTATTTTATTGAATTGATTGCTGCGGTGTCGGTGGGATAGAAGATCCACCACTACCACCACCGTTTTTGGCAGCAGCAGGAAGGGGGGTTGGGTCCACAACAGCACAATCCTTTGCTTTCAGCCTTTTGTTTTTGTGAAATAGTTTGAGTCGTGTGTCCTTGGTCGTCGATGCATGTGAGGGATTATGATGGTTGATTCGTTTTTTCCCAATTATTAAATAAAAGTAAAGATAAACAAAGACACAAACTAATTACACTATTCATTAGTAGAAACGTTATTATGTTGTCAATTCTATTTTACGCTTATTTGTATCCTTTTAAGTTTTTAACCATCCATGACCCATGTATTCATTTTTATTGTGAATGTATTATTTTATTTAAATTATCTTTAAATTGTTTTTTTGTGTTCTTTTTTTTTTAATTTTAAGACCTTTGTGTGGTTACATTTGGTAGTGGTTGAGTTCGGATTCAGAAAGTTGCCCACCTATTGTAATTTGGGATTGGGATACTTTTCGATA
Source organism: Linum usitatissimum (assembly GCA_030674075.2). Lineage (NCBI taxonomy): Eukaryota > Viridiplantae > Streptophyta > Magnoliopsida > Malpighiales > Linaceae > Linum > Linum usitatissimum. The sequence continues at coordinate 1,493,824 of JAUJYP020000657.1, forward strand.
GTAAATGTCATACCATATTAATATCGTTAATTTTTTATAATTTTCGGTTATACCCATAATCAAAAAAATATTGAAATTTATAGCAAAAATGAAGAAACTATATAATAATCTTTCCTTAATCTTTCGGGTAATAAATGTCATACCGTATTTATATCCGTTGGTTTTTGGGTGATTTTCAGTTATATCGGTAATAAAAAAAGTTGAAATTTAAAGCAAAATAATCAAGAAACTATATCAGTTTATAGATTAATATCAAATTATATAACTGAAACATTTGATTTTTTCACTAATAGATTAATACCAGATTATACAACTCAAACATTTGATATATTTCCTACATCTGAAATATTACAAAAAATAGTGTAATAGAAATTAATTTTGATACTTTAATAACCACACCCTACCTCTATCCGCACATAACGGTTTACGGGTTTACTTATACCAGAAAATTATCCGGTCAACTCGGATTTTATCCTGTTTGACCGGATCATGTTCGGTCGGATTTCCATAACGGTTATGATTGTCATCCTTATTTTTGGGTTTGAATTAGTTTATTTCATGTTTATTTTCTTCTCATTATTTCGTTGCTAGCTCCCATTCGCGGTTTACGGGTTTACTTATACCCGAAAAGTATCTGATCAATTCGGATTTTATCCTGTTTGACCGAATCGTGTTCAGTTGAATAACCATAACGGTTATGATTGTCATCCTTATTTGTGGGTTTGAATTAGTTTATTTCCTGTTTATTTTCTTCCCGTTTTTTTGTTAGTATCCATTTGTCATAGCCTTATTTTTTAAATATTAATTAAATTTTCTTTAAACTGTTTAGACAGGTAATTTGATTATTTCCTATTTATGTTCTTCTCTAAATTAGTAAACACATTTAATTAGTATCTTGCGTTCCCACTTCAGTTCCTTGATATAGTTCCTGACGCAAGAACACAATTCCTTATCTTTGCTTTAATACGTTATTGTTCTCTCCAGCCCCAACCAATTACCTGTGTTATGTCACATATGCTTACCCTGTTGTTTGTTGTCGGGTGTCATGCCGACTCTTTTCACTGTTTGTTGTCTCTTGTCATGTTGAATATTTTCACATGTTTTTCGTCTGTAAGATCCTCCTATCTTCCATCTGCCATATTCTCATTTTACAGCATAACTCCTTCTCTCCACTGCAAGATAAGTTACTCTTTTTCTCTATTGAAAACTTCATATTTCTCCCCAACTTCGCCGCCGTATTTCTCTCTAAAATTATGCACGCTCGATAATCCTCCGCCTGTTACTTCACTTAAATTTGTTTTAAACGTACTTATTTGTTCTATATTGTAACCAATATTGAATGATCTATGTAAACCAATATGTTTTGGTGTTTTTGTCACGATTATGACTATTTCTATTTAAAAGTCTTTCTAATAATATATGTACGGATAAATAAACACAAACCACAAATAAACTAACAAATAAATAGTATCGTGCGTTAAAAAAACTAGTCATTATTATGGTTGCTTTCTCCTTTCTCTTCCGTCCTCACACACAACCTTCAGCCAGCCCAAATCTTCACTAGAAACTCAATATAATTAACCAACTCTCTCTGTTAATGGTTTTATTTGATGAATTGGCTATTGTATTTTATAAGAGGGTTACTATACGACGCTCTGATTTTTGAATTAAACGACGCCCTACATTCTATAATGACCTAACCGTCCATTCTATAAAAATGAAAAACTTACAAGTTCAATCCAAAAAACCCTTATTTAGTATGTTTTAGTATGTTTTATTTGCTCGAAAACACTCTCGACGAACCACGACTCAAAATTGGAAAGGTATGAAATTGAAATTTGGATCTGAAAAAAAAATCAGACAAACTAACTGGACGGAACGCCGGTCGGTTTGGTTGGTCCGTCTGTTTTTTTTCAATTAATTAAATTTATTAGTTTCTTTAATTTTAGGTTGGTTCATTAATTTGGATACTTCAAATATAGGTTGGATGCACGAGATTTGGCAACGAGTACCACGGTAATTGTTCGGCCAGTTTCTTTAGCATTATCGATGTTGGTAAATGATTCATTAGCATTATCGGTGTTGGTAAATGAATAGGTTATGTAAATGATTCATTTCGGTGTTGGTATTCTGTAGGAAGTTGATGCCGGTGACATAATTGATTACTCCGGCTGGTTCTTATCCGATGATGTGTACGACACTATCAATGAAGCGGTGCAAGCAGCAAAACAGATTGCTTTGACGCTTAGTTTCCATCTGATCAAGGGGTCCAACAAAAGCAATGACTCGAAAAAGGAGTGTCAGGTGTATCTTTATTGCTAACGTGGACCTGTTCGCAAGCTTGAGGGTTCAAATCTGCTGAAACATGCTACGAAATCAAAGAAGTGTAATTGCACATTCAGACTTGCCGTGCGGTCAAGGGTGGTAGATTGCAAGTGAAAGTATTTTATTGACGGAGTCGGAGACATAAAGAACCCTGATAAGTCGAAGGGGTATCACAATCATCCTCTGATTCATTTCACTGAAGTAAGCATGGAAAGCAATCTGTTATCAAATGAGGCGAAGAAAGATATTCGGGATATGGTGGCGGTTCACATACAACTAAATAAGATTAGATATTCTTTGAATAAGAAGTTCAACACTCGTCACAATATGAATCAGATTTACAATGAGTCATATAAGATTAGGAAGGAGAAATTAGATGGTTTCGATCCGATGGAGTGGACTCTGCATGAGTCTACAAAACTAGGTTATTTCGCTAAGTACTTAAAGGATGATGATGACAATCTTGTTCATCTATTTCTTAGCCACCCCGAATGTGTCCAGATGGTTAGCTCATGGTATTTTGTGATTATGATTGACTCGACTTTCAACACCAACGCCTATAGGAAGCCAGTGATCCAGTTGGTTGGTGTGACTCCGGTGCGGAAGAACTTTAGCATTGGGTTTGAAAAAACAAATTCTTATATTTGGGTGTTGGAATATCTGGAGTTGATGTTGGGTAGGCATCTACTGCTTTCGTGACTGATAAGGAGCAAGGTCGTAGCGGCCCTCCGCACCGTATTTCCAAAGACTCCCCATTTACTGTGCATTTGGCACATGAAGAGGAATATCGAGGCAAAGATTAAGTACATCACGAGGAATGCGAAAATGGCTGAGGCTTTCGTGCATGGTGTGTGGAATAAAGTATTGTATGCACAAACAGATGCAGAGTTCTTCAAGGAGTGGGAGGACATGATCATAAGTGATTGGGCTAATGTCGAAGGATGATGGAGTACTTAGGAAGCGAGTGGTTACCGTATAAAACTCAGTGGGTCCATTGCAACACTAACGAGGTTTTCCATATTGGGTGTACGAGTACGAACAGGGTGGAGTCCCAACCCTCATCTCTCAAAACATGGTACAACTCTTCCAATCAGGGACTTGATACACTATTTGAGGGATATCATGCATCGATCGAGGGTGAATTCATAGAAGTGCAGCGGGTTATAGATGAATCACGAAGCAAGGTAATGTATTGTTTAGATAAGTATTTAGTTAATCACTAGTTATTTGGTTATGTTTAGGGTATCACATTATTTGATCGTGTACGTAACTAGTTATTTGGTTTGGTTTAGGCTTATCGTTTCTCACACAGACGACCGTTTACGTATCTGAAAAATGAAGTCAGCCTTTGGGGGATTGAGCTGGGGAATGAGGCGTTATCAAGTAAGGACGATTGCGACTGTGTGATCAAAGATACGCATGGCCTCCCTTGTACTTGTAGGCTCGAATCTATGGAGCGCGATGGGGTCGAGTTGAAACCATACCACCTACACTACTTTTGGCGATCGTTGGAATACCGTCTTCCTGTAGATAGTGAGAAGTGGGAAGACCATGACGCGACAGACCGCGCCATTCTCAGCGGGATGATACAGACGATTTGTGATAGAGGTCGGCCTGCTATACGTGCCTTGACTACACTGGTACGGACCTAGTACCAACCAGAATCAGACGGAGTGAGAGAGCTGAAGAAGTCGGAAGCGCCTAAGGGTAGGCCCCATGCACGAAAGACGGATGGGCGGAACCCTTCGTACCACGAGCATGCGAGTGCTCATTGTAGCCCATCTAAGGGCAATACCAAATCAGGTTTGTCCTTTCTTACATTCAGTTACCGGTTTCATTGTGTTGCAAGGTTCTTAATATAAGTAAATCACCTAACAGGTCGCTCAACGCCCCAGGCGACTAAACCCACCCCAAGCATGTCTAGAAACTCTATTCCGAACAGAGGTGTGTAGTTTTTACCTACAACAATCTTTTCCCCAAGTCAGTATAATCAGTAGCCGACCTAATTATATGATTGACCTTCACTTTCAGTGCTTCCATATATCTCGCATATCCCTGCCTGGCTCTGGCCTGTTGGTGAATAACGTATTCGACGTTATTGGTAATGGTCATTGCGGGTTTAAGTGTGTATCCTACTCTGTTACCCGCAATGACCGTCAAAAGTACATAATGTAACAAAGTACATAATGTCATAAGTCTCAAAACAAAAGTACATAAGTCTCAATACATAACATGGATAGAAAATGATAACATAAGACAGTCACAACGTCTAACAGTATGGTCTCTGGTGGCAGACGTCCACGTACATGTCTGCAACACTGCATCAGAGATGCTCGACCGTCTCCAGGTTCTCAGCATTAGAATCGTACTCCTGTCTTATCGTCCCAACAAGATATGGATGCATATGGTCCAACACCCTGTAAGCTAGCTGTGCAACGGAAAAGGAAACAAGTCAACTACCATGTACATATGGATGTCAACCCTAAACCAAAAGTAAACCAAAGCACAATTACCAAATCTGTTGGTGCCTGAGCACCAGTAGGGAGCGGCTTGAGGATGAGCGGGTGGGTGTGGAGTCGATACCAGTACATGTATCGCGGATCGACATCGATCACATCGTCGGCACGTCTAAACAAAGACTGAAATGGCATCAGTATGGATCAATCATCGTCCATCCATGCTCTATCTATGCTGTCAACCCACTCAACCAGGTACCCATTAGGCTCAGCCGTCCTAATTGCCCTGGCAGGGGCAGGGATAAACCCCGGAATCATCTACGCGTAGCCGAACTGTCTAACCACACGTGTCGGATCATAATACTCTGTTGTCGTCGTGAACCAAATCACGCCACGAAACGTCGAATCGGGAACCTCTACCTCGGGACGTGGCCCAAATGGCAGCCAGGTCACATCTCGTGTAGTCATATCATCAAGCAGACGACGGTAATACTCCAACCGATGGTGCATGAACTCGTATGATCTATCTGACAGCTTGCTACTGCTCCACTGCCCAACTAAGGCCTCGACCTCACCCCGCTCCCGGGCCACTAGTCTAACAGCACGAGTATTAGGGAAGTACTCGTGAAGCCAAGACTGAAGTAGAGACACGATCCCCGCCATCCCCTTACACTTAGCCCTGCTCGCCTTACCCAGCTCGTGGTACAGTCATGCTAGAGCCCCAGTCCCCCAAGCATATCATGACATAGTGGACACGACCCCCATCAAATACTCCCACAACACCAGACGAGTACAATCAGCAGACTTATCAGTGAACAGCATCGAACCCAGCAGACAAAACATGAAGACCCTGTATGCATCCTCATCCACTAAACCGCTCCCCACGGCTAACATCGACTTCTCATGTATCGCAGCACCCCTCAGCCAAGGGTATCGGGCATCACCTCCTGCAGCACCCCTAACTGGCAACTTCAAATCCACGGGATGGATAAAGAGAGCCCTAGCTATATTGGCCTACAAGTCCACGCTGGATCGAGGAATGTGAAGTAGACGTCCGTGCACTAGGATACGGAGAATATGCCATACGTCATGAAGTGTAATGGCCATCTCTCCAAAGGGCATGTGGAATGTGTTAGTATATGGCTGCCACCTCTCAACAAAAGCGAGGATCAGTGTCTCGCCCAACTGATCGGTCATACCAAAACCACCCAAATGGAGAAGTCCAGAGGTAGACATCATCATATGAAGTGTCGGTGTCTGAGGCTGAAATCTCATCACATGCCTGAGATGACCCGGACGCGTGTAGAACTTGAAATTGCTAATGTTACGATAGTCTGGACCGACCTCCCACAGATAATGTGCAATGTGACCCCCGAAACTGGGAATTACACTGGTCGAAATCGGGCCACCATCCTCTATCCCCGACTCGAGCAGCCAAGTGCGAGAAAGGTTTCCCCCGACCCAAGTAGTCTCGACCTCCTCATCTATCGGTACATCATGTGTACTCGTGGCAAGAGCGAAACGAGCATCTCTCCCAACTGCAACACAAACTCTCGCTGAAGCATGAGACGAACCAGTGGATACCCTAAATGGTGGACGCGGATAAGTATCAATTTCTCATCGAATCTTCGAGTTAGGATCTTCAACTTCTTGCCGACTTTGAGATTTCGTGTTTTAGAATGAATGTGTTTGTCGAAGATTGAACTTCTTATAAATTTTTGATGTTTACGCAAGGATAATTTAGTAATTCACTGTTTTAAGGCGTTGTTTAATTTGAAAACCAAGGCGTCGTTTAGGGATTCAGTTTTATAACAGCGAAAAATGCACAAATCCATATTCAACTCACATATGATCAAAGGTACAATGTTGTTTACAAAATGAATGAACACCATATTTAATCATGGTTTTCCATATATGTTTCTAATAAATGCATTTTTTTCTTCTAATTTCATCCCTCAAATCTTTGTACCAAAATTTAATGGTATTTCAAATGTTCTCCTGTAAAAAAAATGTTTTTGTACAAATTCATCTCAAAAGAACACCATAATACTACTCATAGAAATTTAAGGTGCTCCTTTTACTTTCATACGTTTATATTTTAATATAAATGGATTAATATGATACGGGTTATATGAAAAGTAAATTTATGAAGAGAGAGCTTTTCAAAATGGTCAATATTGCTAAGTTCATAAATTTTTTAATGAGGGGAGAATTTTGAAACTTTTCAAAACCGCCAACAACTTTCCACCGCAGACCGCCGACATCGCTCTCACCTTCAACGGAACTTCATTCCTTCCCAAAATGGTCAAGCGGCTACCGTTATACTTCTGCTCAACGAACATAACGGCGAAAGGCAGAAGTCCAAAGCTGTTGGCTCGAACACATCAGCTCTCAAAGACAGAGGGAGACGGAGGAAGATACAAAATAATAATTAACCAAATTAGATTTCTAAAAGACATAGTTGGAAGACGGAAGTGAATGAGACTAGCACGATAAATAGAATTGAACATGCCTATGTTAAATCAAGAGATTGTTGATAGACAAAGAGCGAAGAGTTGACTTGGCCAATCAGGAGAGAACACTCGGAAGTTTGCGGAGGCTGTGAAATTAGGGAAATCAAAATCTATATAGGAGCGCCGGCTTCGATTAAGAAGCAATCGGATGTTCCGATCTTAGATCCCAAGGCGCTCCGTATGTTCCAGCTCCCCCTCACCTTGCTCTTTTTTTTTCGGAGTCCAGTGCGTTGGCCGCCGAGTGAAATCAACAATCTTTCTGGAAATTAGCCCTCTTTTGCAGACTCTGCCATTTCTCTCAAGATTACAAAAACAAATTTGAAACGGCAACAAATATGGAGCCGCGAGAACGGGCGGTTTCCAATGGCAGAATTGGGGGAGATGTGTAGAGCCTTTGGTACGTTTTAGACGTTTCTTGTCGAATAGGCAGAGGAAACTTCTCCATAGCTTGCATCCAAGCTACGACTAAAGATGGCTTCACCGATCTACAATATGGTCGAAGTTGGCCGTATATGGAGGGAATTTGGACAGAGATGCGCATGTGGTGATGTAGCTTCGACGACGACGCGGATGTGCTACGGAAGAGGTCATTCCCCTTTCTTTTTGTGTCTTCATTCGGTTTTTCCCATCTTTTACTTTGAAGTTTATGAGAAGGAATTTTATGGGAATGAACTTTTGCAGAGTCAATAAGAAAGTTAATGTATTCGGTAGGTGAATTCGGGAAAGGAGAAGAGGGATGAGTTTTAGGTTATTAATTTTTATTTTTTTTTATCAAAAGAAATGTTTCACAAGCCAACAAAATTGGTTTGTACAGACAATTAACTTTGTAATTGTCATATGCGCAGATTAATGATAAAAATGGACATAATGTAAAAATTAGTAAACAACTTTAATAGTTTATGACATACACTAAATTATGTATATGTCATGTATATTTCGATAATATGCCAATACTTCATATAACAGACTGCAAAGTATATATAGACTCCATATACCAATCGGAAAAATGGAAAAAACCCGACTTACACTTCTAACTTTTAAGACCGTCGAAGTACCAATCCCACATTTATAATGAAATAGTTCGAATCGTCCAAGTACAAAACCAAGAATCTCAAACGATAGCTCAACTATAAAAAGATATTTAAAGAACTCATGGGCTACGAGAGGAAAAAAAACTGAATCCCTACACGACGCCCTAAGTTAAGTGAATTACTAAAGTATCCTTTAATAAATTTCGAAAACTTATACGAACTTCAATCTTCGACAAACTCAATCATTCTCATATTCATGACGATAACTCGTGCATCCAACCGATACTTCAAGTATTGAAATTAAAGAACCAATCTAAAATAATTAAGAGATTTAATTAAATCTGAAATAAAATTAAAAAAAACCGAACGGACCGATTGTCTGTCCGGTCAGACCACCCGGACGGAAATCCGGTCTGTCTGGTTATTCTCGTCAGAATTTGGCCTGGAAATGCACATGAAAGTTGTAGACAATCGAACTAGCTTTCCAATGCCGCCGATCTTGCATCAATCGCACTTCTGAGCAATCAGTTATGTCAAAAATACTAAACTGAAACGTTTTTCGACCAAGCCATTTATTAGAGTTAGTGTTTAGAGTTTAGGGTTTAGGGGTTATTATTTAGGGTTTAGGGCTTAGAGGTTAGTGTTTAGGTTTTAGGGTTTAGATTTTAGTGGTTAGGGTTTAGGGTTTAGTGTTTAGGTTTTAGTGTTTAGGGTATAGAGTTTAGGTTTTATGTTTAGGGTTTAGGATTTAGAGTTTAGTGTTTAGGTTTCAAGGTTTAGATTTTAGTGTTTAGTGTTTAGGGTTTAGGGTTTAGTGTTTAGGTTTTAGGGTTTAAATTTTAGTGTTTAGAGTTTATGGTTTAGGTTTTAGGGTTTATATTTTAGTGTTTAGTGTTTAGGTTTTAGGGTTTAAGGTTTAGGGTTTAGAGTTTTGTCTTTAGGGTTTAGGGTTTAAGTTTTAAGGTTTTGGAGTTTAGGGTTTAGTTTTAGGGTTTAGATTTTAGTGTTTAGGGTTTATGGTTTAGGGTTTAGCATTTAGGGTTTAGGGTTTTGGGTTTAGGGTTTAGGGTTTAGAGTTTAGGTTTTAGGGTTTAGATTTTAGTGTTTAGTGTTTAGATTTTAGTGTTTAGTGTTTAGGGTTTAGGGTTTATAGTTTTGTGTTTAGGGTTTAGAATTTAGTGTTTAGGGCTTAGCGTTTAGGGTTTAGGGTTTAGCGTTTAGAGTTTAGTGTTTGGGATTAAGGTTTAGGGTTTAGAGTTTAGTGTTTAGTGTTTAGGGTTTAGGGTTTAGTATTTAGAGTTTATGGTTTAGGGTTTAGAGTGTAGGGTTTAGGGTTTAAAGGTTTAGAGTTTAGGGTTTAGGTGTTAGGGTTTAGATTTTAGTGTTTAGTATTTTAGGTTTATGGTTTAGGGTTTGGCATTTAGGGTGGTTTAGGGTTTATAGTTTAGTGTTTAGGGTTTAGAATTTACTATATAGGGTTTAGCGTTTAGGAGTTAGGGTTTAGAGTTTAGAATTTAGTGTTTAGGGTTTAAGGTTTAGGTTTTAGAGTTTAGTGTTGAAGGTTTAGATTTTAGGGTTTTGGGTTTATAGTTTAGGGTGTCGGGTTTAGGGTTTAAAGGTTTAGAGTTTAGGGGTTATGTTTTAGGGTTTAGATTTTAGTGTTTAGTGTTTAGGGTATATGGTTTAGAGTTTATCCTTAGGGTGTAGGGTTTAGGGTTCATAGTTTAGTGTTTATGATTTAGGGTTTAGAATTTCTTGTTTAAGGTTAAGCCTTTTTAGGATTTAGGGTTTAGAGTTTAGGGTTTATAGTTTAGTGTTTAGGGTTTAAGGTGTTAGAGTTTAGTGTTTAGGGTCTAGGGTTTAGATTTTAGGGTTTAGAGTTTAGGGTTTAACGAACCGATCTAAAAGAAATTAATAAATTAAATTAAACTGACGGATGAAACTGACGGATTGACGTTCCGTCCGTTTGGTCGGTCCAAATTTTTGTTTTGAATTTAAAATTTAATTTCGTATCTGAAAATTAGATTTTTGATTCGTTGAGAGTGTTTTCGAACAACTAATACATACTAAAACGTACTAAAAAGGGTTTTTGGATTGAAATTGTAGATTTTTTATTCTTACAAAATGGACGTTTATGTCATTATAAAATACATAGGGCGTCGTTTAGTAACTAAAAAAAATTTGGATGTCATGCTTCCTCTTTCGGGAAGGCGTTGGATTCCTCCCTTGCCTTCCGCAATCATGGTGTAATGCATATAGCTGGAGACGAAGGACTCGCCGACGACGACGGAAATCGCGCGTTCCTGGCAGACGAATCTTGAGACTTGCGGTGGACAGCCATACGGTCCGTCGAACCTTTCTTCCGATCCTTGTCGAACACAAAGGCGGCCACCACCGGTGAATTTACCTCGTTCTCATTGGCTTTCACTAGTTCCAAAGGATGATCGTAATAAAAACGAGTGGAGTCCTAGTAGTGCTTGGCGTTATTTATTACCGACGACGAAGCCCATGAACCACACTGGAATTTCTCAATAGACACCGTCCTGGAGATTCTAGTCTTAGTCATTCCTTCCGATTCTGCCGCCGGTACCTTCCGCTCCTTCACCAATTTCCCCTTCCCACTGCCGAAGCCACGAATATACAGGCAGAGTGCGCCACATTTGAATTCATCTGCTTTGAGATCGTCGTCCGTTTTCCCCACTATAAGTGATTCAATCGTCGAGGACTGGACAAATTCGTCTTCCCGGTTCTTGAACCATATGTCCAGTTCATCTGATCCGCTCCACCTCCCTTCCGCACAGGACTTGGTCCGCCGCAATTGAGTTTCCTACTTTCCTGATTAGGATGAACAGTGGACGGTTTCCGCCGAGAAATCCTATCCATTTCTTCGTTTTTGGATTTTTTACTTAGCCAAAAACCAAACCGCGGAGAGCTATGAAGGCTGAAGCTCATGAGCGGAGGGTGAATCTTTGGAGCCACGATAATCGGCGGCAAATTCAGCGAAATTGGATCAACAGAAATCTGTTTTTTCCTTCCACCAATTGGGTTATTCTTCCTAACATAGAATCTGAAGCAAGAAGAGCCATGTCACTTAACTTAGATATAGAGTTGGATGCGTAATAGAGCTGGGTTTTATAGGGTGTATGGACGGGAATGAGAAGACGTAGGAGCCATGTCTGTGGAGCAGTAATCATGTACATGTTTACAACTAAGTAGTGTACTTTTCAAGGCATTTGACTTCCATGAATATATAATATACAAAGCTAGAAGGTAGGAACCCGTTCGTTCCTGAATATAAAACATATGCTACAAAGGTAGATAGATGATAGAATGTATAGTCTGCTACTGGAGAGAATTATAAAATAAGATGAGTACAACAGAAATACCGATGAGGACAGGGAAACCAGTCACCAAATACAAAGCTCCATAACCCAAAGCTGAAGGTACTTCTGTGCCATCACTATCCTCCGCAGTATCTTCAAAGTCGGCAGCTGAATCCCAGTCAACTTTTAGTCTCTTGGCAGCCTCTTTAGGATCTATACCAGTGTTTGTCACTCTTGCGTATAGCGATTTTGTTGGCTTTGCCTTCTTTGACACCTCCACCTTTACCAGATATTCATCACTTTATTATTAGACAACAAAACTCTGAATAAACAAACATGATCCATTCAATTTTTGTTGTCCATAACTATTACCTCTAAGTTAGGCCAATTGGTCATTTCGTTTGCTAGCATTCTAAGTGCTAGCCGCTCTTTAGGGACCTTGCCTTCCTTAATCTGAAAGGCGAAATGGTCATGTAAACAACCCAGTAGAGAGAGGTGCATGTTTCTCAAGTCAGCAGCAGTAGCAGATATAGACCAAACCACATATAATTATGAATGAAGGACAGACGTAAACATAGCAAGTAACACTTGGTTTGTCCTAACTAATTCCTTTCAGTAGATGCTATATCTTCATGTTTGCAATTTCCTTCTCGTTTGTTTTGGCATCAAAGACTCGCCACAGCACTTTCTCAGTTACAAAGAAGAAAGTTGCATTGCAGAAATCCAAACGTTGCATATGTTGAGTATTTTTATGACGAACAAAGACCCCCTATATATGCGCTCAAAATCTAATACATGTATTTTGTTGTCCTTCAAACATGACAAAGACTGATTCTTCTACTTAAGAAAACAAGGTTAGTAATGGGACTCACTAATTCTAGAGCTTCAGCAAGCTCGTCTCTTGTAGGAGCATCAGGGTCGTCAATGCCAAATAGCTTCTTTCTCTCCTCTTCTCTTGGATCTTCGATCATTATCGTCAGCTTAACCTAAAACTCCATATTCCCCGATCAAGAAATAAACTTACTAATCATAATAATAGGTTTTCATCAACCATAATTAACATATATACCTCATTGAAAAGCATGTCTCTATTCTTTTTAAGCAGCTCCAACACCTGACTAAAATCAAATAGAGCCCCAGCAAACGACCGACACAATATAACAATGTGAAAACCAGATAGTGGGGGAAATGATTGAAGCTTCTAATAGTGACCCTTTTGATTTCTCCAATGTATTCGAGGTCCTGAGGAGTTGGCGGTACGTCTTCTTCTTCTTCTTCCTCTTCACCATCATCGTCTTCATATTCTTCTACTTCAACTGGCATTTCAATATCCTCTCTACCGACCCACAAAAGCCCCGACTTTCTTCCTCCCAGGCCACTGTAGTAAGCACCATTGAAGGACGATTCTTTCCAGCATTTCGAGTTCGGGGACGGCGCCCGGCGTAAGTAGGCGAAATAGGTTGCCGGAGAAAGAAGCGGCGATGGTGAAGAAAGCGGAAATTTAGGGAGTTGGATGGGCACTGTAGTCGTCATCGGTCTTATCCACTTTTATCCTCTTATAAGGCAGAGAAAAGTAAAAAATCCGAGAGCTTCAGCATCACCTACTCTTCTCCCTACCACTTCGATTGTAAGTTTCAGAGAATAACCAGCTGAGGCAAATGGAAATGTTCCACTTTCTATGCTGGATCACCTTAAGATAAATAATATTAATTGTTATAATACATTATAATTTTTACTATCCAATGCTTTATTATTTAAATTTCACAAATAAAATTATGTGAATGTCCTTCGTACATAATATTTAAATACACATATGACATAACTTAAATCAAACACAACTCTCACTTCTCGGAAAACACTCCCCTCTCAAAAAAACTCTATGAAAACACGCGTCGCCCTCCGCCGCCGCGCCAACGCCGTCCGCTGTCGGCCGCCGCCGCGGTACGAAAAATATATTATATTACTGTTATTTAAATGTAATTAGGGTTTAGATTTAATTTAGTGAATTAATAATTAAATATGTGGTAATTAATACTTGATAATTGAATATTTATTTGATTAATTCTTGGAAAATAGTAATTATTCATGATAATTAAGGTTAATTAATAAATATTAATAAAGATAGTGACAAATAATTTGATAATTACATACTTGGTCATTGAATATTTATTTAAGTAGTACTTGAAAATTAGTAATTAGTTATGATAATTTAGGTTAATTAGTAAATATATGAATAATCCATTTGGTAATCAAATACTTGGTAATTGAATATTTATTTAACTAATACTTGAAAATTAGAGATTAGTCATGATAATTAAGGTGAAATAGTAACTACAAGTTTAACATTTGTAATTATTAGTCCGATTTAAAGTGTTAGTTTTCTAATTAATAGTTACGATTTAAATTGCATATATAGTTAGAAGGGATGTCGGGGAGAGATGATAATTTGCCGCGGTGTATCGATCGTCATATTTCTGCATCAAATAAAAAATTACTAGAGGAGAAAGTGAAGGGAAAGAAATCTAGGCTAGGGGATGTTGGGCAGTCGAGTGCGCAGTTTCACATTCCCGGACCCATATATGTGGACCCCGATCTGCACTCTGTTAGGAGAGAGCTCATGGTTGATGAGATTTTTGCTAGCCAGCCTTCGGATTTGGGCGATGACAGCTATACCATTTGAGATGACTCCGACGGCGACGATGAGCAGATCCTTTCGGACGGTGATGGGGATGAGGATGACGATCGTGATGTCTCGTTTCACCCTTTCTTACTTGATAGTGCACGCTCAAGGAAGAGACCTGCAGGGAGAGGTACAACCGCTCCATCAGGATCATGAGCGTGTACTAGGTCATCTCGTAGGTAGCATGGCTCCTATACTATGGGCCCTAGACGTGGCAGAGCTGCGCGTTCTGCAGAGGTCCAGTCCAGCAGCACCGGCGGGGAGTGATTGCTTACGGGTCCAGCACCTGGTGGGCCCCGGATCACAACTCCAATCCCTAGTTTTGGTGGTCACATAGCCCACTGCCTATAGACGCACAGTTTGGACTCCAGGTCGGCATCACAGTTCAGGCTCCGCCTTGTGAAGGCTAGGGTTCTTAAGTTGGAGAGGTTCTGGTGGCCATCCGCTAAGGCTCGACAGTTAGTCGGTGCCTCTAGGGTGTCGCACCTAGGTCGGGTTATGTCGTGGGGGTTGGATCTTCCCTTGTTGTTGGCGTTCGTTGAGAGGTGGCAACCAGACACCAACACCTTTCGCATGCCATTCAGAGAGATGACGATTATCTTACACGATGTGTTGTACCTACTCAGGATTCCCATTCGAGGCACCCAACTCAGTTCAGTGGCTTCTATTCAGTTCACCCGACTTCGACCGTGAGGATTGATGGTCCCTGTATAGTGGAGGCATACACACGTTCGACTAGATAGAGCCGCACGATCCTAGTTGCGTGTTACGTCAGTACGGCTATCGACAGACGATCCCTATTGCGATTTTCACGCTAGAGTCAGCGTCGTGACCGGCGGATGGGATGCAGTATGCAGTCAAGCACTCCAGGTTTGACTACAGCTGGATTGGGCATTTGTTGGCTTTGTCGTTCTTCAACACGTGCAATGTGCTAGGCTTGCTTGACGGTAACACGACTACTGAGTACATGGCGTGGTACCTCGACCGCACACACCCAGCGATCGTTCCCACGTGCGCAACAGATGAGCCACTTCCATCGAATACATCCTCAACTGGACTGTTCTGATTATGCCCACCACGATCACGGAACAACTGCAGTTCATTTTTGTAAATGTCATACCATAATGTTGTGCGAGCACCGCCCTCTGCCCCTTCCCAAACTGGAGGGCAAGGCGGCATCGGCCTCACCCCGTCAACCTCGACCAACTGTATTTGCAACCCATGGTTAGCGGGATGCAAGTCTGATAAGATCGGCATCCGACATCCAGAATTCAGATCCGCAGATCCTTGTAGTACCTACCAGTCTTCTCTGAACATAGTCTTGGTTCAAGCCCAATGATGCGTACACTTGTTTGTACTCGGTCTACCACCCAGTTGACACAAGCCCTCAAAGATTTTCCCTTATCTCCGGGGATCGTTCTTGATTGCCATAAACAATGTGTGCTATAATGCAGAAACCACAGTTTTAGTCGCTCCCAGGGTTTAACCAATATGTGAGTAGTTCTCTGACACTTTGTGGGATATAATCTTTGTATATGAATTAAGGTTGTTGGGCAGTCGTAGGAGTGAGTACTCCCTGTTTCATCAGGAAAATGAACATGAGGCTACGAAATACTGGAAGAGAGCGAAAATCACATAATTAAATTGCACATAGCACTTACAAGTTTTATTACTACGTGATGTTACTGAATTAAACTTCTCCAACCATGACGGTTCCCTTACATTATGCCGTCTAGGAGGCCTGCCTTTAGGAGCATCCGATGTCTTCTGGTCCTGTATACCCTCAACCGATGGATGTAGCTAGGACTGGAGGAGTCTCGTGACAGAGCGAACGTGTGCTTCTCCTAATCTCTCGACCTCCTCAACAGTTTCGCGCCAAACATCATGCTCAGCACGGGCTTCGTCTTCCCACTTGGCACGGTCGGGGAGGGGGTGATTTCTGTAGTCCAGTGTAGCCTAAAAGCGGTGCAGGTGTCTCCCGTACAACAATTTGCCCTCTTGCAGAAAGTGCTGAACTTCACATCTACATGGTAGCCCTTTCTTCACCCAGATCACACAGGTGCATGACCTCTGCAACGCGCGATCTTCAACCAGTATCTCAATTGCCCACAAGCTCACCGCCCTGTTCAAGTTCCCATATGGTTTCTCCCAAACGACGAACGACTTCATGAAACAATGTCTATCAATACACACCTTGTGAAAAAGACATCCACTAATGTTGGAACTACTGTACATACCTTCATCCGTGAGTCTTCCAGCGACTTTCTTATCTCTAGCACTTGTCCCGACATTAGTCCATCAGCCTTGATAATCCACGGAATAGTCCATCAGCCTTGATAATCGAGGTGTGCAGCCAAGCCTTCAAGGATGAGTGCGCTGATTCCACCCTGTTTGTGCTTTTGTTGCCGAGATGGAACACCTTGTTTGTGTAGCAACACGCTCATTTCTATTTGCAAAGAAGCCACTCTAATCACTCCAGCCACCTTCAACCAAACCACTCCATTTCCTGAAAAATATTTGGCTGGTTCTAGCATTCAACACTTGTCCCCATGGACCTCGTACAAACTTTTCGATCATCTCTCTGTTGTAGAACTTGGTTACCCTTCCCTCGATGTTCCTCTTCACGTGTCAGACACAAAGCAAATGAGCAGAAGGGAATACATCTTGAATAGTGCAACCACCAATCCATGTTCCTTATCCATAAAGAAGGCATTCCGCACTCGCTCACTAAGACCCAATCACAATTGATTCAGTGCCCATGCGTATGACTGTTTCATCTCATCTTCCACAAGTGCTAACCCAATATTGAAGTTTTTTTTACCGGCGTCACACCTACAAACTGCATAACCGCCTTCTTGTAAACATTGATCTTGTATGTGGAGTCTATTATGACGACGGCCATGATCGTTCTCATCCCTTAAATATTTCGCGAAGTATCCCAATTCCAGCGCTTCTGTCACCGTCCATTACATGGGGTTCATGCTTCCCAACCTCAACCGCTTTATTTTCGCCATCTCATTATAAATCTTCTTCATGTTGATCATACGGTCGTACTCATTGTTCAGTATGCTCTACATCTGTCTTGGGGGGACGTGGTTTTCCTTCAACTGTCTAATGTGGTCTTTCATCTCGTCTGTGAGCTGATTCCGTTGTTGTGTCCCTTTACGCTACAACTCAAACTAGTGATTGCGGAATGACTTAAGAATCCCGAGTTTTACATCATATTTGACAGTGTCAATCCTCCATTTCCACTCGGTGTCAACGCGTCTAGGCCGTACACACACCATGAACGTACAACCTGAGTACAATGTTGTAGTCATATGTGAACTCTCTAAAGAGGTAGTGGACTGTGATTTGCCCCTGCCACCATGCGAGCAATACAAGTACAACCATTTTTCTTCTTCACGGGGGTTCTTCTTATATGAGCCATGAGTCAATTTAAATCCTAAGTCTAAAGCAATGTCCTTAGCCGCATCATATGCGTCATCGATTGTGTCGTAAAACACCCAGTTGATGAAATAAACGTCATAATTCAATTGTTCCTCAACATCATCACCGTCACTATAACTTCCCTAAACATGGTATAACAAAACCTACCAGTAGGTGTACTATGTCACTGTATTCGTATCGATCGGTGTACTATGTCATGGTAAAGTATGAGTTCAAATACCTAAAATCTAATTACTATTCATTTAAAAATTAATATTATGGCATCTAGGTTAGCCCGCGATGGGTACCCATGGGCTCTACCCGAAATGTGGGCTTTTTAGCTTGGTTTTTGGCCCCGTAAATGGTTTGCGGGTAGCCCGAAATCCGTCTGATACAGGTACCGGGTGGTGATGGAATCAGCGGAATCCGCCCCGCGGCCCACCCGTTGGTTAAACCGGTGCTAAAACGATCGCGTTTTAGCTTTGGTATATAAACCAAAAAATCAGCTACTATCGTACGCTTTCCTTCCTTCCTCTTCACTCTGAAACCCTAGCGGCTAGCGGCCGTTCCCCAATTTTTTTTCTCAATCGATTCAGAGATTTTCTCTCGATGAATCACCTCCCTAACAAAAAATCAGACGATTTCCCATGAAATCTCCGACGATTTCGTGAATTCCTTCTTCTCTTTTCTTGTTTTCAACACATTCGACCTATCAAATCCGACGATTTCGTCGATTATAACTCCCATAGTGAATATTTTCCGATTAGGGTTCATTTCTCCCCTGATTCTTCGATTACTATCACAGATAAGTTCATGCATGCACTTATTCTTTCCTTTCCTGGTTTCCCCTTTCAAAATCCAATTCTTTTGTTCGTATATTCTTAGTTTCTGACACCTTCTGGTCAATATATAGGGTCCCTTTTATGAGTTTGGAGCAGTATCCTAACATCGAGCAACATATAGTCTCCTAGCATCGAGCAATTCTAAGAAAAAATAGAGAGTAAGTTGATTAGGTTTTAGATTCGTTATTTTCATAAAATGATGCTCTGTAGGTTTTCTGCTGAAGAAAGGGTTAAATCTAACTGTTCATGTGTATTGTGTAGGTTTTCCAGCAGTCAATCTGTGGCCATCATCATTCATCAAGCTTTGGTGCGAGCAAGTGTGAGAAAAACCAAGGTAAGCTGATTAGGGTTTAGTCTTTTAGATATTATATTTCCCATGTATGATTTTCTGTTCTTTTCCCAGAAGAAAGTAACGTTTCTGTTTCTTGTTCTTGTTTAGGGTTTCTGCTGTTAAGGAGCTTTTGTGATCATCAAGCTTCTGTAATCATCAAGCTTCTACTCAACATTGGATAAGGTAACTTTTTTTGATGTATTCTTGGTGTGGTTTGGAATTGATTAGCTGATTAGTTACTATATTGAGTTTTAAATGTGTATTGTTGATGTGGTCTAGAACCGATTGGCTGATTGGTTACTATATAGAGTAGTTGTGCTACATTGAGTTGTTGTACTGCTGCATTGATTTGATGTACTGCTGCATTGATTTACTGTAATGAACTTATTAGTTACTCTGTATTGCATTGAGTTGTAGTAAGCTTGTAATGAACTGATTAGTTAGTCTATGTTTTCATTGTTTGTTGATGGAAGAGCAGAAGAAGGACACTTACATTAGCTTTAGAGGATTAGAGGAAGAGACTCTTCTCTTCTTCTCTTCTACACCTAATCTGAGTCTTTCTTGTCCTGCACTTCCAGCTTTGAACAATTAGAACAGAAATATTGATTAGTAAACCTAAACTCAACATAAACTAATCTCATTAAACTTAAATCATCTATTTGATCAATCTATATCCTCTGCTCTATAACATTAATCTAAAAAATAAACGTTGTAAAACAGAATTAGTGATTAGTAAACTAGAACTGAACATAAACCAATCTCTCTTCTATGCTCTGTTCTTATTTCTAAAACATAACCTATAATCTAATCCTTAATCTTTTAAACTCTAATATGTTATGATTTGGATTGTGCTAAATTGATGGAAATACGATGAGAGGACTCTAACATTAGCTGTAGAGGATTAGAGGAAGAGAATTGCCTCTTCTTCTCTTCTACAATTAATCTACGGAGTCTTCTTGTCCTGCACTTCCAGCTTTGAACGATTAGAGCAGAAATATTGATTAGTAAACCTAAACTCAACACAAACTAATCTCATTACACTTAAATCATCAATTTGACCAATCTGTATCCTCTGCTCTAAAACATTAACCTAAAACATAAACGTTCTAAAACCGAATTAGTGATTAGTAAACTAGAACTGAACATAAACCAATCTCTCTTCTTGCTCTGTTCTTATTTCTGAAACATAACCTATAATCTAATCCTTAAATCTTTTAAACTCTAATATGTTATGATTTGGATTGGGCTAAATTGATGGAAATACGATGAGAGGACTCTAACATTAGTTGTAGAGGATTAGAGGAAGAGAATTGCCTCTTCTTCTCTTCTACGATTAATCTAAGGAGTCTTCTTGTCCTGCACTTCCAGCTTTGAACAATTAGAGCAAAAATATTGATTAGTAAACCTAAACTCAACATAAACTAATCTCATTAAACTTAAATCATCTATTTGACCAATCTGTATCCTCTGCTCTAAAACATTAACCTAAAACATAAACGTTGTAAAACCGAATTAGTGATTAGTAAACTAGAACTGAACATAAACCAATCTCTCTTCTATGCTCTGTTCTTATTTCTGAAACATAACCTATAATCTAATCCTTAATCTTTTAAACTCTAATATGTTATGATTTGGATTGTGCTAAATTGATGGAAATACGATGAGAGGACTCTAACATTAGTTGTAGAGGATTAGAGGAAGAGAATTGCCTCTTCTTCTCTTCTACGATTAATCTAAGGAGTCTTCTTGTCCTGCACTTCCAGCTTTGAACAATTAGAGCAAAAATATTGATTAGTAAACCTAAACTCAACACAAACTAATCTCATTACACTTAAATCATCAATTTGACCAATCTGTATCCTCTGCTCTAAAACATTAACCTAAAACATAAACGTTGTAAAACCGAATTAGTGATTAGTAAACTAGAACTGAACATAAACCAATCTCTCTTCTTGCTCTGTTCTTATTTCTAAACATAACCTATAATCTAATCCTTAATCTTTTGAACTCTAATATGTTATGATTTGGATTGGGCTAAATTGATGGAAATACGATGAGAGGACTCTAACATTAGCTGTAGAGGATTAGAGGAAGAGAATTGCCTCTTCTTCTCTTCTACGGTTAATCTAAGGAGTCTTCTTGTCCCACACTTCCAGCTTTGAAGAATTAAAGCAGAAATATTGATTAGTAAACCTAAACTCAACACAAACTAATCTCATTACACTTAAATCATCAATTTGACTAATCTGTATCCTCTGCTCTAAAACATTAACCTAAAACATAAACTTTGTAAAACAGAATTAGTAATTAGTAAACTAGAACTAAACATAAACCAATCTCTCTTCTATTCTCTGTTCTTATTTCTAAAACATAACCTATAATCTAATCCTTAATCTTTTAAACTCTAATATGTTATGATTTGGATTGTGCTAAATTGATGGAAATACGATGAGAGGACTCTAACATTAGCTGTAGAGGATTAGAGGAAGAGAATTGCCTCTTCTTCTCTTCTACGGTTAATCTAAGGAGTCTTCTTGTCCTGCACTTCCAGCTTTGAACAATTAGAGCAAAAATATTGATTAGTAAACCTAAACTCAACATAAACTAATCTCATTAAACTTAAATCATCTATTTGACCAATCTGTATCCTCTGCTCTAAAACATTAACCTAAAACATAAATGTTGTAAAACCGAATCAGTGATTAGTAAACTAGAACTGAACATAAACCAATCTCTCTTCTATGCTCTGTTCTTATTTCTGAAACATAACCTATAATCTAATCCTTAATCTTTTAAACTCTAATATGTTATGATTTGGATTGTGCTAAATTGATGGAAATACGATGACATGACTCTAACATTAGCTGTAGAGGATTAGAGGAAGAGAATTGCCTCTTCTTCTCTTCTACGGTTAATCTATGGAGTCTTCTTGTCCTGCACTTCTAGCTTTGAACAATTAGAGCAAAAATATTGATTAGTAAACCTAAACTCAACATAAACTAATCTCATTAAACTTAAATCATCTATTTGACCAATCTGTATCCTCTACTCTAAAACATTAACCTAAAACATAAACGTAAAACAGAATTAGTGATTAGTAAAGTAGAACTGAACATAAACCAATCTCTCTTCTTTGCTCTGTTCTTATTTCTGAAACATAACCTATAATCTAATCCGTAATCTTTTAAACTCTAATATGTTATGATTTGGATTGTGCTAAATTGATGGAAATACGATAAGAGGACTCTAACATTAGCTGTAGAGGATTAGAGGAAGAGAATTGCCTCTTCTTCTCTTCTACGGTTATCTAAGGAGTCTTCTTGTCCTGCACTTCCAGCTTTGAACTATTAGAACATAAATATTGATTAGTAAACTCAAGTCAATTTTTGTTGCGATTTATGTATGTTCCAGCCCCTTACACTAGTGAGAGGTTGACAGATAGAGTGTTTGATTGCTTGTTAGATTGGAACATTGATGGGAAGTTGTCCTCAATCACATTGGACAACTATACCACAAATGATGCCATGATACCCCAACTAAAAAACAAACTTCAGTTGGCTGATTTGCTTCTTGATGGTAGTTTGATGCATATGAGGTGTGCTGCACACATTCTGAATTTGATCGTGAGAGACGGTTTGGATATAATCAAGGACGGTATAACTTTGGTGAGGGAGAGTGTAGTTTATTGGAGTTCTTCACCTAAAAGAGTTCAAATATTCTATGAAACCACTAAGCAACTTAGGGTGGTGACTGAAAAGAAACTAGTCCTTGATTGTCCGACTAGGTGGAATTCCACCTATGCAATGCTTTCTCATGCTAAACCGTATAAAGAAGTCTTCTTTTGCCTAATACAGAGAGATAATCAGTACAATTCAGTTCGAACAAATGCTCATTGGGAATTTGCATCTGTTGTGATCGACAAGTTGGTAAATTTTTCAGATATCACTAAGTTGTTCTCTGGTAATAAGTATCCCACTGCCAACTTATTTTTTCCTAAGATTTATGATCTTCGACTAAAACTGATTGAGTGGTGTGCTGATTCGAATCCTGTAATCTCTGCAATGGCTCATAATATGTGGCTAAATTTTACCAAATACTGGGATGATATCCATTTGGTTCTTGCCGTGTCAGTTATTTTGGATCCTAGATATAAGCTACATGTGATTGATTACTATGCTGCAAAGTTTGGGGCAACAGACAATGAGTTGGTGTCTGAAAATATCAAACAATAATTTGATTATGGAATATCAATCTAAAGCCGAGAAGAAGGCTGCACCGGTTGGTCCTAGTAGTAGTTCCTGTTCGACCTCTGTTTTAGGTAATGATCTTGATTTCGAGTTGTTTGTAAGACAAAGAAAGAAGAGCAAAGCCACATTAGTAGCTAGTGAATTAGACCATTATCTAGATGAGGAAGTTCTTCCTCGAAAACAAGAAGAAGAGGTTTTTGATCTTTTGATCTAGTGGAAATTTCATGGGCTGAAATATCCCACCTTGCAAGCTATAGCAAGGGATTTTATTGCAATACCTGTAACATCGGTTGCCTCTGAAAGTGCATTTAGTTCTGGTGGGAGGTTGTTAGACCCTCATCGGAGCAGACTCCATTACTCGACAGTTGAGGCTATGATGTGCACTAGGAGCTGGATAATGGAGGATTTGCAACAAGGTAACTATGAGTTAATAGTTCTACAAATCTGTTATTTTAGTTCTGATTTGTGCTAACTTTGTCAATTTTTGGTTTGTCAATTTCTTTCATCAATTTGTAATGGCCAGGAACTGATACTGGAATCGAGGCATTGGAAGGTGTATTCTCTGCGATGTTAGTTCAAGATTCTTGTGTCGAAGAACCAGCAGTTGGAGGTAAATTCTAGATTCAAGATTCTAATTTCGGTCTTTTGAAATTTTGATGATCTGTTTCCGTAATCTGACGTTGAAATTACTGATTGTATGTACTTGATAAGGACCTACAACAGTGTTTACGAAGTCACCATTCCACTTGGATGATTGAGTGATGTTCACTCATCATATCCTAAGGTATGATACTTCATACTTGTCAATTATCTCTTGCTGCTGCTGAAATAGCTCATGAATGTAAACACTTTGTTTTGAATGTTGCAGTGGGCAGTGGCAGTTACAGTGGTATAAGCTGAAGTTTGGTCTCAAGTCTCAACTCTCAAACTTTGCTGAAGTTTGGTCTCAACTCAACTCTCAAACTTTGCTGAAGTTACAGTGATACTATGCTTTTTAATTTTCTGGAATGTAGAGGATTCATGTTTGAAGTTCAGATTCAGAATGATGTATGAATTTCAAAGTTAGAGATTTGTAGTTTTCGTTTGTTACATGGGGATCTGTGGGTAACCAGTAACCGCCCACAAACTGTGGTGGTAACGGTTTGAAACCCGCTATGGGTAAACGGGCGGGGATGGGGAAACTCGCCGCGATCGGTGGGCCGGGAACGGATAGCCCTTACCTGGCCCCGATCCGCCCCGATGCCACCCAGTGGGCAAAAATGTTCCAGGATTTTCTACCATCATGGCATTTTCAGTATTTTTGAAATTTTTTTTTATTTTTATTTTCAGGTTTTCGGTATTTTAGATAACCCAAATGCGAAGCTCAAAATCTAAATCCAAAACTGAAAACCTAATACTCATGCTAAACCTAAAAATCCAAAACCTAAAATCCAAACCAAAAATCTAAAATCCAAATTGAAAACCTAATAATCAAGACCTTAAACCTCAAAATCCAAAACCCAAATTTGAAACTGTGCAAAACCCGTGAGATCTAATAGTTCAGGATCGTCCTGGATATCATAGAACTCTTTTTTGCATGGATTTCAAACCTACTCCTTGGGAAAAGGCCTGGTTGACCGGCTTGTTACTTGGTTCGATTCGTTAAAGTGGGTTTACGGTACTCGCAAACCTGGTATTAGATGTAATGGATCGGGTCTGGCTGAGATTGGCCCGAGACTCGCCGGCGGCCATTCTTGGTGGGGGTGGTTGCTGAAAGTTTTGCGTACAAAATTATTAAATTACCTAACTATCCACTCAAATTTAAACCATCAAATTAATAAAATTAATGCTAGATGTAATGGTTGAAATTAAGGTTTGAGAATCTCAAACCCAAACAATATTTTACTTAAATCCCTTGTAACTAGGGCTGAATTTTGAGGTGGGATCCGGCTCGGTTTGACCTGGTTTTGGGTTAACCAATTATCTAATATTTTAATCAAACCCGGTTCAGATAGACATATATATTTTAATCAAGCAATTTGAAGCAATTGAACGTATTTTGACCACCAAGGAAGCCTAATAAGCGCCAGATCGTGACTTAACAAGAAAATGACAATTTCGCACCCCCAACCTTATTTTACATCTTTATTTAATTCGTTTCTTAGCTCTCCTACTCCTCGCCCATACTCTCTACACTTTTCTCTCTAAGCTAGCTCTCAGATTCCCGATTTCAAGTTTAGTTCATATTCCTGAAACTCTTACGGCGGCATTCCATCTCGGTAAATTGGGTTGGAGATTGTGACTGTCACACATGCTTGGTAATTGATTTAAGGTGGACGAAAGATACGTTGCAACTATAATAACAACCTCAAGGATCTTTGATCCGTAGTCCTGGGCGTAGTGCCGCCTCATTGAATAAGTCATTGATTCTTGATAATATATATCAGTTTTGAATACTCTTATCTTATCCTTGTCAAACCATTACTTCCAATTACTCTCTTACAACCAAGTCGGTTTCCACTAACCAGACTTGAGACTTCAGTGGCACCAATACCTTGCCATCTCACACAATCAAATTCCAATCAATTCAACTCCACATGAAGACCTTGTCTCTGCCCCCTCAAAATAATTGAGTCAGAATTTTCTTCATCCAAATCGGCCTATCTCGATATGACAACCATGCCAAACCCACCAGCTGCATGAATCCTATCCATTCCAAACCAGTCCCTCCCCAAAGTTTGAGGAGAAGCTAGAGGGGCTGCAAGTTATGCCAAAGACAGTAAACTATTAGACATAACCAAAGTCCCACTATTTATAAAGCTCTCTCAACACCAGTACAATAGTTCACGTGATTTCCACATAGGATAATTAAGTATAAAGGCCGGCTCTGTGTGTACAGCATGCATGCAGAAAAAGGTGTACGTATATTACATTATATATATGTGTACAGTTTAGCATCCGACAGCGATCCTACCTTTACCAAAAGGGTGAATTCGATTATATGAATTGAGTTACTTACACATTTGCAATCTTAAACATTTTGAATTCGACGGGAGGTTCATGATGGGTTGTTGTGGGTCAGGCCTTTTTAGTTGGCATCTTGCGAAAAGATTGGAGAAAACAACATCTTAGGTTCAAATTATAGTCTTTAGGTAGTAAACAATATGCACTCTTAGTCTTTCATAAATGGTCAGCTAACATGTTAAGAAGATCTTAGGTTGAAATTGATTGCGTCTAAAATGGATTTAGTGACTAGATCCATATATATATATAGTCCGTGTAATCTCCTTAAAATTGATCTCACAATCAACATACATAAGATTTTTAGGTACCGCACTACATATTTTATACATTTTTAATATCTCCCCATTCTACCAATTCCGAAATTGAAACAAAAAGACGCTTCAACTATGCAACAAACAAAAAGAGGTGCTAAGAGCAAGAAAACTCAACCTCAAAGTGAAAGAAAGAAAGAAAGAAGAAAATTCGTAAAAATTGAAAGTCTAAACCTAATTTTAATTCTTTACTAATAAGAAAATAACAAAAATAATATGTGAATTTGAAAAAGAAAGGTAAATCACATTTCATTTTTCGTTATAAATAATTAGATTTCATTTCATAAAATAATTTTAAACACGATGTAAGTTTTATCCACAATTAACAGAAAAAAGTAAGTTGTAGTGAGTTCTACTTTCCCAAACTCATCTACAATAAATTCTTTAACTAAATCAAACATATATCCTCTCTAAAAAAATAGTTAAGAAATCTTTTAGGAATTCATAAACTTTATTGTGAAATCCATAGACTTTGTTATAAATTTATAATTAAATTTAAATATAGAATCCACATACTACATCTCTTTCTCATGACACCAACTACTGCATTTTAAAACCAAAATAGTGAATTCGATTATATGAATCCAGTTATTTACAAATGTGCAATCCTAAACATTTTGAATCATAGTATATACAACAAAGCTAATACAAATACTTAAGCTCTGCTTATTTAAAATTTAATTTCAATTCTAAATTATAAATTTGTAAAAATGTAAATGGAAGAGAAATTAGAAATGAAAATTATATTTAGTTGTTGTTATGAACAAATTCGAAATTTAAGAATATAAATTGAATTTTTGTTTATTAATAAAGTTTAGGAATTAAAATTTGTTTACAACTAAAAAAATTTAAAATATAGATGAAAGTTTAAACTCTATCAATTAATAGCATTATAATCGCTCCACATATGATTTGCAATTGTGTCGTGCTTTTTCACCATTTATCGTGCTTTTCAGCCGATACCTAAATCTTCATTCATCATCATTATCCGCATCAAACTCTTCCATTTCAATCCAGAATTGATCATCATCATCATCTAAAAAATTAAATATTGGCTGCTGCAACCCAGCATGGTGTTACGGTAAACCGAACACTAAAAATTAGATTTTAGACTTATTTGTAAAGAATTAAAATTAGATTTTAGACTTTCAATATTTACAAATTTTCTTCTTTCTTTCATTTTGAGGTTGAGATCTCTTGCTCTCATCTCGTTTTTTGTGTTAATCTATTATACTTGATTTTGTACTCGATTTAGAATTTTAAAACTTCATCTCGCTATGAAATGATATTTGCCGATACAAAGAAACCTTCCACACATACTAAACCAATTAGATGAGGTATTTTTGAAAAAAAAGAAGTAGGAGATAAAACTAAAAGTTACATAGCTAGCAAAAACGTGGAGATCCTTGGAGAGAGAAATGCTCTCCCTACTCTCTACAAATGCCCTTGGCACTTCTGATTAAACCCGACAATCTTTCGATTACAAGGGTACTGGATTGCTAAGATGGAACACTGCTATCACACACCAATGAAGACTACTCGACCCCAAGACCAACCACGGGAACCAGAAATAGAATCAGAGAAGAAACACTTAACCACCCAACACGCTATCCCAACGCATTTCGCCAGAGGACTGTACATCTTCCCCAACCCCGATTATAAATTCCTAAAGACAACCAAAACCAACCAACTCTTCGCAGAACGGTTAATGACCCAACGTTTAATGAAGGCAATCATGATGCAGGCAGAAAATATATTTGATCCAGGGATAGGCATTAAACACCAATGGAAAATACTGCCCACTTGCCGCTACACTACCAAAGCATAACTCCCTTCGAAGAAGATCTACACGTGTCAACCTACAAGACAAGGGGAATTAATTAAAAGCCATATTTACTCCTCTGTCGCCACGCACTCTAGTCTTATCCCGCCGACTTCACCTCCCATAAGCAAAACTGCATTCTCAAGAAGACGCTCCACCTCTCCGAAGCAAATGGATGCAATCATTAACCCTACAAGGCTAGAGGCGGCCATCCATTTATTACCAAAAATGGGAACTACCGATCACTTTCTCAAATACTACCCTCCAACTCTCACCCATCCCACCACATACCAACCCCCTTTCATAATAAACCTACCACATAACCCAAACATGGAAGAGCACCACACCACCATGAACCATTTACTAACCAAGGAGAGCAACCAGTACAACTAACAAAATTACCGCACCTATTCCCGCACCCCGTCGCAATCCCAACCAAACCCAGCCGCAGACGACAGCAACTCATTCTAACAGGGATCCCTCGTAGTGGAACGATGCTTTGGAACCAGACTACCCCACAAAGGAGCAGTCATTGGAGCCACAAGGAAATCTAGGATAGCTTCAGCCTCCATAACGTCAGAGACTTCAAGTTCCACCGTGGCCTCTTCTTCATGACCATGGTCGACAACGATCAGCTGGAGTACGCCCTTACACATCAACCTTATGGAATCCCCGACGCTTTATTGGCACTCAAACCATGGGTTGGTAACAGAGGAGCTGAGGAAGTTTGCTTCAAGAATATCCCTCTATGGATCGATCCATGATATTCCGTGGAATTATCGCTCTGACGCGACAGTCTGGGGGATCGCAACCACTTACTTCCCCATACTCCATGACGTGGATGAATCTATAATGGACAGAACAAGGTGGACACATATAGCGAAAGTGCGGGCTGACGTCACCATCGAAGATCCCTTCACCCCCAGGTTTGTTTTACAGCTCCCAAATGGAGAAGGCTCACAAAGAATCACCTTCCAATACGAAGGGTTACAAGAACTATGCATCTACTACGACCCATCGGACATGAGATAGCTCAATGTGAACTACGTCGGGGCCACATGCGTCAAGGGAGGAACGGCATGCTGTCTGACGAATACAAGTTTCTTAGGGTCGGGACGCAAATCGAACCACGACCCTCACTCATTAGAGACCCCAGGGGCAAATCAGTCATGACGGGGGAGAGGAGATAAGAGGGCACGACGCAGTCAGCCAACCCAGAATAACGCCCACGACACTCATCAAGCAATGCCGAAACTCCGATCTTCTCATCCACCGACCAATGGCTGCGCAGCTCAACGGAACCAATGAACAGTGACAATTTCCCACCAGTTCTCCCAGTTTCAATAACCCCTACCTACAATGATTTCATCCCCGAAAACGGTGAACAGGTTATGCAAGGTCAGAGAATATCCCCCCGTTAAACCACTCAACTTGGAGGCTTCATTTAATGAAGTCACCCCTCATTCGCAACGATCACAGTCAATCCAGGAGCCAACTCATAACCTGTACCGAGGCCCCAGCCCAGTGGCCCACGGGTATCTGACTTTCAAGGGGAGGGCTTTAGATCTCTCACTACTTATTTGCTGATGATACAATAATTTTCAGGAGAGCCTCCCTTCAGGAAGCCGACCATATCGCTTCGATTCTGAACCTTTACAGGAAGGTAACTGGGCAGGATGGTAACTGGCCAGGAACCTTACAATAATGTTGACGAAGAAAGTCGAAGGAGTATTATTGTCGTGAACGTTTCCGTCCGCCACCCTGATGGCTCGAAGATTTGGAGTCGCCACCAATCACTTTGAAGAGGATTGGACGCTTTTGATGTAGCCCGAGTCCTTTTGGAAGCGGGTTTCATCAGGTCTGTGAAACGGGGGCTTCATATTTAGGAGGCGGTTACGTGCGGGAAAAGATTAGCACCCATGCAATGCCCGATAAACCGGTACTACGAAATTGAATAAGTTATGTTTCATTTTCTTTGTTTAGTGGCTAAATTTTGTTTTAGTTTGAATATGGAAGATTATGTAATTTTTTAGAATATATGATATCCCTTTAACTGTAAGTCCTTACAAATTTTCAATGTTGCGGACATTTCGTTTTGTATTAGTAAATATTTTTAGATGAATATATTTATTTAATTGTTTGGACTCGAGTTTTAGAACTGCGTACGTAAATTTTACTATTGTAAAAATCACATTACCATGTTTGTTTTGTATATATTTAAAATACATTTATTTGATTATTTTGGTGATAGGATATTAAAAAAAGGATACCCTCGTGTTTTTGGTATTCCGGAACCGATGGTGCTGACATGTTGATTGAAGAATGAGAAATACACGTTATAATGTGCTTACTTACGAACCTATTGATTCGTAATTAGATTATTGTTATTTATAAGGTTTGGAGTAGTAGTAATGATTTGTTATTAGGATTCATATTTGTTTCACTTTGGATTAACTGATAATTTTGTAAAATCCAAAACTCTTGTCACGGATACAAAGTTTGTATAACATTGTTATAATGTTTTTAAATGATTATTATTAAAGAACTTTCACATTCCTTGCCAAATGAAAAAATTAATTGGCTTATATCCATTAACTTGATTTGGCATAATTAACAACGTATTATAGGATGGGTAACAAACTTATATTTAAATAAGTACAACACAAATACTTTTGGCGATTTGGTAATTCTATGGTCGATATGTTAACGTTAATTAAAATTTTACGTCGATTCGAATAATTGGAAGGTTCGAGTTTTTTAATTTTGCGACTTTAACTTATTAATATCAAGTAGAAGTAAAGAAGTTAGGACTTTTAATTTGTTATTAATCTACACTCATTTTGGTTTTATTCTACTCTTAATCTAAACTTAATGAAACACTAATCTACATAACTCATACTAAGGGCTTGACCTTCTAATTGAATTGGCCCTAGCTCGAGCTGGGCCCAATCGAAAAAACGGACCGAAACGGCGGACGAGAGGGGCCGAGCCCGCACGCCGAACTGGTTACCCACGGTTCGACCCGACATACGAAAGGACAAAAATGCCCCTGATGGTCCGAGCGTTGAATAAGAAAAACAGGGGCAAAAACGTAACTTCACCCTAACCCTAATCGGCCTTATAAAAGGCCCTCTTAATCGCTAATTTGTCACCCTCACACACTCTCTCTTCTCCTCTCTTCTCCGTCGCCCCGTTCCTCTCTCCCTTCTCCCTTTTTCTCTTCTTCTTTCTCTCCTCTCCTTATAGTCCTCCTCTTCTTCTCCTTCTCCCTTCTCTACTTCCCTCTGTTTCCCCCTTGGTTCTGCCGACAACAGCGTCATCGTCACTCCTCTCTCCCCTCTCGTTCTTTTTTTTCTCTTCTTCTTCGCCCTCTGTTTTGCCTCTTCTCCTGTTTTGGATCACCTCCTCTCTGGTATCCACTTGCCAATCGCAGCGGCGGCACCGCCGCCTCTTCCTCGGCGGCAACGAAGAAAAAGACAAGGTAAATACTCTTATCTGTCTCCCTACTGTTTTATTTTCTCGATTTCGAACGGATCCGGGTTTGCATGCGTCGGAGGATGCCTCCAGCGAGTCCTCCGGCGACATGCAAGCCCCAATCTAGAGATCTAAGGTTTGATTAAGTTGTTTGTATATCTTTTTTTACTTGCTTTCTTGTTTTTTTCTTTGGGGCTGAGATTCAGTGAAGAGAAAAAAGACCACCCCGCCGTCGACGATACAGCCGGCGGCAGCAGCAATGAGACAGACAAAGAGAAGAGTGATAGGTAAAAATAACTCTACCATGTTTCTTTTTATTAATCTTTATTTATTTGATAATGAAACTAAATAAAAATTTTCTTTTTTGCTTTTTTTCAGGTGTATGAAAATAGGTAGAACCGACGTGCTCTAGAAAATAGGGAAGAAAGGGAAAAGATGGCCTCTGAAAGGTAAAAAAATTAGTCTCTATATGTTCATATTTTACTTGGTTGATGGTGGTAGTTTTGTTTAGGTCACGTGAAATAAAAAAAACTTGAGAGTATTTTGTTGTTAAGATGAACTTAGTAATCTAAACACCCTAAAAACTACCCATTTGCTTGAAAATTTAATTATTTTGTCGTCCTTGATAAAGTTCTAGCAATGATGTTTAACTGAAAAATACATTTTTAACTCGATTTCAATACTATGTTGTGAATTCTTGGCTCAAATGGTGTGAAAATAATGACAGATGGTCTTTTAGTCTCTTGTTAATGTAATTTCTAGCAACTTTTATTTGTTGTAGGATGTTTATTTTATTGTTTAGTCCATTGTTTGCTTAGGTTGATCATTCATTCATTTAATTGTAATGGATACTAGATTAAAAATGGCTTTAAACAACATAGCATAACAAACACATTCATATGCGTGAGTGGAAAATATGAGTGATATGTGAATGATTGAAATAGGGATGTTTGTGAATGGTATACCTTTAATATGAAGCTTCTTTCCTGTGTTTCAGGAGGCGGCGCCCTTTATGGGTGACGACAAAATCCTCTTTTGGCGGCTTCTATGTGGGTGATGACAGAAGAGACTTGTAAATGGTTTTTATTTTTTTAGTGTTTGTAATATTTATTTTTTGGGACTTTGTGGGTTTGTGGACTAAAATGTATACGGTCTTAAGGGGTTTTGGAGGAGAATTGTGGAGTTTTTGTAACTTTTCATTCCAATCTTTTTCTGCCGTTTTTCGGTGGTCTTGCTGTCCTTTTAAATGTAAAAATGGCTACTACCTTTCCTCAAAACCAACCACAATTTTACAACGCATTCTGACACAAAAGGGAGGTGGCAGCTCCCTTATTAACAAAAGTAACTTGGGCCCGAAATCAAATTGGGCCGAAATATGCATAAACTATCGCAAAGGCCCGTCGATCTTTGCTAAATTTTGAGATAGTGAACTTGGAGTCCACTCATTTCGGCCGTTCCCATTTAGAAAGATCTAAAACAGAACCTGCTTAGAACAATCAATATTGTAAGAAGTATATCTTGAAAACATACCACTTGATTACCAAGTTCTCCCTAACATGCACTTTAACTAATTTAAGCGAGTAAAATCTTTGTAACAAGATGCTAAATCCTTACTAGAGACACTATGACTATTTAGTGAAATGATATAGGCATGAATTCTACACCTAGACGAAATTTGGTAACTACAAGTATCACTCATGTAGGATTCAGAGCTACAAACCTAAACTCCAAATACCTCGGGGTCCAAGATCGAGCAAGGAGACTTTTGAATTTCTTATTCATGGACTAGCAAACCAAACCCAATCTGGAAATGCAAGTTTCTCTTTTTGCCGGATAGGAGACACTCATGAAAGCTTTTATTCAACCGATCCCAACTTTTATTATTAGTTGCTTCCTCCTCTTCAAAGGGACTACGAAGAAAATGAATTATATGCTTTGAAACTTCTTCTAGGCAGGATCTCCTAATATGAATTCCATTCATTGATGCAACACTCCAACCATTTATAAACTTAAATCAGAAGGCAGACTGGGTTTAAAAAAATTGAGAGCTTTCAACATAGCCCTTGTTGCTAAACAAGCATGGAGACTTCTCTGTAACCCCTCCTCTCTTCGAGAAAGGGTTCTTAAAGCCAAATACTCTGCAATACGAACTTTCTCCATGCAAGGAAGGTCCTCCGATCATGATGGATTAGGATTAGCCTCATTAAGGAACAACGGACAATCAGAAGAGAGTGGAGAAAAATCCCTGGGAACGGAAATACAATCGAGTTGGCCTCCACTCCATGGCTGCCACCGCCGCTCACGATCCCCAATGATACCGGACATGCCACGGTTGCCTCAGACTGGTTCCTGGAAGCAGAACGCACATGGAATCTCCCTCTAGTCTTTCAGTTATGCTCTCTGGACACCACATTGGCTATAGGGTGTATCCCTCTCGGTCCTCCAAATATGGATGGCGAGTGGAAATAGACGACAACTAAAGACGAAACATTCATGGTCCGTTCAGCCTATCATAGTATCTGAGTGGAGTCGACCCCTCCCCCTGTCCACCGGGGACCCAGCCAGAGTTTCTGGAAGAAGTTGTGGAACACGAATATCCCGCCGCACATCAAGTTCATCCCCACCATGTCATGCCCCGTTGTCGTACACGAGAAGAGGATATTCACATTGTTTGTTCTACTGACAAACTATCTGGGATTGACAACTTCCCATCAATGACTGTCGTCCCCCCATCGACTATAATTTTATTTGGAATTAGGATCTGATCTTGACGGCCATACCAATTTGCTTGGCGGGAATTACGGCTAAGTGCTGGAACGTGTGGAAGGAACGTAATGACACCATATTCAAAAACCCTCCGCTCTCTATCATGTATCTCCATAATCGAATCCATAACGATATTGCTGAATGGACAACCACTCACCCTAATCCCCGAGTGCAGCTTCCCGACACCGATCCACTAATTAATCCACTGCCACATGCAACCCATATGGTTGTATACTCTGATAGATCCTTTCACGAGGATTCCTAGAAGGCAAACTATGGTATACTTATATTTGATACGCCAGGAAAAATCGTGGATGGACAGGCTGACACTATTCTTTGTTCCCGGGCTATTGTGGCGGAGGCGTTCACAGTACTCCAAGCTATTCAAGCATCCTCATCCTTTCAAGGACGAACAATAATTACTTTGATTGCTTGGAACTTGTCACCACTACCCGGAATCCCAAGCATCGATGGCCTTGGAAATGCTTCGGCTTTATTGGAGCTATCACTAATGAGCTATCCTGACACCCGCACATTTCAATTGAATTTACCCCTCGAGCCAACAATCATCAATCAGACTACATTGCAAAAGATGCTTGCAAGCGAACCTTATCTGTTGACTAGCTTTCAATCATGCTGGCCTAAGGAACATCTCGTATTGTAAAAAAAAAGAAGTTAAGATGACTAATTTTATTTAATGCCAAAAATACCCTTGGGATTATTTATTTGCCGGCGAGAAATAACTTTTTGTCTAGCCGCGGATTCGGGCTTGCGTTGGTCCTTAAAAGAATGCCATTATCGCTTCTTTAGCATACTCTAATTTAATTGAACTTTTTGAAGTTAAATTTTTGAATAGAGTTCAATTACTAAATTTTTTTAGTAGAGTTTAACATTGTCTTATCTGAATTAATATATATAGCTACTCATTCTTTAATTATAGCTTTGTAGGTAGTAAAGAACATGCACTCTAATTATGTAATAAAGTATCAGCTAACATGTTAGACATTCCATCTCGAAAATCATCATAATCTTAGCAAGATGTTCTCAACTCTTAAATATGTATTTGCAAATGTTATAAGGTTTTCATTGATTTTGAATTAGAGCGTTTGAGTACTAGAATTTCATAACAAAGATTTGAT
Source organism: Linum usitatissimum (assembly GCA_030674075.2). NCBI lineage: Eukaryota > Viridiplantae > Streptophyta > Magnoliopsida > Malpighiales > Linaceae > Linum > Linum usitatissimum. The sequence continues at coordinate 1,529,516 of JAUJYP020000657.1, forward strand.
GAAATGAAATCTAATTATTCAACATCTCTTTCTCATAAACCAAAGAAAGGTAAATCACCTTCTATTTTTTGTTATGAATAATTAGATTTCATTTCATAAAAAAAGTTTAAGTGCGATACAAGCTCTGTCCACAATTAACAAAGAAAGAGTAGGTTGTAGTGAGTTCTAGTTTTCCAAACTCATCTACAATAGATTCTTTATTTCAATCAAAAACATATCCCTCTAAAAACAATTAAGAAATCTTCAAAATATTCATAAACTTTGTTATGAATTTATAATTAAATCTAAATATAGACTCCACCTACCGCATCTCTTTTTCAATGACACCAACTACTACATTTTTAAACCAAAATAACATGTTATTTTTCATCCATCACTAGAGTTGAAAAACCATCCTACATAGCATATAAATTACAACATCACATTGCCACATAAAAATACAATTTCATTATTTTTTAATCATTCCCATTTCCACCATGGCTAGTGGTTTACCCATTGCTCTGATTAATATAACAAACCAATTCGATATGAGCTTCTTTTATCACTTCTAATAATCATTGTCATTAACTCTTTCGGGTTGTTTGGATGAGGTATTTGAATGATGTAGTTTGACCCAAATAACTCAAACAAATACCTCGCTCTGAATCACACGCTACTATACATCCATGAGAGCCCTCGGTCCAAATCACATCCCAACATCTGTACAGTAGATCACACGATATAGTACAGCCCTAAGAGCCCTTGCTCCGAATCACATGAAGAATTAAATCATTAGATTCCTCAACATCCTATTACAGTTCTATGGATATAAGCTTAATGTAATCCTAAACCCCCATCTATAGAAAGAGCTGACACTTCTGATTCTGACTTTACATGATTTCTCTCGCTATCACGAATCTGTAGCTTATGACCGTGTGTCGTTTGATGCTCAAACAATCGAGTTATGCTCCATTTACTTCTTTGGAACACTCTGAAACTTGCTGAGACAAAAACGTTACGCTAGTCATCCAACTGCCTCCGTTACACTAGCTGTTACGGAACTTCCAGTCATTGACAAAACTGACCCAAGTCGTTAATTGTAAACCATCCAAAAGTTTAGAGCTACGAAAGCAAGACTTAAGAATAACCAAATTCAGATTAGCCACTTATCTTTCAAAACTTGCAGATCCGGTCACCGGACTCTTGGCTGTGACCATCCGATCACTCTTCTTCTCCGGCGAGCCTCATTTTCTTGGAAAACCTGATTTCTGTCGCCGATTCTCCCTAGATCCTCCGCCCTGCGCTTTGGGACTTCCAAAACCCCTCGTCGGATCGTCCACGACCCCATACGCTCCGCCAGTGCTGCTGAATGCCACCGCGAGCATCAAGCTTCCTTGGATCGGATTCAGATAATCCATCTCCTGAAGCTTTCAACTCCCCACTCCATGCCTCAGAATCCGGCAATCTTCTGACCTCCTCTTGTCGCCGCCAACCTCCTATCTCCTCTCCATAGATCTGGATTGGGAAGATAACCGTAACTTGAATCTTCCATCTATTGTTCAGCAACTCAAGCCCAACCTACGTCACCATAACTCTTGTTGGTCCGCCATGGCCCATAACTAAGTCTAAATCCAAAAGGAACTGAAAGCCTTCCTCTTGCACTTGAACTATTCAAGGCCATTCCTCATCATCATATCCATCTGAAGGTCTGGAACTCTCCAAGCATATAACTAACAAATCATAGATTTTACTCCTCTTCCGCTTGACTTACTCAACCCGATACTTATCCCGACCCTTACAAGCCTTTAATATTTGGTTAACTACTTAGTCAACTCCTTAAATAAATTAAATTAGTTTGTTTCCAATTTCCGACTCTACTCAACAAGTAAGATTTAAATCAAACCATACTTTTAAACGAACCGAAACTCGGGGTGTCACACTAATTAACCAATCCTATCATTTTCTAGGTAGCTTAATCATATAGGCACATATGAGCATCATAAGAATAACGCAAATAACATAAGCATAAATGAATTAAACCGCATAATTAAAACAATATCAAACATGCATAACCCAACTAGAACAACGATAACAATTTACCTCGTTAAACTATCCACCTAATTGAAAATCCGACATATTAGAATTGGATTTGAGATGATCCTTCTTGCTTCCACGAAATCATAGTTCTGACGATGAGTTGTTTGGAGGTCAAACGGTGGACTTATACTCCAATTACTTCATTGTAACATGCTGAAGCTCGCAGGGGTGATCAGTCATTTTGCTACCCAGCTAGCCAAATGTCCAATTCAGTCCTCAGACTTCTGATCCCTTGCAATTCCATCACTAGAAAATAGAAAATTAAAGTCTAGTCATCCCTATTCCCAATAATTACAAATTAGTCGCCACATTTACCAAAAATGCATATATGTCACTTACCTATCAGAGTTTGCAGATTGGCCACTAAATTTTTTGAAACCGCCGGCGACCTGTTTAGAGATTCCGGCGAGGCTCTAACAATCTTGGAATCTTGAGATATTGCTACTGATTGGTCGTTGAGATGTCCTGAACCCTTCCTGTACGTTATCCACCGTCTCCGGTCCTCTCACCAGCTCCACGCAATGCTATCGCCGCCGCCATCGTCTTCTTCATTGATCTCCAGCCACTGTTGAGACTCGCCGACGCGCCAAGCGATGTTCCCACCGCTCGCCGATTCCATCTCTCATGGTCTGCATCATCTTCGACCTCTATCGACGTCCAACAACCGTCTCCCATCGAGCATCACAGCTTCACAGTCTCTTCTTTCCACCATCAAGCATCCTCTCACTCTTCACAAATCCTGGCGTCGTCATCAAGCTGCCTCTCTCAATCCCGTTTCAACACCGTTACGTAGCTTCTCTGTTTTCCCACTATCCATCGTCCATGCCGGCAATTTCCACTTCCTTTGATCCAGACGATGGTGCTACTCTAACATTCAGTTAACTCCCCCAATTAATCATGGAAGCCGCCGTCGGCGTCATCCGCACCGTTGAGACTCGCCGACGCGCCAAACGATGTTCCCACCGCTCGCCGATTCCATCTCTCATGGTCTGCATCATCTTCGACCTCTATCGACCTCCAACAACCGTCTCCCATCGAGCATCACAGATTCACAGTCTATTCTTTCCACCATCAAGCATCCTCTCACTCTTCACAAATCCTGGCGCCGTCATCGAGCTGCCTCTCTAAATCGCGCTTCTACACCATTACGTGGCTGCTCAGTTTTCCCACTATCCATCGTCCATGCCGGCAATTTCCACTTCCTTTGATCCAGACGATGGTGCTACTCTAACATTCAGTTAGCTCACCCAATTAATCATGCAAGCCGCCGTAGGCGTCATCCGCACCGCTGAGACCCGCCGACGCGCCAAACGATGTTCCCACCACTCGCCGATTCCATCTCTCATGGTCTGCATCATCTTCAACCTCTATCGACCTCCAACAACCATCCCCCATCGAGCATCACAGCTTCACAGTCTCTTCTTTCCACGATCAAGCATCCGCTCACTCTTCACAAATCATGGCGCCGTCGTCGAGCTGCCTCTCTCAATCCCGTTTAACCACCCTTACGTGGCTGCTATGTTTTCCCACTATCCATCATCCATGCTGGCAATTTCCAATTCCTATGATCCATATGGTGGTGCTACTCTAAAATTCAGTTAACTCCCCCAATTCATCATGGAAGCCGCCATCGCCGTCATCCACACGGTTGAGACTCGCTGACACGCCAAACGATGTTCCCACTGCTCGCCGATTCCATATCTCATGGTCTGCATCATCTTCGACCTCTATCGACCTCCAACAACCATCTCCCATCGAGCATCGCAGCTTCACAGTCTCTTCTTTCCACCATCAAGCATCCTCTCACTCTTCACAAATCCTGGCACCATCATCGAGCTGCCTCTCTCAATCGCGCTTCTACACCGTTACGTGGGTGCTCTGTTTTCCCACTATCCATCGTCCATGCCGGCAATTTCCACTTCCTTTGATCCAGACGATTGTGCTACTCTAACATTCAGTTAACTCCCCCAATTAATCATGGAAGCCGCCGTCGGCGTCGTCCGCACCGTTGAGACTCGCCGACGCGTAAAACGATGTTCCCACCACTCACCGATTCCATCTCTTATCGTCTGCATCATCTTCGACCTCTATCGACCTCCAACAACCGTCCCCCATCGAGCATCACAGCTTCACAGTCTCTTCTTTCCACGATCAAGCATCCTCTCACTCTTCACAAATCCTGGCGCCGTCGTCGAGCTGCCTCTCTCAATCCCGTTTCAACACCCTTACGTGGCTGCTCTCTTTTACCACTATCACTCGTCAATGCTTGAAATTTCCAATTCCTTTGATCCATATGGTGGTGCTACTCTAAAATTCAGTTAACTCCCCCAATTCATCATTGAAGCCGCCATCGCCGTCATCCATACGGCTGAGACTCGCCGACGCGCCCAACGATGTTCGCACCGCTCGCCGATTCTATCTCTCATAGTCTGCATCATCTTCGACCTCCAACAACCGTCTCCCATCGAGCATCACAGCTTCACGCGTCTCTTCTTTCCACCATCAAGCATCCTCTCACTCTTCACAAATCCCGGCGCCATCATCGAGCCGCCTCTCTCAATCGCGCTTCTACACCGTTATGTGGTCGCTCTGTTTTCCCACTATCGATCGTCCATGCAGGCAATTTCCACTTCCTTTGATCCAGATGACGGTGCTACTCTAACATTCAGTTAACTCCCCCAATTAATCATGGAAGCCGCCGTCGGCGTCGTCCGCACCGTTGAGACTCGCCGACGCGCAAAACGATGTTCCCACCACTCACCGATTTCATCTCTCATCGTCTGCATCATCTTCAACCTCTATCGACCTCCAACAACCATCCCCCATCGAGCATCACAGCTTCACAGTCTCTTCTTTCCACGATCAAGCATCCTCTCACTCTTCACAAATCCTGGCGCCGTCGTCGAGCTGCCTCTCTCAATCCCGTTTCAACACCCTTACGTGGCTGCTCTCTTTTACCACTATCCATCGTCCATGCTGGCAATTTCAAATTCCTATGATCCATATGGTGGTGCTACTCTAAAATTCAGTTAACTCCCCCAATTCATCATGGAAGCCGCCGTCGCCGTCATCCATACGGCTGAGACTCGCCGACGCGCCCAACGATGTTCGCACCGCTCGCCGATTCTATCTCTCATAGTTTGCATCATCTTCGACCTCCAACAACCGTCTCCTATCGAGCATCACAGCTTAACAGTCTCTTCTTTCCACCATCAAGCATCCTCTCACTCTTCACAAATCCTGGCGCCGTCATCGAGCTGCCTCTCTCAATCGCACTTCTACACCGTTACGTGGCTGCTCTGTTTTCCCACTATCCATCGTCCATGCCGGCAATTTCCACTTCCTTTGATCCAGATGATGGTGCTACTCTAACATTCAGTTAACTCCCCCAATTAATCATGCAAGCCGCCGTAGGCGTCATCCGCACCGCTGAGACCCGCCGACGCGCCAAACGATGTTCCCACCACTCGCCGATTCCATCTCTCATGGTCTGCATCATCTTCAACCTCTATCGACCTTCAACAACCATCCCCCATCGAGCATCACAGCTTCACAGTCTCTTCTTTCCACGATCAAGCATCCTCTCATTCTTCACAAATCCCGGCGCCGTCGTCGAGCCGCTCTCTCAATCCCGTTTCAACACCCTTACGTGGTCGCTCTCTTTTACCACTATCCATCGTCCATGCTGGCAATTTCAAATTCCTATGATCCATATGGTGGTGCTACTCTAAAATTCAGTTAACTCCCCCAATTCATCATGGAAGCCGCCATCACCGTCATCCACAGGGCTGAGACTCGCTGACGCGCCAAACAATGTTCCCACTGCTCGCCGATTCCATATCTCATGGTCTGCATCATCTTCGACCTCTATCGACCTCCAACAACCATCTCCCATCGAGCATCGCAACTTCACAGTCTCTTCTTTCCACCATCAAGCATCCTCTCACTCTTCACAAATCCTGGCGCCATCATCGAGCTGCCTCTCTCATTCGCGCTTCTACACCGTTACGTGGTCGCTTTCCGTTTTCCCACTATCCATCGTCCATGCCGGCAATATCCACTTCCTTTGATCCAGACGATTGTGCTACTCTAGCATTCAGTTAACTCCCCCAATTAATCATGGAAGCCGCCGTCGGCGTCGTCCGCACCGTTGAGACTCGCCGACGCGCAAAACGATGTTCCCACCACTCACCGATTCCATCTCTCATCGTCTGCATCATCTTCAACCTCTATCGACCTCCAACAACCATCCCCCATCGAGCATCACGGCTTCACGAGTCTCTTCTTTCCACGATCAAGCATCCTCTCACTCTTCACAAATCCCGGCGCCGTCGTCGAGCCGCCTCTCTCAATCCCGTTTCAACACCCTTACGTGGTCGCTCTCTTTTACCACTATCCATCGTCCATGCTGGAAATTTCAAATTCCTATGATCCATATGGTGGTGCTACTCTAAAATTCAGTTAACTCCCCCAATTCATCATGGAAGCCGCCATCACCGTCATCCACAGGGCTGAGACTCGCTGACGCGCCAAACGATGTTCCCACTGCTCGCCGATTCCATATCTCATGGTCTGCATCATCTTCGACCTCTATCGACCTCCAACAACCATCTCCCATCGAGCATCGCACCTTCACAGTCTCTTCTTTCCACCATCAAGCATCCTCTCACTCTTCACAAATCCTAGCGCCATCATCGAGCTGCCTCTCTCAATCGCGCTTCTACACCGTTACGTGGTCGCTTTCTCGTTTTCCCACTATCCATCGTCCATGCCGGCAATTTCCACTTCCTTTGATCCAGACGATTGTGCTACTCTAACATTCAGTTAACTCCCCCAATTAATCATGGAAGCCGCCGTCGGCGTCGTCCGCACCGTTGAGACTCGCCGACGCGTAAAACGATGTTCCCACCACTCACCGATTCCATCTCTTATCGTCTGCATCATCTTCGACCTCTATCGACCTCCAACAACCATCTCCCATCGAGCATCACAGCTTCACAGTCTCTTCTTTCCACGATCAAGCATCCTCTCACTCTTCACAAATCCTGGCGCCGTCGTCGAGCTGCCTCTCTCAATCCCGTTTCAACACCCTTACGTGGTCGCTCTCTTTTACCACTATCACTCGTCAATGCTTGAAATTTCCAATTCCTTTGATCCATATGGTGGTGCTACTCTAAAATTCAGTTAACTCCCCCAATTCATCATTGAAGCCGCCATCGCCGTCATCCATACGGCTGAGACTCGCCGACGCGCCCAACGATGTTCGCACCGCTCGCCGATTCTATCTCTCATAGTCTGCATCATCTTCGACCTCCAACAACCGTCTCCCATCGAGCATCACAGCTTCACAGTCTCTTCTTTCCACCATCAAGCATCCTCTCACTCTTCACAAATCCTGGCGCCATCATCGAGCTGCCTCTCTCAATCGCGCTTCTACACCGTTATGTGGCTGCTCTGTTTTCCCACTATCCATCGTCCATGCAGGCAATTTCCACTTCCTTTGATCCAGATGATGGTGCTACTCTAACATTCAGTTAACTCCCCCAATTAATCATGGAAGCCGCCGTCGGCGTCGTCCGCACCGTTGAGAATCGCCGACGCGCAAAACGATGTTCCCACCACTCACCGATTCCATCTCTCATCGTCTGCATCATCTTCAACCTCTATCGACCTCCAACAACCATCCCCCATCGAGCATCACAGCTTCACAGTCTCTTCTTTCCACGATCAAGCATCCTCTCACTCTTCACAAATCCTGGCGCCGTCGTCGAGCTGCCTCTCTCAATCCCGTTTCAACACCCTTACGTGGCTGCTCTCTTTTACCACTATCCATCGTCCATGCTGGCAATTTCAAATTCCTATGATCCATATGGTGGTGCTACTCTAAAATTCAGTTAACTCCCCCAATTCATCATGGAAGCCGCCGTCGCCGTCATCCATACGGCTGAGACTCGCCGACGCGCCCAACGATGTTCGCACCGCTCGCCGATTCTATCTCTCATAGTCTGCATCATCTTCGACCTCCAACAACCGTCTCCTATCGAGCATCACGGCTTAACGAGTCTCTTCTTTCCACCATCAAGCATCCTCTCACTCTTCACAAATCCTGGCGCCGTCATCGAGCTGCCTCTCTCAATCGCACTTCTACACCGTTACGTGGCTGCTCTGTTTTCCCACTATCCATCGTCCATGCCGGCAATTTCCACTTCCTTTGATCCAGATGATGGTGCTACTCTAACATTCAGCTAACTCCCCCAATTAATCATGCAAGCCGCCGTAGGCGTCATCCGCACCGCTGAGACCCGCCGACGCGCCAAACGATGTTCCCACCACTCGCCGATTCCATCTCTTATGGTCTGCATCATCTTCAACCTCTATCGACCTCCAACAACCATCCCCCATCGAGCATCACAGCTTCACGAGTCTCTTCTTCTTTCCACGATCAAGCATCCTCTCACTTTTCACAAATCCCGGCGCCGTCGTCGAGCGCCTCTCTCAATCCCGTTTCAACACCCTTACGTGGTGCTCTCTTTTACCACTATCCATCGTCCATGCTGGCAATTTCAAATTGCTATGATCCATATGGTGGTGCTACTCTAAAATTCAGTTAACTCCCCCAATTCATCATGGAAGCCGCCATCACCGTCATCCACAGGGCTGAGACTCGCTGACGCGCCAAACGATGTTCCCACTGCTCGCCGATTCCATATCTCATGGTCTGCATCATCTTCGACCACTATCGACCTCCAACAACCATCTCCCATCGAGCATCGCAACTTCACAGTCTCTTCTTTCCACCATCAAGCATCCTCTCACTCTTCACAAATCCTGGCGCCATCATCGAGCCGCCTCTCTCAATCGCGCTTCTACACCGTTACGTGGGCCGCTTCCGTTTTCCCACTATCCATCGTCCATGCCGGCAATTTCCACTTCCTTTGATCCAGACGATTGTGCTACTCTAACATTCAGTTAACTCCCCCAATTAATCATGGAAGCCGCCGTGGGCGTCGTCCGCACCGTTGAGACTCGCCGACGCGCAAAACAATGTTCCCACCACTCACCGATTCCATCTCTCATCGTCTGCATCATCTTCGACCTCTATCGACCTCCAACAACCGTCCCCCATCGAGCATCACAGCTTCACAGTCTCTTCTTTCCACCATCAAGCATCCTCTCACTCTTCACAAATCCTAGCGCCATCATCGAGTTGCCTCTCTCAATCGCGCTTCTACACCGTTACGTGGTCGCTCTCCGTTTTCCCACTATCCATCGTCCATGCCGGCAATTTCCACTTCCTTTGATCCAGACGATTGTGCTACTCTAACATTCAGTTAACTCCCCCAATTAATCATGGAAGCCGCCGTGGGCGTCGTCCGCACCGTTGAGACTCGCCGACGCGCAAAACGATGTTCCCACCACTCACCGATTCCATCTCTCATCGTCTGCATCATCTTCGACCTCTATCGACCTCCAACAACCGTCCCCGATCGAGCATCACAGCTTCACAGTCTCCTCTTTCCACGATCAAGCATCCTCTCACTCTTCACAAATCCTGGCGCCGTCGTCGGCGCCTCTCTCAATCCCGTTTCAACACCCTTACGTGGCTGCTCTCTTTTACCACTATCCATCGTCCATGCCGGCAATTTCAAATTCCTATGATCCATATGGTGGTGCTACTCTAAAATTCAGTTAACTCCCCCAATTCATCATGGAAGCCGCCGTCGCCGTCATCCATACGGCTGAGACTCGCCGACGCGCCCAACGATGTTCGCACCGCTCGCCGATTCTATCTCTCATAGTCTGCATCATCTTCGACCTCCAACAACCGTCTCCTATCGAGCATCACAGCTTAACAGTCAAGCATCCTCTCACTCTTCACAAATCCTGGCGCCGTCATCGAGCTGCCTCTCTCAATCGCACTTCTACACCGTTACGTGGCTGCTCTGTTTTCCCACTATCCATCGTCCATGCCGGCAATTTCCACTTCCTTTGATCCAGATGATGGTGCTACTCTAACATTCAGCTAACTCCCCCAATTAATCATGCAAGCCGCCGTAGGCGTCATCCGCACCGCTGAGACCCGCCGACGCGCCAAACGATGTTCCCACCACTCGCCGATTCCATCTCTTATGGTCTGCATCATCTTCAACCTCTATCGACCTCCAACAACCATCCCCCATCGAGCATCACAGCTTCACAGTCTCTTCTTTCCACGATCAAGCATCCTCTCACTTTTCACAAATCCTGGCGCCGTCGTCGAGCTGCCTCTCTCAATCCCGTTTCAACACCCTTACGTGGCTGCTCTCTTTTACCACTATCCATCGTCCATGCTGGCAATTTCAAATTCCTATGATCCATATGGTGGTGCTACTCTAAAATTCAGTTAACTCCCCCAATTCATCATGGAAGCCGCCATCACCGTCATCCACAGGGCTGAGACTCGCTGACGCGCCAAACGATGTTCCCACTGCTCGCCGATTCCATATCTCATGGTCTGCATCATCTTCGACCACTATCGACCTCCAACAACCATCTCCCATCGAGCATCGCAACTTCACAGTCTCTTCTTTCCACCATCAAGCATCCTCTCACTCTTCACAAATCCTGGCGCCATCATCGAGCTGCCTCTCTCAATCGCGCTTCTACACCGTTACGTGGCTGCTCTGTTTTCCCACTATCCATCGTCCATGCCGGCAATTTCCACTTCCTTTGATCCAGACGATTGTGCTACTCTAACATTCAGTTAACTCCCCCAATTAATCATGGAAGCCGCCGTGGGCGTCGTCCGCACCGTTGAGACTCGCCGACGCGCAAAACGATGTTCCCACCACTCACCGATTCCATCTCTCATCGTCTGCATCATCTTCGACCTCTATCGACCTCCAACAACCGTCCCCCATCGAGCATCACAGCTTCACAGTCTCTTCTTTCCACCATCAAGCATCCTCTCACTCTTCACAAATCCTAGCGCCATCATCGAGCTGCCTCTCTCAATCGCGCTTCTACACCGTTACGTGGCTGCTCTGTTTTCCCACTATCCATCGTCCATGCCGGCAATTTCCACTTCCTTTGATCCAGACGATTGTGCTACTCTAACATTCAGTTAACTCCCCCAATTAATCATGGAAGCCGCCGTGGGCGTCGTCCGCACCGCTGAGACCCGTTGACGCGCCAAACGATTTTTCCACCACTCGCCGATTCCATCTCTCATGGTCTGCATCATCTTCAACCTCTATCGACCTCCAACAACCATCCCCCATCGAGCATCACAGCTTCACAGTCTCTTCTTTCCACGATCAAGCATCCTCTCACTCGTCACAAATCCTGGCGCAGTCGTCAAGCTGCCTCTCTCAATCCCGTTTCAACACCTTTACGTGGCTGCTCTCTTTTACCACTATCCATCGTCCATGCTAGCAATTTCCAATTCCTATGATCCATATGGTGGTGCTACTCTAAAATTCAGTTAACTCCCCCAATTCATCATGGAAGCCGCCATCGCCGTTATCCACACGGCTGAGACTCGCTGACGCGCCAAACGATGTTCCCACTGCTCGCCGATTCCATATCTCATGGTCTGCATCATCTTCGACCTCTATCGACCTCCAACAACCATCTCCCATCGAGCATCGCAGCTTCACAGTCTCTTCTTTCCACCATCAAGCATCCTCTCACTCTTCACAAATCCTAGCGCCATCATCGAGCTGCCTCTCTCAATCGCGCTTCTACACCGTTACGTGGCTGCTCTGTTTTCCCACTATCCATTGTCCATGCCGGCAATTTCCACTTCCTTTGATCCAGACGATTGTGCTACTCTTACATTTAGTTAACTCCCCCAATTAATCATGGAAGCCGCCGTCGGCGTCGTCCGCACCGTTGAGACTCGCCGACGCGCAAAACGATGTTCCCACCACTCACCGATTCCATCTCTCATCGTCTGCATCATCTTCGACCTCTATCGACCTCCAACAACCGTCCCCCATCGACCATCACAGCTTCACAGTCTCTTCTTTCCACGATCAAGCATCCTCTCACTCTTCACAAATCCTGGCGTCGTCGTCGAGCTGCCTCTCTCAATCCCGTTTCAACACCCTTACGTGGCTGCTCTCTTTTACCACTATCCATCGTCAATGCTGGAAATTTCCAATTCCTTTGATCCATATGGTGGTGCTACTCTAAAATTCAGTTAACTCCCCCAATGCATCATGGAAGCCGCCGTCGCCGTCATCCACACGGCTGAGACTCGCCGACGCGCCCAACGATGTTCCCACCGCTCGCCGATTCTATCTCTCATAGTCTGCATCATCTTCGACCTCCAACAACCGTCTCCCATCGAGCATCACAGCTTCACAGTCTCTTCTTTCCACCATCAAGCATCCTCTCACTCTTCACAAATCCTGGCACCGTCATCGAGCTGCCTCTCTCAATCGCACTTCTATACCGTTACGTGGCTGCTCTGTTTTCCCACTATCCATCGTCCATGCCGGCAATTTCCACTTCCTTTGATCCAGATAATGGTGCTACTCTAACATTCAGTTAACTCCCCCAATTAATCATGCAAGCCGCCGTAGGCGTCATCCGCACCGCTGAGACCCGCCGACGCGCCAAACGATGTTCCCACCACTCGCCGATTCCATCTCTCATGGTCTGCATAATCTTCAACCTCTATCGACCTCCAACAACCATCCCTCATCGAGCATCACAGGCTTCACGGTCTCTTCTTTCCACGATCAAGCATCCTCTCACTCTTCACAAATCCCGGCGCCGTCGTCGAGCCGCTCTCTCAATCCCGTTTCAACACCCTTACGTGGTCGCTCTCTTTTACCACTATCCATCGTCCATGCTGGAAATTTCCAATTCCTTTGATCCATATGGTGGTGCTACTCTAAAATTCAGTTAACTCTCCCAATTCATCATGGAAGCCGCCGTCGCCGTCATCCACACGGCTGAGACTCGCCGACGCGCCCAACGATGTTCCCACTGCTCGCCGATTCTATCTCTCATAGTCTGCATCATCTTCGACCTCCAACAACCATCTCCCATCGAGCATCACAGCTTCACAGTCTCTTCTTTCCACCATCAAGCATCCTCTCACTCTTCACAAATCCTGGCGCCATCATCGAGCTGCTCTCTCAATCGCACTTCTATACCGTTACGTGGCCGCTTTCCGTTTTCCCACTATCCATCGTCCATGCCGGCAATTTCCACTTCCTTTGATCCAGATAATGGTGCTACTCTAACATTCAGTTAACTCCCCCAATTAATCATGCAATCCGCCGTAGGTGTCATCCGCACCGCTGAGACCCGCCGACGCGCCAAACGATGTTCCCACCACTCGCCGATTCCATCTCTCATGGTCTGCATAATCTTCAACCTCTATCGACCTCCAACAACCATCCCCCATCGAGCATCACAGCTTCACAGTCTCTTCTTTCCACGATCAAGCATCCTCTCACTCTTCACAAATCCTGGCGCCGTCGTCGAGCTGCCTCTCTCAATCCCGTTTCAACACTCTTACGTAGCTGCTCTCTTTTACCACTATCCATCGTCTATGCTGGAAATTTCCAATTCCTTTGATCCATATGGTGGTGCTACTCTAAAATTCAGTTAACTCCCCCAATTCATCATGGAAGCCGCCGTCGCCGTCATCCACACGGCTGAGACTCACCGACGCGCCCAACGATGTTCCCACCGCTCGCCGATTCTATCTCTCATAGTCTGCATCATCTTCGACCTCCAACAACCGTCTCCCATCGAGCATCACAGCTTCACAGTCTCTTCTTTCCACCATCAAGCATCCTCTCACTCTTCACAAATCCTGGCGCCGTCATCGAGCTGCCTCTCTCAATCGCACTTCTACACCGTTACGTGGCTGCTCTGTTTTCCCACTATCCATCGTCCATGCCGGCAATTTCCACTTCCTTTGATCCAGATAATGGTGCTACTCTAACATTCAGTTAACTCCCCCAATTAATCATGCAAGCCGCCGTAGGCGTCATCCGCACCGCTGAGACCCGCCGACGCGCCAAACGATGTTCCCACCACTCGCCGATTCCATCTCTCATGGTACGCATAATCTTCAACCTCTATCGACCTCCAACAACCATCCCCCATCGAGCATCACGGCTTCACAGTCTCTTCTTTCCACGATCAAGCATCCTCTCACTCTTCACAAATCCTGGCGCCGTCGTCGAGCTGCCTCTCTCAATCCCGTTTCAACACCCTTACGTGGCTGCTCTCTTTTACCACTATCCATCGTCCATGCTGGAAATTTCCAATTCCTTTGATCCATATGGTGGTGCTACTCTAAAATTCAGTTAACTCCCCCAATTCATCATGGAAGCCGCCGTCGCCGTCATCCACACGGCTGAGACTCGCCGACGCGCCCAACGATGTTCCCACCGCTCGCCGATTCTATCTCTCATAGTCTGCATCATCTTCGACCTCCAACAACCGTCTCCCATCGAGCATTACAGCTTCACAGTCTCTTCTTTCCACCATCAAGCATCCTCTCACTCTTCACAAATCCTGGCGCCATCATCGAGCTGCCTCTCTCAATCGCGCTTCTACACCGTTACGTGGCTGCTCTGTTTTCCCACTATCCATCGTCCATGCCGGCAATTTCCACTTCCTTTGATCCAGATGATGGTGCTACTCTAACATTCAGTTAACTCCCCCAATTAATCATGCAAGCCGCTGTCGGCGTCATCCGCACCGCTGAGACCCGTTGACGCGCCAAACGATGTTCCCACCACTCGCCGATTCCATCTCTCATGGTCTACATCATCTTCAACCTCTATCGACCTCCAACAACCATCCCCCATCGAGCATCACAGCTTCACAGTCTCTTCTTTCCACGATCAAGCATCCTCTCACTCTTCACAAATCCTGGCGCCGTCGTCAAGCTGCCTCTCTCAATCCCGTTTCTACACCCTTACGTGGCTGCTCTCTTTTACCACTATCCATCGTCCATGCTGGCAATTTCCAATTCCTATGATCCATATGGTGGTGCTACTCTTAAATTCAGTTAACTCCCCCAATTCATCATGGAAGCCGCCATCGCCGTCATCCACACGGCTGAGACTCGCTGACATTTTCTCCTCCATGGTTTGTAGTGCGAACATTGACTTGGTAAGGCCATCAGTGAGGATGGAACCGCCAGCATATTAGCTAGACTTCAAGGAACAAACCAGGATAAGGGCCATCATGTTTGATGGAGAATCCTTTAACCCCGGTTGTTTGTGAATTGGTTGAGGGAATTGGTTAATGCCTTCAGCTATCTCAAGCCTACACAGCCGAAGTTGATGTATGTTGCTTATCTAGTGTTGTCTCCGCGCAGCCGACCCGTCACGCTACTCCTATCACCCTTACAGTGCAGTAGAGGTAGCCTACCATAGGGATGGACTGTACTCTATGTCCAAAGTGTGGGTTCTGGCATAGAGGTGTGTGCTTGAGGAAGACTAGGGTTTGCTTCAGGTGTGGTTAGCCAGGCCATTTTTCTTGAGAGTGCCCCAAGGTCGGCAGATTGGCGGTGTAAGAGGTTGGGGGTTTCAAAGGCCCGTTTTCTGGAGCTAACACCGTCTTGTTGGGTTCGAAGTCTCACCGAGGATCGAATACAGGAAATGCATAGTAGAGTGTATGCTACCAGGGTAGAGGCAGAGGCCACCCCAGATACTATCAAGGGTATAGTTACCATCGCTAGCAGATCTTTGCCTTGTTTCATACGGGTGCATCACACTCTTTCCTTTCTGTTGTTGTTGTTTCCTTATTGCCTATCATGCCTGCTAGGATGAGTAGGCCCTTTATAGTAAGTACTCCTGTAGGGAAGACTCTGTCGATGGAATGATGCTCGGAAGGGGCAACACTGCTTTAAGACGATTAAAAGTTCACCTCGTCATTTTTCCTTTGGATGGGTTTGATGTGATCTTGGTTATGGACTGGTTAGATCGGCATGGGGTCTTGGTGGAGTACAAGTGAAAGATGATTCGGTTTTGAACCCTGTGAAGTAAGGTGTGGTGATCTCTTGAGAGAGGGGCGAGGACATCTTGGTCACCTTTTCCTTTATGCTCTCAAAGCCAAAAAGGATGATCATAAAGGGGTGTGAGGCTTTCTTCGCTCATATTATGTTCAATGTAGAAGGGAAGATTGAAGATGTGCAGTAGTCTATCACCTTGGGGTGCGCATGCTATTTGTGAAGAAGAAGGATGTGTCTATGAGGATGTGCATAGACTACAGACGGCTGAATCAGGTTACTGTCAAGAACAAGTATCCTCTACCCCACATTGACGAGTTGTTCAACCACCTCATGGGTGAATAGTGTTCTCCAATATTGATTTGAAGCCTGGTTATCATCAGCTGACGGTAGCAGGGGAACTTGTTCCCAAGACAGCTTTCCAAATGAGGTATGGCCACTATTAGTTTCTAGTTATGCCGTTCAGGTTGACAAGCGTTCGTACAACTTTCATAGCTATGATGAACAAGGTGTTTCATGGATACTAGGACAAGTTTTTCATAGTGTTCATTGATGACATCTTGGTCTACGATAAGACCAAAGAGGAGCATGCAGAACATCTAAGGACAGTCTTGACCACCAAAAAGGGCATGTTGTCATAACAAGTTTTTTGGCAATTACTCATCGACTTTCTTAGGGGTAGTTTAGGAATTTCTGAGAAGCAATTCTTCTACTAGGTTAGGGCGTAACAAGTATAGCCAGTTTTAAATTTAGGTATAAATCCCAACCCCCTTCTTTCTCTAGAATCGCGGTTTCAATTGAAAAAACACCCAGTCCAGAATCACGATTTCAATTGAAAAGGCACCCAAAGTTATGTCACCACCTCAAATGCTCGTCTAATTGATAACTAATATTATGGAAAATTAGTAGATATCACTGAATTGAATTATGGTGGACAATATTTCACATTATTCAAGTGTAACTGGGCCAATACACTAACTGCTAGGGGGTACAAGAAGGACGAGTTAGGATTTGAATTCCTAAACTTTGACCATTTTCTACACACTAGTGCACATCAAGGTGATGAGTCGACTTTACAACAGGGTTGGCATGGATGGTGTACTACGTTGGTGATAATAAAAATAAGGGTTAGTGTATTCCAATACACTTGAACTTATAGATTTGTATGACATGGATTGCATACATATGTCAGGTTATTCGTATGCGTCTTTTCAAAGTCAAAACTTGTCTGTTGAGGACGAGAAAACCAATTTATTATCAAGACCAGGTTTTGAGGTAGAGTTTGATTAAATAATATTTGTATTTAATATGTAATTTGTTTGTTAATTTTAACTTTTAATTGTCTAACAATTTTATTTTTCTAAACTCAGTGATGGGCGACATATATGATGGATGGACGTCCCACCTTGAGTGATGCAAGTGCAGCTTGTGATGGGGGCGATGATGAATGTTGTGTT
The DNA here is from genome assembly GCA_030674075.2 of Linum usitatissimum. Classification (NCBI taxonomy): domain Eukaryota; kingdom Viridiplantae; phylum Streptophyta; class Magnoliopsida; order Malpighiales; family Linaceae; genus Linum; species Linum usitatissimum. The sequence goes on from JAUJYP020000657.1 coordinate 1,547,018, forward strand.
AAGAAGCAACCTAGGTAGTGATGGGATGTACACTTAGTTGGTAAGATATAACATGTGAACTATATAAACACATCATCTAATTCCAACAAAGGTTCACTTGGCGTGATATCCATGATGAAGCAATGCAACGGTTTATAATGCTAGACATGTCCAAGAAGTGGAGGGAGTATTAAATAAGGGTTTGGAAGAAGCAAAAATGTGATATCTACCAAGTTCTGAAGTCCACAACCCACAGATGTGCAAAACAGGGAGTCGATAAACGTAACAGGGAGGACTTCAACAACTACAAGCGTGGAAAACATCCTTTGCAAGTGATCCTCTGGGATTAGATAAGTATTGAACTTTGTTCTCACTTTAGTTTTGATATGATCGTTGAATATAGTCCAAAATGTTCAACCACTAATAAAGAGAATACAACTACCCAAGATCTGTACCGTACTTTGGTAGAAAGCCGTTCAACATAAAGAGGAAAGAAATGGCAAGATGATACTCATAATTATGATTGTATTTATTATGGATTAAGTTTATACTACTAACTTATAATATTATGTGTAAAGGAGAGGGCGAAGGGTGTTCCAATAGGAAGGGGAGATCTCTTTCTCACCCCTCACAAAAAGGCTGATCAGAAGAGCTATCCCACGACCACAACAGAAGAGAAATGTGTAATGAAGTGTTATTTAATTGTAACTTGTTATATCAATTATAACTTGTTATGACACTTTTTAAACATTACTTGCAGAAGGAATTTAGTGACTACATGGAAGATCTCGAAACTGCTCCAGGTTTTTACCGAAATGATGTAGTTGGTTGAAGTTATCCCAATATAGAGAAACTAGATAGAGAAACTAGGATGGTGAATATGATTCTTAGGATATGCATAGAGAATGAAATTGTGACACCCTAATTTCCGGTCAAACTTGATTCTAGGTTTTTATTCTGAGTTTCTGAACTTTGGATTTTGACTGACGGGTGGACAATCACAGGCGTGACCATGAGTCTGTCACGGGCATCACTTTGAGTCTGTCACAGACTTGGTTGTCATATCAACCATGATCATAGGCAACAGTTAGTCACAAGCATAACCACCAGAAGATCAAGGTCATGACCATCAGTAGATCACGTGCATGGTTGTCAGGCAGTCACGGGTGTTGTGGTAAGTCCTTCACATGCGTGGTGGACTTATTATAAAACTAGAGTCGCAAACTGCAACTCTGAATTTACTAAAAGTAAAACCTAGATTTCTCTATAAAGGAACACCTCTTTCTCTCAAGAGGTGGAGAAGACAGAGTGATCAATCCCATATCATCGGGAGAGGGTTAGAGAGGATAGAGGAAGCTTCGGAAGGTAATCAACCATCTTTTTCTCTCTCAATCCTTTTGATTGAAACCTATGTAGGAAAATCCTAAAAGTTTTAGGATTTGGGATTTTAATCCTACGATTGGTCTCTTCATGTCATTCGGATAGGAGAATTGAGCTCTGGGAAGACAGCTACAACTTAGAGGTGGGGGTTTAGAGTTACATTCTGCTTATTAGCGTAGAACTATAATAGGATGTTGGGGAATTCAATGATTGGATTCTCCATGTGGTTTGGAGCTAGGGCTATCAGGCTTTACAGTAGCGTTGGATCTACTGTGCATAAGTTATGATGTGATCTATATCAAGCGCTCAAGCTTTACAGTACCGTAAGCTCTATTGTATATGTAAATTAGAGCGAGGGCTCTCATGTTATACAGTAGCGTGTGATCAACTATACGGGCAGTTATTATATTTCAAGCATAAGCTCTTGGCATTTGAATTGTGGCGTGTGATCCATAGTTCGTGATAGGACAAGATAGGCCTAGCTAGATTAGCTCACGATTTTTATGAGTCGGTCACCCACCCCCGGATTGTTCAATCCCCAGGTGATAATCAGGTTCCGGTGACATGTAGAGTATGCCTTATGATGCTGCTTGCATGGTATTTAGGGTGGTTTCATGGTTTGATCCACCATGAGGCCGTCCATACAGCTAAGGTTGGTTGATGTTAGGTTGATGGCTACAAGACCACATGGTCACTTTATTAGAGTAGTGACTAGGATGACTCCTATATTCTATCCTTGGTTTTAGTCTTGGTTCTACGAGAGTTCAGTTAGCCACTTAGTGCTTATCACTAAACTCATTATTTGTTTGTTTCCGTATTGTATCTATGTACTATAGTCACATGTATTGGAGCTGATGGTGGAGAGAGAGAGCTAATAAGAGTTTTGATATGAGATGATATCTGTTTTGATGTGTTTTAGAACCATACTTGAATCTCCACTTGTCTTTTTTCAACGTGTATTTGACCATTAAGAATCCCTATCTGTCTGTATTAATAAATGGTTTCATGTTTAGTATTTAATGCTTGTTTTATGCATCGTTAGTAGTCGTGGCTCGAGTTTTGTTCAGGTTAGAACCCGAATAGGATTCCTTGGGTGAACCAGTGGTTCGACTGGGACTCCTAGGGTGGGGCTTCATAAAAACACAATCACAGATGGAAAAATTAAGTATACATAACACCGAGATTTTTTAACCCAGTTCCCCTTCGCGAGAATAGTACGTCTAAGGGGTTGACGAGCAGCTTCCACCCTGCCTACCAAATACCCACTAGAATGCTCTAATAGAATCGTTTATTTCCCTAGGGTCTTTCTAATTCTATTAATCAACTTATATATGCTAACTAGACCAAGTAACTAAGGGGTTGTGATTGTTTGAATGTTGCAGTATCAATGTAGAAACTGATAACTGAAATAAAACAAAGAAATATGCAAAAAATCGATTTTCAAATATAGGATGGAAGGTTTCTTATACTCGAATCCATAATAGCTAGCAATGTATGAATGAATAAGACCCACAATTAAACAGGTAATAATGGCTTGGCAATTTCCTGTGATAACCTTTGAGCACTCCCAGGAATCTAAAGATCTATTTTGCTTGAACTAAGACTCCTCTCTCTCGAGCTAATCTTAACCCAAATAGAATGCACTATATGTGTTTGATGAAATGCCACAATGATAAATGATGCAAAAATCCTACACGAACTGCCTCGAGCTAACGGGGAATTGAGAGTTCTTCCTAAGCGACCTATTGATCTACGTTTCTCTCAGACCCACAAATCAATGACAGGACTTCAATCAACATGATCAGACAAGAACGAATTAAAAAATAGGTTTTAGCAAGAATACAATATTATCGTGAATAACATCGATCGCATGATCAAAGGGTGAAAACCCCATTATCCATACAAAGTCTAGACTAAAACTTCATATAATCTAAACAATATGAAAGGTTTAGCTACTCATAGTTTTGGAAAATAAATCACACGAGAAGAGAAGAAAAACCGAAGAAGATGACATGTTCTTCATGGAAATCCCAATCTTCGACTTGATGATTCGCCCTTTGCCAATCGTGATTGAACCTCTCACTTCCATCGTCTCTTTGGAACTCCCTCTCTCTCTCTCTAAGAGTCTTAAAATTCTTCTCTAATGATGTTTGTAGGGGGTTGCAAGGGTTTATATATGATGTCATCCAAGTTGGAGAAGAAAAAGACTGGGAAATCCAGTCTGGAGCAACATGGCATGTCGTTTAAAAAATGTCCTGCAATTGAAAGATATGGCGTGTTTTTGAGCAACATGGCCATGGGTTTTGAGATTTCCCTGTCAACCATGAAGATCAGTGTGAACATCACGGCGTGTTAGTACAGTATGTAGAATTTGGCCTCAACATTAAAGATTTAGACAATCGAACTAGCTTTCCAACACCGCCGGTCTTGTATCAATCAGATCTCTAAAACAAGGAGTTATGCCTAAAATACTAAACTGTAACATTTTCCGTCACATTCCTCATACTAAGCTGGTCCAGTCTCCCCATCATGCTTCGTTTCATCCCAAGAGGTCAATATGACATGTGATAACCACCAAAAACATGCAAAACGATGTAACATGGCCTAACAAAAATATGCAGAAATATCATGAATTCGATCTATTGAGGCATTCAAACACCCAAAAATGCCGTTTAAAGCAAGAATGAATGTGCTACCAATCAAGCACATCAAACCCCTCCACACTTAAATGTTTGCTTTTCCTCAAGCAAATATACTAATCACACTCTACAAAGAACTCAAAATGTGGTGATAGGAAAACATAGCCTAGGACCTCAACTCTACTATGGCGTCAATGACTGAAAGTCAATCACACCACACAATTAGGCATACAACACTGAATCTCTTAGACTAGTAGAAGATAGACTCATGCATATGATAAAAATCACTCGACACCTAACCACTAGAGTGTATCCATATCCCCCAAACACTGATATCTTCAAATTGTCAATAGAAGAAATAGGCCAACGACTCATCCTGGCCGAGATTACTCTTCCATCTTGAGGGAAGAGGTTATTCAAAAAAATATACGATAATAGCACTCAATTAGTAATGCTAGCACCTTCCTCTTATTTTTAGTTGCTTACTTGACTATCTAGTACTATATACTACTATATAAAAAGCTTACTTGCTTTCACTTCATTTTTTTATAGTGGCTTTTTCCAAATGGGGGTAATCACGACCTCAGCCAAACTCGAAAGTAACTAATCTCCGGGCCACGCCCCAGAGCTCCAAAAGTTCAGGAAGACGGCAGACCCTAAGGGTCGCCCTATGTGTTTAGGTCATAACTGAACCATCATGACATTTTTATTGTTGGACTCATTGACATCTTTTAGCAACCTCTTTCGGACTCCTCCCACCTGTTTTTATCTTCATAACAACCTAGACAAATTTGTTGGGGATGGATACACATACACTCTATTGCAACATAGAACAAAACAGTGGGAGGTAGCAATCCATATGTACAACAAATATGAGTCTCTAGTATACTAGTGTCAGGTAAAATAATAGGTTGTTTGAAATTGAGATCCTAACATCCAAGGCATCCACGAATAAAGTGAGAACGCTTAATATATATCCGCGGACATCCACAATCTAAGTTCCATAGGGAATTTCAAAAAGAAAAAATATGTCACAATATAAGGATAAACGAGGACACGAGATAGAGAATCACTAATCCGAAAAGTAACAAAATGCCCCCCCACACTTCAACAGGACATTGTTCTTAATGTACCAAATAATCAGTTGCAGAAAAGGGTTCAGAGAAGAGGGTACTAATTTGGAGATCGTGAAAAGGAGCAATGTAGAGCCTGGACGAGGACCAAGGCTCCATTCAGACGAACACAAGGTGTTCGACAAAATGCCTAGGACCAAGGCTCCATGCACAAGTGATCAAGTCAATTGTTAGTGAACACAAGGTGTTTGACGAAATGCCTAGGTTTGGAGAAAGCTTTAAGGACACCACAAACACCAAGCAAGGGGTGCTAGTCACCATATGACACCCTGACCATCTCAATCACTCAAGTTTGTCACTACCTATGTGATACACAGAATGTTGATCGCCAAAATAACTGCTAAGTTATCTTGACAACACAAGTGTCATTTGTGTTCAAGGGTTCCTCTCGCTATGCTTCTACTCAAAATTAACAGAAAGGTCTAGAATAAAACCATAGAGATTGGTTTCTAATTATACTACTAATTCGATTATCACTAATAATTAAAACAATGAAGGCTTGAACAGAAGGTGAAGACAAGTTCTTGGAAGGGATGGTTCATTAATCTCAACTTCCTATCGGTATAAGGTTTCAGATGTTGGACTTGGACTCAATGACACAACTCCTCTTATCACTCATACGAATCCATGGCACAATCATGCACGCGGATTACCACTACTAACTTCCCAATGAAGGTTAGAATAACCTCAACTAGGCTAACCAGTAATGAACATCGAGAAGTTCTACAAAGTGATAAGGTGCTCTCTTTGAATTAAAGGAAATCAGAAGCAATTGGAGTTAGTGTTACCTTGGTCTATCAAAACATAAGCTACTGATAACTACACCCAACTTGGTCCATTAGGTACAAATGAAAGCACCAACCAATTACTCGATGAACAACCTTTAAGGCTAAAAGAAGCACAAAAGGTAGAATCGAGCTATTGGCTTACTCCACCGATAAATTTCTTCTATCTTTGATTGTTAATCATATGAATTCCTGATTCGATCAAAAAAAGATTTTATAGATTTGACCTAATTCAAGTCGAAATAAGAACAAGGTTGAAAACAATCAAAGCAATCTTCTATTGCAATCTAGTTATCCAACAATCGTTGACCCTATACGTTTAGGGAGAGTATCATGGCCCAACCAAAAACTCTAATGATTTGGCTATTCATAACTCTAGGAGAAGAGAAAATAAAAAAGCCCTAACCACCATCTTGATGAGATAATGAATCAACCTTGCTTCAATCTTCACTTTTGATCTTCTAGCTTCAATCTTCAATGAGAACTCCTTTGGATCTTCAATCACACTTCTAGGGATGGAAATATGGTCTTTTGCAGAGGAACATTGGGGGCGGGGGGAATGATGGGAATTCGTTGATGAAGAAGTTGTTTCTCTTTCCTCGAAATCGAGCTTTTATATAGTAGCTACTGGATCCGGGAGGTGCAAACCGTGCACCCCCTTTAGCTTTGTAGCTAACTAACGCTTCAAGGACAGCATGGTGGTCACTAATGCACGCTGTGCACCCCCTTTAGCTACGAAGGGTTTTTCAAGTTAAGGGGTTGCACATCTTCATCAAGTCTTGCACCGTCCTTTAGTTCGAACTCCAAACGTGCCCTATTCCGCGACCATAGCTTCATAGCTAGACCACTTGTCTCTAAAGTACTGCTGGATAACAAATACTACAAAGAAACACATCAAATTGACCGAAACGGTCCAAGTGAACGGGTCTAGGCATACATTGCCTAGATGCAAAACCACACTCAACTGAAGCACAAACAGGCTAATATTCACTTTTAAAGCATGTAGATAGAAATAGCAGTATCAAATGCACTCTAAATGTTTGATGAAATGTCCCTAAAGGAATTCTAACACTAAAGGTTGAATTGGGGTGTGGCTTGGTGCACACACACCTTGTCTTAATCTTAGATTAACAACCTAACTCAAATCAATCACAATTAAGCAAAAGAAAGAGTTCATATGACCTAAATCAAGTCATGGCACAAGATAGGATGAAATCACCATAATCCCAACAATAACCAATATCATAATTAGCATCCAAGTGTATCCAAGCCCTCATCATTAGGGGATCATCCTAGCACATCACAACACCTTAATATAACAACTCAAAAGTCTAGCCTATCATGATCAAACTAGCACAAAGGAGAAAAGATACAATTACTATCTTCCTAAGCTATGAAGAAGTTAATGAATGCACAATTCTTCAATCCTAACTCTTCCAATTGGTCCAAGTGGTCTTCAATGGCCTCTAAATGATGATGCAATGAAGCGGTTTTTCCGACTAGGGTAAGGTAGGAGAGTAGTTGATGTAATGAATGGAGTGCTAGCGAAAGAATGACTCATCTCTCCTTAAAACTAAATTTGCCACACGGCGTGTGGATCCACACGGGCTCCACACGTCGTGTGACCCTGAATTCATACCATGAATTTTTTCTATGATTTCTTGTATCTCCCTCGTCCGACCTTTGATTGAGCTCCTATTAGTCTAGTTAGACTCGTCTTGTCGTCGTCTATCCATCGGATACCTGCAAGCTTAACAAAACATCGAGAAAACACTACACGAATCCCTTATTTCTTTCAACCAATCAGACATAGGTGTCAAAAGTTAGTCAAACCGAGTCAAAACCAGTCAAGATGGGGTCAAATCAGCAACCATAAATCATGTTATCAGCTGCCTCCCATGAAGCACTCTTTCTTTTACATATTTGAGCTAGACGATACCTGGATTACGTGGAATCGTTCCAACTGAGGACTTCCTTGACACTAGCATCATTATTCTTGAAGTATATCTTTGGTATGCGACCCTTGAGATGGAAGTTCTTGCAGCCAGCACGAACAAGCTTTAAGACCCCGTTAGATATGATAGTTGTAATCGCGAATGGTCCAAACCACTCTTCCTTGTCTACTTATATGTCTAGAGGTTAAGAACTAAAAGTCATGGAGTTTCCCTTCGGTTTATCTTCTTTCTTCTTCTTGGTCCCCTTCTTTAAGGCAGCCGCCGTCACTTACATGAGTTCAACAACTATTGGTGCCTGTACTTTAAGAGCAATGTCTAGTGGAGCAAGATCAGTAACAACAGTATAAACAGAAGCATAATTAAGATCATTTATAAGAAACCCATCCAATGAGGAGTAGTTAGAGGTAGGACTGGACATTTCAAATGTGATCTCATCCTCCTTACTCCTTAAAGTTAATCCCTGCTCCCACATCAATGATTACACATGTAGTTAATATGAATGGATGACCAAGGAGGACATGAGAATGTGCACTCTCCTCTTTGTCTATCACTACAAAATTAACCTCAAAGCTACCCTTGCCTATACTAATGATTACATTTTCTGCAATACCCCTAGGATAACAAATAGTTTGGTCAGCTAATTTAATATGCATCTTAGTAGGACACAAAGTAGGCAAGTCTAAAGGCTCAAATATAAAATAAGCCATGACACTAATGGTAACATCCAAATTAACTAAAGCCATATCAATGTGATGAGTACCGATAAAACAAGACAAATTGAAACTCCCTGGGTCAGAGTTCTACTTCACCACTTTAGTCTCTGGGTTCGCTATGTTTTCTTTGTTGAGGAACACCGAAGCTACCTCTTCTTTGTGCTCTACTTTAGACTGATGCGTCCCTTGTATTTGTGGAATAGTAGGTGTCACTTTTGGTGCTGGATCAACTTCCTCTTTCAGAAACCACAACTCTGAGCTCCTCTACCACTGTCTCAGATGATGCATCTCCCAACTTCCTCTTGTTGGAAAAAAATCTCCTTCATAAATTTTGCATAACTAAGAATCTTGAGGAAAACCTCCAATAGTGGAATGCTCAAGCTCTACTTGTTGAGCATATATCAAGGAACTTCTCAAAATCACCCTTTGTTAACGGTTTCTTCTTCAATGCAGCAGGTATGGTACCCTAGGCTTGTAAAGTGAGATTATGGTAATTTGTTTGAGAGTTAAATGTGCAACTTCTTTGTGTATCTCATCTAACACTAGTTTTATTAGACTGCCAAGAAGTTCCTTGCCACCACTTAGGGTCACTGCTCCCACAAACTCCCCATGTTTTGGATTGGGAATAGTAGCACTTGGCATACCATTTGGCTTCCCATCGATGAATTTGGTAAATTCCCCGGTTTTCCAAGTTTTGATTGTTTCATCTGTTTTACTTTGTTGGACGACATTAGTAGCTATGAATTTCTCCAAAAGGGCCTCCGCAGAAGACTGCTATTTTTGAGGAGGAAAATTCTGGGGGTCCCTAGTTAGAGTTTGAGATTTGGTTCCCCTAGCCTTGATTGACTGAGTTCTAGTTATGTTACTGGTTTGTGTACCCACCACGGTTCGACCATTGCTGGTTTTGATTTCCTTGAAACTGCTGGTTGTTCCTTTGATTCATGTTGTTATTTTGTCCATACTACTGATGATTAGTTTGAATAATGTATTTGTTTGAGCCCTGCTATTGGTAATTGTTCTGATTTTGATAGTTGTTATGAACTTGCTGCTGTTAGTTGCTTGGATTCCTGTAATTGTTTTGTCCCTGCTGATAAGCTCCTTGATTCTGACCGCCCACTTAATTCATGTCTAATTCTGGCTCACAAACAATCATACCATTTAAGAGGTCATTGCCGATTAACTTCATATATTATTTTTGTCAAAGAAATGTACATTATAATTGCAAAATACAATTTAAAACGAACACATATTTTGATTCAAATAAATTTCACATCACACCGAATATTTCTAATATATTATACACACTCAAACAAAAACCAACCATTTGTAAATAGAAAATACACAAACCATTGAATTTAAGGTAACTCCTTAATTTTTTTATTGCTTGATACAATAATTCTATCCATTCTTCAAGATTTAACTTTACTCTATATAATATTATACCACCATCCAACTAGCCAAATTTTGCCTTGAGGGGAGGTCAGTCACTTGAGTCAGACACTATCGGCTGTTGCATCCCCCCCAAGCCTCTCCTTCGCCTGATTATCATTTTTCTGACCATCAACATGGCTATCATTGACATTATTATTATCATTATTATTATATATATAGGCTAATTTGTTGGCTTTATCTGCAGCGTACATCCCATAGACATAGGAGCAAAATCCCCAAACGCACAATGCAGTAGAGACAGCCTTGAGCCCACCGAAGGCCTCCCCGTACACAACAACACCTCCAAGCACGTTCATCCCAAGTAACGCCGTCATGCATATCCCTCCCGTTATAGACGACGTCAGATAAACCATCCCAGCCGTCCCCATAAAGGAAATCTGCCACGTCACAGCGTTCCCGATCACCGCGATCCAATACACCGCCATCCCTTTGTCAAAAACCTCTTCACTCTCCCTTCTCATCTCCCTAAACCCGTTACCCGAAGCCACCATCCCCACTATGGCGAAAGCAGTAGCCGCCGCCTCCATAACGGCCTGCATTTCCACCACCATGGAGTAGCAATCCACCTTCCGGTATATCTTCTCCATGATGGGCAAGTAGAGGGCGAAGAGAAGTCCGGCCCCGACTGTGCAGGCGAACCCGAGGTAGTAGTTGAAGCGGGTCAGCCCGGGAGATCGGTTTTCGGAGGAGGATCCGAGTCCGAGGAGGACGGAACTGAGGGACAAGAGGATGACGGAGTTGAGGTTTTGGAAGGTAATTTTTTGTTTGACGATGAGGAAAGAGAAGAGGAGGGTGAAGAGGAGTTGAGTGGATAGGAGGAGGGAGGAAGTGGAGACCGGGAGGTAGGAGTTACCCCATGAGAAGAGGAGGTTATTGAGGCCCAATAGGAGGCCCACGAAGATGGAGATGAAGAGAGTTCGAGGGGTAAAACTGGAAAACGGACGACGGCGGGGGGTGGTTGTTGATGGGAAGACGTAGTAAGGGATGTAGACGGCTAGTAGGAGGAGAGGGAAAGCGGCGGTTTGGACCCATGTGGATACCCACCGACTGCTTCCTTTGTGGATGAAGTAGTAACGGGAGAGCAAGGTTGAAGATACTGTACCAACGAAGAGGAGGATGTAGTTTGTTATCAGAAGAGGCGTGTTGATTGATGATGATGGCGATGCCTGCCTTTCAATGGAATCCATTACTGATGAGAGGAAAGCAGGGTTTGAGCAGATTGAGATTATTACTACTCTGTGTGATTTGATTACTCAGAGAGGTGAGGCTGGGAGTGAGGCCTTTTTAAATACCTAATTGGTTGGACTTGTAAATTAAAAAGTTGTCTCGGTTAATATATATCTTCATGTAGATGATTATATATATATAAGTAAAAAACTAATTAAGGCTTCATGCACCAATTAGTTGCAGTGAAGGAAAAGGAAGCAAACAGCCTTTACTAGAACAGTTATTCCGTATTACAAGGATAAGATCAATGGCCAAACTAAGAAGAAACTCACGTGGTGCATGCAAAAATGCAAATTGTAGAGAAGAGATAGACAAATGGCTGTGGCAGGAGAAGCTGGACATAAAAGCCCATGGGACAAATGGAGGGAGGGAGGCTACCCTTTTGACGTTTGTGTACACTAATAAAACAATTGTAACCGTACGTTGAATTTTTCAAACATTTTTGTCACCTTCTCTTAATTTGTTTGCTGCTCTATTAACTTTCTCATCCACTTTATTTTTGGTTTTTCTTTTATTTCTGGTTTTCTTACACAGTCATACCCAAATATATATCACGTACGTACGTCATGCAGCAAAATTGATAGAAATCAGGAGGTGGATGCACCGTTCATAGTGATATAAGACGACCGTACTCGTAGCATCCATCTATATATATACATACAATGAACAATGTGGCATTCCAATCTAATCTCCGTCATGAGTGCTAACTGTACGTATGCCACCGGTTCATACTTTAAATAGCTACTCGATCGGTGGTGTGACAGGATAAACACAAGCAGCATTTATCACCAACTTATAAGTATATTGCTGGAACTATATATAACAAACTGGTGTACATTTGTTGCTACTTCTTTAGGTTAAGACTTAATCAGTGCTTTTGAAACTGTATATTGTATTTCATGGTTAGATTGTGGGCGGTTCATCAAGTCGCAATATAATCGTATTACGATAATAATTCTGCTTACTTTATATAACGGTTTCGACAACTCAAAAAACTATATTGTTAATTAGTGATATATAGCGGCATGAAATAAATGTCATTTAATCTTACAATTCATATTTTATCTATAAATTAAATATGAGAGGACCGACATAAAAATCGTCGTCTACTTACGCCAAATAATTCATGACGACTTCTTTCTCGATGCATTTATATATCTTTGCCACCGCCATTCGGCATCATTGTTCAATCGGGCGTGAAACTTTAAATCTTCACTGTCGCCGCTCCTCATTATCCCATCGACATCGCCACCTTCATGATTTTCCTCCACATCGTCGTGGTCGTTGAACCTCTTCAACCTTCAACCACCATATTAACAATTTTTTACTGTCTTCATTTATCTCTCATTTCTTCAATTTGGCTTGCCATCCATATCTCTGGCTCACCACCTCTTGTATAGTCTCGTCTCTATTGTATAGCTGTGTCAAGATCATAAATTGGAGATCTCCAACAAAAACTAAATGATTAAAATAATTCGAGATTCCCTCAATGTGATGTTGTAGCCTTTTAATCTCTCATCTTTCTTGTCTCATGGTGAATAGTGTGAATTTCTACATACGCTAGTACAAGTTCTGACGGTTTTACGTTAGATGGAAATTTTGTCGTACTGGTGATTTATGTATCATTGTAAGGAAATGCGGCGCAACGGGGAGCACAATGGTGATTGATGGCATGTAACTGATCATTAATTAGAGCCGGTTGTGCAATAAATAAATAATTGATTTAATTTTGTCTCGTTTTGGTTGAAACGCAGCGCATTTCTGTTAATTGGTTGAAAAGCAGCGCTCCACTTAACTCATTAGTTCAACTGCTAGTTTGTGTTAGCCAATTCATCTACCTCTCAGACCGGATCTTTTGGTTACCTAAAAATTAGGTGTTCATCTTCACTTTCCTTCTAGATCTGCAGCATGTTTTGATGTTCATGATGATATAATCAAAAAAGAATTGCGGTTTCAGTTAGCTGTTGGACTTCAACATGTATAAAAGCATTTCAAAGCCTTTCGACTGAGATATACGAATGAAACAATTCTTCTCTGATCTTTCTGAATCACTTAGTCCTTTTCATTCAAGCTTCAACAGTCAATCTATATATGCAACTATGATTGAGTGATTGTTGTGTTTAACCTTCAGTTGCTCGGTGATATCGGGAAATGTTGCTTCGAAGGTAGTGTTTGTTGATACGATCACAGTTGTTCTTTTACCTTCTTATTTCCACTGTTTCATAAGTTGTAATTGGTTATTAGTTCTGCAATTTCCTTACACATTACTTGAGTTCTGTATTGGTTTCTTCTGAATAGGTTGAGCTTGTAGTGTCTAGAACTCTCTTCTCCAACAATTTCAAACCAAGATTATAAGTTCTAACACAATAATTGTTGCTGACCTAAGCAAACTCGAATCCCTAGATGGAAGAAATTACAAGAGGTGGTCACAAAAGCTGCTCATTTCTCTGGCACAACTGGAGATACATTATGTTCTCTTCGAAGATCCCCAATCACCCATGTTGGATCTGCAACCTCCATCTCCATATTTGATGCTATCAAAGCTGCTACAGATAAAGGGACTGCTAATAATACAGTCCGGTTAGATAGTTGTGATGGTGGAAGCAAATGCTGCTGAGAACAACGCTGGTTAGATAGTTGATTCTGGAGCTTCAAGCATTTCTGCTCCTCCAAAGAGCTTTTCACATAACTTGAAAAATGTGACACTAGAGAGCTGGTCTACATGGAGAATACCAACAGTGCTTCTATCAAAGGGATATGTAAGATTTTACTCTCTCTTGTCTCTGAAAAATGTTTATGTTGAATGATGTGGTTTTTTGTCCTCAATGAGAAGGAATTTGATTTCTAATTCTCTTTTGATTATGAATGGTCTTAAAATAGTCTTAGAAGCAAATAAATTAATATTAACTAAAAATGGATTTTTTATAGGGAAAGGGTATTTGTCAGGGTTTTGTCTGCTATAGACACTACCATTGTCATGATTAACAATATTGCTTCTTCTTCTTACTTGGCTGAGTGGTTTGATTTATGATATAAAAGGCTAGGTCATGTGAATAAGACTTTGTGAAATTAATGAAGAAAATGGATATGAGTTCCTAACCTTGACTCACATGACCCTATCTCCAAATGCTCCATGTGTGTAGAAGTTAAGTTTGTGAAGAAATCCTTTCCCATAATTCATAAAAAGTCGCACTCCTTCTTAAGTTGGTTCATTATGATCTTGTTGAGTTTAAAGACTTAAAGAGCAGAGGTGGGAACCGTTACTATATAAATTTTGTTGATGATTTTTCCAGATATATACACAAAAGTTTACCTATTGAGAACAAAAGATAAATCAGAACAAACATTCCTAACCTACAAAGCTGAAGTAGAAAACTAGCTAGACGGGAAGATCAAGAGATTATGTTCTAACAGAGGTGAAGAGTACGATTGAACCTTCCTAAAAGAAGCTTATAAATGTGTAGGTATCATATATGAAACCACTGCTCTTTATTCACCTCAACAAAATGGTATAGCTGAAAGAAAAATTAAAATCTCGAAGAACATGATTAATATTATGTTAATTAGTTTAGGTTTACATAATAACCTTTGGGGTGAAGTAGTCATATCTGCTAATCATATTTTAAATCGAGTACCCCACAAGAAACTTGATAAAACTTCCTACGAACTTTGAAAAGGTTATCCACCTAACTTGAGATATCCGAAAGTGTGGGGGTGTCTAAAACTAAAGTTGGTATTATGGATCATAACAAGAGCCTTTTTGGTTTCAAAACCTTTGATGCTATCTTTATAGGTTATGTTACTAAAAGTGTTGCATACAGTTATTAAGACTAGATGATTGATCAATTTGTGAATATCGAGATGTTGAGCTCATGGAAGAAATCTTCCCTTTCAACTTACCACCAACTCTTGATGCTAAACATGATGAAGAAGCTCTAAATTCAAACTCTAGTGAGTCAGAAAAACTGGAGAATACTACTCTGAGAAGGAGCACAAGGCAGAAGATAATCAATGATTTTGGAGATGATTGATTTACCTCATTCTTCGTTGATTCCTTTAACTTTTTATCCAGTTAATGATATAACTAATGAGTTTTATCTAACTAAACCAGAACTAGTGGCCTATGATAAAGTTATATGATCTGCTGAAGCAATTTTCTGAAAAAAAAGAAGGTGCTGACAATGTGATAGCCTCTATCAAAGCAAATCATACCTGTGAGATAACTAATCTTATCAAAGGCTGTAAAATCTTAGGATGCAAATGGATATTTGAGAGGAAATTAAAACCAAATGAATTTGTGGACAGATACAAGGCAAGGCTAGTGCTTAAAAGGTATACACAAAAATAAGATTTGGATTTCTTTGAGACCTACTCTCTCATGTGATAAATATTTCTACAATAAGTGTACGCTTTTCGCTTTCATCTATATTTAAAATGCATGCTCATCAAATGAATGTAAAAACTGCATTCCTTAAAAGGATCTACAAACTGGGGACTTAAGTTCACATGTCATCCTCCAGTATTGGAAGGGTACTGTGATGCAAATTGAATCACCAGTAAGGATGATGTGAACTCTACTAGTGAATATGTGTTCACTTTGGGAGGAGGATTTGTTTCCTAGAAATCAAGCAAACAAACCTACATAGCTAGGTCAACGATAGAAGTAGAGTTCATAGCTCTGGATACATCAAGTTATGAGAGAAACCTTTTACTTCCTTTTTCTATTTTTTGTGATTCTCAAGCTGAAGACAGAAGTGATTTCAAGGGACTATGTGCAATCTGAGAAAAATTTAGCGGACTCCTTTACAAAAGAGTTGAATCGGAAGCCTGTTGAGGAGAGTGCAAAAGGAACATGGTTAAACCCCTATAGATGATGAATTCATGATGGATACCAGCTTGGTTACAAAAACAGGTCAAACTAAGTCATGGAAAGAATCATAGTAAATGGTTACTGAGAAGATGCATGAGTAGCACTTTTGAACCTAGAAAATGAGGAAATGGTTCCCAAGAAAATGCATGTGTAGCACTTCTGAACTGGAAAACAAGTGAAATGATTTCTGGGAAGATGCATGAGTAGCACTTCTGAATCTAGAGTTCAAGATTTCTGAGAAGGGGCATGAGAAGCACATTTGAATCTATATAAAAAATTCAAGTTTATGAGAAGATGCGTGAGTAGCACTTATGAGCATGAAGAGTTAGATTGGTTCTTAAGATAGTGGACAAGCAGGACATTCTTCAAACCTGCAAAATATGGGGGTTGAATACAAACCTGCGATAATCCGATTTAGGATAGATTAGTCTCTTGATGACAGGGGATGATCCTTAACTCTGACTTGAATTTTCTAGTTATATTATATGGAAGATAAATCCTCTAGAGGGTAATACATAAATCCGGAAGCTTAGATTCCCAAATAATTTGTGGAAAATTGGAGTTTTCGAGACAAATTCCTTGAGGGACTTTTGATGATCAAGGCATGTGATCTAGCATTCAACGGGATCAAATATCCTTAGTTCAAAGCTCAATTACTAAGGAAATCTCCATGTTTGAATGCCAACACAATGAACTAAGTTGAATCTCAAAGATACTGAATTTGCTATGTTCTTGACGCTAAGATAACAAGTCTACATTTGTGGGGGATTGTAAGATGAATACGGAGTAATTCGAAATGGTACCTTTTTGTTAATTGGTTGAAAAGCAGCGCTCCACTTAACTCATCAGTTCAACTGCTAGTTTGTGTTAGCCAATTCATCTAACTCTCGGAACCGGATCTTTTGGAAAAACCCACAATTCACCTTCTTATCTTGCCAATACAAACATCACAAAAAGGGTCCCCCTTTGTTTGTCGGAGTACTAGAAATCTTAATCGAGACTTCGCTATTGTGGGAGCACATTACCTTGGAGCCAACCATCGATCGATAATTAAACGAGTTGGTCCTTCCAGAACTCGTCTGGGAATTCATGGCCTATTTCTGAGTCCATCTAAAAGAAGGGAGAAAGGAGATGGAAGAATGACATGAAAACTTGTGGATAAGGGGAGATCTTATTTCGGTGGAGAGATTCAGTAGAGAGTTTCACAGACAAGAGGATTAGGGTGGAAGAAGGAGGAAAAAGAAAGAGAAAAAAATACTAGGGTGAAAGAAGGAGATGGAAGGAGGAACAGGAGATGAGAAAGAAAGAGAAGGATAAAGAGAGAGGCGGAGGTGGGGTGGGTTTAGGGTGATATAGACGGAGATAAGGGTGGGTAAGGGAATAGAGTTTTCAAAATTAAAAAGAAAATTTAAACTTGTACATTTTTTTTTATAATTTCATGTTGGTAAATGCTGACTCATCCAACTCCGTTAGGACGATGTGGCACTGGGATCGATGGAATATGCAT
This sequence comes from Linum usitatissimum, assembly GCA_030674075.2. Classification (NCBI taxonomy): domain Eukaryota; kingdom Viridiplantae; phylum Streptophyta; class Magnoliopsida; order Malpighiales; family Linaceae; genus Linum; species Linum usitatissimum. The sequence continues at coordinate 1,564,658 of JAUJYP020000657.1, forward strand.
TTATGACAATCGGGAAGAAGTTTGCAATAGTTGGTGGCGCCCAACATATAGTGGAAAGTACAATGTTAAAAAGGTACTTTCCAAATAGTTCGTGATATATGAGAGGATTTAGCTTTTTTAGGTTCAGAGCTGATAAGTTTTTTCAATTTGGTCCAATCCTCGAATTACAAGATTATTGGAGACGAAAATACGATGAAAGTTTTGAAATAGATTATTGGAGAGGAAAATACCATTGAAGTTCGGCATTCTTCAACCTACCACATGGCCGTCATCAAGACGTGATTATTATATGTGGTATCACAATAAAAAAGCACTTTCAATGGCAGAGTGTACATTTATTTTCAAAAGAATCTCATTTTATTCCACTCACGGTGGTTGGAAAGGATCATTACAAAGAGGGTCAGTAAAGAAATCATAGTTGATCCAATTAGTCGGGAGCGTCGCATTAGTAGCAGTTTTGGCCATGCAGTCTGCCAAGAATTTTTGACGGTGAAGGGGTAAAGGAGACTTGGATTTGCGGGTTAGCCGAGAGAGTCTCTCATACGGTACATCCAAGCCGTACATTATCATGGCCAGCGGTCTGGGGTTCTACGGAGGCCGTCGACAAGGAAGAGGTAGTCAGATTTTACACAAGGGCGAAGTCCTGCGAGTGGTGTTGTCTGAATAACGCAAAGGATGGGTTTCGCTTCCGCCAAAAACGGAGAGGAACAAGGGAAACTTCCTACATGACCATCTACCACATGTCTATGGAAATCCATAACAATGATCCCATGTCATGTTATGGAGGAGCCATCACAAAAAACAACTTCTCATGGGGCAAAGCTCGAAGATAGACTAGACGGAGGAGGTAAGCGAGGGTGGGCCTGAGAAAGGCTTGCTTTTGTGGACCTCCACTATGTAAGCAAGCGAGACAAGAGTAGAATAGTAACATCAACTTCAGGGGTGTTGTTGTTGAAGTTCATCTCATTCCTTGCCTTCAAAATGTTCCACATGAAGGCAATGCAAGTCAGAGTCCCTTGGATGGATGTCACAGCTTGAGAGCTTGTTTTGATGGAAACATGTTTCCTTATTATGCGATTTGTTGAAGTTGTACTTAGAAAAAGTGTATGAAATTATGATTTTGCATTTACGGTGTACTTAATGGATTTCGGAAAGTGGAGGATTGGGCTCTATCCGTTCCGAGATGCCTCCCGACCTGTCTTATATTAACCCGAGGAGAACCGTTCCGCTTCCATTTCTATACTCCAACCGACATCTAGCCTTCAATTCCTTGATTCTCTCAACTCTAATCACTCTTTCTCACCCATGTCAACTCTCGATCTCAGAGCAAAATGGCGAAAATCTTGCCATTCATTCGTCAGATTACACAAATAGCTGTTTAGCAGGATAAAACCCTTTGATTTCCTCGATTACAAACATTCTCAATGTCGATGTCTACTTCCCTTCCACTGCATGCTATAAACCTCAATCCCCCTTCCATGTTCTTTCTACACTTCACCACCACCAAGTCATCAACTCAACATAGTTTCTCAACATCGAAAGAACAAGCAGAACAACAGTTTTGCAGTACAACAACACACATATTGTGGTACTGGTTGATTTTAGTGAATTCACATTTGTTAATTAACATATACAGTTTTGTAGTACAACAACACACTTATTGTGGTACTGATTGATTTTAGTGAATTCGCATTTGTTAATTAACATATTTTGGTGCTTTATTTAACTTCTGTTTTGTGCTTCGTGGTGTAAGATCTAGGAACAGGGTGACTGGGTGAGCACTGAGCATAGCTACTTCACTCTTTCCAAAGGTAAATTCTTAATTGTTACATTTTGGTTAGCATCCTAGTGAGATGATTCCACCCCACTCCTTAGTACTTAAGCGTGGATTAGCACTTAAAGAGCACATCGAAAGAATTGGAACTAGATTGACTTCCTGAGATTCCTCTCAGGCGTGGACTACGGTTAACCTGAACGATGTTATATTCCCTTGTTCTCTGCATTTAATTTACTCTGCATATTCAATGTTTAACCATTTGTATATGCAGGTTATAATCATCTTAGAGATACCTCTGAATTGATAGTGCAGTGTTCAGAAACTCAGGAAGAAGACTCAGTAGTTTTCCTTCTGAGTTTGCGATTTCAATTTCAGTCCAAGTTCAATTCATTCGGTTGGGCCGAGATTGACATCAAAGCCCAGATTTATTGTATTCCTTACGTCTTTGAAAAGAAGAAGATTGAAATTCATTTCTGAAAAACTAATCTAAAATTTCAATTCTCTTCTTCTTCCTTTGGTCGATTTATAGTGTCTCAATCTTCAAATTGGTGTGCTCATCTGTCAACATCTTAATGGTACTATCACCAATCATGTTGGCTATGAGGTTCCAAGTTGCAATCGTTCGAGTGTTGATAGAATAAGAGATCTAGGATTAAGACGGAATCGTGGGCACCACTTTCCGAAAAGAGTATTTCCACCCTTACAAGCCTAGGGTATCAGGAAATCCCTTCCGAAGATAAGACCGTCACACTCAAGTTCTTAGGCTTCAAATACTTGATTCACTCTCAGAATTCGTAGGCAAGGATAGATGTTAGTTTCTGTGTGTTTTCTGTACACTCATTGCCTTCTATATATAGGCAAGGGGTCAAGGACGAATAGGTTTGAGTATCTAGAACCAAAAGGTGTCACTATCCCTAAGGATAGGCTTGTAGGCAGCAGCCAATAAGTTTCCTACGGGTATTGGAGGGAAAACAATTCAGACTAAGTTTGAATCACACGAAAGGGTGTGTACCCATTCGACCTAGGTGGGAGTGTTGCCACTCCTGCTACCTAGCTCCCCACCTTCACTCCAGCTCAGCTGAGTGCCTCAGCTAGTGACACTGTCATCCAGCTCAAGGTTGAGCTGGACGAGCTTCAGTGTCAGTCCCTAGCTATGTCTAGCTCACCGAAGAGCTGATGCTAGCTAGTTAAGCTAGTTCCTGAGCTAAGTGAGGTTTCCCGTCAGCTCACATATTCATCCTATTTTTGGCAGCACACCAAGGACAAGTCCATGGTGTATATTTCCAACATTCCTCCCCCATTTTAGTGAAGTCTATGATTTCGCTAAAATTACAACAAATCCAATCCGAAAACACTTGCATCAATGAAAATGTCACGAAGATTGAATTTTCATCTAGTAGATTACACATTCCAAAATTCTCGAATATAGGGGTGTCTCCATGGATTGAACCCGTCTACTCATTTGAGTATCTGAAGATAATATACACAAGAGTTTCTCCTATCTATTCCAAGATATCCCGACACTATTAACCGCCATGTGTCCCAATCCTCTCACGAGCGCACACGAAACCAAGTCCAAGTTCCTTGAAGCGGCTACACTTCATGCTCGCATAGGTCAACTCCTTTCTTGTGTACCTGCGTATACACTTTGTCAAGGAATCAATTAAGAAGTTAAACTTCAACCTCTATCACTCGCAGGTTCCGGAGCACATACTTTCGGGATGGTGCAAACCTTGTGCTCCAGTTTCCATTCGTAGGCTTTCCGCATTGAATTCTGCCTCTAACGTTGTATTAGAGGGGAATTGGGTGTCCTACGTTTGGAGAACTATACAGACTTTAGTCCCACCCCTCCTGCCGATTTGACAACCAAATCTCTCGCTAATCCCTTTGTCAATTGATCAGCCAGATTTTGCTCAGACCGAACATATTGCACCGTGATTGTCCCGTGAGTGATCAGTTCACGAACAACACTATGCCTCACCCCTAAATGACGAGACTTGCCATTATAGACCTGACTATATGCCCTAGCCAGAGTAGCATTACTATCACATAAGATAGAAATCAGTGAGATAGGTTTCGGCCATAGTGGAATCTCATAGACTAGGTCCCTTAGCCATTTTGCCTCCCTGCCAGCAGCCACTAATGCTATGAATTCAGATTCCATAGTGGATGTTGAGATGCAAGTTTGCTTCTTGGAAGCCCACGAAATTTCACCTCCCCCAAGTAGGAATACCCATCCAGTAGTGGAGGTGTGATCCTCCATATTGGATATCCAACTTGCATCCGAGTACCCTTCAATAACCGATGGGCACCCCTTATACGTTAAACCGTAATCCATGGTTCCTTTAAGGTAACCAAGTACTCGTCTGATTGCATGCCAATGATGAGTACTAGGATTACTCGTATATCTACTCAACTTGCCAACCACATAAGCGATATCAGGCCTTGTGCTTGTCATGGCATACATCAAGCAGCCAAGCACTTGCGAGTACTCGAGTTGAGACACTGCCATTCCTGTGTTGGGCATCAATTTCACACTAGGGTCAAATGGAGTCCTCAATTCTCGACATCCCTTGCCACTAAACTTGGCAAGTACCTTCTCAATGTAATGACATTGACTCAACGAAATTTCCTTCCCATTTCATTTGATCCTAATCCCGAGGATCACATCTGCCTCCCCCATGTCCTTCATGGAGAACTTTGATGACAAGAATTCCTTGGTACTATCAACCTATTCTTGATCAGTTCCAAAGATGAGCATGTCATCTACATACAAACAGATGATCACTCCCTTGCCGAGTTCATCAAATTTTGTATACACACACTTATCTGCCTGGTTTAAACGAAAACCATGTGACAAGACAACATCATCAAACTTCTGATGCCACTGTTTAGGTGCTTGCCTCAGTCCATACAAGGACTTGATTAGTTTGCACACCTTATGCTCATTTCCAGGCATAACAAAACCTTACGGTTGTTCCATGTATACCTCCTCATCGAGATCTCCATTCAAGAATGCAGTCTTGACATCCATTTGATGGATCACTAGATCATGGATTGATGCTAGTGCTATTAGTAATCTAATAGTTGAGATCCGAGCCACAGGAGCATAGGTATCGAAGTAATCAACACCATGTCGTTGTTTAAAGCCTTGAATCACCAACCGAGCTTTAAACTTATCGATGGAACCATCGACTTTCATCTTCCTTTTGAAGATCCACTTGCTTCCCAACGGTTTACATCCCACAGGGAGATCCGTTAACGGACCAAGTGTTATTCCCTAAGATGGAATCCTTTTCCTCGTCTACTGCCTCCTTCCAAAAGGCAGCGTCTTGCGATCGCATAGCCTCTTCATATGTACTAGGGTCATCGTCAACATTGTGGTAGTACAAGTGTTGCAATCCTAGTTCCATCCTGGATCCCTCAACCAGATATACGTTGAAGTTGGTATTCAACGAACTCTTCAAGGCCAGCCTTTGGCTCCTACGAGGCAAAGCCTGCTCGTCCGTAGGGACATGCAGAATTTCACTTGATGACGGCATCAAATCCTTGGGTCTTAGGATCGATGAAAAATGATTTTCATCGAAGATGGCATCCCTAGACTCAATCACAGAATGCACAGCGTGTGCATCTTTAGATTCTATAACATAGAACCTATATGCCTTTGAATTTTCAGCATACCCCACAAAGATGCAATCAATGCCTCTTTCTCCTAAAGTTTTTCGTTTAGGATCAGTGAGCTTCACTACAGACTTACAACCCCAAACTCGAAGGTAATTCAAGTTTGGTTTCCACTTATACCACAATTCGTATGGGGTAATTCTGTTCCGTTTGTTAGGAACCCGATTTAGTAGATAACAAGCCGTAAGCATGGCTTCACCCCAAAACCCATTACTCAAACCTGAGTATGACAACATCGAATTTACCATCTCTTTCAATGTTCGATTCTTCCTCTCGCCCACACCATTCGCTCGAGGTGTGTATGGAGCAAAGTTGGTTTCATGAATGATCCCAACACTTTGAAAGTATGATGGATCATAGAACTCCCCTCCTCGATCGACGAAAGACTTTGATCGAGATGCCTTGTTGCAATTCAACTTCGGTTTTGAATACACGAAATTTCTCAAGGGCTTCATCCTTTGAGTTCAACAAGTAAGTATAGCAATACCGAGAGTAGTCATCAATGAAGTTGATGACATACTTCTTTCCTCCAATAGTTGGAGTGCTATACAAGTAGTGTATCAACTCAAGCATCACTGATTTCCGTTGGATACTAGTGAAAGGCTGACGAGTAATCTTAGTAAGCATACACATTTTACATCGTTCAGCATAGACATCAAAAGAGGGCTGAATCCATTATTTCGACATTTCAGTTAGACGTTTATAGTTAACGTGTCCTAACCGTGCATGCCATAAGGAAAAGTCAAAGTTACCAACCAAGAAAGCATGATCATTAATAATAGTATTATTAACATTAAGCATAAACATGCCACTGTTATAGTGACCGAAGCCTACAAACACAACACCCTTAGATAATACATATCTATCATATTCATACACTTGTTTGTAGCCATATCTATTAAGCATACTGCCCGACACTAAGTTGTTCCTAATCTTAGGGACATGAAGTACATCTCTAAGCTCTAGGCTTTTTCCAGAACTAAGTTCCAACTCCATCAATCCACGTCCAACAATAGGCGCTGTTGACTCATTGCCCATGTGAAGTACAACATCATCATCTGATGCCTCGTATGATTTGAACCAGTGACGATCCTTGCATACATGTTTGTTGGCACCTGAGTCAATCCACCATGCCACTTCATCATCCTGCACATAGAATGCTTCCGATATTAGTGAAACGGAATTCACAAGCAATATCTAAATTAAGGTCTAAGAACCGACCTTTCGAAGTGGAAGTCCCTTGATCTTTCGATCCCGACTTGTGACGCCGTTTGTCGTGATTCGGACTCTTGTTCGTGGGACGATCACGTTTGAAGTGCCCGACTTTCCCACATATCCAACAAGAAACTTTCGTTTTCTTGTTCGAGTCTCCTTTGGTGTTTCTCCAAGGGCATTTCCTGCCCTTCCGTCGAGCAGACGACTCCTCTTCTTCTGCCATATGCACAGACGAAGAATCCTTCGGTTTCCCACTCTCTTGCATCCGTAGAGCTTCCTCTATCCGCAAGTGGCTTCCAAGTTGGATCAGGGACAGTTCCTCCTTTCCATGCTTAAGCGTGTGCTTAAAGTCCTTCCATGGATAAGGAAGCTTGTCGATGATGCACGACACTGAGATGGCCTCATCCATCTTCATATCATGTTGGGCGAACTGTCCCAAAATCCGGAGCATCTCATTGTACTGCTCCATAACCGGTCTGGTCTCGACCATCTTGTAATTCAGAAAATTACTAACCAGGAACTTCGTACTCGGCCATCCTCAGCCAAATATTTGGATTCCAGCGCATCCCACAACTCGTGGGCTGATTCATAGTTTTGATAGATATCAAACAATGGTTCCGCCATGCCATTCAGTATATGGCCACGACATATGTAGTCGTCGTTGTCCCACTTTTGCTGCTTCCGTACTCGTTCCTCCTTCTTCTTGTCATCTGTCTCCGTCTCCTCCTCAAGGTCTGGAGGATAAGGTGTAGAGAGAACGTACACAACCTTCAAGGTAGTCAGAAGGAAGTGCATCTTCTTCTGCCACCTTCGGAAATCTACTCCCTCAAATTTCTCGAGCTTGCCGAATGACGATGTCATTTCCTTAATTGCAGCGACCTTGGACATGGCAAAATACTCTTTTCGATTGTTGGCTATGAGGTTCCAAGTTGCAATCGTTCGAGTGTTGATAGAAGAAGAGATCTAGGATTAAGACGGAATCGTTGGCACCACTTTCCGAAAAGAGTATTTCCACCCTTACAAGCCTAGGGTATCAGGAAATCCCTTCCGAGGATAAGACCGTCACACTCAAGTTCTTAGGCTTCAGATACTTGATTCACTCTCAGAATTCGTAGGCAAGGATAGATGTTAGTTTCTGTGTGTTTCCTATACACTCATTGCCTTCTATATATAGGCAAGGGGTCAAGGACGAATAGGTGTGAGTATCTAGAACCAAAAGGTGTCACTATCCCTAAGGATAGGCTTGTAGGCAGCAGCCAATAAGTTTCCTACGGGTATTGGAGGGAAAACAATTCAGACTGAGTTTGAATCACACGAAAGGGTGTGTACCCATTCGACCTAGGTGGGAGTGTTGCCACTCCTGCTACCTAGCTCCCCACCTTCACTCTAGCTCAGCTGAGTGCCTCGCCTAGTGACCTTGTCATCCGGCTCAAGGTTGAGCTGGACGAGCTTCAGTGTCAGTCCCTAGCTATGTCTAGCTCACCGAAGAGCTGACGCTAGCTAGTTAAGCTAGTTCCTGAGCTAAGTGAGGTTTCCCGTCAGCTCACATATTCATCCTATTTTTGGCAGCAGACCAAGGTCAAGTCCATGGTGTATATTTCCAACAAATCAAACCCCATCTTCCACCCCAAGCTCCACCCTCCGATGATCGTGTAACTGAACCCCAGCCGACAGTAATTAATGAGTCAGTCAATTGTAACACCTCAATTCTAATAACCGAATATAAAGGTAAATAAATTGTCTCGAAACGGATTTTTGACTTTTGCAAAGGGATAATTATTCTTTCAAACTAAATATATATAATCATCTTATACCAATACAAGAAGTGACGTTTAAATACATCATAAATACTAATTTCAGGAGCTGTTCCTCACATGTATTCAAACCAATATCGAAACCAAGTTCCAAATCACACAATCTCACATTCCTTGTTAACTTTATCTTGGCCACAGAAGCGCCAAAGATTGATCCTAGGTAATCCCTGATAATCTATAAACATTTTGTGGGTGGCGTGGGGTCAGTCCTCATAAATCACAATAAAGAACACAATCATCAAACACATAAGTAATATGACTCAAACTCTTTACATATTTTAGTTGGGATCCCTGGTTCACGTATGTTGGACGATTCCCAGGCAATCACGTAGCAGAGGCGACACCTATTTAGGGTAGTAAACACGTAGTGGAGGCAAATACCCATTGCGGGCCATATACTCATAGAATAAATGGTACCCATTAAGAGCTAATATACACGTAGTTGACGTTGCACCCATTTGGGGCCATATACACGTAGCAAAAGTGCAGCATGCACACATATAGATCGCCAACATACGGGCCCTAATCTAGGTGATCAAACAAATACCAGTTTATTAACCCATTTACATTAACTCTAACTAAGTAAACACTTCTTGACTGTATCACATTTCAAATCAGAGATATAATACCCATCATGTATAACACATCATATCTCATAGTAGACAATCAATAAATCATGTAAATTTGATATTGTCACGTGCCACTTATCGCGCATTCAATTCATTTGCTATGCATATCAAAGGTAGCATAATTGGCATATAATCACTCATTAATTTTTAAAATAGAATTTACCTCCTTAAACCAACCCATCTTGGGTATTACACTTTTGGTTCGAAATATATGCTCATGTCCACGAATCAGTCAATTACTTCATTTTCGTAACTGTCTAGGCTAAACTATACTGGTTGGAAAGTATTTAGGCCAGGATTGTCCATATTTAAAAGTTACGGGTTACGCGGGAGATTACCAAAACTATGAGGACTAAACTGAAAAATAAATGTAGGATACTAGAATGGAATGTTACCATCATCTTCCTTCATGTAAAGAGATGAATTTCGATGAAGCACTCATCATTCCAGCGTGCTTAAATCCGCTACATAATTGCTCAAAATGTAGATGGAAGACCCGGTTAGATTCCTCGGATCGGTACAAATCTAATGAGATGATTTAGAAAGTATGGGCATAATGATTGAATCGGTCTGTCCTCGCCGGCGGGTCAATAAGAAAATGTGGAAGAGATGCGGGTCAATAGTGGCTCTAGAAAGGTCTCGATTGCATCACTAGAAGGGTTTATAGTTTTTCCTTACAACATATGTTTCCGTGATGTTGTCTTGTTTGTAATCGTCCTAATTACTTTTTTCGGCATCACTTTCAGTGCTTCCATACATGTCGTATATCCCTCACGGGCTCTGGCCGTTGGCAACTTCGATATTCGACGTCATTGGTGATGGCCACTGCGGGTTTAGATGTGTATCCCACTCTTTTACCGACGGTGACCAACATCAATACGTTGCCATGCGTCAGGAGCTTATGGATCACGTCCATGTGTACTGGGACGGCGGTATCATAAGGTGTATGAGGGCGAGCTGGACACTATCCTTACGAGACTGGGGTGGCTGTGGAACACACCGTGTGAGAGACCATGGTGGTTATGAAATCTGGACCTTTTCGGGTTCGCCACTAAGCACAATTGGACGTACGTCGTTTTTGGCATGGGGGGTCGTGGTATTCCATACGGAGAGACTTTACTCCCGATGAAAATCGGGGACACACTGGAGCCGGGTGGTGTCACATATCTAGTTTGCACCGGTAATCACTAGGTACGTTTATATTTGGATGTCCATGAAGGGGTACTTCCAATCTCACCGATCAATTAAATGTGGCGATATTGGGCAGATGACAGTACGAAAGCAGCATGGCTGGGCACACTGTACCGTCGGGAGAATTTAACGTACCAAATGTTGGTACAATCTGCACAATAGTGCATTACATTTGATATATTGTCTACGTAATGTACTAAGATTGTTTACTTTGCTGTTGTGAACTGTTTTGCGCCGGAACACCAGTAGGGATGGGTCTGAGGATGCGCGGGTGGGTGTGGCGCCGATACCAGTACATGTATCGGGGGTCGACGTCGGTCACATCATCAGCACGTCTAAACAAAGACTGAAATGGCATCAGCCTGGACCAGTCCTCGTCCCTCCACGCTCTATCTGTGGTGTCAGCCCACTCAACTGTGTACCTGTTGGGCTCAGCCGCCCTGTATGCCCTGGAAGGCAACGGGATAAGCCCCGGAATCATCTGCGCGTAGTCGAACTGTCTAACCACACGCGTCGGATCATAATACTCCGCAGTCGGACCGAAACGAATGACCCCACGGAACGTGGAATCGGGAACCTCCACCTTAGGGCGTATCCCAAATGGCAGCCAAATGACGCCCTGTGCGGTCATATCATCCAGCAGACGATGATAGTACTCCAAACGACGGTGCAAGAAGTCATATGATCTATCCGGCTGCTCGATACTGCTCCACCGCCCAACCAATGCCTCGGTATCACCCCGCTGTCGAGCCGCTACTCTAGCAGCACGAGTACTAGGGAAGTACTCGTGAATCCAGGACTGAAGTAAGGACATGCTCCCCGCCATACCCTTACACTTATATCGAGGAACGTGAAGTGGACGTCCATGGACTCGTATACGGAGAATATGCCACACATCATGAAGTGTGATGGTCATCTCTCTGAAGGGCATGTGGAACGTGTTAGTATCCGGCTTCCACCTCTCTACAAAAGCGTGGATCAGTGCCTCGTCCAACTGATCGGTCATCCCAAAACGACCCAAATGAAGAAGTCTCGAGGTAGACATCATCATCTCCAGAGGCGGTGTCTGTGGCTGGAATCTCATCACATGCCTGAGATGATCCCGTCGGGTGTAGAACCTGAAATCTCGGATGTTACGGTAGTCTGCACCGAGCTCCCACAAATAATGCGCAATGTGACCCCGAAACTAGGAATCACACTGGTCGCAATCGGGCCTCCATCCTCTATCCCCGACTCGAGCTGCCAAGTGCGGGAAAGGTTTCCCCCAACCCCAGTAGTGTGGACCTCCTCATCCCTCTCCCCACCATGTGTACTAGTGGTGGGAGCAAAACTAGCATCTCTCCCTGCTGCAACTCCAACTATGAGAGTTCATCTAAACCCTAAACCCTAAAATCCTAAATTCATCTAAACCCTAAACCCTAAACTATATTCATCTAAACCCTAAACTAAATTCATCTAAACCCTAAAACTCTAAATTCATCTAAACCCTAAACCTTCAACTATATTCATCTAAACCCTAAACCTTCAACTATATTCATCTAAACCCTAAACTAAATTCAAAAATTCATCTAAACCCTAAATCCTAAATTAAATTCATCTAAACCCTAACCCTAAACAGAATTCATCTAAACCCTAAATTAAATCAAAATGAATCTAAATTAATCACAATTAAATAATTTTTTAAAAAATAAAAAAAAATAATGGACCAGACGGACGGCGTGTCCGTCCGTCTGGTTTCGTATATATACATATTAAAATATATATATATATATATATATATATATATATATATATATATATATATATATATATATATATTAAATAGGGCCAGACGGACCCGCCGTCCGTCTGGTCCCATTATTTATTTATTTAAAAAAAAATTCAATTCTTGAGCTTAAACTAGGGTTACCTGATCGAAAGTCGTCGATCATCATTCGGAACTTCGATTTCTCGTTGAATCTTCGAGTTAGGATCTTCCACTTCTTGAGATTTTGTGTTTTAGATTGAATGTGTTTGTTGAAGATTGAACTTCTTATAAATTTTGAATGTTTACGAAAGGTCAATTTAGTAATTTATCGTTTTAGGGCGTCGTCTAATTTAGATACCACATTTAACTAGTCAAAAAGTATCAATTTAGATACCACATTAAAAATTAAAATGTCTTATGTCATCCATATTTATTTTGAAAAATAAAAATAAATTAAGATATAAGAAAACAAGAAAAAAAAAGAAACTAAAAAACTCTTAATGAGAGTCAAATCCTAGCCGTTGTAGGCATCTTTAACTTCTTCAATCTTCTTCGTCTTTTCGATTTTATCTTGAATTCTTTTTGCAGTGTTGCCTAGTTGCTCTCTCTTGAAGGGAAAGTTGCACACTTGCGAAGAGTTCCCCCATTTGGAAACCCTAGCCATAATTGTCGAAACTGTCATCTATCACGTCTGCCAAAAACACAACACAGATGCGATCTTACAACTTCCGACCCAAGGGAGACAAAGTTGAAAGCAGGTTCTCGAAATCACCCAGGAAACTCGGCCAAGACTCCACCTCCTCATCCGCAACCGATCTATCCCAGGGGACTGATCATTCATACTGATGTGTTGTCAAGATGGTTAAGGTTCTAGTCTCTTGGCTTCTCTCAATACGGATGAGATACATCCATGTCTGCTAGCATTTTTTCTTGTTTTATTTCCGAATTATGTTTTCGGTTTTTTTTTTCTATTTTTAGGCCTATCTTCGTTTTTTCTTTTTATTATGTTGGGTGATTCTCACTTAAAATGTTTGTTCTTGAAAAGAATGAATTGAGATTTTTGCATTTGTAAGGACCTGTAATTTATGTTAACTTCGTTGGTGAGGATTGTATCTCCAATTTGAACATTTTGTATGACGGATTTACCTATTTTCAAAAATATAATAATATCTCTTTTGTAAAAAAAGGAAAAAAAACAGTTATGGTTTCCTCTCTCTAGACAGCAACGAGGACACTTCAATCGCCGTGACAATGCACCGCGGTCGACAACAAACTAAATAAATTAAAATCCATCCATCCATCCATTGTTAAACAAATTAGGACCCTTAGATGCTAACCAATAGTTGATTCCACAAATTGAAGAAGTGCTTTGGGATGTAGACCTAGAGTTCAACGAACGGATTGGCAAATTGAAGAAGAAGATGACATAATCGAAAGGGGAGTGAAGGAGAGAATATTTACCTCAATTTATTTGACGAACGGTGGAGAGAAGATTTAACGACCGATTGATTTGACTAATTGATACTACTTCCTTTTCCTTCGTCTTCCTCGTCTATTCCTTAATCCCTTACTTGTCCCTCGTCATCTCAAAGCATACAAACTCGTAAACGTCAAAACTCGAACCCAAGTTAATGCTTAATTGATTCATAGGTAGGAAAGAGTTTACCTGAGTCATTAGCTTGGCCAGGCAAGATGAGACAAGGAGGAAGGAGAGAGATGTCGTGAGACGATGGTGACAGTAGCTCATCCTTTTCCCCTACTCGTGAGAGGGTACTGGGAAAACAAGATCGGGGTTCGAAGCCGGTGACGACAGCTCAACTTCAGATCTGAAATCGTCGGTATTTCAGCGGCTACATCCAATTCCAATTACGAGAGAATTGGGAATTCCACCTCAATTCCAATTAAGTGCCAAGCGCATACACGTAAAATTGCATACATAGTGATTTCTTTTTAAATTATAGAGCCACTGAATGTGATTGACTAGCTGGAATAGATAATTCCACTCAATTTGGTTAAAGTGGAAGAAAGAACATAATAATACACGACTTAGCTATCGGAAAATGATAAATCTTATTCATCTCTCAATTGTTTTAATGGCAGAAACAAGACTGTAGCATTAAGAGTCTCGTGCTCTTGAAAAGAGACTAGCTAAAGTAATCACGATAACTAAAAAGAATTTGGCTAGTAGCAGCAAAATCGGATTCCTAGAGGCATTTCCTTTTCATTTAACGATCCTCTCAACCAGTGGAATTGGTGTCATAAGTTACAGCCCCACCATTTCTCTCGCAGGGAAGAAACAACCAAGCAGTACCCTGGTTCCTCTCGACATGGTGGATGGCAAGTTGCATTGCTTCAGACTACAGATGCTGCGGCCACCAGTTCCTATGATTTTGCATTCGTCCTGCCTTCTTTGATGCTCTAAATATAAAGTCAGATATAAGAGAAAAAGGGTCAAAGGAAACCCAGAAACAAAAAACAGAGCATATTTGATTTTGATGCTATCAACTATGTCCTAAAAGTTTACCCATAACAAAACCTACCAGCCTTTTAAAAGATCTGCTATTCAGAGATTTTTCTTTATCCTCGGCCACTGGTTTTGCTTGATCTAAGGCCTGCATATGAAACAAAAGCCAGCTTATATAAAGAGACAAATGTGCACCAAAAGCTACAAGGTACTGAATACGCGATCCTCTAGTGTATACATGAACATCTGGTCCTCTAGAATGTCATGTTCATTTACCAGGGGTGACATTACTAAAATGATGGTATATGTATGACATGAGCAGAGCCGTTCCACAAATCAGAACCATAACTACTATATAGCTCCCTTCAATTTCCTCATTTTCCCATCCGGATAATTTCAAAGGTTTCTATTCAAGAGTCAAGACAGCCCCTAGAAGCTGTTGAATTCCCCTCTATAGGCAACTTATGATACAAGATTCAAGACATAAGAAACGGAAAGGGAAATATTTACCTCTATCATACCCTCAACACGCCTCCGCATCCGTGTATGCATGAAAGCCTCCGTGCACTGTAAGTTAAAGCCAGGGTGTGAACAAGCAACAAAATCACAAGTAGAATATTGATAACCCTTGAAGAGAAAGGACTGCAGCAATCTGACATTTTTTTCGTTCATAGACCAAACCTTAACATGATAACTAACATATGCATGAAACGTTGACAGGTTCCACACTGTCTTATCCAACTTTCTGCCCTCCACGTGACGTGGATAAATAACTAAATCGCCAAGAAATATTCATCAGTTAATAACAAAATGAAAAGCGTTCATAGAAAAAGAAACACAATGAAAAGAAAACCAAACTTAACACTATCAAAACACTACCAAAGGATACAAATCCAGCATTTGCAGATAATGCTTCAATAGAAGTTTCTTTTAGTTCTGGGGGAGGGTCTGGAGACCAGGAACATACAGGAGCACTGGTAAGTCCTGCAGTACGTCTTGTTTCCACAAATTCCTGAAAGAAAATTGAATCATTTCAAAAAGCCAGGGAATCATCCACATACCGATTCAAATAAGGAAATGTAACAGACAGAAGGGAACAAGCATCAACAATTAACACGTAAAGGCACTTGCAAAGTTAGGGCTACTGAAAAGAACCAGCTGAAGTCAAATTGGGCAAACAGGCATAAGAGTTTGCAAAGGGGCCGGCATTGCTACTTCGGGTAGAGTGGGTATTAGAAAGGTCCGAATCCTCCCAGAGAAAATTACAAATTTAAATTCGACGTGGGATACTCAAGACTTCGGCCAACTCGTACCATTTTATCTTACACGAGCAAATCCAACTAGTATCCATTAATAGCATCTTCATATGGTACCAACTAGTACAAGTTACTGACATCATTGAAACAGGAAATCAAGTAAATAGAATATACCTGCAGGAAAGAAGCTGCATATGTAGTATCAACAGAGTCACTGAATCTCATAGGATATACTACAGTGACCCTTTCAGCCTGCATAAAGAAAACGGTCTCTTCTAAAATTTTCTCTGAAACTTCATCATAATAGAGAATCTTGATGATGGTAAATATTCAGCACCAATATATTGATCAACTTGAAAAAAACAAACCAATTAAATTTTTTAATAAGCGATTCTTCACCACAAGGGGTGTGAGAACGTTTTCATCTCCACATCAAAAATATAACTACCCCTTCGGTCAATAAGAAGTCAGGAATTAAACAAGTCTAATATATTTGT
The DNA here is from genome assembly GCA_030674075.2 of Linum usitatissimum. Lineage (NCBI taxonomy): Eukaryota > Viridiplantae > Streptophyta > Magnoliopsida > Malpighiales > Linaceae > Linum > Linum usitatissimum. The sequence continues at coordinate 1,580,929 of JAUJYP020000657.1, forward strand.
ACCTGGGGAAAAAGGAAAAAAGACTCGTTAGGGCGATGAACAAGAGCCAGAAGCCTATGAATACCAGGAGCAACAGTCCTTGAAGCAAGATGTTTAAGAACTTATCTTAGTGGAGCACCTAATACCACTTCCCTCACAGATGCAATCTTCATCAAAAGAGCGTGCTTGTGCTCTGCACAATACTAATTAGACTATAAAACAAGGCCATCATACACAACCATAAGCGGTTAAAGACTCCTGGATATGCCCCCCCCCCCCCCCCAACACCTTGAAACAACATCCTGCCCGCATCTCTAACTACCACCTCCACTACCTCACCAACTAGGGCTAACACCGCCCCGTCCATACTAATTTTGAGCAGACTGGCCGGACAGCAAGGGTTAAGGTTGTAACCGGCGTGGGGTCCATATAGGAAAGATGATAGGTTAACATGGGAGGGCAAACCAACCCACATCAAACATCGTAGAGGCAAGCCTCATGCGGTATGATATATGTCGAGACCAACACAAAGACATTTTATAGTAAGAATAGAAAGGAATCAAGCCGTCATCACCATTCAATAATTGAATAAAACAAAGATAAGGACCCTCTTTCGTATTCCTGATTGATGTTGCCTTGATAGACTTGCCCGATTGAGAAAATTTTGTAGTGGCACAAAATCTTTGGAAAGCAAGTGAAGAGGTCGGACTGCTCCTATCCATGTAATGAAGGATCGGGATGGGAAACAGATGCGGGTTATTTGGATATAACCAAATCTCAACCGGTCAAGTATCTGATAACATCATTCCGCTACTTTCATAGTTTGGATAATATGTACAGATGCAGTTTTGGATTTTTCCCTACGCCCAAGCGAAGAAGTTCATTCGGTATCTCAATCTCTTGCCCGAGACCTTGACAGGGCTTGATCGTGTTCATCCCTCCATTCTAAGCAACATTTCATGTATTTTCAGTCACTTTATGCAGTAGTTTAGGCGATTTTTGTAAGACTGGACCAAACATTGCGGTTCAACCCAAGCAACCTACTCGAGTTCTTATTGGACCGAACATAACCGAAACTAGCATAAGATTTTGTGAACGATGCATGAAAAGATATAGCAATACAATTAACAAACCATGACTTAGCGGACTAAGAACAGAACTGTAGCACCTCAATCCCGGTTCAGTGGTTTACATTTCGTTTTGATTAAAATCTTACTTGTTGAGTATAAGTCGGGAGTTGGAATAGAATTAATTTATCTAATTCGAGGAGTTGACTATGGTGTTGATCAAGTTTAAGGATTAGTGAAGTTCGGGTTGCTCATTAAATCGAACAAATAGTTAAGTCCCTTAATTAGAGAAATTATTGGTTGAAAGGATTGGGGGCGTCAGATGAATCTTACCATGGAGAGTTATCTTGATTTATTCAAGTAAACGAAAGTTGGTCACTTATTGGAGTATGGACTTTGGTTGTGGCCCCCGAATGGAAGTTGTGGTTAAGTGAAGGGGTTGGGCCGTAGATTAATCTGACGATGGTTTAGCCCTTCGTACCATTTAAAAAGGATGGGTTCGTGAAGCATCGTTTCCTCAGAAATTAAGTACTACATGGATGTGGAATACTGGTTTCTATTGAGGTTCGTGACGCATCTGGTACATCAATAGAACACCTATATGGTAGAAAACAACCAGACTCTGATACCCGTTGTGGTGCCCGCCCCTAAAAGACCCTGTCAAACCACCGATTCGACCCATGTGTTCTAAACTAAGACGTCCACTAAACTAAACATTAAACTCAGTCATACATAAACACACATCAGGACCAGCATTTATAGTTCTAATCCATACTTATACACAAAATAAAGAGTAAATATCACAAGAGCTCCCAAATAAGTAAACACAAAAAACTAAGTATAAATAGTGAAGAATCCATCATGGAAACAAGGTTCATCCCAAGAACATAAGCGGTCCAAAAACATAAGTAAAAGTTATGAAAACACCAGGGCCGAACATTCCTCCAAATACCTCTCTCTTGGACTGTCGGAGTTCCTTGATTGAGATACAGTCGTCACACTCCTTGTCCTCTTAGATGGTATTGACTCCTATAGGATCATAAATACAAAGACATATACACGTAGATGGGGTCAATGATATGCACTGAGTGTCTAGCCTCATGTCACGTAAAATAGTGACTTCTAGGAAAGAAATAACTCACATAGACAAGTAGAGAGGTTGTCATAGGTTCTAGTCTAATAATGTGACCCTACTGGTCCTGTTGTTAACTACCTAGGATCAGGCACCCCTAATATCATGCAGATAGCTTCATAGTGGATCCGATCATGAAACCACCCTAAAATGTATGAGTAGACGATATATGTACGCAATACTCAACCCGTCCTTAACATTTCCTTCACATTCCTAGGAATTAGACGATTCGGGCGTGGGTGACCAATGCCTTCACAACATTGACATCTAATGTAGCTAAACTTATCTTATCCTATTCTAAATAGTGAATCACACGCCGCTTTCAGTCCTTAGAACTTCATGTTCAACATCTTTTGCACCTTATGTACAGTAGATCACATGCTACTATACAACCTTGAGAGTTATTTCTCTACATCATCAATCATCACAAGAGAATCTAATAAAAGGTTTCCCTAAATCTAACTACAATTCTCCTTTGATAAAGGCTGAAACTTAAACATGAACTCTCACCCTTCAATAGCGTTCCTAAAGGATATAAACCGAGGAAGCGTCCAAGTATTTAGATCTCTTCTCCTAATAGATCAAAGAGAAACAATCCAAAATTGATCCCATCACTAAAGATTCCTGGAAAAGTACATAACCCAAAGCTAAATAGACTAAGAGAGGAGGAAGTATGATTACCTTTCAGAGACTTAGGGGGATGACCTTCAACTCTCTATGTCTTTACTAATAGATGGAGAACAATCCACCTCTGACTTCTCCTTCGCTCGATCAGACTCTAAGAAGAACCATAGCTCGTGATAAGTTTATATATTCTAAAGAGTTGCAGTCGTGATAAGTTTATATACATTCCTCACCACGCATGTGGTTAAAAGTTAATCACACCCGTGGTGACACTTGAACCGTGCCCCTGGCTACTTATCAGCCACATTCATGGTACCTTCTGACCATTTCTGTAATGCCCCATCGGCTACCTCGTGATCGACAACGCAATCACGTCTCTCTTTAGTATTCCAGAACCAGACTATAACCAAAGTCGGGGTGTCACAAGTAAAGCCCCTGATTAGGATACATAAGTCGACTAGTGGTTTGATTGGAGTCTTTTGGGGCAAGGTTTTATAATGGATATCAGAGCCTGGTTTGTCTTCTATCTTATGGGTGTGCTACCTACTGCTCTAAGGGGTCGTAAATCTCAAATGGGTGAAGGTATTCCACATATGCAATGGTACTAGACGTTCTATCGGGGATGGTATTTGCGAGTTTGTGTGAGTTTTTGTTGTGGTGAGTGTCTTTGAGAAAACAAATTCCAAGGAAAATGGTTTCGAAGGAAAAAGGAAACATTTAGAAAAGGATTTAACTTTGTTAAAGACCGCTCTTCCACCAGCTCAAGAAAGGCAAATGAAATGTGTTGAAGAACTAATAGTCGAGTTCATTGGGGTCTTTGATTGTGGATCTTTCTGTTAACCCTCTATTAGCTTTAGGAAGATGAGAGGAAGGTTATGGCATTAGATTTACCGCATTTATCATCCCATTTTAAGTAACATTCCATGTATTCTCATGTCACTTAGTGTATTAGTTTGGGTAGTTTTTGCTACTTTTAGGCATTAGGTTTATCGCGTTTATCATCCCATTTTAAGTAACATTAGTTTTGCTACTTTGGGTAATTTTGTTGTGTTTTTCTTCGATTGACCCGTTTTGGGTCTGTTTACGCCGTTTTGGAGGTTGTGTTTTGATACACATGTCACAAATATTACATGGGGCATCATGTGAGTGGGGGAGGATGTATAAGAGTCAATTAAAGGTCATTAGAAGTCAAACAGATTGATTTTGGAGTGCTGAAGACAAAATGAAGTGTGCAGACTTTAGAGCAGGGGGGTCACACTTTTCCCCTTTATGGGTCTGCAAGTGTTGGGCCATATAAAATTGGCCCGGACTTGATTTGCGGGATCATCTTCGACTTTGACATCATATTTTCAACCTAGAGGAGAGAGTAAGGGGTTTTTGAGGTTCTTCGCCAAGTTTGAGCAAGGAAACACGAGACTGAGGCTAGATCGGCACAGAGTTTGGATTTTAGCTGTGGGTTTAGAATTTTGGTTTGTAAGATGATTTCTTCTTCAGTAATCTTCATCTCTTTATTCGTAGTCCTTCTTGAAACCATGTCTAGCTAAAATGCTCATCTTCTATATCCAATATTGCCTGCATATTTACATAGTTGAAAACATTATAATCATAATTTTAGTTTCTACTTTGATACACTTAACACTTCAACAACATTTTCCTAAACTTATTTGGTGTAGTTCACAGTTTAAGTTGAGTAATATAATTAGAAAGATGATTGGGAAGAACAATTCCATTAGAAACATTTTAGTTAATATTTGAGAGGCGGGGTAAAATCTCGTTTATCACAAGATAATGAGAAACAGAGGATGAGACTCTATGAGTCTTTTGAACATGCATGGGATACCTTCTCTAACAACGCCCGTCGCCAGGACATCAATCATGGGCGTTGTCTGAGTTACTACGAGAGTGGTAGGACAACCTTCCCCGGGCATGGCGTGGTTTGTCACAGGCGTGGCAGACATTGTTGATGAGCAAGATGTGAGTCTCTAATGTTCTTGTTAGAGGGTGCTAGGAGAGCATGAAGTGGAGTAGACTGGGTGGATGATGCCGTCATCAAAACGTTGAATGACTTTAAGTTGTCCGAAGTTCCGGTGGTATCGTGTGTCGTTTCTTCTATTGGTGATAATGGTACTTTTTGCTAAAAGGGAGCATGGAACTTTAGTGAACTAGTAATACGAGCTGGCCATGTTATAGAAGTGCCAGTCTAGAGGAGGTTGAGCAATGTCTCTAGGATAACTAGTTGCTTTAAAGGCTTTGATTTTTGAAAGGTGGATTCTTGCACCCTTTTTTGGTGTCAGCTTCTAGTAATTTAAAGTGAATTTTTGGAATTCTTACACGGTTCTATGGTATTCTTAAACGTGTTTTTAAAAAAAATGTGGAGCGATGCTCGAAACTCAAGAGTAGTTATCTTCATTTGAAGTGAGAAAGTGTTTTGGGATTTCAAGAGAGAATTCAGTAAGGCCCATGAGCTAATATGGATTCATCCCTGAGGGATGTGGATGGACAATGAGTATTGGAAAAAGATAACATTTGATTTACCGTGTTCATCGCCCTAATTTATGCCACATTTCATGTATAAGTTTATAGCTTCGGGTAGAAGTTTAGGGTGTTTCTTGCATTTTAAACTTTTATCTCGGTTTAGTGTCTCAAACCTGCTCGAGGTCCATTTGTTATCATTTTGGTGTGTTTTTGATAGATTTAAGGTACATGATGACATTGAGGTACTTCAAGGAGCTCATATCGGCGACGACGTATCAAGATTTTCAAGTCAAGTTCAACGACGGAAATAGTCGAAATTGGTTTTTCATAATTAATTATGTAAGCTTAGGATCCATGGTTTCTTTTGTTGCGTGTTCTGTATTTCTTTAATATGACTATGAGCGGCTAAACTGCTTTTTACTTAGATTAGATGAACACTAGGTAATTCTTTATGAACGGATCATTATTTAACTGTTTTAATTTATGCGATTAGGATGGATTTTAGTTTATTATTGATTTCATTATTGCTCTTATTCTTAATTGATCAACTTGAATATGATCTTGTTAGATTTTTTTTGACTCAAAAGAGCTTACCTATCATAGAACATGGAAATTAATCAACTAGGTTAGTCAGTACCTTTAGAAGGGGCTGATTAGACTAGTCCATATCTCGAGTTGCAATTCTCGTTTGAATTATCATCGTACAAGTTTCAAATCTTGGCTCAAAAGAGAAGACTGAGATTCTAGGATTGGTAGTAGGTTACTAGTCCTTGGCGTGACCAAAGTAGAGAAGAATTGCGACAGTGAATTGTCTTGTGTCTTGTTTTGCATAAATTGAATACTTGGATATCGTTTATTTGTTTGGATAGCCTAGGGGAATTGAAATATGAGCAATTTCATCTAAATTGGTTAAACCCTTAGTTTGATAATCGTATAACCTATACCACAAATCTGTAAATTCGTTAGTCCTATACATTACTTTGAGTAAACACATCGTTGAAACCCCATGGAATTCGACCCTGATTACTTTCCTAATTAGGTTGTTTTTAGCGCGTACTGCAAACATATCAAAATTTGGTGTTTGAAACGAGTGTGTTTAGTATTAATCATTTTGTTTGAAAATTTTGTTTTCATGGTTAAATTTCATGATTTTTATTATTTCTCTCTTTATAGGTGTGCTTCCATTGTATGTCACTAGTAGTGACTCGATCTAAGTCATTACAAGCATCTCACGCGGAAGAAGAATTAGATTTTTTGAATCTCTCATCTGCCTTCGGAAAAGTGAGGGAGGTTCTTCAAACACAAGAGACTCAACAAACACAACCGATTCACACTCAGATCACAACTACACATCAACTCTTTCTCCCCAACATCTCCAATGGCAAACCGAACTCTTGGCAACTTCACCAAGCCAAGTGCTATTAACTCCACCTTAAGTGTCACACCTCAAGGTAATGGAGCCGACAACTATGAGCTGCAATCTAATCTCATCACATTGATCCGTAACAACTTGAGCTTTGAAGGGAGACCAGACAAGAACCCATGAGCTCAATTTGTGGAATTCATCTCTTATTGTGATAGTGTCAAGCATGTCGATCTTGGTGAAGACTATATCAAACTCTTTCTCTTCAAATGGTAACTCAAAAGGGGATCATAAAAAGAGATGGCTAATAAGTCACATGGGCAGAAAATTCACAACTTGGAATGCTCTTGCTTAAGCATTCATGGAAGAATGCTACCCGCCCTAAAAAATTGCAGTTATTAGAGAATCCATCTCAAGGATACATTAGAAGGATGACGCAAGACTTTATGATTTATAGCACAGGTTTGAAGAGCTACTTGCCGAATGCCCGCACCATGGATACATTGATAGCCACCTTGTTGATATGTTTATGAGAGGATGCGGCTGCAAAACGTTAATGATGATTAATCTACTTGCTAACGGATATATTTCTACTCTTACACCCTACTGTCGCCCTTCTTCATTTTGCTGATTGTGAAACTAAATTGTCAAATTGGACAAGAAGCACAACCATCCAACCTGCTAATGCTGCAATAGTGGAATCTTCTAAAAATTATTGCATTGAGGGCTCATATCCAAGCTATGGACAAGAGGTTCAATGAATTGACTTTAAACGTTCCTAACCCTCATGTTGCTATTATTTTTGCTTGTGCTTGGTGTGTTGTTTGTGACAGCAAGGGAGGAGAATGTATGAACTTCATACCAACAACAATAATGTTTGTTGAAGAGGTGGATTTTGTGTAATAAGGCTTCCCCTTTTCTCAGCAATGGTACTTAGACTAGAGAGCTAGGAACTTCCAATGCCATCCAAGAGTAGAATTCACTTATCCAAACAGAGGAAGCCCAGAACTCTACAACCCTAGAGTGGATAACTACAAGCAATACCACATCATAAGGCAATAATATATACAACCAAATGATTCCTTATTAATCATGCTAGTGGGTCTACACAAGGAAACGCCTATCATGGACCTCCTTGATTCCCAAGTAAGACAAATCAACCACAACAATAACACAATCATGTAAGTCAGCTTCTGGAAGAGTCAACAATGAGCTTATGCAAATGATGAAGACAATGCAAGCATAGTTAGCTAACCAAAATACTATTTTGTAGGGATAAAAGGCTATGATACAAAGTATGGAAGATTCATATATATCTCTATCACAAATGGTTGATCAAAGGCCTCCTGGGTTGCTCCCAAGAAACACCCAACAAAATCCCAACAATAATAGGAATAAAGCACACATGGAAACGAAGGCAATCTCACTTTGAAGCGGGAAGACAATCTAAGATAATCCAAATCCATCACAGAACCAGATATGATATGGGATGAGATACCAATTGACATCCCAGAGGAAGAAGAGGAAGCAACAGTAAAGACAACCACACCACCTCCAAGATCTCCCAAGGCTACCAACAAAAACTCCATTCTATCATTAAAAGAAGCTGTGAAGTACACTCCAAAGACGCCCTACCGGACCGCCATCAAGAAGAAGGGTCTTTCCAAAGACTTCAAACTATTCTTGGAGCTCATCAAAAATCAAGAACTCACTCTCTCTTTCTTGGAAGCCTTCACAAAAATTCCAGCTTATGCAAAATTTCTGAAGGATATACTAAACAAGAAGATAAACCTCAATGATGCCACATAAGTCACCCTGTTTAAAGAGGGTTCGACCATCAACTTCACACCCATCAAGCGAAAAGACACATGAAGCTTTACTCTACCTTGCATGATTGAACATATTAAAGTGAATTGTAGTCTTGCTGATCTAGTGCTAGTATTAATGTGATGTCATATAGCTTGTTTGAACAATTAGACCTAGGTGAACATAGAATGACTAATATGATTCTTCAATTTGCTGATAGATCTCTTAAGAAGTCTAGAGGTACCATAGATGATGTGTTGATTTGTGTTAGACAATTTGAGTTCTCTACTGATTTTGTAGTACTTGATACCCATGATGATGATTGCATAACTTATCAGGTAGGCCTTTCTTAGCCACTACTAAAGCTATAATTGAAGTGTGAAAAGGTTGTCTAACCTTAAAACTAGGATAAGAAGATGTCACCTTTCGTTTAAAAGAAGGGATGAAATATGCACAAGTGTCTTATCATCTCCAAACTACAACCACAGTGCTTTACCAATCTTTTGAAGAAGCACGAGCAAGAAATCGCTTGGAAGCTTATAGACCTCAAGTCGGACGGGAAGTGGTGTTTCCAGTGGCGAACAGGTGAGTAATGCGCAAGAACCTGCCCTAGATGATTATTCGTTCGTGGGAACCAGAAGTCAAAATTTTGGTGATAGGGATCCTATCAAAACTTCTTTTGAGTTCGGGCTTGACGAGCTAGAAGAGGAAGCATACTTCAACAAATTGGCGAAAAATAGAGCAAGAAGTGAAACTAGAAGAAAACTTTCTTTATGTATAACCAATTCATTTTTAAATATCGTTGGGAAAGATCTCTAGAGATTCTTATCTCATTTCATTCCAGTGGCTTGAACAGTAACCAATGGAAAAAACTAAAAAATTCATGGTTTCCTGGTAAAACCCCATTTCGGCCAAGTTGTTTTGGAATCGGAAAAAAGAAGCGGTTTTTCGCACAGCTTGCTCATAGTACAGGTGCCACTTGTATATTGTATTTGGCCGAAGAAGCATCGGACATGTTGGAGTTCTTACCTTCTTTGGACTCCATGGACCAAGATCTGCTTTCATTATATGGGCAATACCGATCTACTAATTAAAAGAAAATTTCCCGAATCTAGTGAAAGGGGTCAAAGTCTAATTGAAAATATAGAAAAAAATATTATGATATACTTGTTCCTGAAAATATTTTATCCCCTAAACGGCGTCAAGAATTGAGAATTCTAATGTCTTTCAATTTGAAATTAAAGAAAACTAATGCTATTCATAGAAATATAGAAATTTTGAATGATAAGACCCTAAAACATGGGTCTCACTTTTTCGAACTTTTCGAGAGAAAAAAGGGGGAGATTTATAGTTCATCCGTTTTACAGGATAGGATTTCAATGAATTAGATTTACGAGAAGTGTTAAGTCCTTGCTTTTCAATATTAAATTAAGTCTTTAAAAATGCATCAAATGCTTTAAGTGCTTGACCTGTCTCAGTTTTACAACTTCGTTCCCGAAAAGTGATCTATATGCTTCGATTGGAACTAGAAGTTCAAGAACAGGCGGCTGGTATACCACCATAATGAAACTGCCTTTTATTTTTTTATTTGGATTGGATAAGTAGGGCTAGCTAACAAACGGTGAGGATGAAGTGAATGTTTATGTGGGCAAGGCATGAAGTCGGCTCTGAAAGCATGGGGAGGCAGCAGGCGTGCGTAGGGTAGGTTAGTGAAGCAAGTGGACCGGAGAAGTCAAGTAAGAGAAATCTATACCCGTTTACTTTCGCATAGACCCCCGCTAACGCAACATTCATGGTGCGTAAAAAAGCTAAAGAAAGAAACATGAAAATATCATACCGTCCATCTGACCATGATCTGGCAAGGGAGAAATCTATTGTCCTCTCTGCTCTGGTAACCCGCCGCCGATCATACAGAGCGCTCTACCATCTCATGTTCCAATGTTCAAGCAAGAAAGAAGTGGCTCCTTCCACGACGGAGTAACCATTGACTCTATTTATTATTATGGTATGCAGTATTATTAAGCGACCGGATAACGACAGAGCCATGCTCTATTTTATTCCCTCCCCCTCTATCGTTGCCTATCTAAGTTAAGGATTTAATGGCGCTTCCATTTTATGACGGTTACAAAAGTGCTTATTCCCCCTTAAGGGAGACTGTATTCAATACAAGATGATCAAACTTGAACACTCAGCCCTTCTTCCCGGTAGTCTCAATAGGATAGACATATACCTTCTTCAAGGAATCAAGGAGGTTTAGCCATCATTCTCTTTGTCACAGATCCGGATGCTATTCCAAGGGAATGAAGAAGGCCTTTGGTAATAGAAGAAAAAAAGAAGCTATCTGTTAACGTAGACGACCGAAAGACAGCCTTTCTTGATTGAATAAAGTGATCCTACTGGTCACAGATGGTCTAACTAAAGAACATTGTATCGGATCTCATCTGCTTACACATGAGAACATTAGGTTAGTAAGACGCTCTGGACACTTACACACAACGCTCTATTTTAAGCTGCGTGTAAGTGTTGGTGGCGGGAAGGAACTGTAATGATGACCCTAAAGAGCAAGTGGCTAGGGGCTTTTCTTCGTGGAAAGCATGGAACTCTATCCTATCCCTACGACAGACAGCCTCCGATTCTTGTTCCATTCCTACCGTATCATTTGACAGGCCAGCTTGTATGCCGATTTGGCCCTGTAATGCCCATGTTGCCAAAAATGCCAAATCAACCGATCTGGAGGGAGTCGAAGAGTTGTGGGAATAGCGAAGACTTTCTGAGAAGACGGATTGCCTAAACCAACCTTTGCCTCCTATTTAATTTTTCAAAACCTTCTTGGCCAACTTTGGTTCAACGGCTTTGAACGACAATTTCACTAACTTAAAGTGGTGGAAGGTAGGCTTAGAACTAATGTCAAGTGGCAGTATTTTTCTGGTGTTGAAGGAATTGCACGTATAGAAATTTAAAAACGAACCGACGTGATTGAAGTCATAATATGGATGGGATTCCCCAAATTATTAATCGAGGGTAAACCTAAAAACTCGAAGAATTACAAAGGAATATACAAAAGAACTTAATTGTGTGAAACAAAAGATCAACATTGATATTCCAAGAATCGGAAATCCTTACAGGCACCCTAATATTCTTGCCGGATTTATAGCTGAACAATTACAAAATAGGATTTCATTTCGCAAAGCAATGAAAAAGGTTATTGAATTAATAGAAAAGACAGATCCAAGGGGAATTCAAATACCCTCGTTGAATGGATTAGAGAAGGTAGAGTCCCTTTACAAACCATTCGAACTAAAATTGATTATTGTTCCTATACAGTTCGAACTATTCATGGGATTTTAGGTATAAAAATTTGGATCTTAGTCGACGAGGAATAGTAACCCCTATTTAATTTGTCTTTTCATTATGTCCGTATCTAGTGATATAAAAAAATGACAACGTTAATTTGTCCTTCCATGGTACCCCTACCTAATAAGGTGTAGTCACCCGAGGGGAGAAAGAAAGTAAAGGGGCACAATCGGTTGTGTCGTGAGATCTGTTGTATTCCTCTATGTTAGGGAACAATGCCGACCTTTCACGGAATTACCATAAAAGAAAAGATCAGACGTGGATTGGGATGGCTGTAAACTCACTATAAGTGCCTGACAAGAGGTCCCTTCATCCTCTGGAGAATCGATGGTGAAAGAAAATTGGATATCAAAATTTTATTAAATTAAAGATCCGCTAGTCGACTCAGTTGGAACTCTTTCCGATCCTAATTCAACAGTGCATCACAGATCTTAGGTAGACTGCCGTACTCCCAACTCTCATAGAGCACATGGGCGAAGCTTCTTCGATTAATAACTAAATAACTGGAATAAAGAAAGAAAAAACTAACTAATTAATAACAAACGATATTTCTCGCTTCACTTTTTTGCCGAAAGAGCATAAAAGTGTGTTGTATTCGCACGAAAGAAATGGGAGGAGAGTCCTGTTTTGAACTCGAGAATCTCCTTTCTTTCCCGAAGACACCCAGAGAATCCAATTTTATTTAGAGCACATTGTTAGTTTCCGCTTATCAGTCCCGTGGTAAACTACCTCTAAAATCATTATGTACTGGATTCCCCCTCAAGAATCAACCCGAACTGATTGACTGGCCAACCCCTTCATACTCGATTCATTAGGACGGAGATAGATGAAACCAATCATAAGTGCAAATCGTGCAAGCGAGGGAAACATACCGCAAGATAACAGCTAGGACTCGTGTCGGAGTGCATAACCCGCCGCCAGTCATATAGAGCTCTCCGCCACCTCATGTTCCAAAGTGAAACGGTTGTTCCTTCAAAGAGTGCGTAATAGCTTACTGATCGAGCGCCCATCCGCGAAAGATGAACGGGGCTAAGCGATCTGCCAAAGCTGTGCCAAAGATGAATGGGGCTAAGCGATTTGCCGAAGCTGTAAGATGTAAAAATGCATCGGTAGGGGAGCGTTCCGCCTTAGGGTGAAGCACCTGCGCGAGCGGGTGTGGACAAAGCGGAAGCGAGAATGTCGGCTTGAGTAACACAAACATTGGTGAGAATCCAATGCCCCAAAAACCTAAGGCTTCATCTGCAAGGTTTGTCCACGGAGGGTGAGTCAGGGCCTACGTTCAGGCTGAAAGGCGTAGTCGATGGACCAAGTGAATATTCCTGTACTACCTCTTGTTGGTCCCGAGGGACAGAGGAGGCTAGGTTAGCCGAAAGGTGGTTATCTATTCAATGACGTATGGTACCCCTTTTCAGGGTAATAAGGGGTAGAGAAAATGCCTCGAGCCAATGTTCGAGTACTAGGCGCTACGAACTAGGTAAATAGAAATGGAAAAGAGAAGTTTCCAATTCATCAAAATCAGAAGCTTTTTCTACATCCATATGATCTACTAAAGTAAATCGGTATTGCCCATATAATGAAAGCAGATCTTTGTCTATGGAGTCCCAAGAAGGTAAGAAGTCCAACATGTCCGATGCTTCTTCGGCCAAATACAATATATAAGTGGGACCTGCACTATGAGCAAGCTGTACGAAAAACCTCTTATTTTTCCAGTTCTGAAACAACTTGGGCGAAATGGGGTTCCATTGAAGGGAAGTTCTGATGCCACAGAATAAAGGGAATTCCTCTAGTTCACTAGCGTCTAAACCAATAGATCCTTCTTCCAATTATTAATGCCTGGATTCCTTTTTTTAACTATCATTAAACCGCTGTCGACTAGCAGCCGTAACTTGGGCTCATCATGCTATACTCGTGGGGAAGGAAAAATGAGCAGTTTATGCTTTAGTAGTTATCATTTTAATGGCTCTAGTATTCACCTGATTTCAAGATGAGAAGTGGAAAGATCTATAATGAAGAGTGGAGACCAGAGTAACTGTCAATCCAAGGGCAATTGCGGAATATATGGTTTTCGACCTATCTTTGAAAGAAAGTAAACCCCGTAATACTGGCTGCTCTTTTTAAATAAAGATGAAAGAAGAGAATGAAAGGAGAAGAGAACTTCTTATTTTGGTAATTCTCTAGGAGTTATGTTTAAACATGAATGCTATTAATAAATTCTACAGCAATAGTCCTTCAAACTCGGGAAGTAATAACCAAAAAATCATTTATTTTGGCTTTTTGACCCCATATTGTAGGGTGGATCTGGAAAGATATGAAAGACCTCCCTCCAAGCCATACATACGACTTTTTTTGAATATGACGATTTGATAAAAGAGGATTTCCTTGATTCATTATTATAATGGTATAGAAGGAGATCCTCGGTGTCATACATACAAAAAGTTCGTCGGTCGAGCTTACTTATTATGTAGGCAGGTTGCCTCTTAGACCTTTTTTTTATCTAATCCCCTTATGTTTAGAAAAGGAAAGACTTCGTGTATACATAGTTCCTACTCCCCCTTGCTCCTTTTGGTGAACCGGAAAGCCGTTGTTGTCCCTCTTCTCTGGTCGGGTAGTGAAACAAAAGAATGCATTACCCTCAATAATGAGGGTTTCTGAACGACTTTTTAGTGTCCAGTCACGAACAATCACAACATGTATTTTAACCGTCTCGTTCTAATGGATTATGCTTGTGCTAAATCGACCAGTCCTGAGGAATCCTTGTTATTTTTCTTGATGTAAGGAACCGTTACTGGTGAATCAAAAGGGTTCAATGACCATAGTCATCTAAAAAATCCATCTCTCGATCACCCCACAAGAACGGACGGGCTTTTTACATGCTCTTTCTCCCATCTCAACAAAAGAGTTAAAAAATTTAATAAGAGACGTCCACAGGTCCGGTCACAAGTCCAGTGGTTAAGATGGTTATGCAGTCATTAAAATATTGGGTTAGGTAAGGTCCTAGTCGAAGGGCATATCAATGAAGGCATCTTTCATTGTAGTAAGGATTAGAGCACGGGCGGCGTATACTCAAGGGACTCCATAGGAGCTCCTAGCTATAGCACTAGCGGTTAGTCTTTTCTTTTTGCTGTTACAGAAGCAATAGGGTTAGGTTGGCGTGATTGAAGAAGGAGTACCGAGCTCATGGCCCTTCTTATTTGAGTTTTACTCTAAAAGTGAAAAATCCTCCCCAAACCGTGCTTGCAGTTTTCATTGCATACGGCTTTTCGTACTTCTAACTTCCAAACCTATAATTGTGTTTGTCGACTGTGTTGGAGAGGTAATCTTAGAAAATTCAAACAACATTTACTCTTAGACAAATTACACTAACTTAAAGTGTTGGTACGATGGCATTAGTTTATTCCCCTAACACCAAGAAGTTTATCACGACAAGTAGCAGAGAGGAAGAACCTTGGCCCCTCTTCATTCTCTATAGGGTTACAAACCATAGAAAGATGACCTTGTACCGGAAAAAAGAAAGTCTAAAGTACGGTGATACTGATAATCACTCGTTTGAAAAGAGAGAAAAAATGCTTTAAAAGGATCGATCCCCCATCCGTCAATCACAATATTCCCCCGTCCATCGATCAATCACGCGAGTACATTTTTTCCCCTTGCCCTTGAATGATAGAAGAACTACTTATCTTCTCTTAGGTACGAATCGATCGGTTCACATCTATGGTCAATCAATAGGTCTGCGGATCTATTCTTCTATACGATAAACCGCCATCTCGTAAAAAACTCTACACCAGCAGTATGACATCAGTTGCAGATCCTTATCTTATGAACTGGACCGGCGGACAATGGAGCACAAACCATGTCGGTGCAGGCCTTGCCTATGCAATCGTTTATATTGATTTTGACGAACATGATGTGACATCGGAGCCAGACCTTGCGTCCCACGCCCCTTGTAGTCTAAGGTAAAGAAGCGCCTTGCCCGCGTTAGAGGAGAAGGTTAGCAAAATGAGAAAAGATAGAGGGAGGGGGAGCAGTATCTTTTGCAAGAACTTCCAGATAAGAAAAGCATTCGGAAAGGGCTCCGCGCACTGGTTGACGCGAAAGGCCAACGAAGTTCACAACCCGCAGGCCTTCTACATCCACGCGGCATTGTTTCGTCGGTCAAGTGGACCCTATCATGATCTTGAAGGATGGGACCTTTTCTAGAAAAACCTAGAAGCAAGATGAGGAAGCGGAGCTCTCGTATAATCGCTAGCTTCCCCCGCCTCTTAATTATGTTAATGATATTTAAGATATAAACTATTAACTATAAAAATAATAAGCAATTCATCACTTCCCATTATATGGATCGAAAGAAAGAGCCCAGATATGATAGATAGATCATATAAAAGTAATATTAAAAAAGGTTTTTTGCGTACAAAATAGAAAATTATGCAGATAAATGGAAGGGTGAGAGAACTAACATTGGGTGTAGGGATAATCAGGCTCGAACTGATGACTTCCGCCACGTCAAGTTGACACTCTACCGCTGAGTTATATCCCTTCCCTTGCCCCATCGATAAATCGAGAAATAGAACTAACTAATCCTAAGGCAAAGGGTTGAGAAACTCAAGGCCACTATTCTTGTCTTGAACAAGGCCTTCTTTTCACATTCACACTACTACCGATACAAAAAGAATGGGGAAAATTGGATTCAATTGTCAACTACTCCTATCAGAAATAGGATTGACTATGAATTCGAGCCATAGCACATAACACATCTTTTCATAAAAGCGTATGCTTTTCCCACCTCTTCTCGCTGAGCCCCTTTTTCCTCGGCCCATAGAGAAAAAATGTAGGGCTAGTACGGACAACTCATTAGGGAAGAAAGGACTCA
Source organism: Linum usitatissimum (assembly GCA_030674075.2). Lineage (NCBI taxonomy): Eukaryota > Viridiplantae > Streptophyta > Magnoliopsida > Malpighiales > Linaceae > Linum > Linum usitatissimum. The sequence goes on from JAUJYP020000657.1 coordinate 1,597,596, forward strand.
TTGAGCTGGAATCACTAACTAGGACTAATCAAATACTAATAGAATAGAAATGAACTGTCTTTTCTCTATACTTTTCCCAATTTCGGAAAGCCATATGCTTTGGGCAGAAGCTTATACTGTTTGGGAAGAGGTTTTAATTGATAAAAAAGAAGAATCTACTTCAACCGATATGCCTTAGTCCTACGAATATGCGCAGATGTTATTTATGAATGGAAATGGCCACAATTGGCACAACAATGAACCGCGGCGAACCCTCAGACAACCTATCTAAGATTAGGGGGGAGATCCTTAGTAGCGGTGACCCTTTCACTCTTCTGCGGACATCCGTTTTTCTTCTATAAAAAATTCTTCCATGAATTCCGACCCCAACCTTTTCAAAAAATTGCGTACAGTACTTTTGTGTTTCCGAGCAAAAGTTTTAACACAAGAAGTTAAAGCTATGATAAGGGTTTCGATTTTGTGAGAACAAGTTAATCCAGAAATGGATAAGCTGCTTGAGTGAGAAAACCCATGTAAGGAATCTCTTTGTGAAAGAGGCATGTATGTAGGTAAGATAGTTACTCTTAAGCTCTCCTTACTTTGACTCGAGAGAGTAAGCTTACTTTTCTCTTGGGATTTCAATTTTCACGCACTCTAACCCACTAGTTCCTTAATAAATATGTCCCCGCGACTCAACTCATAAGGAAACAGCTGAGACAGTGATGGGTTCTCTGCCCCTGCGGGGATGGAGCGACAGAATTTTTGAGAATTCAAGAAAAGGTCACGAGAAGACGAGCTGTTTATCATTACGATAGGCTTTCAGTAGTTATCCGCCTCGCACTTGGCTACCTAGCGTGTACCGTGGGCACGATAACGCTATTGGTATTGGGAACGTGTACAACTCTTTGATAAATTCCATGGCCCGCAATCCTTCATTCGTTTGAAAAATCTCTTGCAAAGAATCTTTTCGTCTGTAATCAATGGAATCGTCCACTTCGGTATATACAAAACAGTGCATTCCAAAATGTTGTGCACAACAAATCCACTTTGAAGTTGACTTATTCGCTCGACAAGTTGTCGGAATGTGTTGGAGAAACGACTCCCTAAACTTGGTGGGTGTGCCTGCATCTTCCAAACTCTATGCAAACAACTCCACTACAACTGAGCGCGCTCATGCACGGCCGCAGAGCGGCATACCTGAAAAAGTCTTGAATGTCGTTAGGTACTATTTACTTCCCCACCATTCTTGTAACTGTCATCTGTAATTCGTGTGTCTCCTGATAGAAAAGGACGACTCATTCATAAAAATGAAGTTATTAAAGTTCTTTACCAAAAGAATTCCCGCTTTAAGCTTTGTACACTCATGAGTAACATTAGATCTTACTTCTAGAACATTGTACAATGACTTTCTATTCATTAGAGTTAAAGCCGATGCGCCTTGGAACCAGTATAATACAACACCATCATTCTTTGCTTCTAGATTCAAGGCAATACTGATTGTACCCTCTTCAAAAACTATGCTAGACGCGCTCAGTTGGGTGGAATTTTTGAATTAGATCATGCTACTTGAAATCCGATGGTGTTTTTCGTAGTAGTCCAAGGGGTGGGTTTACTTTTGGACATGCTTCGTTTGCTCTGCTTTTTTTCTTCGGTTACATTTGGCATGGAGCGTCTTTCTTTCTTTTTTAGAAGACAAAGAAGTTGGTTGTTTGTTATTTGCAAGAATTCGTTCATTTTTCAAAAAACATTGATTCCATGGATTATACCTATTTGCACCAATCCCTCGAGGAAGGTGAAATCCTTGATGATTTCATCATACATGATCGAGTTACAAAAACATCTGGATAGGTATCCTTCATCTGAACGGAATTCTTTAAAGAATCTCTTTCTAGTTGCTCTGGAACAATTAGGAGATTTTTTGGAATAAATACGTAACATATTGTGGGGTGGTGGTCCCGCTTATGGGGTCAAATCAATAAGCTCTAATAAGATATTTTGGAATATCAATCTCATTGATCTCATAAGTATCATACCAAATCCCATTAATTGAATCACTTTTTCAATAAATATAAGACATATGAGCCATAGAATTAAGACTCTTTTTTGGTTTCTAATAAAAAAACCGTGAACAATGATTGTATTGATGATCCAATAGAATCCTTAAAGGAACCATTTCTTCTTTTTGCACCCAAAAAATAAACTTGAAGGATAATTTCAAACTGATAACATGATGACTCAACCCATCAATGTGAGAATTAGTGGAGAAGTAATCACTCAAGCTTCTCAGTTAGTCCTACACAGGTTGTGCAAAAAAGAAGGATTCACTGTTGTCCCCAATGACAGTGGCGAGTTGATACCCACACAGACGGTTACTGGATGGAGAGTCTGCATTAATTACAGGCACCTCAATGATGCTACCAAAAAGGATCACTTCCCTTTGCCTTTTATCAATCAAAATGTTGGAGCGACTAGTGGGACATGAATTCTTTCCAGTCTGGATGGTATGTCTGGATATTTTCAGATTTCTATTCACCTAGATGATCAAGAAAAGACCAGCTTCACATGACCATGTGTACATTTGCATCCTGACGAGTTCCATTTAGTCTTTGCAATGCTCCACCGATGTTTCAACCGTGTATGACAACAATCTTTGGGCACCCCCTTGAAGGTTCCATCCCATCTATTTTGCTAGCAAGACCATGAATGATACACATAGGAACTACACAACAATTGAGAACGAGCTACTTGCATTTCTTTTTGCATTTGATAAATTTCGCTCTTACTTAGTTTTATCCTATACTATTGTGTTCACATATCACCCTGCTATTAAATATGGCTTAGCAAAATAGGATGCAAACCCAAGACTTATTAGAGGGGTCCTGCTCCTCCAAGAATTTGACATCACCATCAAAGACAAGGCATGAGTAGAAAATGTAGTAGGGGATCATCTATCTCGCCTTGAAGGGCTCTCCTCAAGTAAGTCTTTTCAACCCGAGATCTATGAATTTTTCCCTGATGAAAAATTACTTTTGTTGGAACAAGCAAATCAGATCTTAAAGTATCCATAAAGGAAGCTCTCATGTTTTCCCCAACTTCCAACCATCTAGCTGTCGGCTTCATCGATGACTCTCTCAACCATGAATAAAATTAAAGAATTTTTTGCTGAAGCAAAGAACTTTCTTTGGGACGATCCACCCCTCTTTTGAGTAGGAGCTGACAGACTGATTTTTCGATGTATTCCAGTCAAAGAAGTAGAGACCATCCTAGCATAGTGCCACACTAGACCTGCCGACGGATATGAAATAGAACCTCACACAAGGTACTGGATTCTGGTTTTTATTAGCCTTCTATTTTTTGAGATTTCAATGATTTTGGAAGACAATGTGATGGACGCCAACGAATAGGGAATGTATCTAATAGGAAAGAGATGCCTATGATTGTGTCATTTCCAGTAGAACTTTTTTATGTGTGGGGTCAACTTTATGGACCTTTTCCACCATCCCAATGTAATAAGTACATTCCTGTTATTTTGGATTACGTGTCAAAGTGGGCGGAAGCGCTAGCATTACCATCTAATGGTGCCAAGATGGTGGTAAAGTTCATCGAATGCCTTTTCACGCATTTTGATGCCCCTGACTTGATCATCAACGACTGAGATACTTTCTTTTGGGGTGTTTACGATCGAGCTTGCCAATGATTTGGTGTAACTCATCGTTTGACCACCGCTTAGCACCCATAGGAAAGTGGTCAAGCGAAAGTGAAAAATTGCGAGCTCAAGCCGATTCTTGAAAAAATGGTCGGTTAATCTCTCAAGGACTGGTCAATCAATCTCAATGAGGCCCTTTGGACCTATCAAACTTCTTTCAAGACTCCACCTATCGTCACATTACCGTATCGACTAGTTTATGGCAAGGCTTGTCATTTACCAATCGAGCTTGAGCATATGAGGCGATCGGCCATGAAGCTACTAAATATGGATGTTATAGTTGCAGTTTCATAAAAAAATATTAACTCCTAGAGTTAGAGGAGTAGGCACAACTAAGGATAGATTTCTCGGCGAGCTGGAGGGTTAAAGATTGTGCACAATCGGTAAAATAACTTTAAAAAGGTATTTGACCAGGTTAGGCGCAATATATGACCATTTATGTGGCTTATTCCGCCCTTAGTCAATTTTTACTTAGGTCTATCAATCACCCACAATTTCAAACACTCAAATCACTCGAGTTCTTCACCCAACTCTCAACCCACCACCCACCGCCACCAATTTCAATCCTCCACCTGCCGATTGCTGCCCAGCAATACCCACCCTTTCCCCCTTTGATTTCATCCCATTTGAGTGAGATTTAAGCGAGTTAGGTCGATATTTTGCACAGATTTCACCAAAATTTGAAATTTTCAATTTTGAGCTCTTCCCTCCAATTTTATCCATGGTGAATACAATATATTGGTTCGTTACAGTCCTCTTTAAATTCCCCAACTCCCACATTGCTCAGAATTGGCTAGATTGTTGAAATTCCATATCGGGTTATAGAATCCTAATTTTCAAATTTGGGAGTTTGTGAAATTGATGATGCTATAACTTGAAATTGGTTCAGATAGAAGTCTAATGGTTTTATTTTCCCTTTTAAATTGCACAATAAGGTCGTCAGATTGATGTATTTTGTTTGTTAAGTTTAGGGTATTTTTTGGGTTTGGCTTTGATGAACTCTCGCCAGTCTTGCATGCTTTGTATGACTTGGAGGAGTGTTTCTAAATGCTAGGAACTTCAGATTGCATGTCATAGAGATGTGGAACATGTTCAATTGCATGTTTGCCTACCCTTATGCTTTCGAGTTTACTTCACTAGTTGTGCTCATGTGATCACTTATCTCATGCAACTACTTGATGAATGCATATTGTCTTAAGAGATAAGTGTCGGGTGGGTTGTTTGGTTGTCTCTCTTGTGCTAAATATGTGTTCTACCTTTGTAGGAGTTCCAATCGTCAAGTGGCTTCCTCTAGCTTCACTAGAGCATCATTTCATCATCTTCCGAATGTCTATACGAAGGAAGAGGGGGATGCAAGGGTTGGAGAGTTTGTCCCTCTTCAAAACAATCCAGGGTTCAGGATTACCACTTCAATATTTGTCGCCTCACCAATGATGAATGGGGCGCTTTCTTGAAACGTTTCCACTACTATGAGCCAACACTAACCGTGTAATTTGGGCCATCAATCTCACAGTGGCAGACAGGTCGAACGAACTCTTGCACCGCACCAAAATGTTTTAGCTATCTACTCTTCAAAACCGCCCATTGTACATGAGTTTTGGAGTAGCTTCATGTACTACATTAGAAAGAGCAGTGAAAACGGGATATATGTCTCGTATTCCTTGGGAGGTAATGACTACAACGTGACATTGGATGAATTTGTTACATCACTCGGATTCACTGGACCATTCTCTAGCCTCGCTCGAAATTTTGGGTCGGTTATCGGTAGCCGCTGCTTGATCGGCTTTGACATTTAAGCTATTTGGAAGGGTAGGGATCTTGCACATAACCATGAACCCAAGGTAGTTGAGCTAGTAGCCCCATCATAAGGAAGAGGAGGATGAAAGCCCAGAGTATGGGATAGAGGTCGCAGAGCTAGAAGGCCAGACCTGATGTATGCTGCAAGTCTACTTTCAAGATTCATGCAATCACCAAGCGAAGCTCACTTTGGTGCCGACAAAAGAATCTTGCGATACCTTCGAGGCACAGCGGATTATGGTATTTTCTACAAGTCCAACTCAACCGAAGATCTCAAAGGCTACACCGACAGCGAATGGGCCGGTAATATCGACGACATGAAAAGCAGTTCCGGATACACTTTTTTCATTGGTTCAACAGCCATCTCTTGGAACTCTAGAAAGCAAGAAACAGTAGCTCAATCAACAGCGGAAGCCGAATAAATCGATGCATCATCAGCCATTAGTCAGGTAATCTGGATTAGGAAAGTTCTCTCTGATTTAGGTTGTCTTACCCATGTAGCTACAACAATTTATTGTGATAGCAAGTCAGCGGTTGCTATTGCCAAAAACCCGGTCGATCACGGAAGAACAAAGCACATCAAGGTGAAATATCATTTCATCAGAGAAGCTGAAGGAACACATCAAGTTTCATTAATTCATTGCGGATCCAACGAACAAGTTGCTGACATTTTCACGAAGCCTCTTCCAAGGGGAAATTTCAACACTTTTGAACTGCACTTGGAATGATGAGTCAAAGCTCCAAGGAGGAGTATTAAAATATGGATCTTTCACTCACTACATAGAGAACAAGCCACCAACAAGCCACCAACAAATCTCCATCATCAAGCCACCAAAATTAAATAAAGTTAGTTGTGATAAGATGATAAAATAAATATACTTTGTCTTATTAAGTTTTTAAAGGCTATATAAAGCCTTATATCTATTGTGTATCAATCCAAGCAACTTCATTCCAAAAACAAAGACAAGAAGCAGCTTGCTTCCTCTACTTCTCTCAACAACTTCTTTTTACTTTACAAAACAATCACCCAATTTCATCTTTTCACATTTCAATCACCAAATTATTCCAACAGTTAACGTGAGAGACTTGACGGTAAAAATGTTGTCTTTGGGGGCCAACAAACACCTTCATTGTCATGGAGCAGAAGATTGTGAGGAAAGGAGTGATAGAGCTGATGAAGTTTCTACAGTTCCACAGCTGCTCCTCCATGTAACTTGTAACGAAGACTAAAGTTCCAGAGCTGTAAGAATGAGAAAAAACATCAGCAATACAACCTTCCTTATAATTGGAAGTTGAAAAAACCCAAGGAAAAGAGATTATGAGACACCCAACCTTACCCCTCACCCAAAATTCATTCAAAAATGAGGTGTTAACACCCTTACCAAGTTCAACATTGCCAGTTCTCCAAATGATAGAATCAATCGAAATAATTTTCCTCCACACCGACCGGCTACTCCGTTGGTATTGCTCAGGTTCATAAGACTTTGAACACTTTTTTTTCAGACGAAGGAGCTTGGCGAGCTCTCATGCTTTCTTGGACTTCAAGTCATGCACTCGGCCAAAGGGAATGTCCTGAATAAATAGAAATACATCCAAGACTTCTTGGATCTCGCACATATGGAAGAGTGTAAGCCTGCTTCAACTCCCATGGAACAAAATCTTTGACTTAGTACGGATGATGGCAGTCATGTAGATGATCCAACCCTGTATCGGTGACTAATTGGAAGTCTTATATACCTTGCCTCTACTTGTATAGATTTGGGTTATATGATTCATGTTTTTTGTCAAGTCAAGCGAGTCCCTCGCATGCCTAATCACCTTGCAGTTCTCAGTATTCCCAAATACCTCCATAGCACGATGGATGTTCGTGTTTTCTTCCCGGTTACTTCTTTCATGTACCTCTCTGCGTTTGCAGCCACTGGCTACTCCGGGTGTGTCGACACTCATCGCTCTACCTCCAGTTGATGCATCCGATTTGGTGATGCTTTTGTTTATTGGAGATGTAAGAAACAAGATAGAGTACCCAAGTCCTTAACCAAAGAAAAATATCGGTTCATGTCTGAGGTGTGCTTAGAAGTTGTTTGGTTGGTCCTACTTATGGCCAATCTTGGGGAGACAGTCTCTCAGCCGGTTTATCTCTTTGCTGATAACACTTGCATCCTACACATTGTGACAAACCCCATCCTTTATGACCGAACAAAGTATGTCGAGACTCACATTCACTATATTCATGATTTGGTTAATGTCGGTGATATCCAACTCTTTTATGTCACATATGAGCATTAGATTGCTGATCTATTGACCAAAGCCGTTTCACAAAGTTGTAACTGGTTTCTGTCTAGAAAATTGATGTTGTAAAGTTACCATCATTTTGAGGGGGGCTGTTAGCGTGTACGATTATATCATGTTAGGGAAATTGTGTCTTTTATTATAACCCTAACTCGGCTGCTGCAGTTGTGTATATATAACGGGTTTTCTGCCCATCCTATATGATTTAGTTCACTTATCTCCTAAGATAAAAATAAACTTTCTACTTCCCCATGGACTAGTCGATTTCTCTGATAAGAAACCACGTTAAATCTCTTGTTCTTGATTCTTCTCTTATCTCTCAGTTTCTATCAATAAGCATTGATCGTCTAACTTTAATGCTAAGAAGGCTACAGAAACAAATTGTTGGTACTTAGTTCATTCATCTAGTAATGTGACCATAGTGGTCCCAAAAGTAAATTCTAAAGTGTCAGCCATCCCTACATTCTTGCATAGGTAAACTCATGGTGGATTAGACCATGAAACCACCCAATTAGGTTAAGCAACATCAAAAGCTGCTCAATATGCCAAATAGAACATGAACATGAGTAGAGCCTATGGGGTTTTTTCATAGTTGAGGGTGGGTGGGTGAGCCCATGTCAATATCCTATTCATGCTACAACCTTAGTTAAAGGGTTAGTAAAGATTATAACTATGGAACAAGCATCAGATGAGCATCAAGATCCAAAACATACATGGAACCAGAGTGAGCATAAAGCTCCAGAAAAGAGCATCGGGCATCAACTACAAAATGGTAGCATATACAAAAACATAAAACCTATTATGTTAATAGTACTTGGCTTGCATAAAAAACATAAACAAGAACCCCACTTGGTAAGTCAATAATCTTGATTCTGTAAGTTTTATATCCACCCCTATGAATCCGCTAACAAAATGATTACCCTTATAGGGCAACCCCATACCTCGCTATAAGTCTCTGATCCAAATCCCAATTGAGAAGATTGAGATACCGAGCTAAAAAGGGGAAAATACCTTATAGGGTAACTGGGGGAAACGATCACCCTAGTGGTAAGATCTTCCCCTTGAACAATCACGATAGCCTACGAACCATATCCTCCAAAAAAATGGTCTTGTGACACCCTGGTTGTTGTATGGGTTCAAGATAATAGAAGTGGAATTGTGAATGTGATTGTAAAGCCCCACCATCAAAGACCCGGTCAAACCACTTGTTCAACCAAAGAATCCTATTTGGGTTCCAACCTAAACCAAACCCGACCCACAACTACTAACGAATGCATAAAACAAGCATTAAATACTGAAAATGAAACCATTTATTAAACCTTTTAATATTGATAGATAAAGATTATTAATCCTTAAATATATGATGAAACTAGACAAGTGGAGATTCAAGCACATCAAAACAGATATCAAAACTCCGACCAGCTCTCTCCCCACCATCAGCTCTAGTACATGTGACTGAAATACACATATACAATAGGGAAACAAACATCTAACGGGGTCATTGATAAGCACTGAGTGGCTATCTAGACTTGCGTAGAACTAAGACTGAAACTAAGGACAAAACGTATAAGTCATCCAAGTCACTACTCTAATAAAGTGACCTTGTGGTCCTGTAGGCATCAACCTAGCATCATCACCCCTAACTGTGTGGATAGCCACATGGTGGATCAGACCAAGAAACCGCCCTGAATACCGTGTGAGTAGAATTTAAAGGCATAATCTACACACCATGCATGATACATGAATTCCTATGGGATTGTGCAATCCTTGGGTGGGTGACCGACACATAATAATCATGAGCTAGCCTAGCTAGGCCTATCATTTCCTAACATGAACTGTGAATCACACACCACAGTTCAAACGCCATGAGCTTATAATTGAAATATAATAACTGCCCATATAGTATATCACATGCTACTATAAGCCAGAGAGCCCTGGTTCCAAATCACACGGAGAATCCAATCATTGGATTCCTGCCAACCTATTACAATTCTATGCTTATAAGCAAAATCTAATCATGTCCCCTACCTATAAGAAGGGCTGACACCTCTAACTCTAACTTGACATGATTCCTCTCGCTGCCCTGAATCCGTAGCTTTTGGGCGTGCGTCATTTAGAGCTCAAACAATCGAGTTATGCTTCGTTTACACCTTTGCAACAATTTGAAACTTCCAGGGGAAGAATTGTCCTTTTACTGCCCATCTTGAAAAATTATAGATTCAGTCTCTGGAAATTATACTTATGTTAGATCAGCCATCCAATTTCTAGAAACTATAATTTGATCTGTGAACTTTATAGAAGCTTTCAGAAAGATCACTTAACTTTCCAAACTTATAGTCTAGTCACTGAACTTTCCTGGACTTGCGAAAAGCCTATCTTCTCTGATGATCTTCCAAGTTTCTTAGAATATAAAACCGTCAATCCCACTCTCTCGACCACAATCCCAATGCCGTCCTGATCTCCGACTCCTAGAGGCTCCATCGATTCTCGATGCTAAGAACCATCACAAAATCATCAACACATGCAGAGAAAACCCAAAAACCCAATTCACAAACCAAAAATCTTTAAATCTTATATGAAATCCATATTTACCTTTGATCGATCTAGGGGAAACGATTGTGACATTGTCCTTGTCGACCTCTAAAATGTTGAGGTGATCGGAGCTCGTTTTCACTTTCAAACTTGGAATCTCCCTTCTTCCAATCGCGTTTGTGGACGACAGAAAAACTGACTTTGGAGGCTTCTAATTATTTGATCTACTAATAACCCTAATGCCTTATAAACTAAACACACCACGTCCATGCCCTTCAACCAACCACAGACGTGCCATCCAAGCAATCACGGGCGTGATCCCCAAACAATCATGCCCATTGCCCATTAAATTGAATTGTCCACCAACAGGGCAACTGCCAACTTAATTAACACACAATGCAAATCCACTTTCAATACACCTTGCATTGTACACACGTGATTCATGCATGGACTTCCTTTTCTCTGCATGAATCACACCCAGCTTAGAACACTGAACTCGATCCAAACTTCTAACCCAAATCGATGCTCGATATAAACGATCTGACTGGTTGGACCTTGAATCATTAATTTAAACATGAAAATTCTGAATCGAACTCGAGTTAAACCGATAACCATCCCAAGCCTTTAATACTTGGTCAACTGCTGAGTATACTCTTGGAATTATAAATTAATTCGGTTTCAACTCTTGACTTCTACTCAACGGGTAAGATTTTAATCAAACCAAAATTAAACCGTTGCCCAAAATTAGGGTGTCAACACTCTCCCCTCCTACAAAAGGTTTCGTCCCAAAACATGAACCTTACCCCACTGAGTGCGAATGACTTGGCTCAACAGTGTTTGAACCCTGGCGCATGCACCCCTACTTGGTAGCAAACGACCCTGACGTGTCGTCTTCCTCAAAGACCCAATCGGTCCAATCCTCAAAAAGGACCCACGGTCAAACCACAACTTTGTTCTAGAAGACTGACAGTGGCCCACACCACAACTAGACTTTGAATCCCCCTAGGCTATCCAGATTCACAAACGACAAACAAATTCAACGATTTAAACCAAACTCGATAGATTCAATTCACGGTTGTAGTTCTTCTCTAATCAAATCACGCCCTTTTGGGTCCACTAGTCTACTGCCTATCTCCTATTCCAGTCCCCTCTTTCGAGACAAGGACCTGACATCCGCTAGGCAACAAAACAAACGAGAACTACTCACCCGACAGACTAGTTTATTCACTCCCAGGTGAGGGTTAACGCCTAACCTAGTTGGTTAATTTTGGTGTTCTAGATATGCACGCTGTTTTGAGATGAAGACAAATCTAACAAGGTTCTATTCAAGATGGCCAAGGAAGAATAAGAATGGAAACGACATTAAACATAAACCAAAATCCATCCAACTCGCAGAAATTGTCAAAGTCAAACAATCATCCGTTCATAAGGAATTACCTAGGGGTCATCTAATCTAAGTAAGAGGAGTTTAGCTACTCACAAGTTTGAAGAAAAAATCAAAATCAACAAAGGAACACCATGGAATTAGGGGTACAAGAAGACATCCGAAAAATCTAATTTCGTCGGGAACTGTCAAAGAAATCGATATGTCAATCTTGATTATGTATTCCGACCCGAGCTCCTTAAAGTTGATGCCTTCTCGTTGCTCCAATGTCTCTGAACTATCCTCTTTATTTCGTACAAAAAGGTTTGCTATTGGACGAGGGGTGAAAGGCCTTTAATAGGAACTGAAATCCGTATTGTTGCCGGTCGTCCCACTATGCGTTTTAACAAGTATGTTCTGGTTGCATAGTGTGACAGTTTCACGTGCATAGTGAGACGAACTTCCAGAGAATCCTTGCACCGAAGTTGTCGCACAACTCATCAAACTTAGGTGTAGAAAATTGACAAAGTTTTCCAACGTCCCCAACCTTGCATCAATCGAACTTCTGAGCTAGGAGATATGTCCAAAATATGAAACTGCGATGTTTTCTTACCAAGTCGAGATCCACGCTCATTGAGGATGTAGAAATGCTTCCCATTGCTTTTCTTAGATCATCCATGCATTTCGTATCATTCGGCTTAATGCCTCGATGTCATTATGTACCTCGATCTGGTCTGAGACACTAAATCCAGATAAACGCTTAAAATGCGTACAACATCATAAACTTCAACCTATAAAAATATTATTAGGCATGAAATATCACTTAAATGAGGGCGATAAATGTGACAAATCTAGCGTCATCAGATAACCCCACACTTAAGCTTTTCTTGTCCTCAAGCAAAAAAGCTAATAAAGCCATGGAACACATCTACAATCAAATCAACTACTAACATAGCAAAGAAAATCCATATTCCTCAAAGCATCCCTAAATTGCTTAACAAGCAAGTGAACCTTTAAACCAAACCAAAATAGTAGTAAAGGCATCACAAGAAGTTTTCCAACTTGTCACACATCATCATAACATGTTATACCACCCATCTAGACATACTCTCAATGGAACTTTGGCTTAAAGATGAAGCCAATAATGAACTCACTCAAAGTGTACAAGGACAGTGTTTATGCGCTCATCATCAACTTGGAGGTGCACTTCCAACACTTTCACTTCATCCTACTTTTACTCATTACATCAAGGCACATCAAGCACTAGTCAATAGGTCTTTTATTCAGGTTGAAATGTGGACAGAAAATAGAAGAGAAGGTGAAATGACTTTAGTGGTAGGTGTACATAGTCGTGGACGACTAGGTCAATTCTAATATGAAGCTAAATTACTACGAACAAACAACACTATGCAAGGATTCAATTCTACTGAAAGCTTGAAACTAGCTCGTCTACCCCTTTTGCAAAAACTACTATTTTGAGCTTTTGAGGTCATTTATATCTGAGACTTGGGTTCTTTTGTGTGTCTCCTCCCTTTTTTATTATTTTTAATATTTTCTTTTTCTCATATTTTTTGAAACTGCAAATGTATATTAAGAAAATCAAGGGAAATTATATAATCCTACATTAAATTCAATTTAGCAACTTTATTAACTCCTAGAGTCAACCGAGTTACATGCCATTGATGTACACATGATCAAATGAAAGCTTGAAAGAAAGGGGATACGGTATTATGGGGGATTATGAAAAAGGCTTTTTGGCTAGGATTTGGTTACCTAGGGGGGAATATAGGGATATGATGGATATTTTTGCATTGGAGCTTTTCTAAGTGCCTCCATCATTCTAGTCAATTAGTGTCGGGCAAATTCAGTTTGACATCATGTAAGAGTCGGATTAATAACAAATGGAGAAAACCACTCAAAATAATTCAAGAACAAATCAACTAATGAGGTAGATTATCTATACTACAAAATGGTCTTTTTCGGCCTCGAATTGTTTTGCAAGATAGTGATTCCATGACATGCATGCCCGGTCACATCAAGTTGGAGAGTCCGTACTACTTTAAATATGTCAAAGTAACTCTAAAGAGCTAATCGGTAGACTTTGATCATTGGTCGATACTCCTATCAAGTCTTGGTTCTCCAAACTACTTATGCCACTTAAAAGGTATTCTGATATGAGCAGGGGTGGTTCATCTTCTATGACCTCTTCAACCTTGGTGTTTAGGTTCTTGTTATTGGTTTCCTGACACAATTACTTCATCACTGCGCAATAATTTTTAAGAGTCTTCATTTCCTTTGGTGAGACCACAATCTCAGCGATGTCCTCGTTGATGGAGCACTTACTGTCTTCTATCATCAAAGTTGAAATATGAGCTTCATCCTCACATAATTTTTTGAGGAAATATTCATTTTTATCTTCTTTCTATTCTTCTAGTTTTCCATCACAAACAGCTTGAATTTTCTCAATGACTTGTTCTCGCATATCTTCATCGTCATCCCAAAAACTTGAAGAAGACCCATCCCATTCTCATTTTTGAAGTTCACCATCAAATATATCTTGAGCTTCTGTAATGAATGGTGTATCTTCTAGGAAGTTAAAAGGGAAATCACTCCCATCCCATTGAGGATCTTCTAGCTTTTCCTCACTGTTGGCGACATTGTCTTCAATGATTGGTTCATCTTCTTCCTTTATGACCACCATGTCTCTTGTGATAGTGAGTACGTCCTGAATGTCCTCATCATTGTCGAACTCGACATCCTCATCAAAGGGAGTGTTGGTAGGCTATATCCTTGAAATCCTTGATCTGTTTGACCTGTAGATATCAAACATAGGATTAAAATCCCAGAACCCCAAATCCCTAAATTGTCTGTATTTTCCTACGTGGGTTTTCAATCAAAAGGATTGAGAGAGAGAATATGAAGATGGATTACCTTCTTAAGCTTCCTCTATGCCCTCCAACTCTCTGCTAATGACCTAGGATTGATTAGCTCTTCCCTTTCCACCACCTGAGAAAGATCATCGTTATTAGGAGGGATTTTTAAGATTTTGGTTTCTGTGAATTCTGAGTTCAGGTCGCGACTCTGGTTTCGTAATAAGTCTGCACGCTCGTACTCCAAACCTAACATTCTTTTGAAAAGCGAAAATTCATCTCTCTAGGAGGAGAACATAGATCAAGGAGAGGATGTGAAGATGATTGATTTTTATCACTGCTAGATGGTTAGAGAAGCCAAGAGGATTATCGAAAGGTAACCAATCTCCTTCTTCCGTCTTAATCCTATAGGTAAGAAAACTTATATAGGAATCCTAAAAGTTGGGTTTTTGGGGATTCAACACTTCAATTCATCTCTTCAGGTTTATCATGAGAAGAGGCTTGAGCTTCGGGAAGGTAGCTTCGACTTTAGACTTTACAGTAAGCGAAACAGAGGTGGGATTTTAGGAATAATTTCTACATTTAAGCATATAACTGTAATAGGATGATTGGGGAATTCTTTGAAAGGATTTTCCCAATGTAATGTAGCACGATATAACACGATGTTGAGCTAGGGCTATGCGGGTGTGTAGTAGCGTTCAATCTACTGTACAGATGATGTAACACAATTCAGACTTTAAGCTCTTAACTGATGAACTATGGCATGTGATCCATGGTTCATGATAGGATAAGCTAGGCCTACCTAGACTAGATCATGATTATGTTGCATCGGTCACCAGCCCTTGGAATGTGCAATCCCCTAAGAAATTCATGTAACACATTCACTACGTGTAGAGTATGCCTACAGATGCTGCTCACATGGAGGTTTGGGATGGTTTCATGGTCTAATCAACCAGGAGGCTATCGCCATGATGTTAGGAGTGGTTGATGCTAGTATGATGCCTACAGGGACCACAAGGTCAATTTACTAGAATAGTGACTAGGTAGACTTATATGTTTTGTCCTTAGTTTCAGTTTGAGTTCTATGCGAGCCTAGATAGCCACTCAGTGCTTATTACTGACCCCATCAAATATTTGTTTTTCCTGGTGTATCTGTGTATTATAGTCACAGGTACTGGAATCGATGGTGGGGAGAGAGCTGATCAGAGTTTTGATATCAGTAGATATAGATTTTGTTGTATCTTAGGAACGGGAGTTGCATCTCCACTTGTCTTGTTTTAAGCATGTATTTAACGATTCATGATCATGCATGCCAGTATTTAAAGGGTTTATTTAAGGTTTCAATAAAGTCTTTAAAGCTTGTTTTTATGCTTTTATCAGTAGTCATGGGTCAAGTTTGTTTAGGTTGGAACCCAACTAGGTTTCCTGGTTGAACCAGTGGTTCGACCGGGACTTCTAGAGTTGGGTTCTATAACTATAACTCTTTCATCAAGATGAGTAGATGGAATTCAGTGAAACAAAGAGCTAAAGATATGAAGCAACAACTCATGGAGGGCACACATCTAGTCAGGAGTCACGAGTGGTGACATGGACACTTGGGCAGACATCAAGGAGACAACCTGGACAACATAACATCTTGAAGAGAAGAGCAGGAGAGAGCACTAGCCCTGGCAGGAGGAAAAAAAGAGGGACAACCATAGTGATGTCTCTATGCAGCAAATCCGCTATTCTACTCTTGTTACTCAGGCAAGACAGCAGAGGCATTCTAATGCGGGGACAAATCATCCTCCATGTCCATATTATGTGCTTTGACTCAAAGGTGTGTGCTTAAGGAAGAAGAGTGCATGTTTCAAGTGTGGCAAGCACGGTCAATTCGTTCGAGAATGCCCCGAGCAGGGCAGACCAAAGGGGTCTGAGGCAACCGTGCAGCAGGATCAGGTTCCAGGTGGGAGTTAGGCTCGAGGAGAAGGCTTCAAAATGCCTCTTTCTGGAGCGAACATAGTGTCGTTACTATCGCGGGTATAGTTAACATTGAGGTGTAGAGTATGGTGTATGCTACACGCGAAGAGGCGGAGACAGCTCCGGATACTATCATGAGTATAGTTACCAGCTCTGGTAGATCCTTGTATGCCTTGTTTGATACGGGTGCTTCACAGTCTTTTATTTCATATAATGTTGCTTCCTCTTCGACTATCCAACATGTTAAGATGAGAAGTCCCATTAGAGTCTGTAGGGGAGACCTTATTGGTTGAATCTTGTGTAGAAAGGGCAACCCTATTTGTCAGGGTGCAGCTTTTACTAATCTCATCGTTCTCCCTATTGACGAGTTTGATGTAATTTTGAGGATGGATTGGTTGGATCTGTATGGAGCTCAGGTGGATTGCAAGCTAAAGTTGATTAGGTTAAGGAAGCTTGGGAATGAAGATGTGGTGATATCAAGAATGAGGGGTGGGACATCGTGGTAACCATTTCCTTTCTGCTTTAAACATAGAGAACCTGATAAGAAAAGGGTGTGATCCTTACTTAGCTCACATTTTGTGCAGTGCTGTTGGAAGGATAAAATATGTGCCAGTGGTGCTGGAGTTCGCATGTGTTCCCGGGAGACTCATTGTGACATCCCATTTTCTAGTTACCAGTTTAACTCGAGTTTGGTTCGGAACTTCTCGTTAATGTTAAGTTATTTTAGGGCCAACTGTTCGGACCGTTTGGGTCAGTCGTCGGTTCAAGCTAGACTATTGGGTTGAATCTTTTTGCACGATGAGCTTACTTCCATGTAATTAACGTGCATATAGTTGAGCCTTTATTTTAGACGGTGATGTTGCATGGGAATGAAATTCCATGAAATTGTTTTAGCATTGGAATTAGTTGCAGCGTGGATATGGTCATGGATATAAGATAAGAATGTCAAGTGGTGATTGTTGGGAAGGAAATGGAAACGCCCGTGATGGGTTGTTTGATAATGGTTGTGGCATGATTAAGGCCACGGGCGTGACTGTTTTGGTGACCATGACTGTGGGAGATTGATGGCCACAACCATGGTGCGCAATGTGGTTACAGGCGTGGTTGAATTTTCGTCATGGCTGTGAGGTGTTTAATATATAAGGATTGTTAGGGTTTCCATTGACATAAAAATTAAAAGTCTCAAATTAGTTTATATGTACTATCAAATAATGCAACTTTGGAGAGAGGAGATTCATGTTTGATGGTGCAAACAAGGTCCATCACTACGAGATTTGAGAGGATCGACAAGGGTGATGTCGGGATTGTTTTTCCTAAATCAAATGGAGGTAAATATGGATCTCTGTTATGCTACATGGAGTTTCAGTTTTGGAATTTCGTTTTGGGGGTTTCTCCATGTGTTGATGTATTGTGATGGTTCTTGACACTGAGATCGATGTAGCATCAAGGAGTCAAAGATTAGTGTGACATCTAGATAGGAGTGGTCAGGCTTCCACAGAGGATGGGAGCGCTGGCAACGACTCGTGGATCCCGTAGAATAAAGGAGAAAACCTCGCCAAAATCTGGAAAAGGGATCGTCGGCGGCTATCTAGATCGTCGGAAAATAAGAAGGCTCGATATGTAAATACTGGAATATTCAATGTTACCACTGCAAAGTCTGGAAAGATAAGTGGCTAATATGTTATCCCTGGAAAGTTAGATGGTTGATTCTATAATTACCTAGTCTAACTAAGTAATGATGATTCTGCCCTTGTAAGTTTCAGCTTGTTGCAAAAGACTAATTGAAGCATAACTTGATGGTTTGAGCTCCAAACAATGCACGGCTAGACGTTGTGGATTCATGGCCGCAAGGGCTGTCACCACAAGTCATAATCAGAGGTTTCGGCTCATCCTAGAAGTGGTGTTCATATTTAGTTACTACTTAGTCCAGTTTAGAACAGTTGTTAGATGTTGGGAAATCCTATTTTTGTTTCGTTATGAGAAGATTGATGACATGGGTCGCGGAGGTCTCTCATCCAAGAACGAATTCCGCCAGCGTTGGACCCTTTCTGTCGCAGGGGTCTCTCATCCGGGCTCGTGCTGGCAGCGCAAGGTTGAAGATACGGGTTGAAGTCGTCATCTATCCAAATTTAGGAGTGGATCGAACACCCTGCTCGTTTGTCTAAGCCGCTGTGGCACGAGACGAACTCTTTGACTCGGTCTGCGAAATAGAGAATCTAAGTACGACGGTCGGTGACGCAACAAAATCAACTTGATGCTCCCGCTCCGCCCGGCTCAAAGCCGGTGCTGCTAGACGACAAGTTTTGATGCTTTTTTAGTTTGTATTATCGCGCGTTTTAGGAGAAGGGATTTTAGGAGGGTTTCATATTTATTCAGATGGATGGGTGGACTCGAGTTGGGATCACTGCCTACGTACCCGGAAATCGGGATCAAAGTCCATGTAGTTCAAAATTGGTAATTTTTTGTTTGGTTTTCCATCCATTTATACTCTAGTACTCGAGTTGAATTCTTCTGACATTTGGGGTGATATTGACCATTGAATTAACGATGAATATTGCATTTTGATTTTTTGGGATTATACTTTCCGTAGACTAAATGGAAAATACCAATTTTTATTTGGGTGGATGATACTTTTCCGTACACATTAACGGAAAAATATTATAATTAATTTTGGATGGAATGACATGATGGGTGGACTCGAGTCGAAATGACTATCTACGTACCCGGAAATCAGGATAAAAGTCCGCGTAGTTCAGAATAATAAATTTGGTTTGACTTTATGATATTGGGTTCGACTTGGGTTTTTGATACTTATCAACGCGACTTGCGCGGAATCAACACCTAATAACCTTTGGATATTTTGGGAGAGAGAATTATCCTTAACAATTAACTTTAAGAAATTAACTATTAGAGGACAATTACACAAACAATTCTTTTCAGGGATTTTTGGGGATTTCCTAAGTTTATTCTATTTCAAGAAGTAATTTTGGGGTTTGAGTAATTACTAAGGATAGCCGATTCGTGAGACTTAGCTTTTTTGAAGTAATTATACGAACAAAGATTTATCTATTTATTATTATTTTATTTATGATTTTTATAGGGGTTTTTATAGAGAGATATCGTAATAGAAAGTACAGGTTTTAACGATTATTCGAAATAGTTAACTCGAGAAATTAGCTATTGCGAGATAACCCCAAAAGATTATCTTTTGGCACTTATTTAACTATCCTATATTTTATTTAAGAGAGAATTTTATGAGTTTTTATTTTATATTATTATTATTATTATAGGTGTTTTAGAGAGATTTAGAAGATTAGGAAGAATGTTTTGGGATTTTTTGATGATTATTCGGAATAGTTGATTTTTTAAAATTAACCTTTCCAAAGAATCATAGAGAAATGTTATAAAGGTTTTTATGATTTTTAAGTTTTTTACTTGGTGATTTATTAGGACTATATTAATTAAAAACTAAGTTTTACAAATTGAACAAAGGTCAGATTTAAATCCTAGACCTAAGAGTTATTAAGTTAGACATTTACCACTAGGCTAAATGGTGATTGTTACCAATTGCTTACTAATCTAAGGCAATTTTCTCACTGACTGACTAAATCCACCTTTTCGGCCCACCCGGTGTCAAGGTAGTTAACATGGGCTTGAATAAACACCAAACGGCTCAGACCCGGGCCAACTCTTTAACCCTTAGAGCCAAAGCCTCTCCTCTTCTTCAATTTGTAGCTGTCACCTTCTCTCTCGAATATTCCTCCTCGAAATCTCCCATTCATAAATCGACGGTCCACTCCTCCACCCTTCGATCGAGAAGCGCGTCTCAACAGCGGCCCCTAGACCGTGTTACCACCTTCTTCTGTCAATTTCTCCCTAAGTACACTTCCTCAACCATTCTGTTTTGTTCGATTCTTATCACTAAGGGTTTCGATCCTAAGCGAAACTTTATACACTCATTTTTTCCTTAGATGAGGGGCCTTGGGGTCTGTGATTGTGGGGCTTGAGTGTAGTGAAGAGAGATTGAGGTTTGAGTGACTAGAGGTTTGTGACTGATTTCGAGAGTAGGGTTTAAGCAATGTTTGAGTGTGATTTTCGGTTTATTACCTAACTAGATCATTTTAAGTTTCTTCTCTTGCTTCTGATTGATTTCGTTATTTTTGTACCGACTCTCCTGGAATTTCGACAGCATTCCACACTTTTTTTCTCTTCTTCTTTTGCAACCAAACATAACTATTTGTAGGCTCCCAAAATAGGGTAATAGTGAATTTCCTAAAATGTCCCCCTATAGCTTTACCCTATCCGTAGCTTTCAGCTGAAAACAGATGTCTCTGGTGGGCTCAAATGGGCCTACAATTAATACGTTGGTCAGAGTTTTTGTAGAAAATTAACTGGTTCGGTTATTGTGTTCTATCACAAGTTTACCTAAATTTGATTCGGTAAAATCCCAAATACCTTCTAAATCTTCCGAAAATTTGCTTGGGGATTCAAATCAAACTTACACATCAATGAACATTCTTATCTCGCAAAAATTAAAATTTTAAAGACCAAAATAATCCTCTTAATTGATTTAAAATATGACTCCTCAGCCTTCCTAATTGAACCGATCAATTTTTTCGACAAACTTGAGTTAGAGCATATACCAAGGACCGGTAATCAACTCGTTGATGCATTGGCAACCCTATCATATATGTACACACTGGGGGAGCAAGACGCCATTTTAGATCCAAAAGTTAGAGGACCCATCCACGTAGCTAGTATGAAGAAGGAGTAAGACAGTAAACCCTAGTACCATGCCATAAAAAGCTACATCCAAAGCAAAGAATACCCATCAGGGGCATCCGAAAGCGATAAAGGACGATTCAGACTCTTGCGCTAGGATTCTACATTGACGGATCTACTCTTTACAAACGAAACCATGATCTTACCCTCCTGCGACGCGTAGACGCTAAAGAAGCACGATACATGCTCAAGGAGGTTCACGAGGTTATTTGTGGTATTCACTCCGATGGACATGCGATGGCCCAAAAGATTTAGAGAACTGGATATTATTGGACCCATTTTGAATCCGATTGTATAGCCTATGTTCGCAAGTGTCACAAATGCTAAATATATGCGGATGAACTTCATATGTCTCCAATCTCCATGAATGTGATGTTGTTACCTTGGTCGTTCGCTGTTTGGGGCATCGACGTGAAAGGAATCATCAAACCAAATGGGTAGAGGCAACCTCATATGTCAGTATAAACAAGAGTGTTTAGTGAAATTCATCGAGAAGGAAATCATCTGTCGCTATGGACTTCTCGAGGGAATTATCACGGATAATGCCAAGAATATCAATAATAAGATGGTGTGTGAGCTATGTGAGGAGTTAAAAATCAAACACCACAACTCGGTCCCTTATAGACCAAATACGAACGGGGCCGTGGAGGCCACTAACAAAAATATCAACAAGATAGTGTAGAATATGGTTGTCACATACCGAGATTGGCATGAGATGTTACCGTTCGCACTACACGGATACCACACCTCCATTAGGGCTTCAACATGGACAACGCCTTACCAGTTGGTGTACGAAATATAAGTCGTACTCCCCATGGAAGTGGAAATTCCTTCGCTCATAATATTGATGGAGGCAAAGCTAGATGAAGCTTAGTGGATACAAGCTCGAGATGACCAGCTGAACCTAATTGAGGAAAATAGGTTGGCCGCGGTCCATCACGGTCATTTATATGAAAGACGATTAGTAAGGGCCTTTGAAAGGAAAGTTAAGCCCAGGAAATTCCGAGAGGGTGAGATGGTAATTAAGACCATACCCCTAAAACAGGGAGATCGTAGAGGAAAGTGGACCCCCCAATAGACCGTTTGTGGTCAATCGGGCGTTCTTAGGAGGCACCCTTATATTAATGAACGCCGATGGGGAGGAACTGCCCAATCCCGTTAACTCGGACAGAATGAAGAAATACTATGCTTAAGCAAGTTTCCCCGGGGTTTGCATTACGCTTACTGAGTTATGCTCTGAAGTTAATGAGAATTCTTATCATTCTGTCCCCGTGTTTGTGGCTTGTTAAATGTTTAAAAGATGGAATAGAAAACCCTTTAACTGTTCTTGACTAAGTAGATATAGAGGTTTCCCGTTTTTAAAATGAGTAGAGTCAAAGGAATTTTTCTCAAAAAAATCGAAGACAAATGTTTATTGAGAAATGCGCAAAGTCTTTAAAATTTTTGAAAAAAAAGAAATAACTACTTTCCACCGCTAGCCCGAGATGGCAAGAGGCTCTCCGACAGGCACATAATCTGGGCAAATAATCATAACCAGACCTATCATCTATTAACAAGGCTACAAAGTCATGATTGGGGCAAGTAAAAGAGAAGCACATCATCAAAATAAGATGTAAACCAAGGATCGAAAGTGTGTCGAAACAACCAAGTCATCAGTGAACGAAAGTAGACGGCTTTTCCCATGTCCATATTTTTATGATTGATTTTCAAAACCCGTGCATTGGTTTCAAAAAAATTTATTGGCCTCCATACATATCATTCTTTACACTCGGTGCCCGGTTAAAAATGAACTCATGTGTAGCATCGAGTAGTGCTCCGACATCATCTGGGACATATCATAATAAGTAGTAACCACAATTCCGGGGCAGATAAAGTGGTCAGAATAAAAAGGAGAAGACGATAGTACACAAAAGGAGGGGGGCCAAGCCACCAAATCTCCACATCTCGCCAAGTGTCAACACTAGAGCAAAATAGGGAAAGGGGATGTGATCTCTCCTTTCCAAAAGTCGTTGGAATCGTTCGGGAAGCGGTGTGACGCGACATGTCGATTTTGGGTGATCCAATGCTCGCATAATTGTCTCATGACCAAATAAAGTATGTAGATGAAAGGTAAAGTTTACCTGAAATAGACCCGTGACCGAATAAAAGGGGAAGGGAGTTGATTCCCCACCATCATGGTCGGTGGCCAACAAGGAAAACAAGAGGCAGCATGCCCACCCCCTTTGTCGATCAAAACGTAGGTGACTATCAGAAATGATCTCAGCATCATCGTTAATGAGGGGAGAGATTTTATTCCATCTTTGAAATATTATAGTTTCTCAAAAGGAAAGAGCGGGATGCAAGGAGAATACATGACAAGCAGGAAGGGTACGTGAGCAGGAAATAAAAAAGACAATCCATACCTCGACCATTCATCTGACGGTAGAGGGGTAGCCGATCATCTTTGGTAGTTTCTTTCAGCCTCCTCAACATGTTGTTGGAGAGCCGTTAGCTGAGTGAGCATAAATAGGAGTCCGAGGATTCCAAAAACCACAATCAATACCCACTCTGAACAGTCTGTCATTTTCGTAGGTGAAGAAGAGTATAGTGTAAATAAGGAGACTAAAAGAATAAAGATGGTTTTATAGGGAAGGGAGCCCCTCTATGGCTTATTCATATTTCCCCTCCAGTGCCTATGATGGGTAAATAAAGATCGAGATAGGATCCCGACACAAGCCATTCATCCCAATGGACCTCCAAGAAATGAAAAACAAATTTTATTTTATTCCAACAACTTCATCATCTCAAGATACAAACGAACTCAAAACAAGGTATGAAAAGCAAAATATATTGGAAAATGCAAAGTAATAACACTTAAGAGTAACAGGAACAGAGGCTTCATTCCCAACTGTCAGCGAGTTGCTTGACTAGGAGAACCATATTCAGAAAACAAGAAGCAAAGATACATGTGAGCCAGATCCATAGGATACATTTGGCCATGTCTATGGAATAATGGTGCCGAAAGGTTTGGGTGAAAGATATCTTCAATCTTATAGAAATTTTAAAGAAAAGAAAGAGAAGGGGATAATTGGGAGGCGTGAATAGGCTAAAGGAAAGGAAAGGTGGGATTTTATAGGAAAAGCATCGGCAAAAATGGATTTAACGAGAAAAGAGAGAAATGTACGGGTAATATATTGTCAGACCACTGGAATGCTCCACTAGCACAACATACCCCTACTATTATTCTCGGATTGAGGAAGGACAATGCTCGTCTTTCAACCCTCATAATAATGTTTCAATATAAAAATGATGGAGGATGTGCGAATCAAGAGGATCGTTACCCCAGGGATGCTAAGTTGAGGGAACTAATGAGCATGAAAAGCCCAATCTCAGGGAGAACAATCAGAAAAGAAAAATTAACCCCACACCTTCAAGAGTCCTCAAAAACAAACCCCCGCTCTTCGTCCCATGCAAGTTTTCATCATGAGACAAGTGAACCAAAATAGGGGAGAGTGAGTCGCAATTCAACCAAGGGTTAAGGACGATGACAACTTATCCCTTATACCGCGAGAGACACCCCCAGATTGAGGACAGGAGAAATCTAATATATTCCAAAAAATTGAGGCAATATCCTCAAGCTTCTTAGCTTGAGCCAAAACAACGCCATGCAGTCCAACCATTTCGAGGGAAAACTTAGATGCAACTCTATCCGAAAATAAGTCAGATCTAAGAAAGTTGCCATAGAGTCTTTTCCTGTCAACAAGCACGGGCCACTCACAGTAATAGCAATCTAAGCCATACTGCGATTAACAACGTTCATGGTTAGGGCATAATAACCCTGACAAAAGGAACCAAGACCGAATGGAAAGGCAAAAGAAAATGAATATACTTCTCATTGTTGGCACTTGAGGAAGACCCTGAGCCTTCCATTACTCAAGCCGTGCAGCGTACGCTCGACTTCTCAACCAAAAATTATCAAGGACGTTTTAACTCCCCATATCATGTATATTACCTTTATGGTTCATATTGTGACACGGTTATAATTAATTGTTGAGGATTTCATGCCTAACCCTAGGATAAAATGATCTTCAAAGAATTTCAACCATTTTATGGGCTATAGATGGAAAACTAAAAATCATTTCAAGAATTTCTGCTGTTTTTTCGGGCTATAAACGGAATACCCCAAATTATATTCAAAGAATTTCTACCGTTTTTTCGGGCTATAAACGGGATACCCAAAATCATTTCAAAGAATTTATGCCTTTTCCGGGCTATAAACATAATATCCGAAATTATCTTCAAAGAATTTCTACCATTTTTTCGGGCTATAGTTGGAAAGCCAAAATTCATTTCAAGAACTTTTTCCGTTTATCAGGCTATAAACGGAATACCCAAAAATTATCTCAAAAGAATTTCAACCGTTTTTTCAAACTATATACGGAATATAAAAAATTATCTCAAAGAATTCAGCTGTTTTTCGGGCTTTATATGGAATACCCTATTATGTTCGCCTATGTCTAGGCCCAAAATTATTTCCAAACAGCTTTTCATCATGTATGCAGACGTTAAACGAATTCAGGTGTTTTTCGAGCTTTAAGCGGAGTACCCCATGAATTTTGTCGTGTATTCGGACGTTAAACGAATTAAACTGTTTTTCGAGCCTTAAATGGAGTACCCTATTATTTTCGCCTATGTCTAGGCCCAAAATTAGTTTCAAATGGACTTTGGTCCTTTATTCGGACGAACGAATTCAGCTATTTTCCAGGATTTAAACGGAGTATCCTATTATTTTCCCCAATGTCTAGGCCCAAAATTACTTTCAGAAATAGATTTTCGGCATGTATTCTGACGTCAAACGAGTCCAATTGTTTTCCGGGCTTTAAACGGAGTACCCTATTATTTTATCCAATGTCTAGGCCCAAAAATTATTTTCAATAGAATTTTCGTCATGTATTCGGACATTAAGCGAATTAAACTGTTTTTCGGGCTTTAAACGGAGTACCCTATTATTTTCACCTATGTCTACGCCAAAAAAAATTATTTTCAAGTGGATGATCGTCTTGTCTCCGGACGTTAAAGGGAATTCTGCCTTTGTCTCCTGGCTATAAATGGATGACACTTGTTTGATATCGGCCATTCCGAAAATGGTACACTTTTTACATTTGCCTCACCTTTGCGTTAGCATTACGGTAATGCAAACGGGGCAGCTATGGTTACAGGTTTTCATCCGGGCCCGATATAAATTATGTTATTATTTATTTAACGGTTTGGAGCCCATTTTGTGGTCCAATAGATTGTTAAGGTAGATCGAGAAAGTGGAGTTTAAGTGTTTCAAATAGGGATGAGGATGATAGAATTAGACCCCAGAATTTAAGTGCAATTTCGGCTGAATTTGGGACAAGTTTGATCAACTAGGTGACTTATCCAGTTCGAACTCATCATTGGAATTTAGCCTAGTTTAGGAAAATCGATGAAATTGTCAAGTATAATATCGGGTTTAGTTAGTCTAATTACCTAGACCACTCATAAGTGTCTAAGGAGAAAATTCATGATTTAATTGTGATCCAATTAAGTTGATTGCCAGGCAGATTTAGGTGTCATTAGATGTGAAAAGATGACTTTGCCCCTGAGCATTTATTGTCAGGCTTACTAGTCAAGCTCGGTTCGGTTCAGACCTAAATCGGTTGGGTCAACAGTTGTAGTTAGGCCAACTGGTCAAACTCAAGTTTGTCAAAAAAATTAATCGGGTCAATTAGGAAGGCTGAGGGCTCAGATTTTAAATCAATTAGAGGATTATTTTGGTCTTTTAAAAATTCAATTGTTTCGAGATAAGAATGTTCATTGATGTGTAAGTTTGATTCAATCCCCAAGCAAATTTTCGGAAGATTTAGAAGGTATTTAGGATTTTATCGAATCAAATTTAGGTAAAATTGTGATTGAACTCAGTAATCGAACCGGTTAATTTTCCCCAAAATCTAACACACGTATTAATTGCAGGCCCATTTGGGCCCACCAGAGACATCTGTTTACAGCTCAAAGCTACGGATAGGGTAAAGCTATAGGGGAACATTTTAGGAAATTCACTATTACCCTATTTTGGGAGCCTACAAATAGCTATGTTTGGTGTCAAAAGAAGAAGAGAAAAAAGTGTGGAATGCTTTCGAAATTCCAGGATAGTCGGTACAAAAATAACGAAATCAATCAGAAGCAAGAGAAAAGAAACCGAAAAATGATCTAATTAGGTAATAAACCCAAAAGCAAACTCAAACATTGCTTAAACCCTACTCTCGAAATCAGTCACAAACCTCTACTCACTCAAACCTCAATCTCACTTAACTACACTCAAGCCCCACAATCACTTTGAAAATATATAATAAAATCTTTTTTAAATCAAGGACATACTCTATAACATCTCGACCATTTTCCAACAAGATATTGTCAGCTTTGGGCATAGGCCCTCACAAATTTGGTTATGGGTGCATCATGGTAACTTCTTTGGAGGTCACCCATCTGTAGTCCTCCCATCCAAGCACATTGAACTTCAGAGTTCTTACCAGAACTCCTTCATTTCATCCCAAAAATGTGTCTTGTTAGTTAAGTACGGATCGTTCCTTATAGCCCTTGGATCCCTCATGAGCTTTGTTGATGTTGGATTTGCAAAATATGTTACATTACACCCCCTTAGGGACTCAACATTCTCGGTGAGGTTTGCCCCACCACCGATTAAGAGGGACCTTGAGAGGCTCATATATCAATAGTAACATCTTGACCTTTTTCCAAAAAGATATTGTTCGCTTTGGTCCTATGTTCTCATGTATTTACTTTTGGGTGCATCACGATGATTTCTAGGAGGTCACCCATTTGACATTGTCTACACACAAAAAAAAATTATGCCACATTGGTTAACTTTAAGGATTTAACCCCCTTTATTTGGCCGCGTTAAGAGTTTTAATTAATTATGATTTCATTGGGTCTTTGATCGGTCCTTTTTAAGCCCATTACCATGTTTATCTCTCACGTTGACCTCTCGCCTCGATATCACTCACGGCCGCACCATTACCATTCATTGTTGCCGCGTCGCTACCATTCATAGCCGTCATATCGCCATCGAACATGAAATGTGTCCATAATTCGTGCACCACTCTTGGTCATGATGACACCACTGCTGACACCTCACGCTGGCACCTTCTGTCAACACTGACACCTCCTGTTGGCACCTTTTGTCAAAACTTACACACCTGTAGTACGTCTAAAAAATAATCCTAAATATCAAAGTAATTAGATTCCTTTCCCTAGGGTCTCAAAGATGTGTTCTACTGAAAGTGGTGAAAAACAAATCAGTTTATCAGGTTTTGTGGTTTAGGTGCCACACTTATCAAATTACCAATCAAAGTAAATATTAAAAGGAATGAAATAAAAAATTGCAAGACTACACGAATAAGGGTTTTAACCAGATTGGATGAAATGACTCGGATTTCAAATCCCCATAGGCTATCGAAATAAACGAACAATATTCAACTTCTTCGATTGATGCAAAACACGATGAATACAATTCACCGTTCTAACTCTTCTCCACTCAAGTTACGGTCTATGGGGACTGCTAACGCACTACCAGTTCTAGTATCTTAGACTGTTCTATCGAGACGAGATCTGAAATCTATACGGCAATTTATTGGTTTAGAATTGCACTTGCGACATAATAGCCTAATCAGTCCTTTCTAAGGGTTAACGACTAATCTAGCTAATTAATTTTGACATTCTAAGATACATATGTTGTTTCAAGCCTATGTGAATCTAACAATATACTATTCGAGTTGATCAGACAAGAATAAGAACATAAACGAAATTAAACATAAACTGAAATCCATCTAATTCGCGTAAATCGTCAAAGTCAAATAATCATTCGTTCATAAGAAATTTCCTAGGGTTCATCTATTCTAGGCAGAAAGGGGTGTAGCTACTCATGGTCACGAAGATTGAAAATCAACAAAAGAAACCATCGAAACTAGGTTTACAAGAAGAAATCTCAAAAACCTAATTCTGCCGATTTCCGTCAAAGAAATTTGACTTGCAATTCTTTATATATCGTTGCGAATCCAAGGTCATCAAAGTTGAGGTCTTCTTGTCGCTCCAAGTCTCTAAACTTGGCTCTCATTTTCATCCAAAAGGGTTTATTCTGAAAGAATGAATGAATCGGTCTTTTATAGGAGAGAAATCCTAAAACTCTAACGGTCGTCGTAATATGCACTGAAGCCACCGCAATGTGAGCCGCACATTATGACCGACCTTTGTCGCATATTATGTTGAAACACAAAATCACTCTCGATTTTTGGTGTAATATGCGTTGTAGACGGGTCTAATGTGTGATGCACATTACACCTGTCTTAGGCGCATATTACACCTATCTTCAGCACTCGGTCTATTCTTCATCTTTCCAATTTTTCCATATCATCCATGCACGTTGTATTGTTTCGATTAATGCCTCGTCATTGTTATGTACCTCAAATCTACAAAAAATACTCCAAAACGACATCAAATGGACCCTGAACGGGTCCAAGACACTAAATCGAGATAGAAGCTAGAAATGCATGAAACACCCTAGACTTCTACCCAAACCTATACAATTATGCATGAAATATCGCTTAAATAAGGGCGATGAACGCGGTGAATTGAACGTCATTAAACACCTCTCGCTAAAAAGTATATTTCAACCCTTCTCATAGTGTAGATGTAGATGTAGTTCATTTAAGAGCTCTCTAAGAACCTCGATTAGACCAATTGAGTTGCCTTTACTAAATTGTAAGAGTTTGTTTTCTCTTATATTAAACGGTTTAATGTAACACGGTAGGTAAATTCCACATCGATAAAGCGCGAGAGAGATCCATGGGCTATAAGGAACACTCCGTTTGTAAATAACAAGATATACTTTTGGGGTGAAATGGAGGAGTTCTTGTAAGAACTCTGAAGTTAAACGTGCTAGGGTGGGAGCAACGCTATTTCTGGCAGGACAATTTTTATGTTTGAACATAATGTGTTCGTTGACTTCTTAAATATGGATTAATTACATAGTCCACTCCTATTCAAAAATGTTTGAACAAAGGTTTTCAATGTCTATGATGGCTATCTACTTTATCTACTGCTACTTCTATGAAGGTTTTGAGATAGCTCCAAACTAAATCTACTACTACGCCTATCGAGATTCTTAGAGAGCTCTTGAATTAAAAGTTACATCTACACTTATGGCTACTAAAAAAGTAAAGGTGAGCATGTCACTCACTTCATTCATATAAGAGCGCTAGATGATAACTAAATTGTATGAAGTTTACTAAGGTTATTTTGGGAATTTCCGAATAGAAAATTTGTAACTGTATTCTGATTTCAGCTCTCATCGCCATCAACATTACCACGTAGCAGCCAGCTCCCCACCATCGTTCGAAAGCTTGATCTCTTCCCACCATCAGCTTCCATAGTGACTAGGGCAGTGACAAAGACCTCCTCCTTTACAAAATCGGGTACTTTGCCGTCATCAGTGGCTTCGAGCTCAGACGAAGATGGGGAAGGCGAAGGTGGAGACGATGATGTCAACACCAAAGATGAGTTTTTGTTTCCACATAAACGAACTAGCTCATTCTGGTTAATGTACTGAACCTCTAATCGCTTGGAAAATCGATCAATTTTTGCAAGTTCCAGGTTCTGGGAATCAACTCCAGTGTGAAGTGGCGCCGGCATCCCCAAGCGCTCCAAATCCTGCCGTTTACTTTGGTATTTTGACTAGTTATAAACACTTTCAAGTCGGGTAATTAGTTACATATTAAGATCTAAAAAGGCAGGGGCTATTACCGTTGCTTACTATTCAGCAGTAACATAGACACATATCCCTTCACCCAATTGAATCGTAAATGCTATTTTTGTTTTCAATGAAAATAGGATGCTATTTAGTTAGTTTTAAAAGTTGTTGGGGTAGTAAATTAAAAAAGTAAAATAGAAGACAGGGAGAGGAGAGATTATTTCCTTCGATTCTTTCTCTTTCTTTTAAATCTCACACAATTTGATTTTTTATATATAATCATTTAGAAAGTACTCAAAACATGATTTTTCATACATTAATGTTGTTCTTTTTAATTTTATAATTCTAATAACATTAATTTTGATATATTTTATTCAATTTTGTTTTTATGTATTATATCGATATTATAAGATATTACAATTTCATAAAAATTGGAGTACATTCATATAATAACGATATTTTACCCATGTTATAACATCGTCATGAGAGAATGAAAGATATTAATGTCATAACACTAATGCAACAACGAAAAAACAATATTTTTATACCTAATTTGATAAATAAATCTATACAAAAACTCTTAACCTTTTGTTTTCCTAATAACATTAGGGTCAAACAATGGGTAAGGGATATGGATATAGGTATCATGTATACCCAATACCCATTCAATTATCATCCATACACCCGACATGTTGACCAATTATCTTACTTGATGCATCAACTAGATGGTCACATGTATCTAGAAATCAAGAGTTTGCAAGATTACTAGCTCAGCTATTTTGGTTATGAGCATATTTTCACGATTATCCAATAACAAAAATGCGTCATTGAGAACCAATATATTATTGTGAACATGTCATTTACATGCACAACACAAATATGTATTACGCCAAGAAATTATCATGAACTCCTCCATTATATTTGGTTTTTGGGTCCAAACCACACATTGCCCATCAATGTATATATGGATATACATATATGAATTGCTCTACCAAATTTTATTATGATGGGTTCTCAACGTAGATAGAGAAGTTATTTTGATTACGAGTTCATCGATGGTAAAATATCGCATCGTTGTCATGAGATTTTGATGACTCGTTGGAGGTCTAAATTCAAACTTCCCAACATTAGAGGAAGAAACTAAAGGTTGGCCAAGAAATTAGATGAATGATTATCATTTCGATCCTCGCACTAAAAAATACGAACTTGAAGTTCAAAAGTATAATTCATCACTAAAGTTGAATTCATCAACTACCAGACGCTTTTAACGACCCAAATAGAGTAAAGCTCTCATGTGCCAACTACAAATGCTCCAATAAATGTGATGTCGATACAGGGTAATCCTTATTAGAAATGTGTCTGAAACATGCATGACGCATTATAGACCACTTGGTTCCAAAGAAACAAATCCTCAAAAGTGGAATGGAGCTATATATCAAGATGGTCAAATTGAGGTTAAGATTATTTAAGGAATGCCACCAAGAGAAACAAATAATGTGCTCAAGAAGAGTCTCAGGTACCTGAAAGATATGAATATATATATATATCTTAATTATCTATATCTTGGATGAAAAATACTGGAACCCCAATGAAGTCAACGTCGGCGAAATTTTTGCGTATAGTACAACGGTAAATATGATAGTTGAAAATGAGGATTCATGAGCCAAAATGCATGCAAAGAAAGAAATGATTGGCTGAATAATTTTAATTTGAGGTAAATTCAAATTCCTAAGAGAAATGAAAAGTTTTAAGACATCAAGTCTTTATACATTGAGATGTAAAGTATGAGTATGAGAAGTTATGAAACATCTCATTTTTGAAAGGTTTTGTACAACAAACCTATAATATTTTGATTACGAGAAAATATATTCTCATTTGGTGAATGCAACTATTTTTTATTCAATTAGTCTGGCAATTTGTAAAGGGAAAGAGTTTGCCTCTAATATATGTCATTGCAACCTATATGTATGGTTTGCCTAATACGAATACACGTGTGTATATGAAATTTCCTCGATGATTTATTTCGCTATAAGCGAACAATTCATGTTCATGTAAATAGTATTCAAAATATATCCAATTGGCGTCATATGAATTGAATGATTGAGAGAAGTGGTCCATTTAGGATATCATACATTTCTTTTCCATGTGAATTTTGAATGATGAAAAATCATCTTTGTCATATTTTATGGTTTTGAAATTCTTACAATAATTTCTTACTTTATTTTGTATTTAAAATATATTTCTTTTGTATATAAGACTTTAAATGTCACCTTCATCTTTTGTTATATAGATGACACACACTTTACTGAGACTCCTAAAGAGTTTCTCAAAGCAATATACTATTTGATTAGCTAGAGAGTTCGAGATGAAAGAATTGGAAGATTACCACTAACTTGCCAACTGTGCATCTCTCTCGACCATGATTTTCGTATATCATCAATGATATACTAATTATATCCAACAAGAAGTCATATGGATACAAAAAGTAAGTATAATATTTATTATATATAACTTATGTCATAATTGAATGCTCTATTATGTTCCCTATCTTTTATTCTTTGTTGCATGCTCTACTCCTCCTTAGCACACTAAATCTGAAAGTATCATAAAAAGTTATAGTGCCTTGTCGTTTTATTTCACATATTCTCGCTATATGTTAAATTATTATATTAATTTTTATTTTTTATCTCTTTTTTTTACATGACGATTTCGGGCATCGTATAAATAGATAGGTCCAGTGATGAATTCACTGAGGCCTATTATAGGAGGATCACACCTCGCACGATGAGAGGCTCCATCAAGTTTTTGTTGTAAGTTTATTAATTAATTATTATGTGTTTGATTTTTAATTTGTAGACTTTAAAATAAAGGCTATCATAAATCATGGGGTCAAATATGGGTTTGAGATAGTTATGTAGTTCTTTTTTGGTTTGGTCTTTATTTTTCTTGGGATCATTGTTGACATCATATGAGTAATTAATTTTATTTGAGCCGATATATGTATAATTATTATTGAATTACTATATATGTTAAATTTTATTTTTATTGGTTTTTAGCATGACAATTTGGACCATCGTAGATGGAATATGCATCATTGTGTTGACGTAACCGTTGCCCACAAGTCTGGCTAGCGGCCCCTACGAAATAGGTCGAAAGGATGGAGATGCTTGGTGACGAGGCCCTCGATGAGTTTTTGTAGTTAGTAGAGGAGCATATTATAGTGTTGGGCATCTCGGCGTCTTCTAGCCCACCATCCTCCTCAGGTCTGAATCAGTGGCACATCCACTTGCTCTTTTGTGACCTCATATTGCCGACAACTGCCAGTGATGGTCAATTTTTGTCGCAATAAGTATCAGAGTCGAATTTTTTATCTTTGGTGACCAATTTACTAGTGGCGGATAATTTGTGAAACTAATTTTTGTAGGAGAGTTTTTGAAAGAAACTATAATTTTAGATTTTCAAAACATCCACTAGATGGGAGGATTGCGATGGACCAACAACTAGCAATGAGAGGGCTTGCGAGTACCACACTATGTATGCTGCAAGCGACGGAGGTGGATTTCCGACGACTGGCGGCGATTACGCGGAGAAGCCGAGATAGAGTGAAAGAATAAAATATATATATATAATTGTGCCCATAAATTTTTGGGTCTATATTTCTGGAAAACTTTTACTAAAAATCTGTTGACCGACTTAGTTGTGTCATCCGGAACTTTGCTAGGATGTAGATGTTAGACATTGAAGATATGAGAATCGATTGAGTTGAATACGCAGGATATAACGTGGTTTTCGATCAGTGTGATCGACTAGTCCACGGAGAAATAAAAAAGTTTGTACTAAGAATCAGGGGAGGAAGAAGAAGAAGTCTTATAGATCACATGACTACTTCTAAGCTTATATAGCCTAAGTTAGGGTAAACTATCTTGGTAACTAAACTACTTCTATACAAACTGAGCCCAATGGGCTGAATACATGAGCTTAACATCCCCTTCAAATTGATGATGGTTACGCATTATCAATTTTCTCGACAAAAACCAGTGTTGGCTAGTAGGAACAACTTTGGTAAAGATAGCATCAAGCTGGCCTTCTAATGTCACGTAGAAGAGTCAGACCTCCCCAGATGTAACTAAGTCTCAGATATAATGAACATGTGTCTCAATATGTTTGGTCTGGTCATGAAGTACATGATTGATAGAAGTCTGAATAACACTTGTCTTATCACCAAAAAGCTGAACTAGAGTAGAAATATGAACCCTAAGATCCTGAAGCAAACGCCAAATCAAAACCACTTCAGAACATACGTCAAACATAGATTGACATTCAGCTTCAGACTTGGAAACTTTATCTTGTTTCTTGCAGCGTCAGAAAAAAAAAGGCATCACGAAATTGAACAAACCAACCGACATAGAGTGACGTGTATCAATACACCCAGCTTAGTCGGCATCCGCATAGGCTCAGAGAGTAAGATTACCAATGCAAGGGAAAAACATACCACTAGATTTCGTCCCATTCAAATATCGAAGAGTGCGAGTAACAACAGTCTGGTGAGCAGTACGTGGGTGAGCCATGAATTGACTAACGACCTGAACAACATAAGCTATATGTGCACGGATGGCAGCAAGATAAATCAAACTCTCCACAAGCTTCCGATAGAGAGTAGGATCAAGGACCAATTCACCACTATCTTTGCCAAGGTTGAGATTGACTTCCATTGGAGTACAGCTTGGCTTGCAGTTAGAAATGTAAGATGGAGTAAGAAAATCTACAATATATTCTTTATTGATTAATGAAAATACCAGTAGACTATCGATGAACCTGAATTCCAAGAAATTATGAGAGCTGGCCGATATCTTTAAGTTTGAAATGGTGACTCATAATTTTACGAATACTATCAATGTCACTCACGTCACTCACAGTAAGTATCATATCATCAACGTAGATAAGTAAAACTATGATGCCAGCTGCAGTCGTGCGAGTAAAAAGAGAAGGATCGTTGCGACTTTGACGAAATCCAGACTGAAGGATGAGTTGTTGAAATGTCTCAAACCATACATGTGGAGCTTATTCCAGACCATAATGAGAGCGACGAAGCAAGAAAATAAATTAGGAGAAACATTTGTATAACCAAGCGGACACTCCATGTACACTGTTTGCTTTAGATTCCCATGTAGAAAGGCGTTTTAACTTCAAGCTGATAACGTGGCCAATTAGCCCGTGCAGCTTGAGCAAGAAGAACCGAAACTGTCTGCATCTTTGCAACGGGAGCGAAAGTCTTGTTATAATCATTCCATACTCCTGTTGATTACCTTGCGCAACAACACGGGCTTTATATAGATCAAGTGTGCCATATGGATTAAATTTAGTAGTATAAACCCATCGTGAACCGAGAACATAAGCTTCAGTGGGTCTAGGGACAATATCCCATGTATGATTCTCATCAAGAGCATCCGTCTCGGTCTTCACAGCAGCGTTCCATTGTGGGTGTTCCTTGGCTTGACGGTAAGAGGTGGAAATAGGGACACTACTGGTAGTGGCATATGTGAGATAATTGATATATCGGGAAGGTAGGAGGCCTGAGTTGGACGAGTGGAACGGTGTGGTTCGGTAAGAATAGACGTGGTAGGAATTTGTGCAGCAGTGGAGGTGGATTAAAAAGAGTGGATATGTTGGTCATTATTATGTCTTGGGATAGCAGTGGAGGTGGATTGGTTGGGAGTAGATATAGGTGTAGTAGTATTATGGGAGGAGGATAATTGAGGTGACGTGGGTGAGATAATGGGTGATGAAGTTGGAAAGGAAATTAATGGTGAGGGAAGAGGAAGATATGGCTATAGGGTATGTGCGAGTTGGTATATCATCAAAGAGAGGGATATGGATAGGTGTAGAGCCAGTGGTCGATTGAAGAGGTGGCTAGTGATAAGGAAATGATGTCTCTTAGAACACCACATGATAAGCTGTATAGATTAGTCGCTGCAAGAAGTCATAATATAGATACCTTTTCTGATGGTTGGTGTAGCCCAAGAAAACACAACAAACCGTTTTACCAGACAATTTAGTGTGATCTTTCTTGGGAAGGAGAACGTACCAAGCACAACCAAAGACCCAAAGCCGAGAATAATCAGGAGACCGAGAGTATAGAACCTCAAAACGAGAGATGTTAACAAGAGTAGAAGTAGGCTAGCGATTAACAAGGTGAACCACGGTGCAAATAGCTTCGACCCAAAAGTGAGATAGGACCCGAGATTGAAGCAATATCGCACAAGTAAGATGAAGAACATGGCGGTGCTTCCGTTCCACCAAACCGTTTTGTTCAGACAGATCGGGACAAGATTGTTGATATAGAATACCGTGAGTGCGATAGAAAGCATGAAGAGAAGCAGTAGTAATTTTCCCCCGGGGTCCGAGCGAACCATTCTAATTGTCTTATGAAATTGAGTTTGAACCATATTCGCAAACTCCTGTAGCATAGCAGAAAGCTCAGACTTGAGATGCAAGAAGTTGACCCAAACAAATCGAGACTTGTGATCGATAGATAGAGCAAAGTATCAAATCCATTGCGAGACGTGGTAGAACATGGCCCCCAAAGATCAGTGTGAACTAAATCAAACATATCTGAAACAGGTGTCGTAGTGTGAGAAAATGGCAATGCAACTGTCTTGGCTTCAATGCAATCAACACATTCAGGAATGGTAAAAGCCTTGGTATTAAGTGAAACTGGTACCATGAGTCTAGCTGAATCCGGGTGGCCTAATCTAGAGTTCTACAACCTCCACAAATGAGATGAACTCTCTTTAACAGCAAAAATAAAATGATTAGATAATTGCTCGTTCTTCAAGGCCACAAGAGGGCCAATATGCTCCAATATAAAATTTTATCCTTCTTTATGGCCTGTTCCTATCGTCTCATTGGTCCATGGATTCTGAACATCACAACCATCCACACCAAAAGAAATTTGACATCCATTCTAAGTAAATTGGCCAACGAAAACCAAGTTGGGAATGAGTGTAAGAACATGAAGAGTATTAGGTAAGACTAGATTGTTGGTGGAAACGGTGCCAATGGTAATCTCTAGCCATTAGCGACCACAACATGTTGACTCGAAACCGGAGTATAATCATGAAAGATTTGTGACTGTCCAGTCATATGATTAAAACAAGCGAATTGAGGAACCACTAGGGATAATTACCTGAAAGACCCAGCAAAGCAAAAGCCGAATTTAACGCTTGTGGAAGCATTCGTTGGAGAGCAGCTTGGACCCCATTATCGATAGAACTATCGGAGCCAGAAAAAGTTGAAGCAGATACAACAGAACCAGTATTGGAAGCTGATCCAGAACCAACATTCATGTCTTGCACTCAAACGGTAGAGCCTGATCTGGCATTGCGGCGACCATTACGAGCATTATTGACCATACGCTTTTGACACTCTATGATTATGTGTCCTGACTTTTTGCAATATGTGCATATATTCCTTGCGATAGTGAGAAGGGTAATGACCCAATTCTTGGCAGTGTCGACATTCAATTAATTCAAAAAATAAATAATTTAATGGCCACTTGATTTAATTCAAATTAATATGAGGTAATATTTGGTTTTATTTTTATAGTTTGATGCTCCATCCTAATTTTTTCATATATAAACATCTTAATATTAACATTGCACTTACGAATCACTTTAATTTTATGAAATGAATTTATAATTAAATGAACCTAACATTCTCCATCATTATGTTATTTCAACTTTTCTTAACGGTTAAGTTTGACATGTATGAATTTTCATTTACCAATAACATCAAATCAAAACCAACTCACCGTCTCTACTCATTAACTCAATACATGTAATTTTCATTTACCAATAACATCAAATCACAACCAACTCACCCTCTGTACTGATAAACTCAATAG
This sequence comes from Linum usitatissimum, assembly GCA_030674075.2. Taxonomy (NCBI): domain Eukaryota; kingdom Viridiplantae; phylum Streptophyta; class Magnoliopsida; order Malpighiales; family Linaceae; genus Linum; species Linum usitatissimum. The sequence goes on from JAUJYP020000657.1 coordinate 1,636,542, forward strand.
ATGTAATAGCCTGAACGTCGGTTCTCCCATTCTTGAGATCTGCTCCGCTGTTTGACATCATGGAGATGTAATCGATAGGATCTAAAACAAGAAGCCAAAAAATTATCAAACTCCAAACATCCACTGCAATAAATTGACAACTTGCCCTCACCACTCGAGACAATTCCTTGCTATTTTAGACATTCACTATTATATTTAACCTGGAATCCAATTTCAGATCTAAAATTACATACACCTAAAATCCTAAATCCCGTAGTTAAAGACGACTAGACCCCCAGCCCTCTGCAACTCTCCTCCACCCATAGCCCACCATCCGTATCTCCGGCCGCCGGTCGCCAGTCGCTTCCCCCGCCCATCGTACGTGCATTGGCCGCCAGTTCTCCCGGCCACAAGCCATAGGTCTGCACACAGCCGGATAGTGGTATGTTTGATTCGATTTAGTTTTGTTCTACGATGCTTTTAATTTATGAAATCGTGTTGTAGTTCGTTATAAGTGGTGTGTTTTGAATTATTATTTTGTAATTATAAAATTTTATAATATTTTAATATGACTTAATTGATAGTTGATTTTTTAATATAACGAGAAGCACTCATTGGAAAAAATCCTGACTTCTCCTTTGTCTTTAACATATAGTGTTTGACGATTAACATCCTCAACCTGATTACGATCCGAATTATAGAAACATGATCTCGTCAGTCTACATCAAGACCTCCCATCAGGGACGGAGCTATGTTAATAAGGGGGCCATGGCCCCTGAAAACATTGACTGTAGTGTAGTTTCAATAAATATTAATTTGTGGTTGCTGGTTCGATATTTAGATAAGGCTTTTCACAAAAATTTATTTCTTTCCTTCCATTTTTTGAACTAACGTCCTGTTTTTATTTATTTTCTATGAACTTTTGTTTTTGTTTTTTCGTGTAACCTGCCATTTATCTCCTATGCTAAATTGTTAATACGGATATTAAATTCTAAGATCTAACAATAATTATATGATCTAACACTATCAATACTGTTTCTAACTTATAGATATATAGAATGTGATATATAAAAATACGTTTACTTCATACCAAAATTTAAGCAATTCTAATGAAATTATTTTATACATATTATTTATGTATATTTATCCGGCCCCAAAAAACATAATTTCTGACTTCATCCTTGCCTCTCATAATATTCCGCTCATCATAATTATTAATATCTTCTCCCTTTCGTAATCTTCTTCCTACAGCAATGTTAACACTGTTGACGCTAACATCATCGTCATCTTGTTTAGCTTTCTTATTAGTGTTCATAAAAAACATGTCCTGCGTTCACATGAACTAATTATATGAGTTTGATCATACAGGTTTAATATACTTGAAATCATCATCATCATCATCATCATATCCTGCATGGATTACACACTACTTAATATAGTTCATTACACCAATCCAACTAATTAATACAAGTCGGCATTAATATTGTAGTTGTATAGCTGAGGATTGCTTGTTTGTCTAGCATCATCATCATACAAGATTTTATCGGGTTTTGCAATAAAAATTAAATGCCATCGCCGCCGCCGGTGAATGTGCACCGGCCCCATCGCTTGCGAGGCACAAATGGGACGACAATTTATTTGTGTCTTGACGGCAATGGGGCCGCTGTCCAGATTCGTGCAGCATTTTTTTAAAATGTAATTTAATATTTGACCTAGATTAGGGTTATAATTTATTAGTGTTTAATGATAAATCCTAAAGGAAAGTTGTTCCAAATCCTAATGACCATTTAAAACAATTATATTACACGGAAAGTTGATAGTTGATAAATCAGTTTTTTTTACAACATTAAAACTGGTTATTATTGAAAGAACACGAAGAACACTACATGGGTGGTAATTCGAGAGATTCAATCCACATAATAGATTTTAACGGGAAAGTAGTTAAGTTGACATCAAATTGATTCCGCAACCTAACACTTCTCAGTACCACAAACATCCAGTAGATCTCAGGGAACCACATCAAATAGTTCAGGACTGACACGATTGACAACAAAGAAATCTAAACGAAATGAGAAGAACATAACGAAACAATCTGACACAAAAGAAAGCAATTCAAAAGAAAAACGATCCAGCAGCACGGGAAAGCATGTTGTCGAAGATGATCCGGTCTCCACAACCCCCGAACAGCTCTATGGCGGTGGGTGGGTTGCCGAGGGCAAACCTATCTATTCCACTCGTACGTTGACCGGTGTTGTTTTGTCGATGATGTATAACCAACATTTGTGCAGAGGAGGCTTACTGTATAACCAGAGAGAGATCTCGTAAGGCTACGAGTTTGGTACCGACTTCGGTTTTTCCGATCACCAGCTCGGTTGTCGTCGAGTCGGTGTTGGCACGGTTTCGATAACGGAGGGCATGGCGGCTTCAATAGCGATGGTAGGGATTGTAAAAATGGTGATGGGGTGAGTCAGGATTTGGATCGGATGAGGGTTATATGTTGGGTGATTGGGGAAGAGGAGAGAGCTGGCGGCGGCGGCGTTGTTGTTTCGGCGGTGCAAAAATTGCACAGGGTGCGTCCCAAAGTTCTGGAAGAGAAGCAGCCTAAAAACCTTAGGCAAAATGTTGATAACTCTTAGTTAATAATAAATCACAATTAATGAGAATTATCTTCAATTTAGTATTTTTGTTATTTCAACAATATTATTCATCATTCAGACATTATATAATCGGTAAATTTCTGAATAATAAATTTAGAATTTTTGTTATTCCAACAATAAAATCTGTATAATGTTTTTATACAGATTTATTTTGACTTCGAAAATTGCAATTTTATCTGTTTTCTAAATTAGTTATAGATTTGGAAAATGTACAATATATTGTTAAATTAGTTAATATTCTGTAATGTTTTTTAATGAAATTATTTATTATTCTAAAAAATTTATATTATTTTCTTTAAATTTTTGTGAACTTGTTTATTGTTTTGATTCTGAATTTATTTGAAAAATACGTAATATATTTTCAATTTTTTTTATCTTAATTTTAGTTGCGTTGAACTAGTTATCTTAATTTTTATGTTCGAGCTAGCACAAGTCCTCGACTAATGTGCCAAGTCTTTGGTAGATGATGACAACCATCTTCTCAAACTCTTTCTCTATTATTCGGAGTGTCTTCGAATATTAGGCTCATGATGTTTAGTGATTTTGATTAATTAGACATATAAGACGAACATTTATAATAAGTATTGGTAAGTGTTACTCTAGTGAAGAATAACTTAACCATTGGATGTGCTTTTGTAGAAAATAGAAAGGTGAAGACTTGTGTTTAGGTCTTGAAGCATCTAAAGTTGTTGCTGGGCTAGCGCAAACCGATGTGTTTGTACAAATAAGGAGAGAGGATTAGTTGTTGCCCTAAGCAAGATTTTTCCTGATTCAAAGCATTTATTGTGCGTATAGTACATGAAAAAGAATATTGAAGCGAAGCCGTTGTAGTTGAAGACTAATAAAGAAGACGATGAGGTTTTCATAAGATGTCATATCAATAATGTACTTAATTAACTAGGTATTTTGTAATTTATAACTAGTTATTTTGTTTGTTTATAGGTAGTATCCTGTTCGGGTAAAACTAATTATTCTACCCATTCATAACTAGTTGTTCAATTTTGTTGTGACTAGTTATTATACTTTTGAGTAATTAGTTATTTTATTCGTGTATAGCTAATTCTTCTGTTTGTAAATAGCTAATTATTTTGTCGGTTTATGACTAGTTATTCTGTTTGTAAATAACTAATAATTCTGTTTGTTAATGACTAGTTATTTTGGTGTTTTTATAACAAATTACTCTATCTGTTTATAACTAATTATTATGTAAACTAGGTTCATGGATATGCGTATGGAAAGTTTCATAGGAAAGTGAGCTTATGGGCGATCGATTTGTTGCACGCGGACGGAGAAAGGACATATGTATGTAGATGATTCGATGTGATATCGAAAACACATAATATTTCAGGTAGTTTTATAAAATTTTAAAAACCTTTCATAAATAGTTTTATAAAATAGTCTTTAGTTTCACAATAATAGCTAATTTAAAAAAACTGAAATGAATAAGTGTAAATATAATTTTTGAAAATTACGGAAATTATATAAAAATTTTTGGAAAACAGAATTATATAAACTTAAAAAAAATTAAAGAGCTTACAACATTTAAGTGAAAAAGTAATGGATCGTTTGGGTAGATGATTTAAAATAAAAGAGATTTAAAATAGTTAGAGATTTAAAACAGATGAGATTTGAATGAGATTTTCTATTTTTGAAATAAACCGTTTGGATGGGTGATAGTGTGTGATTTTGAATGCGGTAATTGCAGAAAGAGAAATATAAAAAAAAATGAAAAAAAAATGAATAATTTTTGGTAAAATTCTCAAATCTCCCATTTCTTTCTCAAAATTTTTACCTTCCAAATCACTCATGAAATTATGTCCGAACCAACAAACTAATTTTAAATCTCCTAAAATCTCTTTTTTTGTAATAATATCATAATATCCAAAAAATTTATATCTAAGATCCTGTAAAAAATTAAATTACTATTAAGGATAATCTTAATTGATATAAATTATATTTTCTGAATCTTAAAATGAGGGTTTCTATTAAAAAATATTAAATGTTAATTAAACATATTTTCCCTTGTAACAATCATCTTCTTCCATCTGCGGACACCATCTTCATCAATCACCGGCTGTCGAAACAGTTCCATTTTATTGATAAAAACTCGGCGTGTTATACAACTTCTACTGCACACAAAAGGACGGCGGCAACATCGCTGTCGAGCCCATAGGAGTTCTCGACCAGTTTGGGTCTTGCCGGCGACGTGAGCGGAGTCTGATTCATGAATATAACAATAATTGCGGCAATACACACAATGAAGTAAAGAACTTAAACTTGAGATAAAGTACAAATAATTTCAGACACAAAAAATTAATTTACGACGTCTGAATATCAAAAGACACAAATAAAAAGTTGCTTATACCTCATACTTATTGGAATTAACACTAGTGGTCATTGAGTAATTTAATTTTAGACTAATTAGAAAAACGTGAAAAAAAATTATGGACGGATCAAATTCGATCTGAGCAACGGGCGGCTCAAATCAATTTAGATAAGTGGGATTATGCGGTATATCGGGTTTGTATCAAAGACTTTTCATTATAATTAATATGAGGTCATGTTTAGTTTTATTTTTTTTTGGTTTGAAATTTGATGTTAGTTTCTTCACATGTGAACATCTAAATATTAACATTACACTTACAAATCATTTTAATTTTGTAACTTGAATTTATGGGTGGATGAACTAATATCATCCATTATTATTTCAAAAACAATTCCTCAGCTTACGAAACTTCTGACCTTCATTGATAACAACTTATCAAGTAGAATTGGCCACAATAGTGTTATTATGAACATTCATTTGAGCAGTACTCAGTTTAGCCTCAGCTTTCTTAACATGCTCATGAAGAGCCGAGCAAAGCTCCCTGTTAAAAGTTTTCAATTCCTTCTTAACAATACCGAGATTACAGTAACATGATTCCATACGTCTTCATCAAGAACTGATGCTTATGAGTCCTGTCCATTATGAGTCCTGTCCAGCACCGTGATCACTTGGGGCGAAATGGAATCGAGCCCGTTCCACTTAAAGCTCCTCTTCAAATCAGACATCATCTACGAGCTGTAAATGCTATCATCCATAAACTTATGCTTTCCTTGCTGCATGTAAGTGGGGCATTATAAACGCAACAATTGGTTACTGAATTTGTTTTTTATTCATTTTACTTTATTATATCTTGATTTTTCGTTATCAAACATGAGATGGAACTAGAGGCGGGCAAGCATGATACTGCGACATGAGCTATGATTATGTGAAGAACCTTAAAAATTAATTGGAATTTAAGAATCCTAATAGCCTGTATCGGTTTTCTGGTGTGTCGATAGCTTTTTTTCTTTGTCTACTTGTTGTAGTTACAGGGACAATGAGACTTGATGGTAAGGTCTCTTTTTGCTTTGATTTGCTCGGTTCTTTGGTTGTCTTTTGTTGGATGGCTGTGTTTATGGAGCTGTTCTTCTAGCTATTTTTTGGCATCAGTTTTGGGTGTATGATTTGCAGTAGATGTTGTAGAAGCTTGCATTCTGAAGTTAGTTGTGTTTCCATATCTTTTTGATTTGTTAGAATAATTGGTTTGTTACAATTGTGTATTTTACTTATTTTCCTTAATTTTTTATACTTACCTTTGATTCGTCACTAATTTTCCGACTATAGAGTAGTTGTTTTTTAGTGACAATAAGTTCTCTTAGGTACACATGAATCTTTTTTTTCGGTGAGCTCTATTTCATAGGCTATTTCATGTTTATTTCATGTTTTGCGTGGGTTGTCCCTTTTTCCTTATCTGTTTAGCTTCTGCATGTAATAGCTATGTTACGTTATTTTTATGCAGTTGAGGATGGACAATGAAAGCCCATAACACTACAACAAAATACAGGCGGTTGGTCGCAGGCAACTGGTCCTGCAACCGATTTCGTCGCAGGCAGGGCTGGGTATATCGCAGGCGCAGCTAATCGCCATAAACTTGTCGCAGGCTGGCTGCGATCAGGCCATGACGGCGACAACGTTGTCGCTGGCCGACTGCAACTAACGCTGGCATGCGACAAAGCTAGTCGCGGGCGCCCGCGACAAACATATTCGCGCCAACGGTAACATTTAAACATTGTCATGTGCTGCCCGTGACAAAGCAATGCTTCAACAAAGCTTTGTCGCAGTCGGCCCACAACAAAGTCTGCTGCCCGCGGCTAAGCTATCAAATGACTATCCTTCAGCCGATCCTCCCTCCTCATTCCACACACTTTCTCCTCTCATCCTCTCTGAAAAGCCTCTCAACCTCTCATCTCTTGTTCTTTGGTTTTGTCTCTGATCGTCGCTGCCGCCACCATTTTTTTGTCATAATTGATCCCGAAATGTTGTCATTGAAACATTGGCCCTCCGTGAAGCCATTATCTGGGATATTGAGCAAAACATACAAGAATCGATTTCGAAGGTGATGCTTTGGCTGTACAAACAAAAATTATTCATCCTATTGCTCTTAATCCTCGAGGGGGAGTAGTTATTCAGAAAATTAGATCCCTTCTTAATCGTTCTCCCTGATATCATATTTACCATATTCGGAGAAAATTATATTACACGGCACATAACACAGCCCGCTATGCTTTAAATTTCTTCCTGCCTCTTCCAATCTTAAAAACCTATCATTTTTAGGCTCTTATTCTTTTTAATTTGATATTGGGTAAATTATTATATTTTCGGTCCTCATTAAGACCCCCTCCCCAACCCCCCCCCCCTCTCCCAACCGCCTTGTCCACCCCTCCCCCTTCCTCTAGTTTAGGTTAGTTAAGTTGGGTTTGTTAGTTTAGACAGTTATCTTGACACTTCCTACGCTTTCCTGTGAAGTATCTCGACCAAAAAAAAATTCAGCTAGTGCATGTAGTATCTTCTGACAATGCAAAAAATATTACCTTAAGAGCTCAGATTAACACATTAGAAAAGAGGATTCACAGTTTGAAGATTTCAAATCCCCCTACTGTTTCTATTTACACTTGTGCTTAGTGTGGTATTTGTGATAGTTAGGGAGAATGTGAAAGATTCTACAACAAACCAATGACTGTGGAATAAGTAAGTTTTGTTAGAGGAGGTTATCCTTCCAGTCAGTAGGGGTATCAAGAGTTCAGAGCAAAGAATGTCGGAGGCCTACAATTCCAACATGTATATCATTGCGCTGATTTCTACAACCCTATAGTTGAGGATTATAATGTCAACAACAACTTCACTCCCCCAAGCACAAGTAACAACAACCAAGGAGCACCCGGATTTCCCACCAAGCCAAATCAGCAACAACATCAGCGTAATTGAGCCCCAACAAGATGGATCAATGAAGATATCATCCAGATGATAAAGGTCATGCACACACAATTAGCTACTCATAATGTTTTTTTGTAGAATCACCAAGCTGTGGTAGAAGGTATAGAAATATCATATACAACTATATCACAAAAGGATGATCAGAGTCCTCAAGGACAACTCCCGCGGAACACCGAGCAAAATCCCAACAATCATCAGCGTCCGGGACTAGGAAACATAGAGGAAGCACATGCCATATCCATATGGGATAGGTATGATGAAATTTAACATGCCTACCAAGTTGATCAGCTAAAGCAGGAAGCTCCGGTCGAGAGGAGCACAATACCGCAAAAGGCTTGATTACCGACAAATACAAACTTCATCCTCATACTAGAGAAGATAGAGAGATATAGCATAAAACCACCTTACCCAACAACCCCTAGAAGAAAGAGCTTGTCGATAGATGATGGCAACTATGTTGAATTACTCCGCAACCAGGGAGTTTGTCTCTCCTTCTTGGAGGCTGTCACCAAAATCCCAACATATGCAAAAATTTTGAAGAAGTTACTGCTTGGGAAGAAGAAAGAAGAGGTTGCCCCTAAAGCAACAGTTGGTGAAGAATGCTTAGTGATCCTGCGGGCTAAGGTGGCACCCAAGTAAAAAGACCAAGGGAGCTTTTCAATCTCTTGTGTTATTAATAATCATCATGTTGATAGAGCATTAGCTGATTTAGGTGCTAGTATTAACATCATGCCATATCCCCTGTTTAAATGTCTAGGACTATCTAAGTTAATTCCGATTAATATGAATGTCCAATTTGCCGATAGGTGCGTTAAGCAGCCTTTAGGGATGGTAGAGAATGTGCTAGTGAATGTGCATGATAGCTATTACCCTATTGATTTTATGGTAATGGATGTCAGAGAGGACAATAAAACTTCTCTCATCCTTGGTCGACCGTTCTTAGCCACTGTTGGTGCCATCATAGATGTGCAGGCAAGACGGACGACTTTGAGGATGGGAGAAGAGAAGATTGTCCTTGAGATATCAAGTCCAACCTTGAAAATTGTCCTTGACATATATGAGTCAAATTACATGTGTAGGTGTGGGACTTGGACACTTGTCCTAGTTCCTTTTTACTCTAATTGTTTATTTTTATGTGTATTTGAGTGAGTGTCAGGAATTAGTTGTCTGCCGAGTATGAGCTTCAATGGATCATGCTCCTTGCCTCTGCGGTTTGCTCACGGTTTCCAGGTATTCCTATGCAACTTTTCCATTTCGTTCGGTGAGGACACTGTCCAAACTAAGTGTGGGGGTGAGTTTGCATAGGATTAGTTTTAGCTAATGATGATGGAAATTTGTTCATCTAGCATATTAGTCCAAATCTCAAGTGTGTTGGAACCATCTTTGAATTAATTACTTGTGAACCTAGATTTGATAGGAGTTGGGCCAATGATCAACGTCTATTGATTTGTTCTTTAGAGTTTCTTTGACATGTTTAAATTAGCATAGACTCTCTAACTTGATGTGACTGGGAAGGTAGGTTATCAAATTACCATATAGCAAAACAATATGAGGCTTAAAAGACCATTTTGTAGTATAGATTATCTGCATCATTAGTAGAGTTGTTCTTAAAATTGATTTGAGTGCTCTTCTCTGTTTGTTGTTAATCCGACACTTGCATGATACCACTCCTAATTTGCTCAACACTAATACACTCAAATGATAGAGGAACTTAGAAAAGCTCCACCGAAAATATCCATCATGTCCTTATATTTTCCCCTAGGTAACCCAATCATAGCCAAAAGCCTTTTTCATAACCCCCCATATATCGTATCCCCTTTCTTTCAAGTCTTCATTTGATCATGTGTACTTTAGTGGCATGGAACTCGGTCTAGTCTAGGAGTCAGAGTTGCTAAACTTCAAAGAATGTAGAATTATATAGTCTCCCCTATTTATTGTTTATGTTTATGTAAAATCTCAAAAAATGAGAAAATGAGAAAAAATGGTGAAAATCTCGAACAAAAGGAAGGAGACAAGTAAAAACCCAGTCTCGAGATAAAAAATATAGAAAAATCTAAAAGAGGACCAACAGGTCTCTTGTTAGTGGAATAAACGAGCACAAAAACTTGAAGTAGTAGTTTTTGCATAAGAGATGCACGAGCTAGTTTAAAGCTCTTGGTTGAATTAGATCCTTGCACAATGTTGTTGGTAAGTAGTAACTTAACTCCATATTAGAGTACACTGAGCCATTCACTACTGTGTACATTCACCACCAAAGTCATTTCACCTTCTCTTATGTTTTGTCCACATTATAAAGCCAAATAAAATACCTCTAGATTAGTGTTTGAAGTGCCTTGATGTGATGAGTAGGAGTAGGTTGATGTGCACTTGTTGGAAGTGCACTTCAGGGATGATCATGAGTGCATAAACACTGTCCTTGAAACAATATGAGTGAGTTCATTATTGGTTTCATCTTTGAGCTTAATCCCCTTGAGAGTAAGTCTAGATGGTTGGTATAACATGTATGATGATCTGTGGCAAGTTGGGGAACTTCTTGTGAGGCCTTTACATCTTATTTTGTTTTTTTATAGGTTTATTTTTCTAATAAGCAAATTTAGGGGTGCGTTGAGGATTATGAATTTTTTCTTCTTCATTAAGTAGTTAATTTTATTGTAGATGTGTTCCATGGCTTTAATCAGCCTTTTCTCTGGAGGACAAGCAAAGTTTAAGTGTGGGGGTATTTGATGACACTTGATTTCTCATATTCATCGCCCTCGGTTAAGTGACATTTTATGCATTGTTGTATAGTTTTGGCAAGAAGTTTAGGGTGTTTCGTGCATTTCTAACTTCTATCTTGATTTAATATCTCGGACCTGTTCGGGGTCCATTTAATGTTGTTTCATAGTGTGTTTGTTCGATTTCAGGCACCCATCAACGTCGGGGCACTTTTCGGAACTGTATGACCTGCAAAGAGGAGCCAAATGCATTAGGGAATGAATAAATCACGAAGTTGAGGCAATATACAGTGTTTGGGGACAAGTAGGAACTAAGACGGATGATTTAAGTTACTCAGAGCGGATGGTTGCTAAAATTGAAGGGGAACACGAAGTGTCCCTTAGGAAAACTGCACGGTTACAGTTAGACCGCCTCTGCACGTAGTAATAGGACAACTGCACTATCCAAAAACAAAAAATCAGAGTAGAACACAAAAGGAACAAACAAACCGACACACAAGGAAGCAAAATTTAAATGAGACGTCAGCTCTTCATGAAAGGTGGGGATTTAGCATTACTTTTCTACTTTAAGCGTATAACTATAATTAGGTGGTCATGAATCTAATGATTGGATTCTCAGGACTGTATAGTAGCATGTGATCTACTGTATGGATTGTTATATTATTATGAGCATAAACTCTTGGCAATTAAACTATGGCGTGTGATTCACGGTTCAAATTAATACATTATTAGGCTTAGCTAGATAGCTCCCGTTTATGCATTACCTACCCATGGATTATGCAATCCCCCAGGTTATAGTTCAGGCTCAGGTAGGACATGTTGAGTATGCCTACATATGATACTTACACGGTATTCAGGGTGGTTTCATGGTCTGATCCACCATGAGGCCGTCCGCCCACAGCAAGGGGTGGCTGATGCTTGGTTGATGCCTACAAGACCACATGGTCACATTACTAGATGCAGCATTTAGATAGACTTCTTAATCTATCCTCAGTAAAGGTTTAATACAGTCTCAGTACAGACACAGTAAAGTCTTAGTACAGGCTTAGTAAAATCTCAGTTTAGTTTCTGTTCTACGGAAGACTAGTTTAACCACTCAGTAAAGGCTTAGATATTGGTTTTGTTGGTGTATCCGTGTGTTTAGTCACAGGTACTGGAGCTGATGTTGAAGAGAGAGCTGGATGGAGTTTTGATATTAGATGATATCATTTTATGTATTTTTCAGGCTGGAGTGGTATCTCCTTTGTCTTGTTGGGTTTTGGGATTCGGGATCCTAGTTGGTTAGTTATTTCAATAAATTCAATTCATATATTAATGCTTGTTTCTTGCTTTTATCGTAGTTATGTGTGGAGTTTTGTTCAGGTTGAAACCCGAGTAGGACTGTTGGTTGAACCAGCGGTTTGATCGGGACTCCTAGGGTGGGGTTTCACACTAGGTATATCCCTACAAGACCGCATGGTCACTTTACTAGAGTTGTTACTAGGATGACTTCTAAGTTCTATTCTTAGTTTCAATCTCAATTCGATGCGAGTTTAGATAGCCACTAAGTGTTTATCATTGACCCTATTATATGTTTGTTTCCCTATTGTATATGTGTATTTTAGTCACCGATACCAGAGATGATGGTGGGGAGAGAGCTGGTCAGAGTTTCAATATCATATGATATTTGTTGTGATGTGTTTTAGAACTAGAGTTGAATCTTCACTTGTCTTGTTTCAGCATGTATTTATGGATTCAGAATCCCTGTCGGTCAGTATTAAAAGGTTTAATAAATGGTTTCATGTTCAGTATTTAATGCTTGTTTTATGCATTCGTTAGTAGTCGTGGGCCGGGGTAGGTTCAGGTTGGAACCGAGTAGGATTCCTTGGTTGAACATGTGGCTTGACCTTGGGTTTCACAGTCACTATCCTAGGGATCAACGAGATACACTTTCCCAAGCACTACCATTACCTTCTCCCCAAAGCTGTCACATTCGGAGTTCCTCGATAATGAGCACCAAGTGCTCGACAAAATGCATAGGAGATAGATTTGGAGGCATTATGAACCCAGGTCGAGGAGGATTCTTAAGTCAATTATGAACATCTGGAGCATCCCAACTCCCACCGTGTCAATAGATCGTGTCTGTTTAGGAATGCTCGCGAAGTGTTTGATAAAATGCCTATAAAGAAATCGTCCCTCAAACGCCCCTCATCAACCCTAGCCCACACAAAAAATACATTCCTACCACTACTCATGCATAAAAACACATTAATTTGATCCCAAACAAGGTATAACCATACAAGATTGCAAGCATTATAGTCTAAGCACAACAAACTCATACATTAACATCAACGAGCATCCACGTGTATCCAAACCCTATACAACCCAACAACATCATAGCAGCTACATCTCGACCAACCCAACAACTAACAAAGACTTAGCCTACCATGACCATGGAGAACAAAGAGAAAGAAGGTTGGAAGCACATCTTCAAGAGGTGATGGTCTTCAGTCTTCAATCACTTTAGAATCCACCTTTCAATGATCAACAAACAACTCCAAGCCTTCTCTTGCTCTTGAAGATGGGGTTTATGGTGAATAGGGGAAAGGGAAAAAATGAACTAAGGGTTTCAAGTGGTTTCCAAGACTCTGTTCTCTTTAATTAAGAGAGTGTATTTATATCGACATTGTTCCGTCAAAATTTAATCACATTTCACCAATTACTATTTAAAAGTCTAAGATTAATTACCTAAATTTGTCTGCCACCATAGCTTACATAAATTTCGCTGATAAATCGCTTTTTCGGTCACTAAAACTGAATTTCAAAAAATTATTTTACCAGTATACCACTTTCGTGGGAGGTATTGATGCCATTCACGATTCAGCATTAGTAGCGAAATTGAAATACAATATGATGAGATGTTTAACAGTTGCAATTTCAAGGGAAAAAAGGTTAACTTATTGATGAAAGTGTAGAACATTGATGATACTTGTAATTCATGATCATTTTGGCCCTCATGATTATGTATATCCATAATCCTTTAACCCTCTATTTCATATCTTTGTTTTCGAATGTTTAGTTTTCAAAGACACTCGTTGTTGTGTAACTCCAACATATTTAAGGTAGTGCATATTTATTGATTTCTTATATTTCAGAGCATGATCTTTTATGCATTAATGGTTTTGTTACTAGCTGTTGGTTGGATGTGTTTCCACGTACACGTGTGTTTTATCGATACCATTTTCAAACCTCCTAATTTATGACATTAATAACTCTCATATGTATGCAATATTAGGGTTTAATAGACTTACCAACTTGAGTCGGTTATATTTAGAATGTTCATTATAACTATTCTACATCTTCTTGTCGAGAAAACGTCTTCACGAAATAAATGAAACATTCTATAAAAGATTAAAAAAAGTGGGATAGTACTTGTCAAATAAAATATGAACTTTGTTCCATTGCATTCCTCCGATTACTATATAAAAATCCAAGATTAATGACATAAATTCATACGACCACAACTTAGAGAAATTTCATTGATAGGTCGCTTTCCCAGTCACTAGAACCGAATTTCAAAAACTCCATCTTACCGCTGTACCCACTTTCGTGGGAGATATTGATGCCAATCAAGAGTGTGTAACAGTGGGGACACAGAAACACAATGTGATGATCTGTTTACAGTTATAAAAATGAGAATCTGTCATCCTGCATTTCAATCTTTTTATTTCTTCTCATTTCCTTTCCCGCAATGTTACAAAGAGCGTTTCCTTTTAAAGTATATAATAATATTACTACCATTTGTCTTGTAATATATATATATATATATATATATATATATATGCCTTATTCTGTCATTCTGTATATGGAAATGAATTAAGAATGGGTAGTGTCGTACTTAGCATGCATGTACTACCTTACAAAAAATAGTAATAAGTTTGGTAACAGCCACCTGTTATTGTCATCATCATATCCAACGAATACAAGCAGAGCCTATCTATGTAGTAGATATCGCTGAGTTTGGTTTATAAAACATACTCATATTGGAAAAAGAATTGTCACAAGTTTCTTGCCGTTGCGTTGGTTCGGCTACTTTTCTCAGTTTCAGTGTAAGATTTACAACGGTTATGATAGAAGTTGAAATTGAGGAGATGCCTGGGTCCCTGTATGCCACAGGCAAACTCCCAATCTCAATTCTATGTTTTTTATTAGATTGGTTGTTGTCGGTGACATACATGAAGCCAAGCATATGCACCCTCTCTTTATCTTTTTCTTTTCAATTCTGTTTCCTTGTTATTTTATTCAGCAATTTGTTACGTCCATGAACATACACACACATGACATGACATATGGGTGATGGATGCCTGTTTGTCTTCCACCCATATTCTCATTGTCATGTTAATAGTAAGAGGTAATGTATATGGTCGTAGTAGAATCAGGCTCACAGGTAATGTGCTGTGTTGTCTATTATTGTACAACCAGCAAACCATTCCATTATAAATGCATTATGCATTAACGCTCCTTCATATATTCATAGACCTTTCTCTATGTATTGGTTGTTAGTGGAAAAAGAACCATATTTAGATGCAAACCGAGTTGTAGGGGATCCCGCAGCCCAACCATGTGACATAACATTATTGGTGCTTTTCCCCCCTTTTTTATTTTCTATTATATTATTATTTTTATTGTTAGAGGGAAATAAAATAAAGTAAGGTAATGTCGTTATATTTTTTCTATTCCATTCTCTTTTTTCTCCTCTGACCTATCCTTCTACCAAAAAAACAGATGCAGAGTCTCAAACCTTAAAAAGAAGTTTATGGTGTTCTTAGAAAGAAGAGTTGCATAATCTTCCTTTTTCTTCCTCAACGTTGAATTTCTTTTGCCAGCAATAATCTCCATTTCAACAACGGGAGATGGAATACTCAGTGGAGCGGGCACTATGTACAATGGCAATCAGCACTAATGCCCAGCCATTACTAGCATTTAATCAAAATTGCCTACTAAAAAGATAAGGTAAAGAAGGACCAGAAAAAACTTCTCCTAGATGATTACGGGAAATAAAGTGTTGTATTTTAATTAAATCGTTGTTATTATTATTATTAAATGAAAAACAATTAACTGTAATGAATATTAAAATATGAATGCTCATTGTGGCATTAATGATGAGAATTAATTATTATTATCTTTATGTTTAAGTATAATTATGTTAATCATGTAAAGGTTACACTCTCGTAACCTATAAATAGTATTCTTTATATTGTAAAAATAATACCTTATTAAAAATCCTTTTCTCCTCACATATTCTTGTATTTTTCGTTTTTTGACTTGTTAACACATTATCACCACGCGCTTTCTACTTTTTGTTTGCGAATTGGTATATTTCAAAAATATTTCCTACCGAAGGAGAACTGGGAACACATTTCTACCATAAGTTGATAACGGTGTGATTATTTGGTGGTTTTGTAAACTCTGTTCATTTGTTTATGTTAGTGTTTGTGTTCATTTTGTAACGAACATAAAAACAAATTCGTTTTACTCCCTTATAATTTTCTTTTATTTAGGTTATTCATGTTCTGCTAAATGTTATATTATATAAAATTGTTGTTATGGTTTTCCATACCAATGATTATTATTGCTGATATATTCTCTTATTTATTAATACTATTATCATGTGATCTATGTGATCTTTTTGTGATAAATTGAGGACTTTATTGCTATGGCTACTTGTTAGAAGTCATTAATGCTTTCTATTTGGTACGGGACATTACAAAAGCAATTTTAAACTTTTTTCGAATTGGAAAAATCCTGAAAAGCATTAACAATACCTGGATTATGCTATTACCAAAAGTCCTTATTGTCGATTTGATAAAACAAATTAGACTTATTGGTCTATGTACTATTCTTTATAAAAGCATTACTAAAATATTAGCCAACCGATTAAGTAAAATTTTACCACAAATTATCAGTCCCACTCAAAATGGTTTTGTAACACTTAGATATATTTGAGACAACATTTTAATCGCTCACTAGTGACAATTCATTTATGACATTGAAATTTGATATGAAAACTGCATACACCCGAGTTGAATGGCCTTTTCTATATGAATTATCAAAATGCATAGGATTTAATCCGTGGCTTGGATGGATTTACTCATGTGTTTCTATAGCAACATTTTCTATGATCCTAAATGGTAAATCTTTTGGTTACTTTCCTTCTTCTCGTGGATTAAGATAAAGAGATCCTTTATCTCCATTACTCTTTGTTATTTGTTCACAAGGACTATCAATTATGTTCTCTCGTACACTAGACCAAGGATTACACACCAACGTCAAGCTAAATAATGGAGCTCCAGTTATCTCACATTTAATGTTTGCTCACTGCGCATATTTATTCCTTCAATTTTTCATAGAGGAAATCCAATCCTTGCGATTACTTTTAAATCAATATCAACTTGCTAGCGGAAAAAAAAAATAATTTAGAAAGATCAGCTATTAAATTCTACAAAGCAACTAGCCAATCGTGATAACAAGAACCTGGAAACCTTTTAAGAGTTGGCTTTAATTGACGTTCATGATAAATATCTTGGCCTTCCACCTAGTATGCAAAGATAAAAAATCAAACGTTCTAATTTATTGAAAAGATGATTTCTAAGAAAATTACAACATGGAAAGGATCCTTCCTATCTTTGGCAGGTATGGAGGTTCTAATCAAATCAGTTTTACGATGGGATGTTTTATAATACCTAAACTAATATTAATCATTTTCACCAAATGACGTGTGATTTTTGGTGGGGTCAGCGTGAAGATAAAAAACTAACCCATTGGGTTAAGTGGGAACAGTTATGTTCTCCAAAAGTGGAAGGAAGTCTTGGTTTTCGACACCTAGAGGCTTTTAATCAAGGATTACTAGCTTGTCAATGTTGGTGCATTTTACAAGAATCCAATTTAATCATTTCCAAAATGTATAAAGCGAAATACATTCCAAGAAACTCGACATTACAAGAAAAACTAGGATCAAAACCTTCATGAGGATGGAGACGTATTCGTCACGGACTCAATCTTTTACTTCAAGGTTTATGTTGGAAAGTTGGAAATGGGTATACAGTTGATGCACTTTCAGATCATTAGATTCCCTCTAACCCGCCTCAAAGACCAACTCTCTTACCACATCTTAACATAGTTTCCCTTGTTTTTAACGTTTTAGATCTCATAATAAATAATACATGGAATATTCCTCTCTTGCGGCAAATATTAAAAGAATATTAGCTATCCTCATTTTCGTTTTTTACATTCCTGATGAACTAATATGGTCACTTTCTTCATCTGGAGCCTTTACGATGCAATAAGGATATCAAGTCGCGGCCCTTCTTTTCTTCCAATCTCATATGCTAAACCTCTCTCCCCAATTGACAATAATGATTGGAAATCTATTTGGATAATAAATACTATCCCTACATTAAAATTTAGCCTTTGAAAAATATTTCAAAACATTCTTCTCACTAGAGACTATTTGAAATATAGAAAAAGGGAAGTTGATGTAATTTGTCCTGTTTCTAATTTGAAAACAAAAATTATAGAACATCTATTTTTAAATTTCCCTATTGTCTTTATGTTGGGCCAACGATTGGATATTCATTTACATATATTAATCCCGAAAAGCGTTGCATTATCTTGCAAGAAGATAATTTGATAACCTCTTGCCATCGTGGAAAAGTTCTATCTTTTTCTAGTGGAGATTATGGAAATCTCATAATAAGGTAGTGTTCCATTACATACAAGATCACTCTAGTCCTTTTCAAAGACAGTTCCAATTTCAATACGATGAATTTATCAATCATGAAAAGGCAAAATCTCAACTAACTTTTTTGACAAGGGTGTCTAATAAGATTCAAATAAATCCCAGACCAGTACCAAATGTTTATCGATATCAGTTTTCTGTGGATGGTGCATCACAAATTCCGATAGGAGGTGCTATTGACTTTGTACTTCGCAACCATCTTGAGGCAAATTTATTTCAAGGGGGTACAAGCTTTACCAGTATTTATGATCCTTTTATTATAGAAGCTTTAGCCTTACATAAGGCAATGAGGTGGTGCACTCAAATGAGTATTTTGGAAGTTGATTTTGAAGGTGATTCTGAACTTGTTATTTCTCAAGTATCTCAAACAAATATACCCCACCCATAGGGAGGTGCAATAATTCAAGCGATCAAGCAATTTTTTATAGAATTTTCAACCATGTGTTGCTTTCATATTCGTTACAACCTTAACACCACCACACATAATACTGCAAAATCTAAACTACAATTCCTACCTCATTCATCTCCTCTTTATAACCTCACATTTCTGGTAGGCGGATCTTATTTTTCTTCTAATATTAGGTATAAGCCTTTTTGTGTCTGGTTTAGGGTGTGTCTAGTTTAGGGCGCTATTTTGATATCTACTCTGGAGATCCTAGTCCAAAATAGTGTAGATTATGTGACTTATGTTTCTTGTTGTTTTTTTCTGACACAAAGCTTGTCTTCTTATCTTATTAATACTGTACTGAGCTTGTAACATTAATAAGCCAATCAGGAGGTGTCAGTCCCACACACGGATTGACATGAAATGGAGATCGACGAGCAAATTCGTGAACGACCACATTTCTTTCTCTCCTAACAAACTAAAATTTAAAACCCTCATAACCTTTCAAAAACCCTTTACACATATGAATAATTTTTCCAAACGCTGTATTATCCTCCGTTGATCCCTCCAAAGCATGCACAATAATCTACAAATCTCCTTCGAATATAAACCTTTGATAACCACGGGATATAACCCACCGAATTGCTTCCAAAAGAGTTGCAGCTTCTCCAATTTTGGAGCTCCAAGTACCTGGTTTGGTTAACATCTTGTAGCCTAAGATATTGCCTGCGTTATTTCGAATAGCCATTCTATAGCAAGTTTGCAAAGTATCATTGAATACTGCTATGTCCATTTTGCATTTAATAGAATCCACTAGCGGTGGGTGCCATCGTGGGTAGTAGTGAGTTGGCACCATATTATGTAATCTCGGTTTCTCTTTAGCCTTGTCCCAATCTTTAATTTGTGTGAGTCCTTCTGGCACAGTCACCAACACTCATTGTTGCGTGTTTTGCGAAACCCGATTGCTCCATAATCTGGCAGCATCTTTTTTACAGAGCTTCGATGTTTGATTTTTGATCACTAGCCAGAACCATTCATCAATGTCTTTTGACTGTGTTGCCTGTTGGGGCGCTAGCGGAAATGTAGCGGAATTTAGGATCGAAAAGATAGTATTTTGATAACTCACTCAATTGATCACTCAATTTTGTAAATATTACAATTTGGTCACTTAGACCTTTACTCTCACCACTCACAAATGTCTCTCTACTTCTTCTTTCTTATTTCTTCAACTCACACCCCACTTTGTTACAAGTAAGGCTATTTATAATAGCCATGATACAAGTAGTAGGTAGAATTTGTGGTTTGTAAAATTTTAATTATTTTAACATATCACATCTTAATTAATTTGGTAGTTAGGAGTTGAGATATTTTTGTAAGAGTGGTAGAGACTAATCTAGAGAATTGTAGATTAATCTTCAACATTGCCACCGTGGAGACTACAATGTCGATTCCCTGATGCTTCCAGCATTCCTCAGCGAATAGACACTTTAGAAAAAGGGGCCATGTCTCTTCAAAGTCTCTATTACAGATACCACATACCCCGTTCACTGTACTTCCTCTCCGAAGCAGCCGTTCACATGTTGGAATCACGTCCCTTATAAAATGCCAGAGAAGGTGAAGAAATTTTGGCGGAAGAGAAGAGGTCCAGAGACGATGCCCATCTCCTTGCTTGACATGTATTGATCGATCCACTAATCAATCCATGTAAAGTCAGTATGCTGATCGGACAGTGTAATTCCCATTCTTACTATAATGCCAAAAAAACGTGTCATGACCTGTTGCAAACGATACTGGAATGTACATGATGGTTGTTTTGTCAGTAATTGAGAAAACATGATCAAGGAGTTGAATGTTTTAATCACGAGTTGCATCTTGGAACAGGGCATCAACCCGGGCATCTTCCATCCTCAACGGAGCTACGGTTTGTAAGAAGAAATTCTGATCCTCTGCCGGGAGCCAGGGATCGGCCCAAATTCTAATATCGGACCCATCGCCAATACGCCATCTCGTACCTATGTTGACCAACTCCATGGATGTCCACGTGCTCCGCCAAACAAAACTTGGTTTGGGTCCTACAGCTGTTGTTTTCCAGTTACCGTGGGGGTAATACTTCGCCTTGAAAATATGTGCTGCTAACGTATCCAGAGATTTCATTAATCGCCCACCTTGCTTACCTAATAAAGCAAGATTAAAGCCTTCAGGTCACGAAAGCCAAGACCCACCTACTTATTTTTGAATTGCGATTTCTTTCCACCCCATTCACGAAATCCCTTTTCCTGTAAAATTGCGAGATCACCACCAAAAGGAATTGATCATGTGTTCGAGATATAAGGAGATCCGAAAGAAGAAAAACATTCATACGAGGGTAGTGCTTGAACTACTGTTTTGATCAATATCTCTTTCCCACCTTTTGATTAAGGTTTACCTTTCCATGGTTGTAGTCGGTTCCATACCTTCTTTTGGATTTCCTAGAAGGCTATAGATAGTTTTCGTCCCACAATGATTGGGACCCCCAAATATCGTGCGTGTCTAAAACGGTGTGTACACCAAGCATGTTAGAAACCAGTTGCTTAATTCTGGGATCAACATCCTTGTTGAACAATATGCCTGACTTGTTGAAGTTGATTAGCTGTCCTGATGCTAAGACGTAAAGTTGAAATATGTCTCATAATTGCTGAGCTTCCCTAACTTTAGCTTGTAGGAAGAACATCGCGTCGTCTGCAAACAGGAGATGTGAAAATCTAGGTGCTCTTTGGAAAATCTGGTAGCCGTGTAATTGGCCAACTGCACGCCCATGTCGGATCATGGCTGTGAGACCTTCAGTACACATTATGAAGAGGAAAGGCGATAATAGACATCCATGTCTGAGACTCCTACCTGGTATGATGTTACCAAACATGCCACCGTTGATCGAGATTGAGTATTGAACTTACTTCACGCATAATAACATCCATCTAATCCATGTTTCCGAAAAGCCCATCTTTTTCATGACCGCTTCTAAGTAATTCCATTCCACTCTATCGTAGGCTTTAGAAATATCAATCTTCAAAGCCACACTGCCAATAACTGTCTTAGGCTTTGTTGTCATATTGTGAATGGATTCAAAGGCGATCATGCCATTGTGAAGTATAGATCTTCCTTTTATGAATACGAACTGTTCTTCTTTTATCAAGTACGACATGACTCGTCTGAAACGATTCGCTAAAACATTGGCCAAGATTCGATAACGAACGCTGCATAAAGATATAGGTCGGAGGTCTTTCATCGTGGCCGCGTTTCCCACTTTTGGCAGCAAGATGATATTGGTATCCTTCACCGGTGCTGGTATCGCATTTCCTGTTAGCCAGGATCTGCAATCTGGACAGATTTTCGGGCCAACAATGTCCTAAAAGTCCAGGGAGAAAGCTGGATTCAGTCCTGATTTTCGGGACCTGGCATTTTACAAGTGGGATTGAGGGAAAGAAAGTTACGACAGAGGCGGGAAAATCGTCTCTTCTCAGTTACATCATCGACACAATCATTAATCGCATGAGACGGTGCCAGGCAATCAGTTTCAAAGGTGATGCGCGATAAGCCCTTGGCATGGGACGAACCCATGGCCATGTGGATGGGAATAAGCTTGCCTTCAACTGATGGATAACGTCGATCAATAGAAGATGAGTGGTAATCGAGGACCTGTCCTATGAAGTTGCAGACGATGAAGCCGAATCGACTAAGTCGAGTCTCCTGAAAAGTGGCGAAGTCCGAGTTGATCTTGAGCTCTGAGGCAATAGTTGTGGGATGCAATTTTCTGGCGAACTTTCATTCTTCCCATTGGTCAAGATTCAAACGGACGATCGTTCTAGCAGTGTGGGATGCAACATTCCAAACTGTGTCATTACGTTCATGCCAAATTCCTACCAATAAAACATAAAATTGAGCTTTATGGTACATGGCTCTTGTTTCCACAATCACATTGAGCCAGTCATTCCATGAATCATTTTGGTGCAGCAACCTTGCACTTATTGATGAAAACCTGCTTCCTGCTAAACATCTTACGCTAGAGAAAATGTCGAGAATTGATGCATCAATGTTTCTTATGCTCCATCACAACAACCACATGAATAATGAATCTGTGCTCTGCGGATTACCAAATGGTGAGGGATAGCAATATGTGACACCCCGATTTCGGGTAATGTCCTATTTGGGGTTTAATTATGATTTTTGTGAGTTTCAGTGAATCGCTGTTAGATGGTCCTGTAGTAACCAAATTTCGCCCGGGTATGGAATTCGTATCAATATCGTATCGTTAAACAACCCCAGTATCCCTAGCAAAGATTTAACACTGAGCCAATCTATCCAATAATCTTTGCGTGACGTTTTTACTAGCAAATTGACTCAAAATGCACGTTATGGAGATATTGGCGATTAGTTGGTATATTTTCGAACTGTACTTCTAACGACGTTCATTATTCTAACTCAATTATTTTAGATCATTCTAAACTGAAACGGCCGAAGCGATTGGACCCCAAGTCCGCTATCTTGAAATTCACCGGAAATCGACCTTTGCAATATGCGATGGATTTTCGGCCCAATTTAATATCAGACCCATTTTCAGGCTCAAAACACGTGCCCAATTTCACACCCGTTTCTGTTGTGCTTCAGGGAGCGACCACCTCCCTTTTTATGTCAGAATGCAGTATTAATTTTGGGATGGAAGACAGGGAAGGTGGCAGCCATTTTCCATTTAAAAGGACAACCAGAACCACCAAAAACGAAAAAAGGAAGGACTTGAGGAAAAAAAATGACAATCCCCACCAACATCCCCCAATCATCCCCCAAAAATTCCTAAAACAATACACAAACATCTTCAACACAAAGTCCCAAAAATAAATATTACAAAACACTAAAGATAAAATGTACAAATCTCATATGTTGTCACCCAAGTAGAAGTCGCCAAAGGAGGAAGTCTAGACGTCCAAGAAGTTAGGATACGAGGAAGGGCGTCGCCATCAGAAATACGACAAAAAGCCTCATATTAAAGGTATATCATTCAAAGACATCTCTATTTTCGATCATTCACATATCACTCATACTTTCGGCTCACGCATATTGATGTGCTTGTTATGCTACGACGTTTAGGCTATTTCGAACTTAGTGTTCATTTCAACTAAGTGGATAGATGATTCATCTTAACAAAAAATGGACTAAGCAGTAAAAGAAGCATCCTAAAACAAATAAAAGTTGCTGAAAAATATATTAACAAGAGACTCAAAGACCATCTATAATTATTTTCACACCATTAGCACCAAGAACTCAAGAATTGTAAAGCTGCTCAAAACATAATGCTGAAATCAAACTAAAATGAAGGTTTTTTGTTAAACATCATTGCTGGAATTTTATTAAAGATGACAAAATAATCAAATTTTCAAGCAAAAGGGTAGCTTTTAGGGTGTCCAAATCACTAAGTTCATTTTTATAGCAAAACAATAAAGTTTTCGTATTTTAAGCAACATAATCAACGACAAAACCACTATCATCTATCAAGCAAAATCAGAACAGATAGAGACTCAGTCGTTTACCTTCCAGACGTAGTTTTTCCCTTTTCCGCCCAATTTTTTTGACCAAAATGGATCTACCTATTTTCGTAGACCTCGAGAGAATCAAAAAAATCGTTATTAGTTTTGTTATCCGCTAAACGGTGATTAATAAAATACACAAGACAAGTTTGTTTACCTGACCCTCCCTTCTCTTTGATCGCCTCTTCGGCGCTGTTGCTGGCGTGTCGTCGGTAGCGAGGTGTCCTCTTCTTCCCTCTGCACCGATTCCCCAACCCGAACGAAAATATAGCCAAAAACGAGACAAGAAAAGTCAGAAAAAGGTTAATCAAAGCTAAAACCACTAGATCTGTAGATAACAATAATCTAATTATGAATCAAGAGGTTCGTAAGCAAGCACATTCAAAGTTGTATTGCTCCTTCCTCGATCAATATATTCTTAAATTGGTGCCGTCGGATTCGGAATACCAAAATCCAAAAGTATCTTTATAGAATCCTCACCATAAAAACACAACATTCAACGCTTTTTCTAAGATAAATAAAACGAGCATGGTAGCGAAACTTTTACAATAGTAAAAGTGACGCAAAATCCTCGGCAACTTTTCCAAGTAAACTACGTTGATTTTGATCCCAAAAGATTGGGTATGTAGGTAGTCATAAGACTCAAGTGCACACAATCAATTAAAAATATTCGCTTAAACATATTATTTACCAATATAAAACAAAATTTCCTGAAGAGTGGAAATTCGCAAAAACTTCTAATTAAATAAATGTCATGTTTTTCTAAAAATTTATATAATCTTCTATATTCAAACTAAGACGTAATCAAGTCACTAAACTAGGAAAATAAACACAATTATTGAATATCGTAGTACCGGTTTACCAGGTGTTGTGGGGGTGCTAATCCTACATCGCACGTAACCGCCTCCCGAATTCAAGATCTCTATTCCACATACCTGATCTAATTTACGTCCAAAAGGACTTGGGTTATATCGAACGCATCCAATCCGCTTCAAAGAGATTGGTGGGGACTCCAAACCTGAGAGTAATCTAATAAAAAAGCCGGCCACCAAAGCGACAAGGCGCCGCAGGATGCCAAAGGAAGTCGTCGCGCTCCACAGATGGAAATGTTCATGACAGATGGCGAATCCATTGGGGACATACAAACTCTCCAAAGGAGGGTAACCACAAAAATAAAATCTCAATAAGTTTGGGTGTTTAATTTCTTTGACGTGGCTTTACTTTCCCATATGCGCTATTTAATTTCCTCTACTCATGCATATGCATGCACTAAATTCTCCTCATATAGTATGCCTAGAAGCTTCCCTCAGCTTGCCTAGGATAGATCCTTGCAAAACCCGTTCGACAGCTAACAACCTAGAAAAACCCGAACAATTTATGTGATTTAGTATATTATTATTACACAGCTTGCGTGTTTTCTCCTATATTTATATTTTGTGATCATTATTAAACATGAGAATGCATCATATCACACATTTTTAAAGAAAAAATGAGGTTTTTTTGCGTAGCTAATCCCTAGATTTACGTGTCCTTTTTCATGAGATGAAATGTGTTAGGAGAACTTGAGACTTTATGGGCACTCCTCCCACTACCTTTTCAAAGGGATATCGTGGAATGGATGCTCCCCAAAAGAAACACATTGATAGTTGAGTCCCTGAGGATGTTACAGAACTCAGAAGCGGGCGAGTAGGCACCCCGATTCTACATCTTGATTGGCATCCGTGTTACATGGGTACAGACATCTTCTTTATCCCGCCATGCTGCTACGACTCTTTCCCACCTGAAGCCCGACTCCTGTTAGCGTTTATGGTAAGGAACAGGACCATAGGAGTAGTATTTCACACGACAAAACTGGCAACCTGTGTAGCCAAATGGGAGGCTGACTCCGAGGCTATCACCCGTCTGGGTAATTGGCTTGGTAGATAGTTAGCCATAAGTGATGGAATACATTCCTGCATTAGGAGTGGTTGGAGGAATAATACATGTTATTCACCTTTCACATAGAACAGGTTACCAATTACTATGAGGATGAGCTGGTTGTGATGGAGAAAAGTCACGTTCTCGTTGAGGGTTCTTGGCTGACAAACCTTGTTATTCAGCCCGAGGATGACCCCGTTCGTTGGGTGGAAATAAAACGATTGAGTAATGGTGATGAACAATATAGATCCCGACCCAATCTCAACTGTCCTGTAATCAGACGACAAACTAATACTGTGATGGCAGAATCAAGGAAGGCACTATGACTCTCCTGGACATACAGATCGAGAGCACTTTTTACCTCGAGCCAGAATATAACCAGGCAGTCTTTAAAGATGTCAACTTCAGGAGGAGCTTTCGGATACCATTGTATGGAGACGGTTCGTACATGAGGAACGGGGAAAGTAGTGGCGAGAGATCGGGGGTAGTATAGCTAAGGTTCTTCCCAATTTTGTATGTATCATGGAATAACCCTGTTAGGACCTAGACGAGTAGCGCAAGCACAGTGTGGTAGTAGGAGGTAAATAAGACAGTACGTGGCACCTCGCCTATTTCAGGTTGTAGCCAAGTACCGCAATTTTGTAATATTAATAGTGTAAATCGCGGTACGCGCACGTATAGTTCCATACGTCAAACTCTTGGCATCGCCTGTGAATTTTTGGGTGCATCTTGGAAGAATTGTAATATTAACGGATTAAGTAGCCTTCTAGTTTCTACAAATGGCTTAGTACATGATTCTAGGATTTAGTTACGCGCAACAAACCTTTTCATTCATACATTTGCATTCACCTTGTTCTTAAACTTATGTTACATTCCCTGACGTTCGGTCAATGTTTTAGGTATCATGATCACAACGCACCTGTTTTATAAAGTACTTTCATCTTGTAAAGTATGGAAATCTTCATAGACACTATTGATGAGGAGGAATATGTTATGTGATCAACGCAATGACAACGTGAAGCATACAATGATGAACCACCGTTCAGTACCCTTGCCCCAAACCTACCAAACTGTCTGATTCGGGTGTCGGTGTACGAAACTGATTTGTTAAGAGGCACCTGGTCAATGTTCACCGATGAAGAAAAAGTGTTATTTGGTAGGAGATACGGATGTCTGTTCGATCTAATCGGCACCCCATTCCTGGGAGTTATGATTCGAGAATCCTCAATTATTGGGATCCACAGTTTCACTACTTCACAATCAATGACATAGATATTTTTCCATTAGCTGAGGAATATGGATCAATCATCCGTCTCAGGGATCTCCCACTTGGCAAGGTATACACAACTCAATCTAGACCCAAGATCGAGAAGTCACTATCTCGGATCTTATGTGTGACGAAAGATAAGCTAAAGGATCAAATTCAATTTGGGACAACTGGCGAGTATTTACCTATTAGATACTTACTAGGATACATCCCCAACAGGAGTACAACATTTCATGGGAGAGTCATCACTTTTGCACTAATCCTTTATGGGGTAGGGTTGTATCCCAACGCTATGCACTTCATTAGTGGAAACACCATCAGGATTTCGTGGCAGACTACCATAAGGCAAACCCCACATATGCAATCCTGGCGGAAACTTTCATAGCTCTTCATAGCTGATATCAGCTAGCTGAGGAAACTCTATATGCAGTGCTTCCTTGTTAGTCACATCGATCTTTGCGCATTTGAAGCCATCACCGAAGCTAGGAATACCTAATGTCCTGTACATCAAATCTTTCTACAGATCAACCAGCATGATGAACAAGTTCATCCAGGCTGGAGGAGGGTACGAGAACACAAAGTAGTGGGAAAGGTACTTTGCCACCTTCGAGGAAAGTAAGCTTACTTGGAAAGCCCCATGGATGACAAACATGGATGTTGTGTATAGATATGAGGATAATCCTTGGTTCCCTCTACTAGGACCAAGGGGTTGCACAACATATGCTCCTACCATGTTTAGAAGACAAATGGGATGTCTACAATTCATACCAGACACAGAAGAGATAGGGGAAGCTAACAGTGACCACAAAACCAAGACAGAAGCAGCGCTCATGAGCTGGGAAAAGGTAAGAAGGATCGACTGCACGCTAAGTTGCATAGAAATGAGGGATACCGACGACCGAGTGACTGAATATTATCCTGAATGGCAAGAGGTCTGTGGGGGCAGGGGATCCATAAGATTCCTAGAGCGAGGGCGCAAGAGGAGAATGGGTGCGTCTAGTTCTCAAAATATCAAAATCAGTATAGAAGAGTATGACGACCTGAAGGATAGGTTTGAAGACCTGCAAATCAAGGGCCACAAGCTGAGAGGGCAGCTGAAGGCTAAGGACGGACAGCTAAGTTTGGTTGAGGCAGATAATCGGGATCTGAATAGGATAATTAGGAAGTTAGAACGGGGCAACATAAAACATAGGGGAACCATTGAAAACCAAAGGGATAAGATCCACCAATTAGGGGCGTCAGTTGGTGTGCTTCAACAAAAAGTTAGGGAGTACGAGGAGTGAACTTTTTCACTAGAAAGAGAAGTACAAGAACGAAGGCCGAATGAAAATGATATTCACAGAGTGATCCAAGCTACAGGTAGGATGAAGAAAATGATCGAAAAAGGGAGTGCTTTTTGGCAGCAGATATTGAAAACCACATGGAGATAATGGAAGCCATGGGAGAAGAAGACAGGGAGACATCAACCTTCTGAAGCCACCTCTACGAAGAGCTAGCTTTTTACAGAAACATGTTCGGGACCAAAGTTAAGATTTCTGAGCTGTAGTTTGTACTTTCCTTTTGTGTAATAAATAAACGATCAGTGTTTTATGATGTGGGTTTTAAAAGCAGTGTGGTATTAAGCACCACGGGTGTTAGTATCATACTAGTAGAGTGTGGTATGTAAAATGTAATGACCATGTTGTACTGTTTAAACTGATCATGTTTAGAAAACATCCATGCATTTTAAGTGTAACTAGAAAAATAAAGAGACTGGTACCGCTTGTTCGCTAGGAAAATCTTTCGACATTGCTCTCCAACAGACGATAGTCCCGACACACTAGTATTGGACTCGCCTTAAAGCTAGGGTCATAACTGAACAAATAATGGAAAATCTCCAAAAGGAGATGGACGAGATAAAAGGAAAGCTGGCTAGGTTTGATTAAATGAAGGAAAAGATGAAGTCACTAGTAAGATTGATGGCTGACAAGAGGAAGGTTAAAGAAGATGAGGACCCAAGGTTGAAGTAAGAGTCAAAACCCTCGAAAACCTGCAATCTTTCCTCTAAGCACTTTCGCCATTCTTTGGAGTCTGCGACACACATGCCGAGGGGCATGCACTAGCTAGGAAGATATTAAGGATGGGTTACTATTGGACGAAGATGGACTCCGACTGTGTAAGATACGTGAGAAAATGCCACAAGTGCTAGGTTTATGTCGAGGAAACGCATGTGCCACCATCGTCGTTGCACGTTATGACATCGCCTTGGCCTTTTGTAGCATGGGGGATAGACGTCATAGGCATGATTGAACCAAAAGCATCTAATGGGGACAGTTTCATCTTGGTAGCCATTGACTACTTAACAAAGTGGGTCGAGGCTGTGTCATATGCGAACATCACAAAAAGCATTCTAACAAAATTCATAAAGAAGGAAATCATTTGCCGGTATGGACTCCTAGAAGGATAATAACTGACAATTCAAAGAATCTTAACAACAAGATAATGGATTAGCTTTGCGATTAGTTTAAAATCAAACACCACAACTTAGTATCATACCGACCGAAGATGAATCGGGCAGTAGAGGCGGCGAACAAAAAGCTCAAGAAAATCATAAAGAAAATGCTTGTTACCTACCGTGATTGGCACGGGATGTTTCCATTTGCCTTGCATGGTTATCAAATGTCAGTAAGAACCTCAACGAGGTCAATGCCTTACCAATTGGTCTATAGGATAGAGGCGGTGTACTCCATAGAGGTAGAAATACCTTCACTAAGAGTTATCATGGAGGGAAGGTTAGAAGAAGCCGAGTGGGTAAAAGAGAGATATGACCAGTTAAACCTAATTGATGAGAAGAGGTTGGCAGACCATGGGCACCTATATCAGTGCAGATTGATTAGAGCCTTTAACAAAAATGTGAAACCACATGAATTCCATGAAGGAGTGTTGGTAACAAAGAAGATTTTTGTTTGGCAAGGGGACTCAAGAGGAAACTGGACGCTAAAGTATGAAGGGCTCGATATAGTGCAGAGGAACAAAGAGAAACCACCTTGAAGGGGCATTGTCAACTCTGATTTTGCGAACAAGTACTATGTTGGAGTTTACAACGGAGATGTACGAGTTCGGTTTTCCATCAATAAAGCAAGGGTCTAAGTCAACTTTATTTTTCGGATACTTCATGAATTCTAAAATACTATTCTCCTAACTTTTTTTCACGCGCCACCAAACAAAATGGGT
Organism: Linum usitatissimum; assembly: GCA_030674075.2. Lineage (NCBI taxonomy): Eukaryota > Viridiplantae > Streptophyta > Magnoliopsida > Malpighiales > Linaceae > Linum > Linum usitatissimum. Next base: position 1,667,308 of record JAUJYP020000657.1, read on the forward strand.
GAGGCACATCACTCCAAATAAACTTGCTGCAATTGTGTTCATGCTAATAGTTTTGCTCTAATTAATCATTAGGAGGCTCTTCCAGTGGAAATTGTAGTAAAGTAAAAGTAAAAAAATATAAAAAATGATAATGAAAATCGTTGAAAAAAATGAAAGAGTTAAAAACAGGCTAAAAGAAAAGAAGCCGAGATGGCAAGGTTACTCCACTTATTCCCATCTCGAGAACCGTGCTCAAACTTTTTTTCAAAACCATTCATCATTAACACATTCATAGTCATGGAATGGGAGATTAGTCAAGCTAAATCCGTAGTACAATCAATCCTAGGATCCTACAGTAAACGAACCACGCTTTGGAATGGGAGACAAGTAAAGCTAAGTCCCTAGTACAATCAAGCCTAGCATTATGGGATAAATAGATTGCATCTTGGAATGGGAGATAGGTCAAGCTGTGTCCCTAGTACAATCAACCCTAGAATCTTGAGATAAACGGATCGCGCCTTGGAACGAGAGATAAGTCAAGTCGAGTCTTTAGTACAATCAACCCTAGTATCCTGGGATAAATGAAGCGCATCTTGAAATGAGAGATAGGTCAAGCTGAGTCCCTAGTAAAATCAACCCTAGCATCCTGGTAAACCGATACTACAAAAATCGGTAAGTTTGATGTGTCTTATTAAATGCGCTTATATTTTTATTGTGTGATTTGCCTATCCTCACTGTTGCAAACACTAGAGCTGTTAGTATCATTTTTTATAAATCAGTTAAAAAGGGAAGTCCATAATTATTTTTAATTTGGGAATAAAATGGTAAATTATTTTAAAGTTGGAAGTAAATGATAAATAGTTATAAAATGATAAAATGATAAGTAATTAGGGTCAAACCTTCACACGGTCTCCTTATGTATTCTGTTCAAAGTTATAAAAGTGCTAATCGATTTTATCAAATGGTGTGGTGTAGGTTCCATTAATTGGTAAGATTATCAATTATTCTAATTGTCGTGAACGTTTCCATCCGCGGCGGCGATAGCTTATAATATTTGGAGTCGCCACCAATCGTTGGAAAGTGGATTGGACACTTGGAGCCCCATTCAAACTTTGGAACCTAAACCGGGCATGGTCGCGTTCCGAGATCCGGGTAAGGGGGACGGTTACATGTGGGGAAGGATTAGCACTCCCACAACACCCCGTAAACCGATACTACAAAAATCGGTAAGTTTGAGGTCTCTTATTAAATACGCTTAATTTTTTATTGTGTGATTTGTTTATCCTCACTGTTGCAAACACGAAAGCTATTCGTTTCATTTTTTCATAACACGGTTAAAAAGGGAAGTCCATAATTATTTTAAATTTGGGAAGAAAATGGTAAATTGTTTTAAAGGTGGAAGTAAAATGATAAATTGTTTTAAAGTTGAAATTAAAATGATAAATCGTTTTAAAGTTGGAAATAAAAGGATTATTGTTTTATTGTTGGAAATAAAATTATAAATCATTTTAAAGTTGGAAGTAAAATGATACATCCTTTCAAAGTTGGATGTAAAAAGATGAATCATTTTAAAATTCGAAATAAAATGATAATTCATTTAAAAGTTGGACACGAGTCTCTTGTCGGCCTACGTACTCGGAGTTCAAGATCAAAGTCCGCGTAGTTCTATTTGAAATAGTTGATTTAATGTGCAACTAAATAGTAACGGTTTGTTTGGTAATTTTTGAAATTTTTTGTGAGTTTTATGTATTGAGAATTTCCCGTGACGTTAATAGCGTAAAGCCTGAGGTTACTATTCTCATTTTGAGTATATTTAAGAAAGAGTTGTGTTTTCTAATTTTATTAGTTCAAAATGATTTGTTTAAAGATAGTGGATTCGCGTAGTTTCCATCTTGAGAATGCTTTCGCCATTATTTGAGGTTTTCTCCACTCAGTAACTTTAGTGTTCGCAAGAGTTAAAGCTTCTCGCCTACCGCCAGATAATTGTTATTCACTCTGCGTGATTTGGTCTAATACATCCACATGTCGATTTGTCTCTCTTTCACCCTTGGTAGGAGTAGTTTTAGTCTCTTATCATATGAGTTTTGTGAAGTGGTTGGGTTTTATGATCACCATCTCCTAATAACTGGTAGGTCGGTTGGCTTCTCTACGATGGCTCGAGACCGTGTCCCACATCAAAAAATATTCCAGAGCTTCATTGCTCCTATTGACAATCATTTTCTATCTCACTGATGAACGAATTTTACTCGTCTAAACATATACATAATTACCTAAGTAATCAGTGTCAAATCTCCACACGGTCTCCATATGTATTCTACACAAAGTTATAAAAGTGCTAATCGATTTTATCAAATGGTTTGGTGTAGGTTCCATTAATTGGTAAGATTATCAATTATTCTAATTATCGTGAACGTTTCCATCCGCGGCGGCCATAGCTTATAATATTTGGAGTCGCCACCAATCGCTGGAAAGTGGATTGGACACTTGGAGCCCCATTCAAACTTTGGAGCCTAAACCAGGCATGGTCTGCGTTCTGAGATGCGGGTAAAGGGGGACAGTTACATGTGGGGAAGGATTAGCACTCCCACTACACCCCGTAAACCGATACTACAAAAATCGGTAAGTTTGAGGTCTCTTATTAAATGCGCTTAATTTTTTATTGTGTGATTTGTTTATCCTCACTGTTGCAAACACGAAAGCTATTCGTTTCATTTTTTTCATAACACTGTTAAAAAGGGAAGTCCATAATTATTTTAAATTTGGGAAGAAAATGGTAAATTGTTTTAAAGGTGGAAGTAAAATGATAAATTGTTTTAAAGTTGAAATTAAAATGATAAATCGTTTTAAAGTTCGAAATAAAAGGATTATGGTTTTAATGTTGAAAATAAAATTATAAATCATTTTAAAGTTGGAAGTAAAATGATACATCCTTTCAAAGTGGGAAGTAAAAAGATGAATCATTTTAAAATTCGAAATAAAATGATAATTCATTTTAAAGTTGGACACGAGTCTCTTGTCGGCCTACGTACTCGGAGTTCAAGATCAAAGTCCGCGTAGTTCTATTTGAAATAGTTGATTTAATGTGCAACTAAATAGTAACGGTTTGTTTGGTAATTTTTGAAATTTTTTGGGATTATGTTTTGAGAATTTCCCGTGACGTTAATAGCGTAAAGCCTGAGGTTACTATTCTCATTTTGAGTATATTTAAGAAAGAGTTGTGTTTTCTAATTTTATTAGTTCAAAATAATTTGTTTAAAGATAGTGGATTCGTGTAGGTTCCCTCTTGAGAATACTTTCGCCATTATTTGAGGTTTTCTCCACTCAGCAACTTTAGTGTTCGCAAGAGTTAAAGCTTCTCGCCTAACGCCAGATAATTGTTATTCACTCTGCAGATTTGGTCTAATACATCCACATGTCTGATTTGTCTCTCTTTCACCCTTGGTAGGAGTAGTTTTAGTCTCTTATCATATGAGTTTTATGAAGTGGTTCGGTTTTATGATCACCATCTCCTAAAAGCTGGTAGGTCAGTTGGCTTCTCTACGATGGCTCGAGACCGTGTCCCACATCAAAAAATATTCCAGAGCTCCATTGCTCCTATTGACATTCATTTTCTATCTCACTGATGAACGAATTTTACTCGTCTAAACATATACATAATTACCTAAGTAATCAGGGTCAAATCTCCACACGGTCTCCATATGTATTCTACACGAAGTTATAAAAGTGCTAATCGATTTTATCAAATGGTTTGGTGTAGGTTCCAGTAATTGGTAAAATTATCAATTATTCTAATTGTCGTGAACGTTTCCATCCGCGGCGGCGATAGCTTATAATATTTGTAGTCGCCACCAATCGTTGGAAAGTGGATTGGACACTTGGAGCCCCATTCAAACTTTGGAACCTAAACCAGGCATGGTCTGCGTTCCGAGATCTGGGTAAGGGGGGACAGTTACATGTGGGGAAGGATTAGCACTCCCACAACACCCCGTAAACCGATACTACAAAAATCGGTAAATTTGAGGTCTCTTATTAAATGCGCTTAATTTTTTATTGTGTGATTTGTTTATCCTCACTGTAGCAAACATGAAAGCTATTCGTTTCATTTTTTTCATAACATGGTTAAAAAGGGAAGTCCATAATTATTTTAAATTTGGGAAGAAAATGGTAAATTGTTTTAAAGGTGGAAGTAAAATGATAAATTGTTTTAAAGTTGAAAATAAAATGATAAATCGTTTTAAAGTTGGAAATAAAAGGATTATGGTTTTAATGTTGGAAATAAAATTATAAATCATTTTAAAGTTGGAAGTATAATGATACATCCTTTCAAAGTTGGATGTAAAAAGATGAATCATTTTAAAATTCGAAATAAAATGATAATTCATTTTAAAGTGGGACACGAGTCTCTTGTCGGCCTACGTACTCGGAGTTCAAGATCAAAGTCCGCGTAGTTGTATTTGAAATAGTTGATTTAATGTGCAACTAAATAGTAACGGTTTGTTTGGTAATTTTTGAAATTTTTTGGGAGTATGTTTTGACAATTTCCCGTGACGTTAATAGCGTAAAGCCTGAGGTTACTATTCGCATTTTGAGTATATTTAAGAAAGAGTTGTGTTTTCTAATTTTATTAGTTCAAAATGATTTGTTTAAAGATAGTGGATTCGCGTAGTTTCCCTCTTGAGAATACTTTCGCCATTATTTGAGGTTTTCTCCACTCAGCAACTTTAGTGTTCGCAAGAGTTAAAGCTTCTCGCCTACCGCCAGATAATTGTTATTCACTCTGCAGATTTGGTCTAATACATCCACATGTCTGATTTGTCTCTCTTTCACCCTTGGTAGGAGTAGTTTTAGTCTCTTATCATATGAGTTTTGTGAAGTGGTTGGGTTTTATGATCACCATCTCCTAATAACTGGTAGGTCGGTTGGCTTCTCTACGATGGCTCGAGACCGTGTCCCACATCAAAAAATATTCCAGAGCTTCATTGCTCCTATTGACATTCATTTTCTATCTCACTGATGAACAAATTTTACTCGTCTAAACATATACATAATTACCTAAGTAATCAGGGTCAAATCTCCACACGGTCTCCATATGTATTCTACACGAAGTTATAAAAGTGCTAATCGATTTTATCAAATGGTTTGGTGTAGGTTCCATTAATTGGTAAGGTTATCAATTATTCTAATTGTCGTGAACGTTTCCATCCGCGGCGGCCATAGCTTATAATATTTGGAGTCGCCACCAATCGCTGGAAAGTGGATTGGACACTTGGAGCCCCATTCAACCTTTGGAACCTAAACCAGGCATGGTATGCGGTCTGAGATCTGGGTAAGGGGGGACAATTACATGTGGGGAAGGATTAGCACTCCCACTACACCCCGTAAACCGATACTACAAAAATCGGTAAGTTTGAGGTCTCTTATTAAATGCGCTTAATTTTTTATTGTGTGATTTGTTTATCCTCACTGTTGCAAACACGAAAGCTATTCGTTTCATTTTTTTCATAACATGGTTAAAAAGGGAAGTCCATAATTATTTTAAATTTGGGAAGAAAATGGTAAATTGTTTTAAAGGTGGAAGTAAAATGATAAATTGTTTTAAAGTTGAAATTAAAATGATAAATCGTTTTAAAGTTGGAAAGAAAAGGATTATGGTTTTAATGTTGGAAATAAAATTATAAATGATTTTAAAGTTGGAAGTAAAATCATACATCCTTTCAAAGTTGGATGTAAAAAGATGAATCATTTTAAAATTCGAAATAAAATGATAATTCATTTTAAAGTTGGACACGAGTCTCTTGACGGCCTACGTACTCGGAGTTCAAGATCAAAGTCCGCGTAGTTCTATTTGAAATAGTTGATTTAATGTGCAACTAAATAGTAACGGTTTGTTTGGTAATTTTTTAAATTTTTTGGGAGTATGTTTTGAGAATTTCCCGTGACGTTAATAGCGTAAAGCCTGAGGTTACTATTCTCATTTTGAGTATATTTAAGAAAGAGTTGTGTTTTCTAATTTTATTAGTTCAAAATGATTTGTTTAAAGATAGTGGATTCGCGTACTTTCCCTCTTGAGAATACTTTCGCCATTATTTGAGGTTTTCTCCACTCAGCAACTTTAGTGTTCGCAAGAGTTAAAGCTTCTCGCCTACCGCCGAAAATTGTTATTCACTCTGCGGATTTGGTCTAATACATCCACATGTCCGATTTGTCTCTCTTTCACCCTTCGTAGGAGTAGTTTTAGCCTCTTATCATATGAGTTTTGTGAAGTGGTTGGGTTCTATGATCACCATCTCCTAAAAACTGGTAGGTCGGTTGGCTTCTCTACGATGGCTCGAGACCGTGTCCCACATCAATAAATATTCCGAGCTCCATTGCTCCTATTGACATTCATTTTCTATCTCACTGATGAACGAATTTTACTCGTCTAAACATATACATAATTACCTAAGTAATCAGGGTCCAATCTCCACACGGTCTCCATATGTATTCTACACGAAGTTATAAAAGTGCTAATCGATTTTATCAAATGGTTTGGTGTAGGTTCCATTAATTGGTAAGATTATCAATTATTCTAATTGTCGTGAACGTTTCCATCCGCGGCGGCGATAGCTTATAATATTTGGAGTCGCCACCAATCGTTGGAAAGTGGATTGGACACTTGGAGCCCCATTCAAACTTTGGAACCTAAACCAGGCATGGTCTGCGTTCTGAGATCTGGGTAAGGGGGGACAGTTTCATGTGGGGAAGGATTAGCACTCCCACAACACCCCGTAAACCGATACTACAAAAATCGGTAAGTTTGAGGTCTCTTATTAAATGCGCTTAATTTTTTATTGTGTGATTTGTTTATCCTCACTGTTGCAAACACGAAAGCTATTCGTTTCATTTTGTTCATAACACGGTTAAAAAGGGAAGTCCATAATTATTTTAAATTTGGGAAGAAAATGGTAAATTGTTTTAAAGGTGGAAGTAAAATGATAAATTGTATTAAAGTTGAAAATAAAATGATAAATCGTTTTAAAGTTGGAAAGAAAAGGATTATGGTTTTAATGTTGGAAATAAAATTATAAATGATTTTAAAGTTGGAAGTAAAATCATACATCCTTTCAAAGTTGGATGTAAAAAGATGAATCATTTTAAAATTCGAAATAAAATGATAATTCATTTTAAAGTTGGACACGAGTCTCTTGACGGCCTACGTACTCGGAGTTCAAGATCAAAGTCCGCGTAGTTCTATTTGAAATAGTTGATTTAATGTGCAACTAAATAGTAACGGTTTGTTTGGTAATTTTTTAAATTTTTTGGGAGTATGTTTTGAGAATTTCCCGTGACGTTAATAGCGTAAAGCCTGAGGTTACTATTCTCATTTTGAGTATATTTAAGAAAGAGTTGTGTTTTCTAATTTTATTAGTTCAAAATGATTTGTTTAAAGATAGTGGATTCGCGTACTTTCCCTCTTGAGAATACTTTCGCCATTATTTGAGGTTTTCTCCACTCAGCAACTTTAGTGTTCGCAAGAGTTAAAGCTTCTCGCCTACCGCCAGAAAATTGTTATTCACTCTGCAGATTTGGTCTAATACATCCACATGTCTGATTTGTCTCTCTTTCACCCTTCGTAGGAGTAGTTTTAGCCTCTTATCATATGAGTTTTGTGAAGTGGTTGGGTTTTATGATCACCATCTCCTAAAAACTGGTAGGTCGGTTGGCTTCTCTACGATGGCTCGAGACCGTGTCCCACATCAATAAATATTCCAGAGCTCCATTGCTCCTATTGACATTCATTTTCTATCTCACTGATGAACGAATTTTACTCGTCTAAACATATACATAATTACCTAAGTAATCAGGGTCCAATCTCCACACGGTCTCCATATGTATTCTACACGAAGTTATAAAAGTGCTAATCGATTTTATCAAATGGTTTGGTGTAGGTTCCATTAATTGGTAAGATTATCAATTATTCTAATTGTCGTGAACGTTTCCATCCGCGGCGGCGATAGCTTATAATATTTGGAGTCGCCACCAATCGTTGGAAAGTGGATTGGACACTTGGAGCCCCATTCAAACTTTGGAACCTAAACCAGGCATGGTCTGCGTTCCGAGATCTGGGGTAAGGGGGGACAGTTTCATGTGGGGAAGGATTAGCACTCCCACAACACCCCGTAAACCGATACTACAAAAATCGGTAAGTTTGAGGTCTCTTATTAAATGCGCTTAATTTTTTATTGTGTGATTTGTTTATCCTCACTGTTGCAAACACGAAAGCTATTCGTTTCATTTTGTTCATAACACGGTTAAAAAGGGAAGTCCATAATTATTTTAAATTTGGGAAGAAAATGGTAAATTGTTTTAAAGGTGGAAGTAAAATGATAAATTGTATTAAAGTTGAAAATAAAATGATAAATCGTTTTAAAGTTGGAAAGAAAAGGATTATGGTTTTAATGTTGGAAATAAAATTATAAATGATTTTAAAGTTGGAAGTAAAATCATACATCCTTTCAAAGTTGGATGTAAAAAGATGAATCATTTTAAAATTCGAAATAAAATGATAATTCATTTTAAAGTTGGACACGAGTCTCTTGACGGCCTACGTACTCGGAGTTCAAGATCAAAGTCCGCGTAGTTCTATTTGAAATAGTTGATTTAATGTGCAACTAAATAGTAACGGTTTGTTTGGTAATTTTTTAAATTTTTTGGGAGTATGTTTTGAGAATTTCCCGTGACGTTAATAGCGTAAAGCCTGAGGTTACTATTCTCATTTTGAGTATATTTAAGAAAGAGTTGTGTTTTCTAATTTTATTAGTTCAAAATGATTTGTTTAAAGATAGTGGATTCGCGTACTTTCCCTCTTGAGAATACTTTCGCCATTATTTGAGGTTTTCTCCACTCAGCAACTTTAGTGTTCGCAAGAGTTAAAGCTTCTCGCCTACGCGCCGAAAATTGTTATTCACTCTGCGAGATTTGGTCTAATACATCCACATGTCTGATTTGTCTCTCTTTCACCCTTCGTAGGAGTAGTTTTAGCCTCTTATCATATGAGTTTTGTGAAGTGGTTGGGTTTTATGATCACCATCTCCTAAAAACTGGTAGGTCGGTTGGCTTCTCTACGATGGCTCGAGACTGTGTCCCACATCAAAAAATATTCCAGAGCTCCATTGCTCCTATTGACATTCATTTTCTATCTCACTGATGAACGAATTTTACTCGTCTAAACATATACATAATTACCTAAGTAATCATGGTCAAATCTCCACACGGTCTCCATATGTATTCTACACAAAGTTATAAAAGTGCTAATCGATTTTATCAAATGGTGTGGTGTAGGTTCCATTAATTGGTAAGATTATCAATTATTCTAATTGTCATGAACGTTTCCATCCGCGGCGGCGATAGCTTATAATATTTGGAGTCGCCACCAATCGTTGGAAAGTGGATTGGACACTTGGAGCCCCATCCAAACTTTGGAACCTAAACAAGGCATGGTCTGCGTTCCGAGATCTGGGTAAGGGGGGACAGTTACATGTGGGGAAGGATTAGCACTCCCACAACACCCCGTAAACCGATACTACAAAAATCGGTAAGTTTGAGGTCTCTTATTAAATGCGCTTAATTTTTTATTGTGTGATTTGTTTATCCTCATCGTTGCAAACACGAAAGCTATTCGTTTCGCTTTTTTCATCACACGGTTAAAAATGGAAGTCCATAATTATTTTAAATTTGGGAAGAAAATGGTAAATTGTTTTAAAGGTGGAAGTAAAATGATAAATTGTTTTAAAGTTGAAAATAAAATGATAAATCGTTTTAAAGTTGGAAAGAAAAGGATTATGGTTTTAATGTTGGAAATAAAATTATAAATGATTTTAAAGTTGGAAGTAAAATCATACATCCTTTCAAAGTTGGATGTAAAAAGATGAATCATTTTAAAATTCGAAATAAAATGATAATTCATTTTAAAGTTGGACACGAGTCTCTTGACGGCCTACGTACTCGGAGTTCAAGATCAAAGTCCGCGTAGTTCTATTTGAAATAGTTGATTTAATGTGCAACTAAATAGTAACGGTTTTTTTGGTAATTTTTTAAATTTTTTGGGACTATGTTTTGAGAATTTCCCGTGACGTTAATAGCGTAAAGCCTGAGGTTACTATTCTCATTTTGAGTATATTTAAGAAAGAGTTGTGTTTTCTAATTTTATTAGTTCAAAATGATTTGTTTAAAGATAGTGGATTCGCGTACTTTCCCTCTTGAGAATACTTTCGCCATTATTTGAGGTTTTCTCCACTCGGCAACTTTAGTGTTCGCAAGAGTTAAAGCTTCTCGCCTACCGCCGAAAATTGTTATTCACTGCGCAGATTTGGTCTAATACATCCACATGTCGATTTGTCTCTCTTTCACCCTTCGTAGGAGTAGTTTTAGCCTCTTATCATATGAGTTTTGTGAAGTGGTTGGGTTTTATGATCACCATCTCCTAAAAACTGGTAGGTCGGTTGGCTTCTCTACGATGGCTCGAGACCGTGTCCCACATCAAAAAATATTCCAGAGCTCTATTGCTCCTATTGACATTCATTTTCTATCTCACTGATGAACGAATTGTACTCGTCTAAACATATACATAATTACCTAAGTAATCATGGTCAAATCTCCACACGGTCTCCATATGTATTCTACACAAAGTTATAAAAGTGCTAATCGATTTTATCAAATGGTGTGGTGTAGGTTCCATTAATTGGTAAGATTATCAATTATTCTAATTGTCATGAACGTTTCCATCCGCGGCGGCGATAGCTTATAATATTTGGAGTCGCCACCAATCGTTGGAAAGTGGATTGGACACTTGGAGCCCCATCCAAACTTTGGAACCTAAACAAGGCATGGTCACGCGTTCCGAGATGCGGGTAAGGGGGGACAGTTACATGTGGGGAAGGATTAGCACTCCCACAACACCCCGTAAACCGATACTACAAAAATCGGTAAGTTTGAGGTCTCTTATTAAATGCGCTTAATTTTTTATTGTGTGATTTGTTTATCCTCACTGTTGCAAACACGAAAGCTATTCGTTTCGCTTTTTTCATCACACGGTTAAAAATGGAAGTCCATAATTATTTTAAATTTGGGAAGAAAATGGTAAATTGTTTTAAAGGTGGAAGTAAAATGATAAATTGTTTTAAAGTTGAAAATAAAATGATAAATCGTTTTAAAGTTGGAAATAAAAGGATTATGGTTTTAATGTTGGAAATAAAATTATAAATCATTTTAAAGTTGGAAGTAAAATGATACATCCTTTCAAAGTTGGATGTAAAAAGATGAATCATTTTAAAATTCGAAATAAAATGATAATTCATTTTAAAGTTGGACACGAGTCTCTTGACGGCCTACGTACTCGGAGTTCAAGATCAAAGTCCGCGTAGTTCTATTTGAAATAGTTGATTTAATGTGCAACTAAATAGAAACGGTTTGTTTGGTAATTTTTGAAATTTTTTGGGAGTATGTTTTGAGAATTTCCGGTGACGTTAATAGCGTAAAGCCTGAGGTTACTATTCTCATTTTGAGTATATTTAAGAAAGAGTTGTGTTTTCTAATTTTATTAGTTCAAAATGATTTGTTTAAAGATAGTGGATTCGCGTAGTTTTCCTCTTGAGAATACTTTCGCCATTATTTGAGGTTTTCTCCACTCAGCAACTTTAGTGTTCGCAAGAGTTAAAGCTTCTCGCCTACCGCGGAAAATTGTTATTCACTCTGCGGATTTGGTCTAATACATCCACATGTCGATTTGTCTCTCTTTCACCCTTCGTAGGAGTAGTTTTAGCCTCTTATCATATGAGTTTTGTGAAGTGGTTGGGTTTTATGATCACCATCTCCTAAAAACTGGTAGGTCGGTTGGCTTCTCTACGATGGCTCGAGACTGTGTCCCACATCAAAAAATATTCCAGAGCTCCATTGCTCCTATTGACATTCATTTTCTATCTCACTGATGAACGAATTTTACTCGTCTAAACATATACATAATTACCTAAGTAATCATGGTCAAATCTCCACACGGTCTCCATATGTATTCTACACAAAGTTATAAAAGTGCTAATCGATTTTATCAAATGGTGTGGTGTAGGTTCCATTAATTGGTAAGATTATCAATTATTCTAATTGTCATGAACGTTTCCATCCGCGGCGGCGATAGCTTATAATATTTGGAGTCGCCACCAATCGTTGGAAAGTGGATTGGACACTTGGAGCCCCATCCAAACTTTGGAACCTAAACAAGGCATGGTACGCGTTCCGAGATCTGGGTAAGGGGGGACAGTTACATGTGGGGAAGGATTAGCACTCCCACAACACCCCGTAAACCGATACTACAAAAATCGGTAAGTTTGAGGTCTCTTATTAAATGCGCTTAATTTTTTATTGTGTGATTTGTTTATCCTCACTGTTGCAAACACGAAAGCTATTCGTTTCGCTTTTTTCATCACACGGTTAAAAATGGAAGTCCATAATTATTTTAAATTTGGGAAGAAAATGGTAAATTGTTTTAAAGGTGGAAGTAAAATGATAAATTGTTTTAAAGTTGAAAATAAAATGATAAATCGTTTTAAAGTTGGAAAGAAAAGGATTATGGTTTTAATGTTGGAAATAAAATTATAAATGATTTTAAAGTTGGAAGTAAAATCATACATCCTTTCAAAGTTGGATGTAAAAAGATGAATCATTTTAAAATTCGAAATAAAATGATAATTCATTTTAAAGTTGGACACGAGTCTCTTGACGGCCTACGTACTCGGAGTTCAAGATCAAAGTCCGCGTAGTTCTATTTGAAATAGTTGATTTAATGTGCAACTAAATAGTAACGGTTTTTTTGGTAATTTTTTAAATTTTTTGGGACTATGTTTTGAGAATTTCCCGTGACGTTAATAGCGTAAAGCCTGAGGTTACTATTCTCATTTTGAGTATATTTAAGAAAGAGTTGTGTTTTCTAATTTTATTAGTTCAAAATGATTTGTTTAAAGATAGTGGATTCGCGTACTTTCCCTCTTGAGAATACTTTCGCCATTATTTGAGGTTTTCTCCACTCAGCAACTTTAGTGTTCGCAAGAGTTAAAGCTTCTCGCCTACCGCCGGAAAATTGTTATTCACTCTGCTGATTTGGTCTAATACATCCACATGTCCGATTTGTCTCTCTTTCACCCTTCGTAGGAGTAGTTTTAGCCTCTTATCATATGAGTTTTGTGAAGTGGTTGGGTTTTATGATCACCATCTCCTAAAAACTGGTAGGTCGGTTGGCTTCTCTACGATGGCTCGAGACTGTGTCCCACATCAAAAAATATTCCAGAGCTCTATTGCTCCTATTGACATTCATTTTCTATCTCACTGATGAACGAATTTTACTCGTCTAAACATATACATAATTACCTAAGTAATCATGGTCAAATCTCCACACGGTCTCCATATGTATTCTACACAAAGTTATAAAAGTGCTAATCGATTTTATCAAATGGTGTGGTGTAGGTTCCATTAATTGGTAAGATTATCAATTATTCTAATTGTCATGAACGTTTCCATCCGCGGCGGCGATAGCTTATAATATTTGGAGTCGCCACCAATCGTTGGAAAGTGGATTGGACACTTGGAGCCCCATCCAAACTTTGGAACCTAAACAAGGCATGGTACGCGTTCCGAGATCTGGGTAAGGGGGGACAGTTACATGTGGGGAAGGATTAGCACTCCCACAACACCCCGTAAACCGATACTACAAAAATCGGTAAGTTTGAGGTCTCTTATTAAATGCGCTTAATTTTTTATTGTGTGATTTGTTTATCCTCATCATGTTGCAAACACGAAAGCTATTCGTTTCGCTTTTTTCATCACACGGTTAAAAATGGAAGTCCATAATTATTTTAAATTTGGGAAGAAAATGGTAAATTGTTTTAAAGGTGGAAGTAAAATGATAAATTGTTTTAAAGTTGAAAATAAAATGATAAATCGTTTTAAAGTTGGAAATAAAAGGATTATGGTTTTAATGTTGGAAATAAAATTATAAATCATTTTAAAGTTGGAAGTAAAATGATACATCCTTTCAAAGTTGGATGTAAAAAGATGAATCATTTTAAAATTCGAAATAAAATGATAATTCATTTTAAAGTTGGACACGAGTCTCTTGACGGCCTACGTACTCGGAGTTCAAGATCAAAGTCCGCGTAGTTCTATTTGAAATAGTTGATTTAATGTGCAACTAAATAGAAACGGTTTGTTTGGTAATTTTTGAAATTTTTTGGGAGTATGTTTTGAGAATTTCCGGTGACGTTAATAGCGTAAAGCCTGAGGTTACTATTCTCATTTTGAGTATATTTAAGAAAGAGTTGTGTTTTCTAATTTTATTAGTTCAAAATGATTTGTTTAAAGATAGTGGATTCGCGTAGTTTTCCTCTTGAGAATACTTTCGCCATTATTTGAGGTTTTCTCCACTCGGCAACTTTAGTGTTCGCAAGAGTTAAAGCTTCTCGCCTACCGCCGAAAATTGTTATTCACTCTGCAGATTTGGTCTAATACATCCACATGTCTGATTTGTCTCTCTTTCACCCTTCGTAGGAGTAGTTTTAGCCTCTTATCATATGAGTTTTGTGAAGTGGTTGGGTTTTATGATCACCATCTCCTAAAAACTGGTAGGTCGGTTGGCTTCTCTACGATGGCTCGAGACCGTGTCCCACATCAAAAAATATTCCAGAGCTCCATTGCTCCTATTGACATTCCTTTTCTATGTCATTGATGAACGAATTTTACTCGTCTAAACATATACATAATTACCTAAGTAATCAGGGTCAAATCTCCACACGGTCTCCATATGTATTCTACACAAAGTTATAAAAGTGCTAATCGATTTTATCAAATGGTGTGGTGTAGGTTCCATTAATTGGTAAGATTATAAATTATTCTAATTGTCATGAACGTTTCCATCCGCGGCGGCGATAGCTTATAATATTTGGAGTCGCCACCAATCGTTGGAAAGTGGATTGGACACTTGGAGCCCCATCCAAACTTTGGAACCTAAACAAGGCATGGTACGCGTTCCGAGATCTGGGTAAGGGGGGACAGTTACATGTGGGGAAGGATTAGCACTCCCACAACACCCCGTAAACCGATACTACAAAAATCGGTAAGTTTGAGGTCTCTTATTAAATGCGCTTAATTTTTTATTGTGTGATTTGTTTATCCTCACTGTTGCAAACACGAAAGCTATTCGTTTCACTTTTTTCATCACACGGTTAAAAATGGAAGTCCATAATTATTTTAAATTTGGGAAGAAAATGGTAAATTGTTTTAAAGGTGGAAGTAAAATGATAAATTGTTTTAAAGTTGAAAATAAAATGATAAATCGTTTTAAAGTTGGAAATAAAAGGATTATGGTTTTAATGTTGGAAATAAAATTATAAATCATTTTAAAGTTGGAAGTAAAATGATACATCCTTTCAAAGTTGGATGTAAAAAGATGAATCATTTTAAAATTCGAAATAAAATGATAATTCATTTTAAAGTTGGACACGAGTCTCTTGACGGCCTACGTACTCGGAGTTCAAGATCAAAGTCCGCGTAGTTCTATTTGAAATAGTTGATTTAATGTGCAACTAAATAGAAACGGTTTGTTTGGTAATTTTTGAAATTTTTTGGGAGTATGTTTTGAGAATTTCCCGTGACGATAATAGCGTAAAGCCTGAGGTTACTATTCTCATTTTGAGTATATTTAAGAAAGAGTTGTGTTTTCTAATTTTATTAGTTCAAAATGATTTGTTTAAAGATAGTGGATTCGCGTAGTTTCCCTCTTGAGAATACTTTCGCCATTATTTGAGGTTTTCTCCACTCAGCAACTTTAGTGTTCGCAAGAGTTAAAGCTTCTCGCCTACCGCCAGATAATTGTTATTCACTATGCAGATTTGGTCTAATACATCCACATGTCTGATTTGTCTCTCTTTCACCCTTGGTAGGCGTAGTTTTAGTCTCTTATTATATGAGTTTTGTGAAGTGGTTGGGTTTTATGATCACCATCTCCTAAAAACTGGTAGGTCGGTTGGCTTCTCTACGATGGCTCGAGACCGTGTCCCACATCAAAAAATATTCCGAGCTCCATTGCTCCTATTGACATTCCTTTTCTATGTCATTGATGAACGAATTTTACTCGTCTAAACATATACATAATTACCTAAGTAATCGTGGTCAAATCTCCACACGGTCTCCATATGTATTCTACACAAAGTTATAAAAGTGCTAATCGATTTTATCAAATGGTGTGGTGTAGGTTCCATTAATTGGTAAGATTATAAATTATTCTAATTGTCATGAACGTTTCCATCCGCGGCGGCGATAGCTTATAATATTTGGAGTCGCCACCAATCGTTGGAAAGTGGATTGGACACTTGGAGCCCCATTCAAACTTTGGAACCTAAACCAGGCATGGTCCGCGTTCCGAGATCTGGGTAAGGGGGGACAGTTACATGTGGGGAAGGATTAGCACTCCCACAACACCCCGTAAACCGATACTACAAAAATCGGTAAGTTTGAGGTCTCTTATTAAATGCGCTTAATTTTTTATTGTGTGATTTGTTTATCCTCACTGTTGCAAACACGAAAGCTATTCGTTTCATTTTTTTCATAACACGGTTAAAAATGGAAGTCCATAATTATTATAAATTTGGGAAGAAAATGGTAAATTGTTTTAAAGGTGGAAGTAAAATGATAAATTGTTTTAAAGTTGAAAATAAAATGATAAATCGTTTTAAAGTTGGAAAGAAAAGGATTATGGTTTTAATGTTGGAAATAAAATTATAAATCATTTTAAAGTTGGAAGTAAAATCATACATCCTTTCAAAGTTGGATGTAAAAAGATGAATCATTTTAAAATTCGAAATAAAATGATAATTCATTTTAAAGTTGGACACGAGTCACTTGACGGCCTACGTACTCGGAGTTCAAGATCAAAGTCCGCGTAGTTCTATTTGAAATAGTTGATTTAATGTGCAACTAAATAGTAACGGTTTTTTTGGTAATTTTTTAAATTTTTTGGGAGTATGTTTTGAGAATTTCCCGTGACGTTAATAGCGTAAAGCCTGAGGTTACTATTCTCATTTTGAGTATATTTAAGAAAGAGTTGTGTTTTCTAATTTTATTAGTTCAAAATGATTTGTTTAAAGATGGTGGATTCGCGTAATTTCCCTCTTGAGAATACTTTTGCCATTGTTTGAGGTTTTCTCCACTCAGCAACTTTAGTGTTCGCAAGAGTTAAAGCTTCTCGCCTACCGCCAGAAAATTGTTATTCACTCGTGGATTTGGTCTAATACATCCACATGTCCGATTTGTCTCTCTTTCACCCTTCGTAGGAGTAGTTTTAGCCTCTTATCATATGAGTTTTGTGAAGTGGTTGGGTTTTATGATCACCATCTCCTAAAAAGCGGTAGGTCGGTTGGCTTCTCTACGATGGCTCGAGACCGTGTCCCACATCAAAAAATATTCCAGAGCTCCATTGCTCCTATTGACATTCATTTTCTATCTCACTGATGAACGAATTTTACTCGTCTAAACATATACATAATTACCTAAGTAATCATGGTCAAATCTCCACACGGTCTCCATATGTATTCTACACAAAGTTATAAAAGTGCTAATCGATTTTATCAAATGGTGTGGTGTAGGTTCCATTAATTGGTAAGATTATCAATTATTCTAATTGTCATGAACGTTTCCATCCGCGGCGGCGATAGCTTATAATATTTGGAGTCGCCACCAATCGTTGGAAAGTGGATTGGACACTTGGAGCCCCATTCAAACTTTGGAACCTAAACAAGGCATGGTCTGCGTTCCGAGATCTGGGTAAGGGGGGACAGTTACATGTGGGGAAGGATTAGCATTCCCACAACACCCCGTAAACCGATACTACAAAAATCGGTAAGTTTGAGGTCTCTTATTAAATGCGCTTAATTTTTTATTGTGTGATTTGTTTATCCTCACTGTTGCAAACACGAAAGCTATTCGTTTCACTTTTTTCATCACACGGTTAAAAATGGAAGTCCATAATTATTTTAAATTTGGGAAGAAAATGGTAAATTGTTTTAAAGGTGGAAGTAAAATGATAAATTATTTTAAAGTTGAAAATAAAATGATAAATCGTTTTAAAGTTGGAAATAAAAGGATTATGGTTTTAATGTTGGAAATAAAATTATAAATCATTTTAAAGTTGGAAGTAAAATGATACATCCTTTCAAAGTTGGATGTAAAAAGATGAATCATTTTAAAATTCGAAATAAAATGATAATTCATTTTAAAGTTGGACACGAGTCTCTTGACGGCCTACGTACTCGGAGTTCAAGATCAAAATCCGCGTAGTTCTATTTGAAATAGTTGATTTAATGTGCAACTAAATAGAAACAGTTTGTTTGGTAATTTTTGAAATTTTTTGGGAGTATGTTTTGAGAATTTCCCGTGACGTTAATAGCGTAAAGCCTGAGGTTACTATTCTCATTTTGAGTATATTTAAGAAAGAGTTGTGTTTTCTAATTTTATTAGTTCAAAATGATTTGTTTAAAGATTGTGGATTCGCGTAGTTTCCCTCTTGAGAATACTTTCGCCATTATTTGAGGTTTTCTCCACTCAGCAACTTTAGTGTTCGCAAGAGTTAAAGCTTCTCGCCTACCGCCAGATAATTGTTATTCACTCTGCAGATTTGGTCTAATACATCCACATGTCTGATTTGTCTCTCTTTCACCCTTGGTAGGAGTTGTTTTAGTCTCTTATTATATGTGTTTTGTGAAGTGGTTGGGTTTTATGATCACCATCTCCTAAAAACTGGTAGGTCGGTTGGCTTCTCTACGATGGCTCGAGACCGTGTCCCACATCAATAAATATTCCAGAGCTCCATTGCTCCTATTGACATTCATTTTCTATCTCACTGATGAATGAATTTTACTCGACTAAACATATACATAATTACCTAAGTAATCAGGGTCAAATCTCCACACGGTCTCCATATGTATTCTACACAAAGTTATAAAAGTGCTAATCGATTTTATCAAATGGTGTGGTGTAGGTTCCATTAATTGGTAAGATTATCAATTATTCTAATTGTCGTGAACGTTTCCATCCGCGGCGGCGATAGCTTATAATATTTGGAGTCGCCACCAATCGTTGGAAAGTGGATTGGACACTTGGAGCCCCATTCAAACTTTGGAACCTAAACCAGGCATGGTCTATGTTCCGAGATCTGGGTAAGGGGGGACAGTTACATGTAGGGAAGGATTAGCACTCCCACAACACCCCGTAAACCGATACTACAAAAATCGGTAAGTTTGAGGTCTCTTATTAAATGCGCTTAATTTTTTATTGTGTAATTTGTTTATCCTCACTATTGCAAACACGAAAGCTATTCGTTTCATTTTTTTCATAACACGGTTAAAAATGGAAGTCCATAATTATTTTAAATTTGGGAAGAAAATGGTAAATTGTTTTAAAGGTGGAAGTAAAATGATAAATTGTTTTAAAGTTGAAAATAAAATGATAAATCGTTTTAAAGTTGGAAATAAAAGGATTATGGTTTTAATGTTGGAAATAAAATTATAAATGATTTTAAAGTTGGAAGTAAAATCATACATCCTTTCAAAGTTGGATGTAAAAAGATGAATCATTTTAAAATTCGAAATAAAATGATAATTCATTTTAAAGTTGGACACGAGTCTCTTGACGGCCTACGTACTCGGAGTTCAAGATCAAAGTCCGCGTAGTTCTATTTGAAATAGTTGATTTAATGTGCAACTAAATAGTAACGGTTTTTTTGGTAATTTGTCAAATTTTTTGGGAGTATGTTTTGAGAATTTCCCGTGACGTTAATAGCGTAAAGCCTGAGGTTACTATTCTCATTTTGAGTATATTTAAGAAAGAGTTGTGTTTTCTAATTTTATTAGTTCAAAATGATTTGTTTAAAGATAGTGGATTCGCGTAGTTTCCCTCTTGAGAATACTTTCGCCATTATTTGAGGTTTTCTCCACTCGGCAACTTTAGTGTTCGCAAGAGTTAAAGCTTCTCGCCTACCGCCGGATAATTGTTATTCACTCTGCTGATTTGGTCTAATACATCCACATGTCGATTTGTCTCTCTTTCACCCTTGGTAGGAGTAGTTTTAGTCTCTTATTATATGAGTTTTGTGAAGTGGTTGGGTTTTATGATCACCATCTCCTAAAAACTGGTAGGTCGGTTGGCTTCTCTACGATGGCTCGAGACCGTGTCCCACATCAAAAAATATTCCAGAGCTCCATTGCTCCTATTGACATTCATTTTCTATCTCACTGATGAACGAATTTTACTCGACTAAACATATACATAATTACCTAAGTAATCAGGGTCAAATCTCCACACGGTCTCCATATGTATTCTACACAAAGTTATAAAAGTGCTAATCGATTTTATCAAATGGTGTGGTGTAGGTTCCATTAATTGGTAAGATTATCAATTATTCTAATTGTCGTGAACGTTTCCATCCGCGGCGGCGATAGCTTATAATATTTGGAGTCGCCACCAATCGTTGGAAAGTGGATTGGACAATTGGAGCCCCATTCAAACTTTGGAACCTAAACCAGGCATGGTCTGCGTTCCGAGATCTGGGTAAGGGGGGACCGTTACATGTGGGGAAGGATTAGCACTCCCACAAAACCCCGTAAACCGATACTACAAAAATCGGTAAGTTTGGGATCTCTTATTAAATGCGCTTAATTTTTTATTGTGTGATTTGTTTATCCTCACTGTTGCAAACACAAAAGCTATTCGTTTCATTTTTTTCATAACACGGTTAAAAAGGGAAGTCCATAATTATTTTAAATTTGGGAAGAAAATGGTAAATTGTTTTAAAGGTGGAAGTAAAATGATAAATTGTTTTAAAGTTGAAAATAAAATGATAAATCATTTTAAAGTTGGAAATGAAAGGATTATGGTTTTAATGTTGGAAATAAAATTATAAATCATTTTAAAGTTGGAAGTAAAATGATACATCCTTTCAAAGTTGGATGTAAAAAGATGAATCATTTTAAAATTCAAAATAAAATGATAATTCATTTTAAAGTTGGACACGAGTCTCTTGACGGCCTACGTACTCGGAGTTCAAGATCAAAGTCCGCGTAGTTCTATTTGAAATAGTTGATTTAATGTGCAACTAAATAGTAACGGTTTGTTTGGTAGTTTTAGAAATTTTTTGGGAGTATGTTTTGAGAATTTCCCGTGACTTTAATAGCGTAAAGCCTGAGGTTACTATTCTCATTTTGAGTATATTTAAGAAAGAGTTGTGTTTTCTAATTTTATTAGTTCAAAATGATTTGTTTAAAGATAGTGGATTCGCGTAGTTTCCCACTTGAGAATACTTTCGCCATTATTTGAGGTTTTCTCCACTCAGCAACTTTAGTGTTCGCAAGAGTTAAAGCTTCTCGCCTACCGCCAGATAATTGTTATTCACTCTGCAGATTTGGTCTAATACATCCACATGTCTGATTTGTCTCTCTTTCACCCTTTGTGAAGTGGTTGGGTTTTATGATCACCATCTCCTAAAAACTGGTAGGTCGGCTGGCTTCTCTACGATGGCTCGAGACCGTGTCCCACATCAAAAAATATTCCAGAGCTCCGTTGCTCCTATTGACATTCATTTTCTATCTCACTGATGAACGAATTTTACTCGTCTAAACATATACATAATTACCTAAGTAATCAGGGTCAAATCTCCACACGGTCTCCATATGTATTCTACACAAAGTTATAAAAGTGCTAATCGATTTTATCAAATGATGTGGTGTAGGTTCCATTAATTGGTAAGATTATCAATTATTCTAATTGTCGTGAACGTTTCCATCCGCGGCGGCGATAGCTTATAATATTTGGAGTCGCCACCAATCGTTGGAAAGTGGATTGGACACTTGGAGCCCCATTCAAACTTTGGAACCTAAACCGAGGCATGGTCTGCGTTCCGAGATCTGGGTAAGGGGGGACAGTTACATGTGGGGAAGGATTAGCACTCCCACAACACCCCGTAAACCGATACTACAAAAATCGGTAAGTTTGAGGTCTCTTATTAAATGCGCTTAATTTTTTATTGTGTGATTTGTTTATCCTCACTGTTGCAAACACGAAAGCTATTCGTTTCATTTTTTTCATAACACGGTTAAAAAGGGATGTCCATAATTATTTTAAATTTGGGAAGAAAATGGTAAATTGTTTTAAAGGTGGAAGTAAAATGATAAATTGTTTTAAAGTTGAAAATAAAATGATAAATCGTTTTAAAGTTGGAAATAAAAGGATTATGGTTTTAATGTTGGAAATAAAATTATAAATCATTTTAAAGTTGGAAGTAAAATGATACATCCTTTCAAAGTTGGATGTAAAAAGATGAATCATTTTAAAATTCGAAATAAAATGATAATTCATTTTAAAGTTGGACACGAGTCTCTTGACGGCCTACGTACTCGGAGTTCAAGATCAAAGTCCGCGTAGTTCTATTTGAAATAGTTGATTTAATGTGCAACTAAATAGTAACGGTTTGTTTGGTAATTTTTGAAATTTTTTGGGAGTATGTTTTGAGAATTTCCCGTGACGTTAATGGCGTAAAGCTCGAGGTTACTATTCTCATTTTGAGTATAATTAAGAAAGAGTTGTGTTTTCGAATTTTATTAGTTCAAAATGATTTGTTTAAAGATAGTGGATTCGCGTAGTTTCCCTCTTGAGAATGCTTTCGCCATTATTTGAGGTTTTCTCCACTCGGCAACTTTAGTGTTCGCAAGAGTTAAAGCTTCTCGCCTACCGCCGGATAATTGTTATTCACTGCGAAATTGGTCTAATACATCTACATGTCTGATTTGTCTCTCTTTCACCCTTGGTAGGAGTAGTTTTAGTCTCTTATCATATGAGTTTTGTGAAGTGGTTGGGTTTTATGATCACCATCTCCTAATAACTGGTAGGTCGGTTGGCTTCTCTACGATGGCTCGAGACCGTGTCCCACATCAAAAAATATTCAGAGCTCCATTGCTCCTATTGACATTCATTTTCTATCTCACTGATGAACGAATTTTACTCGTCTAAACATATACATAATTACCAAAGTAATCAGGGTCAAATCTCCACACGGTCTCCATATGTATTCTACACAAAGTTATAAAAGTGCTAATCGATTTTATCAAATGCTGTGGTGTAGGTTCCATTAATTGGTAAGATTATCAATTATTCTAATTGTCGTGAACGTTTCCATCCGCGGCGGCGATAGCTTATAATATTTGGAGTCGCCACCAATCGTTGGAAAGTGGATTGGACACGTGGAGCCCCATTCAAACTTTGGATCCTAAACCAGGCATGGTCTGCGTTCCGAGATCTGGGTAAGGGGGAACAGTTACATGTGGGGAAGGATTAGCACTCCCACAACACCCCGTAAACCGATACTACAAAAATCGGTAAGTTTGAGGTCTCTTATTAAATGCGCTTAATTTTTTATTGTGTGATTTGTTTATCCTCATCGTTGCAAACACGAAAGCTATTCGTTTCATTTTTTTCATAACACGGTTAAAAAGGGAAGTCCATAATTATTTTAAATTTGGGAAGAAAATGGTAAATTGTTATAAAGGTGGAAGTAAAATGATAAATTGTTTTAAAGTTGAAAATAAAATGATAAATCGTTTTAAAGTTGGAAATAAAAGGATTATGGTTTTAATGTTGGAAATAAAATTATAAATCATTTTAAAGTTGGAAGTAAAATGATACATCCTTTCAAAGTTGGATGTAAAAAGATGAATCATTTTAAAATTCAAAATAAAATGATTTTTCATTTTAAAGTTGGACACGAGTCTCTTGCCGGCCTACGTACTCGGAATTCAAGATCAAAGTCCGCGTAGTTCTATTTGAAATAGTTGATTTAATGTGCAACTAAATAGTAACGGTTTGTTTGGTAATTTTTGAAATTTTTTGGGAGTATGTTTTGAGAATTTCCCGTGACGTTAATGGCGTAAAGCCTGAGGTTACTATTCTCATTTTGAGTATAATTAAGAAAGAGTTGTGTTTTCGAATTTTATTAGTTCAAAATGATTTGTTTAAAGATAGTGGATTCGCGTAGTTTCCCTCTTGAGAATGCTTTCGCCATTATTTGAGGTTTTCTCCACTCAGCAACTTTAGTGTTCGCAAGAGTTAAAGCTTCTCGCCTACCGCCAGATAATTGTTATTCACTGCGTAATTGGTCTAATACATCTACATGTCCGATTTGTCTCTCTTTCACCCTTGGTAGGAGTAGTTTTAGTCTCTTATCATATGAGTTTTGTGAAGTGGTTGGGTTTTATGATCACCATCTCCTAATAACTGGTAGGTCGGTTGGCTTCTCTACGATGGCTCGAGACCGTGTCCCACATCAAAAAATATTCCAGAGCTCCATTGCTCCTATTGACATTCATTTTCTATCTCACTGATGAACGAATTTTACTCGTCTAAACATATACATAATTACCAAAGTAATCGTGGTCAAATCTCCACACGGTCTCCATATGTATTCTACACAAAGTTATAAAAGTGCTAATCGATTTTATCAAATGCCGTGGTGTAGGTTCCATTAATTGGTAAGATTATCAATTATTCTAATTGTCGTGAACGTTTCCATCCGCGGCGGCGATAGCTTATAATATTTGGAGTCGCCACCAATCGTTGGAAAGTGGATTGGACACTTGGAGCCCCATTCAAACTTTGGAACCTAAACCAGGCATGGTCTGCGTTCCGAGATCTGGGTAAGGGGGGACAGTTACATGTGGGGAAGGATTAGCACTCCCACAACACCCCGTAAACCGATACTACAAAAATCGGTAAGTTTGAGGTCTCTTATTAAATGCGCTTAATTTTTTATTGTGTGATTTGTTTATCCTCACTGTTGCAAACACGAAAGCTATTCGTTTCATTTTTTTCATAACACGGTTAAAAAGGGAAGTCCATAATTATTTTAAATTTGGGAAGAAAATGGTAAATTGTTTTAAAGGTGGAAGTAAAATGATAAATTGTTTTAAAGTTGAAAATAAAATGATAAATCGTTTTAAAGTTGGAAATAAAAGGATTATGGTTTTAATGTTGGAAATAAAATTATAAATCATTTTAAAGTTGGAAGTAAAATGATACATCCTTTCAAAGTTGGATGTAAAAAGATGAATCATTTTAAAATTCAAAATAAAATGATTTTTCATTTTAAAGTTGGACACGAGTCTCTTGCCGGCCTACGTACTCGGAATTCAAGATCAAAGTCCGCGTAGTTCTATTTGAAATAGTTGATTTAATGTGCAACTAAATAGTAACGGTTTGTTTGGTAATTTTTGAAATTTTTTGGGAGTATGTTTTGAGAATTTCCCGTGACGTTAATGGCGTAAAGCCTGAGGTTACTATTCTCATTTTGAGTATAATTAAGAAAGAGTTGTGTTTTCGAATTTTATTAGTTCAAAATGATTTGTTTAAAGATAGTGGATTCGCGTAGTTTCCCTCTTGAGAATGCTTTCGCCATTATTTGAGGTTTTCTCCACTCAGCAACTTTAGTGTTCGCAAGAGTTAAAGCTTCTCGCCTACCGCGATAATTGTTATTCACTGCGTAGAATTGGTCTAATACATCTACATGTCCGATTTGTCTCTCTTTCACCCTTGGTAGGAGTAGTTTTAGTCTCTTATCATATGAGTTTTGTGAAGTGGTTGGGTTTTATGATCACCATCTCCTAATAACTCGGTAGGTCGGTTGGCTTCTCTACGATGGCTCGAGACCGTGTCCCACATCAAAAAATATTCCAGAGCTCCATTGCTCCTATTGACATTCATTTTCTATCTCACTGATGAACGAATTTTACTCGTCTAAACATATACATAATTACCAAAGTAATCAGGGTCAAATCTCCACACGGTCTCCATATGTATTCTACACAAAGTTATAAAAGTGCTAATCGATTTTATCAAATGCCGTGGTGTAGGTTCCATTAATTGGTAAGATTATCAATTATTCTAATTGTCGTGAACGTTTCCATCCGCGGCGGCGATAGCTTATAATATTTGGAGTCGCCACCAATCGTTGGAAAGTGGATTGGACACTTGGAGCCCCATTCAAACTTTGGAACCTAAACCAGGCATGGTCTGCGTTCCGAGATCCGGGGTAAGGGGGACAGTTACATGTGGGGAAGGATTAGCACTCCCACAACACCCCGTAAACCGATACTACAAAAATCGGTAAGTTTGAGGTCTCTTATTAAATGCGCTTAATTTTTTATTGTGTGATTTGTTTATCCTCACTGTTGCAAACACGAAAGCTATTCGTTTCATTTTTTTCATAACACGGTTAAAAAGGGAAGTCCATAATTATTTTAAATTTGGGAAGAAAATGGTAAATTGTTTTAAAGGTGGAAGTAAAATGATAAATTGTTTTAAAGTTGAAAATAAAATGATAAATCGTTTTAAAGTTGGAAATAAAAGGATTATGGTTTTAATGTTGGAAATAAAATTATAAATCATTTTAAAGTTGGAAGTAAAATGATACATCCTTTCAAAGTTGGATGTAAAAAGATGAATCATTTTAAAATTCAAAATAAAATGATTTTTCATTTTAAAGTTGGACACGAGTCTCTTGCCGGCCTACGTACTCGGAATTCAAGATCAAAGTCCGCGTAGTTCTATTTGAAATAGTTGATTTAATGTGCAACTAAATAGTAACGGTTTGTTTGGTAATTTTTGAAATTTTTTGGGAGTATGTTTTGAGAATTTCCCGTGACGTTAATGGCGTAAAGCCTGAGGTTACTATTCTCATTTTGAGTATAATTAAGAAAGAGTTGTGTTTTCGAATTTTATTAGTTCAAAATGATTTGTTTAAAGATAGTGGATTCGCGTAGTTTCCCTCTTGAGAATGCTTTCGCCATTATTTGAGGTTTTCTCCACTCAGCAACTTTAGTGTTCGCAAGAGTTAAAGCTTCTCGCCTACCGCCGCATAATTGTTATTCACTCGCGGATTTGGTCTAATACATCTACATGTCTGATTTGTCTCTCTTTCACCCTTGGTAGGAGTAGTTTTAGTCTCTTATCATATGAGTTTTGTGAAGTGGTTGGGTTTTATGATCACCATCTCCTAATAATTGGTAGGTCGGTGGGCTTCTCTACGATGGCTCGAGACCGTGTCCCACATCAAAAAATATTCCAGAGCTCCATTGCTCCTATTGACATTCATTTTCTATCTCACTGATGAACGAATTTTACTCGTCTAAACATATACATAATTACCTAAGTAATCGTGGTCAAATCTCCACACGGTCTCCATATGTATTCTACACAAAGTTATAAAAGTGCTAATCGATTTTATCAAATGGTGTGGTGTAGGTTCCATTAATTGGTAAGATTATCAATTATTCTAATTGTCATGAACGTTTCCATCCGCGGCGGCAATACCTTATAATATTTGGAGTCACCACCAATCATTGGAAAGTGGATTGGACACTTGGAGCCCCATTCAAACTTTGGAACCTAAACCAGGCATGGTCTGCGTTTCGAGATCTGGGTAAGGGGGGACAGTTACATGTGGGGAAGGATTAGCACTCCCACAAGACCCCGTAAACCGATACTACAAAAATCGGTAAGTTTGAGGTCTCTTATTAAATGCGCTTAATTTTTTATTGTGTGATTTGTTTATCCTCACTGTTGCAAACACTAAAGCTGTGATTTTTGTTTTTTTTATCAAACAGTTAAAGAAGGAAAGTCCATATAATTTTAAATTTGAGAAGAAAATGGTAAATTGTTTTAAAGTTGGAAGTAAAATGATAAATTGTTTTAAAATTAGAATACTGTTGGAGACGTTGTCCTTGGTTCTGAGGTTCCAGGGGAAGTTCATCATGTGGACTTGGAGAGTAATGTTCTTGAAGCACACCTCCTCTCCACTGTTGTTGCCATCCTAATGTTTGACCGCGATTATTGCCATTGAGATTTGGTATGGTTGATTGTCGCACGCGAAGATTGCTTGCTCCTCTTCTGTGAGTGTGATGACAAAGAGGTCGGAGCGATTCTCTACTTCTACCACCGATGGTATACCGTGCTTATCCATTTCTTGCGAGTTAATCCTATTACAGCTCCCTTCCCCGGTATTTTTGTACCGAAGCAGTTCCCTACAATTAGAGGGTCGTGGGGGATGGTTTTGAAGCCTCTGGCATCCTTCAGCAAGAATCTTGAGCTTCCCAATGATTGAGATGGAGCTCTCCTTTAACCCTCATGGTCTGAATGGAGTAATCGTTACACTGTTTTTTTTTTGTTTGGGAGGCAGAGGTGAGAGTTGGTTTAGGTTGTGAGGAATGGTGGTCTTTGAAATTGGTGATTCATTGAGCTCTGTTTCCACTCGCTGCGAATACAGAGAATTTTCCATGTTGGGGTTTGGAATCTCTATGGGGTATCTGGGTTTAGGGCCTGGAAGCCACTCTTGTAGGGGTATCTCGGTGTTGGGCTCCGTCGGAGAGACTGTGAGGGACATGGAGTGATGGATGGCATGGATTTCTCACAGACGCGCCTCATCATTACTCTGCAGCCTTCTGATGGACGGATTTTTTATAGTGTCCTCTACAAGCCGTGTGGTGAAAATGTCGTTGGCAGTTGTACCGCTTCCCAGGTTTTGGGGCTCAATGGTGTTATTACTCTTGGCGCTAAAGTCCTTCTTGGGGGGAAGAATACCAAGGTCATAACTTAGGTAGGTGGGGAGACATATCTTTCTCAATTCAAATTCGGCAAGTTTCAGGTAGGTGAGTTCATTGAGATGGGGTTCTGTTAAGTCAGTTGTGTTCCATCCCTCCGGCGGGCTAGTGGGTTCATGGAGAAGGGTTTCGAGTTTAGTGGAGTTGGTAGCGGGATCATTGTTAGTCTCGGCGAAGGGTAGTCAGCTATGTTCAGGGACACATTACATGAGAAGTCAGAGAGATCTTCTAGAGAGATATCCATTGCATCTAAACCCTATCATTTATTGCACCTTTTTAATTTTGGTATATCTTATCTTTACTATGAGTTGGTTGGTCGTTGGTACCTTTGAGGTGTGCCTCGGATACCCTATTGTAACAACAGAAGATTTTGTTGTCACAAGACAACACTAATCTAAACCATCCATTTATTTAATTAATTATAATTTATATTAAATGGTCTGGATTAGTTGGATTTTTAGATTATTTTAAAAAGTTATTATTTTATTATTTAAATTAAGTAATAAAAATCTAACATCTTACCCGGCTCGGCCGGGCACATATGATTTGTATATTTTTAAAATCTAGTTATCAGGTTGAATCTTAATAAACCAAGGGAACATATATGTTTCTAATCAATCATCTAATTTAATATTACAATATACATAATAATATATTTAAATTTACTTAATTTCATGGGGCAACACCAGATTGTAATAAAAGTTGGTGTGTCACTTTTGATTTTTTAAGTATTTATAATATATGATATAATATTATAAATTTTGATAAACTTTATTTCACGAGCTTGCTATTGCTAACATGATGTATTTTTATTATTCGTAAATGGATCTTGGTGAGCTATAATTTTCGATAGGGCAAACCTATCATTAAAAATAAAAATAGTAAGTTTATAAAACTATTGAACCTTTAGTGATATATATCTAGTATCTTAATATTAAGTGTTTAGTTATTTAGCACTTAAACCCGATAAGCATATATAAGTAACACATATCCGATCAGCATATATATATGTAATACATAGACCCAATAAAAATATATATATGTAACACATAGACCCAATAACCATATATATGAAAAATAGGCGAAACGTCGAACTCCAATGATACAAAAAAAATTATTACTTATTATCCGAATCGAATGTTATGGAACCTAATCTCAAAATGACATGCCTATAATAATTAAATTGGAAAAATATTTATTTACAATGTAGTTCATATCATCATTAAATTTACTTAATATTTAACCAAAGTGTCCGTCTATAAACATAAAATGTAATATAATGTTCCATGCAAATTTAGAATAAAAATAAAAGTTAAAAATCAAGTAACTTAAAACTATTTTAAACAGCGTCATTTGTAATGATTGTACCTCCGGTTGGACACTTGTACGATATTTTGATTCATTTAAAAGGAATAAAGTGGGATTTTATTAAAAAAAAGACAACTATGTAAAATTATAATTTAATTAGAGTTTTTTATTTTATTCAATAACTTTTATTACAAGCAACGCATTTTAAAATAGTTTTACGTTACCTGAATCTTTTTTTGATATAGAAACCTCATATTCCTGGTCAACCTGATGGACATCTTTTTTCAGCCCTAAGAAACTCACTCTCTCAATAATCCATCGCGAGTTTGTCGACCCAAACCGCCTTCCATTAATTACCTCTGAGTTCACGTAACATCTATTTCCTCTAGCCCCACCTTGAAACCTCACTTTCATCCAATCCCCACCTTCTTCTCCAATCTCCACCCTCTCCCCATCGTCCAAGTACACCTCTCCCCTGCTGCTTCCATCGCTACTGACAGCCACCAACAGGTGGAACGGTGTCGTCCTAGCTTCCCTAGTCGTCATTCCTTCCCCTTGCATTGGAACTATGTAGCCGTCTTTCAAGTGAACGTTTATATGATCATGTGGAGCCTCCAGAGTCACGTAATTTACAGAGCTCACCAGTATGGTGCCGTTGGAATGGTCAAAGAGATCAAACCAAACCCCTGCAGGGAAGTATCCCTTCACAGAAACTGCCCCTTGCTTAACCACAGGGGTGATCATCACCCGAGAAGAAACTGGGAGTTGAGTGTGTAGGTGTTTGTATCCTCCGGGAAGGAAAAGAAGAGTGGCCTTGCTATTGGAGATCCTCTCTGGTGTGCCTCCGCCATTAATGTGTACAGATATGGTAACAGCTTGTACCGAAGTCCAAGAGCCTTTCTAGCCGCTGCACCAACTGATTCCCACACGTACAGCTCTTTCCTGATTGTGTTCTTGTCCGAATGGTCTCTTGCAAATGGATAGAAAGCTTCCAGCTGCATTTCTCATCCACAAAAACATACAAAAAAAGAGGTCAGAAACTTTTATTACAAACTGAAAGAGGGCACAGTTTGCATTTAAAATGCACTTTTCACCTGAATCCATCGCAGGCAGAGCTCCTCCGTTGTGTTTAATAAGAAGCCACATATATCAGCACCCACCATTGGAATCCCTAACAAACCTGAATTCAAAATGGAAGGGATGGTGTTGGCCAAGTCTTCCCAAGTGGAAGCAATGTCTCCAGTCCAATGCGCCGCGTACTTTCCAGACTAACAAAGGTTGATCTAGACAGTACAAATGGGCGTTTCCCTGTCGTTCTGATCAGGGCATCGTTAGTTGCTTTGGCTTGGAGCAGGCCGTACATGTTATGGACATTGTACTCCGTTACATTACCAAAGTGCAGGCAAGTTGCAGGGGTGGTTTTGTTGATGATGGGTCTGTGATTACCACCATTGTTGATCATGTAAGGTGGTTGGTCAAGGGTTGAGTTGGAAGTTGGTGAGGAAGTGATGAAATTAGAAAGTTCATTCATGTCTATCCATAGACCATCAATGGGCAGAATGGACAGAAACCGCTGGATATCTTCCCTCCAGAAATCTGATGCGTTTGGGTTCAGAAAATCTGGGAAGTACACTTTTCCTGGCCATACTTCTCCCAAGTAAGGCACTCCGTCTCGTTTGATGAAAATATCGGCTTCCATTCCACGGATGTACGTCCCGTATGAGTCGTTCAGACTGATACCTGCATAACATCCAAGCTTCGCTTTGGTCATATTCAATAAGATTGATTCAATCAGACCTAGCTAATATTTACCTGGATCCAGAATTGGCACAAACTTCTGGCCAAATTGGTGGTCTGTTGACGAAATTCCTCATCTGCATAACAGGGAAGTTGACAGGATCCAGAGTAAAATCTTTGTAAGCATCCATGTAATCAATATCAGTCCACATGACTTCCAAAGGGATCCTAGCTGTGGCGTATCCGGCAACCACCGCCTCAACCTCCGAAATATTCTTGTATCCGTATTTGCATTGATGAAATCCTTCCAAAGAAAGAAACAAACAAACAAACAGTATATCAGAGTAAAGAAGAGCTGCGGGAGACTAAGGCATGGCAGCTTCAATGATCCGTAACTTACGAACGACCAATACGGCATCGGTGCTGGGCGGCCAATGAGCTCAGTGTATTGCTCAATCACATCCACGGGCGACTCCCCGGCGAAAATGTACAAGTCTATAATCCCGCCTATAGCCTTGTACGTTATCCTGTCCCCTGTATAAACGACATCCATCCCGTTTCTGTTCAGCAGCAGCACGCCGTGAGTGGTTCCCGCCGCTACTTTCCCGTCCTCTGACGGCGACCTGACGTCGATGTAGAACGGATGAGAGCCGTACAGATTGACATCGAGTATGGAGCTGGCAACGTCAACCTTCCACAGCGTTAACATTTGATTAGGAGTCAACTTAAAATCGGGCTTGGTATGCTCCCTAGGCCGTAGATTGAAGATCGATTCCCAGGGAGCTTCGAAGACAGCTGGATGTACTGGTCCTTGAATACTAGGTAGGTGGACGATTCGGAGCCTTCCACGGAGGAATCGAACAAGACATCGCCGTCGGACTTCCTGGAGACGGTAAATCCGAAAGGCTCGGTGTTCTGGATGGCGAAGACGAGGTCGGAACGCGGGTGGGAGAAGACTCCGGTGTCTTCCTGCAGCATGACGCCGTGGCCTCTCGGGCGGCGGTTAATGATTTGTCCCGTGATCTCCCATCTGGCGGTTTCGGGATCGGAGATTCGAATCCGCAGTTGCTTCTCCGTATCAAAGCTGCGGGGGAGAAATAAAAGAACGAAAACTCAATCAGTAAGAGTAAGACACGTCAGCCCGATCCATGAATATTGGGAAAGAAGAGTAGATAATAAAATGTACCAGGCGGAGAAGGTGAGAGTGGGAATGTCAGGTCCGTAAAGAGAGGACGTTTGGATAAGATTAAGATCGGCGGTCAAGGAGTTCGTAACTCCATAGCCTACTACTTGTTCTGCAGCTGAAGAATAATAGAAGGGAATGTGAAGAAGAAATGAAGATGAGAAAATGAGGAAATGGAGGAGATGATGAGAAGATGGCTTGTTTCTCCTCTCCATTGTTATCTGAATACGACGTACAGGAGGAGGAGGAGAAGGGTCGGTAGAGTAGACCGAGTTTGTTGAGATTGCCTCCCTGATTGTCTGCACTCACCAGGCCGAAGGGACAAGTCAGATGATCCTGCTTAAAGAAGCAGCTGGAAGTCGTTTAAGTTCGACGACGGCGTTTTGATAAACCTACAAAGTAGATAGCTGTAGAGTTTTGGTTTGCTCTTCTTTTATTAGCCTTTAGTTTTGATTTGCTCTTCTTTTATTAAGACTAGTTTTGGTGGTCGCGCCATGCCGCGAAATATTAAGTTGATTTTGTTTACATATTACTCACTCATCGTAGTATATATAGGGACGCATTACACATATTTTAAAAAGTTTTGTAAATCAAAGCTAACAAATAAGTATTAAGTATTAAGATTAGGAGACTCAATATGAGTAGACAGATTTGTATAGATAAACCTAAATCAATCTAGAGGCCAAAGCCCGCGAAGATATTTCGTTTCGGTTCCAACCACTTGTTGCTTTCCTTTACCATAATTTTTCAAGGACGAAGATGAAAATGAAAAACTCTTCCTTCGCAACCCACACAAAATCAACAATGAAACTTTTATTGGGAATTCCAACTACGTAACTGCATAACCGACCATAACCTCATCAAGTTTTGATGGTTATTAACCGCGTTGACAGAGGTTGCGGTGATAATTGGTAACCGATAGGAATGAGTAAGGTAATTAGGTTATGAGTTTTATAATAACAGCCACCATCACCATAACAATGAAATCTATGAAAACTAAATATAATCTATTTATTCATCATTCCTTGAAAATATCTCATATGCCGCTCTTCGACTTTGACAATATTCCTCCATCTACTCATATTGGACTTTTAACTTTCATTTTGTATTATTGTTTTATAATAGGAAACTATTGTAAGTTGTAATCGTTAATCGTGTGGGAATGGATTGCTTTTTTATAACGGGGAACTGTTGTAAGTTGTCACTGTTAATCGTGTGGGAATGAGGATGATTCTAATTTTATCACCGAAATAAAAACAGGGATGGTTATGGTCCATACCGTCATGAAAGCGAATGGATAATGAGAACGGTTGCAATAGTTAACCGTGTGGGTATGAGGATGATTTTAATGTTATCATCGAAATAAAAACGAGAATAATTATGGTCAATAACTGTCATGAAAATGGAAGGATAATGATTATATCATAACCATCCTCCAATCTCAACATTTCTAAGTCTAAATGAAAGTGATTAAAATATAACTCAAAAGTATAAAAAAACTTAAAGGAGACTACAAACAAACTAAAAGAGAAGTAAAATGTTAATTTAGTTGCATTCCAACTAAATTGGGTGGGGTAAGGCTACTGTTCTCGTGAACAGTAAACAACAGTGCCACCCCCTTGCATTTTTAGATCTTAATTAGAGAGCTAATGAACTTGTGAAGACTCTGTATATAAATTTCCAGGCTTATCTTGCAGCCTTTAGTAATGTGATTAAGATTCATTTGAAACTCGTTCTTATGATATCAGAGCCTTGAGCTCCTTAGGGTTTCTCCACAATGACTAGATCAATCTCCTCCGAAACTAATGATCCTGCACCGTCGTCGCCACCGCCGCTGCCGGAAGGAGCTCCCGTTGCTGTTCCACCACTCTCCTCCAACAACGAGACCATGGTTCAGTCTGTCATGACGTTCAAATTCAATGGTAAAATTTACATTCTCTCGGTGAAATCTCTTCATATTGCCTTTAAAACCAGGAAGAAACTGGGTTATGTTGATGGGAATTTGCTTCCCCCTTCTTTAAATGACAGTAAGTATGAGGATTGGGATCAAAACAATACCCAGGTCCTTGACTGGATCTTAACCTCATTGGAAGAAAATGTTGCTAATAGTGTTATGAACACTGAATATGCATATTTGCTTTGGGAAGACCTAAAGATGTGTTGGGGTCAGGCGGATTCATTAAGAATATGTGACTTGCAGACCTTTTTATACTCTTGTCAACAGGGTTCCAGATTTGTTAATGAGTATTACACTAAGTTGAAGATCATATGGGAGGAGTATGTGACGTATGGTCTATACCGACTTGTGTTTGTGACAATAATGTGAGATCGGGAGGTTCCAAGTAGCAATGTTTCGAGTTTTGATAGGCAATGAGATCTAGGATCAAGACGAAATCGTGGGTACCAGTTTCTGAAAAGAGTATTTCCACCCTACATGCCTCAAGTTCTTAGGCTTTAGATACTAGCGTCACTTAGAATCGTAGGCTAGGATAGATCGTTTCTGTGTGTATTCTCCCACACTATTGCCTCCTTTATATAGGCAAAGGGGTCCAGGACTAAAGGGGTACGAATGCATGTACCAAGAGGAGTCATAATCCCCCATGGATAGACTTGAAGGTAACCACCTTAAAGTCCTACGGGTTTGGAGGGAAAACAACTCATAAATGAGTTTGAATCTCACGAAGATGTGTGTACCCATTCGTCCTAGGAGAAGGAGTAACCACCCCAACTACCTAGCTCCCTACCATCACTGTAGCTCAGCTCAGCACTGCAGCTAGTGACACTAACATCCAGCTCAAGGTTGAGTTGGACGAGTTTCAGTGTCAGTCCCTATCATCATCTAGCTCATAGAGGAGCTGATGCCAGCTAGTTCCAGCTTGCTCTGAGCTAATGTGAGGTTTCCCATGATTTCATGCATCCGGCCCAACTCCGGCATCACACCAAGGTCAAATCCATGGTGCTACCATCACACCATTTCCAGCATTCCTCCTCCATTTTAGTGAAGTCCGTGAATTCGCTAAAATTACAATAAACATCCAACTGAAAACTCTCTCGAAGATTAAATTTCCATCTAGTATATTCCACATTCCAAAATACTCGATTATAGGGGTGTTGCTATGGATTGAACCCGTCTACTCATTTGAGTATCTGAATATAACATACACAAGAGTTTATCCTATCTATTCTAAGATATCCTGACACTATTGACCGCCATGTCCCAATCCTCTCATGAGCGTACACGAAACCAAGTCCAAGTTTCTTGAAGCGGCTACACTCCATGCTCCAATAGGTTAATTCCTTTCTCGTGTACCTGTGTATACACTTTGTCAAGGAATCAATTGAAAAGTTAAACTTCAACCTTTATCACTCGTAGGTTCCGGAGGACATACCTTTGAGATGGTGCAAACCTTGTGCTCCAGTTTCCATCCATAGAATTTCCGCATTGAATTCAACCTCTGACATTATATTAGAGGGGAATTGGGTGTCCTATGTTTGGAGAACTAGAAAGACTTAAGTCTCACCCCTCCTGCAGATTTAGCAACCAAATCTCTAGTTAATCCCTTTTTCAAGTGATCAACTAGATTTTGTTTAGACCGAACATATTGCATAGTGATTGTCCCGTGAGTGATCAGTTCACAAACAACACTATGCCTCACCCCTAAATGACGAGACTTGCCATTATAGACTTGGATATATGCCCTAGCCAAGGTAGCATTGCTATCGCATGAGATAGAAATCGGTGAGATAGGTCTCGGCCATAATGGAATCTCATAGACTAAGTCCCTTAGCCGCCTCTGCCTCCTTACCAGCAGCCGCTAATGCAATGAACTCAAATTCCATAGTTAAAGTTGTGATGTAAGTTTGCTTCTTGAAAGCCCACGATATCGCTCCTCCTCCAAGTAGGAATACCCATCCAGTAGTGGATGTGTGATCCTCCATATTGGATATCCAACTTGCATCCGAGTACCCTTCAATAACCGATGGGAACCCCTTATATGTCAAACCGTAATCCATGGTTCCTTTAAGGTAACCAAGTACTCGTCGAACTGCATGCTAGTGATGAGTACTCGGATTACTTGTATATCTACTCAACTTGCTTACTGCATAAGCGATGTCAGGCCTTGTGCTTGTCAAGGCATACATCAAACAGCCAAGCACCTATGAGTACTCGAGTTGAGATACAACCATCCCTGTGTTGGGCATCAACTTTACACTCGGGTCAAACGGAGTTCTCAATTCGCGACATCCCTTACTACCAAACTTAGTAAGCACCTTCTCAATGTAGTGAAATTGACTCAATGAAATTTCCTTCCCATTTCATTTGATTCTAATACCAAGAATCACATATGCCTCCCTCATGTCTTTTGTGGAAAACGTTGATGATAGGAAATCCTTGATACTGTCAACTCATTCTTGATCAGTTCCAAAGATGAGCATGTCATCCACATACAAACAAATGATGACTCCTCTACCGAATTCATCAAATTTCATATATAAACACTTGTCTTCCCGATTTAAAGAAAACCATTTGACAAGAAAACTTCATCAAACTTCTGATGTCACTGTTTTGGTGCTTTCTTAAGCCCATACAAGGATTTGATTAGCTTGCACACCTTATGCTCATTCCCAGGCATAACAAAACCTTCCGGTTGTTCCATGTACACCTTCTCATCGAGGTCTCCATTCAAGAACGCTGTCTTGACATCCATTTGATGAATTACCATATCATGGATGGATGCTAGAGCTATTAATATCCTAATAGTCAAGATTCGAGCCACATGAGCATAGGTATCAAAGTAATCAATCCCATGTCTTTGCTTCCTTCCAAAAGGTGACATCTTACGACCGTATAGCCTCTTCATATGTACTAGGGGAATCGTTAATATTGTAGCAGTACAAGTATTACGATCCTAGTTCCATCTTGAATCCTCAATCAGATATACGTTGAAGTTGGCATTCAACGGACTCTTCAAGGCCAACCTCTTGCTCCTATGAGGCAAAATCTGCTCGTCCATAAGGACATGCACTAGCTCATTTGGTGACAGCATCAAATCTGATCTTGACATCAAATCCTTTGGTCTTTGGATCGACGAAAAATGATTTTCATCAAAGATAGCATCCCTAGACTCAATTCCTGAATGCACCGAGGTGTGCATCGTTAGGTTCTATAACATAGAACCTATATGCCTTTGAATTATCAGCATATCCAACAAAGATGTAATCAATGCCTCTTTCACCTAACGTCTTCTGTTTGGATCAGTGAGCTTCACTACAGCCTTATAACCCCAAACTCGAAGGTAACTCAAGTTTCGTTACCGCTTATACCATAATTCATATGGGGTAGTCATGTACCTCGTGTTAGGAACTTTATTTAGTAGATAAGAAGCCGTAAGCATAGCTTCACCACAAAACCTGTTACTCAAACCTAAGTATGACAACATCGAGTTTACCATCTCCTTAAGAGTTTGATTCTTCCTCTCATCCACACCATTCTATTGTGGTGTGTATGGAACAGTGGTTTCATGAATGATTCCCACACTTTGGAAGTACGTTGGATCAGTTCGAAATACTTTGATCGAGACACCTTGTTGCAATTCAACTTTGATTATGAACACACAAAATTTCGCAAGTACTTCATCCTTCACATGCAATAAGTAGAGCAAAACCGAGAGTAATCATCAATGAAGTTTATGACATAATTCTTTCCTCCAATGATCAGAGTGCTATACAAGTCACACTGATCGTTGTGTATCAACTCAATCATCACTGATTTCCGTTGGATATTAGTGAAAGGCTGACGAGTAATCTTAGTGAGCATACACATTTTACGTCGTTCAGCATTGACATCAAAAGAGGGTAGAAGCCCTTCTTTCCACATATCTGTTAGACGTTTATAGATAACGTGTCCTAACCGAGCATGCCATAAGGAAAAGTGAGAGGAACCAACCATGAAAGCATAATCATTAATAATAGTATTATTAATATTAAGCATAACCATGTTATTGTTATAGTGTCTGAAGCCTACAAACACACCACCCATAGATAATACATATCTATCATATTTATACACTTGTTTGTAGCCATATCTATTAAGCATATTACCCGATACTAAGTTCTTCCTAATCTTAGGGACGTGAAGTACATCTCTAAGCTCTAGGAATTTTCCAAAACTATTCTCCAACACCTTCGATCCATGTCCAACAATAGGGGCCGTTACTCGTTGTCTATGTGAAGTACAACATCGTTATCCGATACCTTGTATGTTTCGAACCAGTGACGATCTTGCATACATGTCTGTTGGCACCCGAGTCAATCCACCATGCCACTTCATCATCCTGCACATAGAATGCTTCCAATATTAGTGAAACAGAATTCACATCAATATCTAAACCAAGGTTCAAGAACGAACCTTTAGAAGTGGGAGCACCTTGATCTTTCGATCCATGCTTCTGATGCTGTTTCTATCGTGATTTCGACTCTTCTTGGTGGGACAACCAAGTTTGAAGTGACCCGCTTTCCCACATGTCCAACAATAAACTTTTGTTTTCTTGTTGGCGTTTCCTTCGGTGTTGTTCCAAGGGCGCTTTTTCCTCTCCCGTCGAGCAGATGGCTCTCCTTCTTCTCTCATATGAACAGATGAAGAATCCTTCGGGTTCCTACCTTCTTGCACCCGTAGAGACTCCTCTATCCGCAAGTGGCTTTCAAGTTGGATCAGGGATAGTTCCTCCTTTCCACTCTTATGCGTATGCTTAAAGTCCTTCCACAAATAAGGAAGCTTGTCGATTATACACGACACCGAGATGGGCTCATCCATCTTCATATCATGTTGGGAAAACTATCCCAAAATCCGAAGCATCTCATTGTATTGCTCTATGACTGGTCTGGTCTCGAACATCTTGTAATTTAGTAAATTACTAACCAAGAACTTCGTGCTCGAAGCATCCTCAACCAAATACTTTGATTCTAGCGCATCCCACAACTCATGGGCTGATTCATAATTTTGATAGATATTAAATAATGAACCCGTCATGCCATTCAGAATATGGCCACGACATATGTAGTCGTCATTGTCCCACTTATATTGCTTCCGTATCCTTTCCTCTGTCTTCTTCTTGTCTGTCTCCGTCTCCTCCTCAGGCTCCGGAGGATATGGTGTAGAGAGAACATACACAACCTTCAATGTAGTGAGAAGGAAGTGCATCTTCTTCTGCCATCAATGGAAATCCACACCTTCAAACTTCTCAAGCTTGCCGAATGACGCTGTCATTTCCTTGATTGCTGCAACCTTAGGGTGAAAATACTCTTTTCGGAAAGTGGTACCCACGATTCTGTCTTGATCTTAGATCTCATCACCTATCAAAGCTTGAAGCCTTACTACTTGGAACCTCTTGATCTAACATGAAACATGTCCAGCGACTACTGCACTTGCTAAAGCCAAAGGGTACCAAGAAGAGGATTATGTGATGCGATTTATAAAGGGTCTCAGTGAAAGTTATGAAGGAGTCAGAAAAAATCTCTTGATGATGAAATCTATGCCCAACATCGTAGCCCCTTTCAGTTACGCCCTGCAGCAAGAAAGACAAATCAATACTCTGAAGCTCAAAGGAAAAGGTGTGGATAGTGTTGCCCTTGCCAACTACAGAGCAAATTAACAGAGAAAACCCTTCTCTACCAACACCACACCTACTGCTGGGACACTTTTCTGCAAGTATTGTAAAATGGACAATCATGTGATTGAAGATTGCCTTAGATTGAAGGCCAAAAATAAAAAGATGCAAAATGGTAACAGTGAGAACTTCAACAACTATCCCAACACAAATTTTGCTAGTGCTGTGAGTTATCCCACTCAAACTTGGATGGGGAAAACCCCTGGTCACATGGGTGGAGTGCAAGATGGAGGAAGACATGCTGGAAATTCTACAGGTTCTTATTCATCCGGTGATAGTGTAACTAGATTCTCTACTATAAAGTTATTAGCCGAAGACTACTCTAGGTTGTATAACCTTCTCCAACAGTCTCCTCCAACTTCCTCAACACAAAAATCACCAACACCAAACTCACAACCTCAAGCTCATTCAGTTTCCAAAGTCTTCAACAACCAGGCATATCCCAACTATGCAGGTAGTTTTGCTTTATATGCATATCATCAGCATTCTCATTCCTTAACATACAATTCTTCTTGGATCGTAGATACATAAGCCACA
The DNA here is from genome assembly GCA_030674075.2 of Linum usitatissimum. Taxonomy (NCBI): domain Eukaryota; kingdom Viridiplantae; phylum Streptophyta; class Magnoliopsida; order Malpighiales; family Linaceae; genus Linum; species Linum usitatissimum. The sequence continues at coordinate 1,708,431 of JAUJYP020000657.1, forward strand.
AACCATATTACTTTTATCTTCTTTCTTGTCTTTTAAGCCTATAACTAATGTCTCTCTTGCTCTCCCAAATGGCCAAACGGCTACTGCCACACACATATGTCTTGTTAAGTCGCCATGTGGTTTAACCTTTCATCAAGTTCTCTATGTGCCTTCTTTCACCTTTAATCTTATTTCAGTTAGTAGGCTGACCAAAACCTTACCTATATGTCTCATCTTTCAATCCAATCAATGCCATATCCAGGACCTTCTTACGAATAGGAAGATTGGTTGGACCTAGGAAATTAGAAGGCTCTATCATTTGACCAATCATGGGGGAGTACACCAATAAATCCCATCTTCATAACAATCAAATCCTTCCGTCAGCCTTTCCACCTACAATATCCAACAACAAGATTTAGACTTATGGCATTGCTGCCTGGGACACCCTTCTTTGTGAGGACAAAAGCATCTTTGAACCTTGGATTCTAGCACAGGAGTCTCAAATTTGCAGCACTGTGATGTCTGTAATCTAGCTAAACATAAATAGCTTCCTTTTGATTTGAGTAACTCTGTTGCAGAATCAGCTTTTGACTTAATTCATGTCGACATATGGGGTCCTCATCATATAATTTCTCATTCTGGATATAAATACTTCCTTACCATTGTTGATGATTCTACTAGATGTGTTTGGCTATATCTAATGGCTACTAAATCAAAAGCTAGAAACATATTGCAACAATTTTGTAAAATGATCGAGGTTCAATTTTCTAAAAACATTAAGATCATTAGAAGTGACCAAGGAGGAGAGCTCATGATGTCCCAGTTCTGTCAAGAACATGGAATACAACATCAAATGTCTTGTGTTGCTGTTCCTCAACAAAATGGGAGAGTGAAGAGAAAGCATTAACATATTCTGAATGTTGATAGAATTTTGAAATTTCAATCTGGTGTCCCTTTAAATTTTTGGACAAAGTGCATACTCCATGCTGCCTACCTTATAAATAGAATACCTTTTTCCATTATCAAAAACAAAACACCATATGAAAAATTATACAACAAAGCTCCTGATTATAACAACCTAATGGTTTTCGGTTGTCTATGTTATGCTTCTACCCCTAATCATGGCAGAAAAAAGTTTGACCTTAGAGCCTGTCAATGTGCTTTCCTTGGTTATGTTCCAGACATGAAAAGATATACAGTCCTAGATTTAAAAACACAAAAAATATTTATTTCAAGAGATGTCAAATTCTTTGAACATATTCTTCCCTTTCAAAACACAAATCTCACCATTTTTGAAACACAAACTCTATTCTACTTTTCTATACCAAACCTCCATCCTTCAAATTACCAACAACCACAACCTTCACCTAACACACATCATCTTAGTCAACTATCATATAATAGCCCCATCAATCATACCAATTATTCTCCCTACACTCCTTTATCTTCCCATACTCACACTCATGTAAATGATAGAATATCACCACACCATGCCAACAACTCAAAAAACCAGACCAGTTCACCAAACCAAACCACTTCACCCAACCAAACCACTTCACCCAACCATGACTCTCCTTCACCATCCACCAGCATACCTAAGAATGCTATTCCCACAAGAAAATCCTCTAGGACAATTCACCAACCACGTAAGTTATCAGATTATTACTTGAGCTCTGTCACTTCCACTCTTCCTTTAGCTGACTCCCATGATTCTCATCGAATCTCTTCTTCTCAGGTTCTATCTAATGTTCTTACTCATGAACATCTCAGCTATGCATATAATGTTTTTTCCTCTAGCCTAATCTCTTATGTAGAACCACAAACCTTTTTGGAAGCTATGAAGGATGCCTGTTGGAGGGAGGCTGTACTAGTTAAGTTGAAGGCTTTAGCTGAGAATCAGACATGGAAAGTCATTTTTTGTCCACCTGGAAAAAGACTTATAGGGTGCAAATGGGTGTTTAAAGTAAAGCTGAATCCAAATAGAAGCATAGAAAGATATAAAGTTAGATTGGTAGCAAAGGGTTTCACTCAAATTTATGGGATAGACTTTCTTGATACTTTTTCTCCGGTAGCGAAGATTAATACAGTAAAAACCATATTGGCAGTTGCTTCAGTCAAGAATTGACATCTACATCAAATGGATGTGAACAACACTTTCCGATATGGAAACTTGGAAGAAGAAGTATACATGGAGATACCTCCAGGACTTAATGTGATGAACACTCGACACCCTCAAGCATGTTTACTCAAAAAGTCACTTTACGATTTAAAGCAGGCAATGGTTTGCTAAATTGACATGATCCCTCATTGCTTTTGGTTTCCAACAGTCATCCTCTGATTACTCTCTCTCTACTGTCAAAACTGATTCAAGCATTACAGTGGTTCTGGTCTATGGCGATGATCTAATTATTGCAGGAAATGATCTCAAGGAGATAGATAAATTGAAGGGATTCTTACAACAAGAATTCAAAATAAAAGATTTGGGAAGATTAAAATACTCATTGGGGCTAGAAGTTGCAAGAAATCATACTGAAATTTTTTAATGTCATAGGAAATATTACCTTGAAATGTTGACAGAAGCAGGTTTTCTGTCCTGCAAACCTGTTAGCACTCCGATTGAGCAGAAGACAAGATTAGCAGCTAATACGGGGATCCCTCTTGATGATCTATCGATGTACAGGAGGCTGGTGGGGAAGTGTTGTTTTTTACAACTACCAGGCCCGATATCACTTACATCGCGCAACAATTGTGCCAGTTTCAGAACAATCCGACAGATCAACACCTTCAAGTGGTTCATCATGTTTTTAGATACCTTAAATCTCAGCCTTCACTGGGATTGTTCTTCGCATCCAACACGGATTTGAAAATGACAGGGTATTCAGACACTGACTGGGCAGCTTGCCCTGACACTAGAAGATCCCTATCTGGGTATTGCGTTTTTCTTCAAAGCTCACTAATCTCATGGAAAACAAAGAAGCAGATCACTGTTTTACGATCATCCTCAGAATCAAAATACGGAGCTTTGGCTCAACTATCTTGTGAAATCGTTTCGTTGAAGAAGTTGCTAGAGGATTTGGGGGTAATGCATGAAAAGCCGGTTCAACTCCTTTGTGACAGATTAGTCGAGAATATATATCACGCAAAATCCTGTGTTTTAATGAGAGGGCCAAACACATTAAAGTGGATTTCCATGTTGTGAGGCAACATTGGCTGGAAAAGGTTATCACAGTTGATCATGTTTCTACGGAGTTGTAGCTTGCTGACAATTTTACCAAGCCTCTTGGGCAATATCGCCTTCTTTTCCTTATGCGCAAGCTTGGAGTGACTAACATCTACCCCATAGTTTAAGAGGGGCTGTTGAGATTGCCTCCCTAATTGTCTACACTCACCAGATGATCCTGCTTGAAGAAGCCTAGCGGAAGTCATTTAAGTTGGACGATGGCGTTTTGATAAACCTACAAAGTAGTTAGCTGAGTTAATGTCTTATACGTGTAAAGTTATGGTTTGCTCTTTTTTTGTTAGCCGTTAATATTAGAGAGCTAATGAACTTGTGAAGACTCTGTATATATATTTCCAGGCTTCTCTTGCAGCCTTTAGCAATGTGATTAAGATTCATTACAAACTCGTTCTTAGAGTTGTGTGAACCCTCAATCATTATTTGTTAATATCGCAATCAGATTAAGATTGGAGTCCAGCCATACATCGGGATAGAAACTTATGGCTGTTACCTTTAAGGAACATGCAAATAGGGACCCAAAATCCTTTTGGATTACTGGTGATCCAGCTACGGTACCATGGCTTTCTAGATCAAAGTGTATCATTGGTATGAAACTGTCTTTAAAAACGGTTAGTTTGTTCTTCTTTCATTCATTTTGCCAACTTAGCTACAGATTTCGGATGCATTGCATGACAAAATGATGGAAGAGAAGTTTGTTTACAAGCAAAAAGAGCACTCTGGAAAAGATATTAATCTTCTATAAAGCACGAACCAACTAAATAAAGTATTCATTAAAAAGCATATCCCCTCTCTACTTTTTTTCGTATGACGTAAGCTGTTTATCCCAATGGGTTGTTTTTGTTTATTACGGGATTTGAACCTCAACAGGGGCAGACGACATATGTTTTGGCTTGTGCTTTAGAAGCTTAACGATGGAGATGACCGTTATTACTAACGTTATAAGCATCCCAACGTAGGAAGCAAGAATGGCTATCCCACCACGATTGCAGTATCCTTCAAAGTTGTCACATATTTCATTCCATCTGGCGTGTGAGTTACCATTCTTTGCAAGCTGCGCCATGAACCCTGCCGAATTCACTCCCGCTGATAGCAGCACCGCGTTTAACTGCCAATAAAATTGATTTCGTGAGTATTTATTGCTTAAAAACAACTTGTCAAGGATGTTCAAATGAAATACAGTCACAGACCATGTCAAGAACTGGTACTAAGGGGAGTTTGAGACCCTTGTAATCAAGCTCCAGCAAGTCCAAACCAATCATCATCAAGTTATGGTTGCTAGCCATTGCATTTGCTATCACAAATAACCTGCAATATTATAAATTAATTAGCAAGTAAGATGATTCTCTCTAGTTTATTATATATCTACACAACTATATAAGCAAATATAACGAAATTATTTTAACACATCAACCATAGGGGCTTCCTCCTTAAATCTAACAATCGTTATATAATCTTTTCCCAAAAAAATCACTCAATAACCTTACTTTCATCTAAATAAGATTTCATCATTTTCCTTTTTTGTTAGAAAAAGATAACCAAATAAATTTTATTTTATTATATAATGTATCACACATTTATTTATTTAAATCAATTCATTATCTTTTGACTAATTTAGAAAATTATGAGGATTGTCTGGTTGAGTTGATTAAAATTTGAAATTACTTTAAAACCTAAACATAGTTCAAATAATATGATCCTTTTTTCAAGATTCTCTTAACAGGCTTATATATTGAAGTTACGTTTTCGTAAGTTAATTGGATTATTAATCATTATCTATTGACGACCAAGTCAAAACACTAATCAGATTGAGTCGCTTTCAATTTCGCATATCCATAAAAGCTAAGCATACTTCATATGAGTCATTAACTTTTAACCAGTTTAGGAAGATAATCAAAATTGAGTCGAATGTTTTTCTTTGTTACTCCACCTCCTTTTACCTAACTCACAAAAATTGCAAACTGTAGTTTGCTTTGGTTTTCATTAACCCTGATGCTAATGCATCATTTGATCATTTATAATCAAATTAGTCCCGGTTTGAATACATTCATTATAGTTTAAATTTTAATTTGGTTTGAATATATGGAATATATTTCTAAAATCTAAATATTGTCTATATAACAGAATCTTTCTTTCAAGATTCTTTTAACAGGAGAGTTGAGGTTATATTCTCTTAAATTAATCGGGTTACGAGTCTTTAACTTTCACCAATACAGAACATTAATGAATAGAGTTGAGTGAGTTTAAATTGGACATATAAATCAAATATGCACAAAGCTTATATAGCGCGATTATGTTTCTTAGATTTTTTTAACTAGGAAATCGAGGTTTGTAAGTTAATCGAGTTACAAATCATTATATATCGGTCCATTGAGACCATTAATCGACTTGATTAGATTTGAATTAGACATATCCTTATATTTATCAAAGATAAGCATAGCTATATAACATGACCTCTCATTCAAAAAATGGTTAATAGGTGAGTTGATGCTACATTTTCCTAAGTTAATCAGGTTCGAGTTACTATCACATGCCAATTCAGGACACTACTCAAGTTGTGTCGGGTTTGAATTGGATATATCCATCAAACATAAGCTCATATAACATGATCTTTCATTCGATATACTTTTAACAGGCCAATTGAGGTCAATTCAAAACACTTAAAACACTAATCGGGTTGAGTCATTTTGAATAGGACAATATCATCAAGCGTTAGCATAGTTCATATCACATGCAATATTATTTTAACAGGCCAACTGAGGTTACATATTTCATTATGGTTAACTATTCGTCAAGAAGAGTACAGTTCGTTGCTTCTTTAGTCCAGACTTGGTCCGTGGATAAATAATTCTAGGGAAACTCTATTCGGTTTTTAACTAATTTTTATAGGTGTCTACAAATGTCTTTACTTTTTAGTTATATTTTATGTCACCTTTAATGTTATTTAAGTAATTTTAATTCACTTTCAAAACATGTCAAGGTTAATCACAATATTCAATTTCAATTTGATATGTATAGTTTTATAGAACAATTTATTATATAAATTGATCAACGGGCCGATAATCATCTAGTATATATATATATACATGAAGTAAAGTGAAAGCATACTTACACATTGGCAGGGGTATGTGAGAACTTAGCAGTGACAGAAGCAGTAATAGGGGTTGTCCCAACACTACCAACTACAAAGGTTTTAGTTTCTTTGTTCACTGACATCACAATGGTTGCAGCTGCTGTCGCCAATAATGCCGCCACCCTTAGCACTAGTACCCATTTCAGATTCCGTCTGCTGCTGCTGCTGCTGATGATGATGGAACTCGAGTGCTCGTCGGACCTCAGAGCATCTACTTCGGCCATTGTAAAAGGATGTCAGTTGTGTTTGCTTGGGATTGATAGTAAAACAAGAATAGGAGTTAATGCTTTATATAGTTGGGAAAACAACCTAAAGGGAGGATTGGATTACCCAATGGATTCTACTTGTTCTGTAAGTTTCCACAGGTGGTCTAACCATTCAGCTGAACAAATTCCCCCTCCGCTTTCTGGTCAGAGTGGTTGAGAATGTGTCTCTCTATATCTTACCTTAGATGTTGAACGTAGTTACTTCTCTCACACTTCTCTTTTTATCTCCATTTCATCCTTACATAGATCAAGACGAGATGTTGAATATTTCGACAACAATTCTATCTTGATTAACATACCTCGAGTCAAAAAATCATATGAACGTCATATACCAAAATCATTCTTCCATCTTCTCTATATAACGGCCAACAAATTGCACACAGATGATGAAGTGAAGCAAGATTACAACAACAAAAACAATCAAATAAATTTACATACAGGTACATTCATTCACACATGTGGAAAAATATGTAGGAATGGTACAGGTTTTATAAATAATCAAAACGCTAACGCAAGCGATTGCAGTATATGTATTAGTGCTTCCTTCTGCGCTGCCTTGTCGATGTTTCAATCAAAACTTATTTCTTTTATAACTTGTTTTCTTTTCTTTTTTCCTCTTCTCCCCTCTCAAATCTCTATCGCAATTTCCATGCCGATCAGGCTTGCTCTGCCTTTTATTTTCTGTCTGTCGTAGTGACTCCAACAACCACATTGCTCACCTGCAACGTTTGTATGCAGTATCTCATCAAACAGTATTCAAACTAACCACAAAAGGCTTTGATCGTTATATGTTAATTTATTCTTACCAATTTGCCACTCTCATCCACCGACATTGGGTTTTCAACGACAACTGTCTGTGTTTGTGATTGCGGCATTGCCTGAATCATAAGTCGAAAGGAAGTACCAATATGATGATTAGTAAAAGCGTGGAAAATAACCATCCCTTATCGGATCACATAGCCAAGTTGATAACTTACTGGGGACGTAGATGGCACCATAGCACCTTGATCGTTTGGTCTTTGTTGAACCCTCACATTTGAAATCTGCATGACGTAGAAAAAAAGCATACAATAAGATTCCGCATGCAAACCAACCTCTCCTAATATAAGTCCAGATCCTCTCAATATACTTTATTTTAATAAACCCGTATTTTGTTAAAAATATAACACTTACAGTGACATTAGTAACAAAGTGACAGACTGCACACTTCACGGATGGAGCTCCATATGGATACATAAGCGTTGTCCGGCAGTTCCCACAGTTTATGTGAGCCACCTGATTAGATACTGTATCGTACAACCACAAAATCCCAAGGAGAAAAAAATTAGAAAACAATCGTCACCCAGGAATTCATCAAGCAAACTGTTGTCATCATTCCACAGATTGCTTGAAACATAAAGATACAGATCTCACACAGGTAAAAGATCAGACACTTCTTAAATATGCATGTATAACAGAAGTGAAAAATTCTATCATCTGATGATTGGCAGGGAGAGGCTTTCACTAATAAGACGGTTCTTTGGATAATCACTGTCCCTCTGCCTGCTCAGTTCAAGATTTTGCTAATTAAGATCTTGATACTCTCCAATTCAGGGGAAAACACATTGCACAACTAATACGAGGGAACCAGTTTTCTATTTGAGATGATTGATTTCTGCTTTCCTAACCCATGAAACAAAAAAATTATTGGCTTATCTCTGTTACCATGAATATACCATGAAAAGAATAAATCTTTTCGCATTTCCCCGAGATCTGGGACGGGGTGCAGAAATATAGAACAAATATCAAGCACTATCACCTTTAATAGAGAAAGATATACCATTTTGCAGGTTTTAGTATACAACTGATGAAATGATGGTAAACAGCCCATAAGCTCAACTCGAAAGATTTTATGGGGTGCAGTCAGAAATAGTAAGGAGTAAGAAACTGACACGTAGCTTGTCTATGAGGCCAGTGACACACATTCAGTTTTATCTTTCAATGGTGAGCCAACGACTAATTTGTTGTTCTACTAGTATACAAGATGAATATGCAGGACTGAATAATTCACAATCCTCAAGGAAAGAACGTAGTCCGCTAATGATGTAGAAAATCTACCAGAATCATGAAGAAAATGACCGATTTGTTACTGAAAACTAGAGCAAACGTCTTATCAATGATCTATTGTACCTGGTGCAAGGTTCACAGTGTGACAGCAGGAGCATCTCACGTTTGTTGTTCCACGAGTATACATTAGCAATGTCCTGCAACCTCCACATATAAATTGGGACATGTCCATCCCTACAGAGATAACTTAGTAGTTAAACAAAAGTGCGCTTTATGCAAATTATAACCTTCAATGGCCACACACCTACTATAAATTCATACAGGGGCAAGAAAATAAACTAAAGATTGACCGGATATAACAAAATACCTCAGAAAAATGTAATTGCTAGTTCTTTCACCTAATGGAGGGATGACACTTCACAACATAAAAAATTAAGAAACAACTGAGATGACTCAACTTTGTTATCTTATATAAGATCACAATACTTTTGAAAGCTATTCTGCAACCAATGCAAATTCTTTTCACGTAGCAGAAACAAAACTGAACCTGGGTTTAAAATCAGCTAAAGATAAACTAATGGTACTGCATCATCATATGCTGCCGGCTGGATATGTTCATTTGTTTAAGGCACTATAGCAAAAGTCATCCCAAGCAATGTATTTAAATTTACGATACCAAAAGGAGACATCTGCTAGACTGGAACATAGGCAGAGCTATCATAAGAAGTTAAAAGGAGAAGGATAAGGACACAGATGTATGCCTGGAGGAGGGACTGATGTAATTGTATTACATACAGCGCAACAAACATTTGAAGCTCCTCTTGGATAGAGAAGAACGCTCCTGCACCCATTACACACTAATTGGCTCTGCATAGCTGCATTTGAAATTCAAACATAAGTAAGAACAATATAACAAAAGTCGTCCAAACAGTAGTTATGTATACATGAGCACCTACTCTGCCTACAGATGATGTGAAAACCATATCTTTGAAACAAGGCAAGAACAAGTTTACACGACATTCCTTCCATCAATATATATGAGCACCTAGTGTACAGATTATGTGAAAAATATATAATTCTGCAGAAGGAAATCCTCCAGCATTGCTGGAAATAATGCCACTACACAACGAATTAGTTGACTGAAAAAAGGGAAGGAGGGTAGGACATTTCCCAGACGAAGCCATTATTGATCCTGGGAGGATAATCATCATTTCTTGAGGTAAATGAACGACATTGATTCATATCTATAAATTGTCGAATTTAACCACAATACACCCTGGTCAAAGAGAACTTAAGGGGAAGGCCAATTAAGGAAACAAACGTCAGCCTTGAGCTGTCGACCAACCAAAAGAAAACAGGAAAAAACCAAACGGAAAATCAGAGTAAAGTGAAGATGAATTAATGTAGCAGCTAGAGAATCACCTTCAGACAAAAGAGTAGGAAACACAAGCTTTTCTTCCCCTCGCTCTCTCTCAGTAACTTCACCCGGGCAATCAAACGCAGTTGCCGGGGAAATCAAGGAAATCCGGTGAAAACAATAGCAGGTGGAGGATCAAGGATAGCCTGCAACAAAAAAAATTCGTGAGTGGAAAAGAAGAAACAATGAAAGAGTAGATCGCTGAAACTTCAAAAACAGGATAGGGAAACACGGGGGAAAAAATGAGCGAGAGAGAGGAGAAAATTCAAGGAAAGCGGAGCTAGGAGCCCACCTGAATGAAAGATAAGGAATGGCGATGGCGGCGGAGAGAAGGAAGAAAAAGCGACGCGTGAGAGCAGAAGAGCGAAATGGTGGAATCTGGAAGAAAGGAAGAAGAGACGGAAGAGAAAGGAATGAAAGATTGGAATATTTTTGGGGGGGGGGGCGGGAGGAACAATCGGAGCAGATTGAGGGAATCGAGGGAGAAATAGATTTTCTTGTTTTTTCTCACTTGAATCCATTCTTCCATCATACATGAGTTTACTTTTACGCGTCAACAATTGGAAAAAAACCAGAAAAGAAGAGAGCTTGGAGGCGCGCATTCTTTTAAGAAACGCTCAATAGCGAATTGATGCCCTAGAGTTATGTCAGAGCACCCCCGCTGGTGGAGTTGACATTTTAAAGCTCCACTTATAGAACCTAACCACGGAAACGATGAATTTTTCTCTCATTGCCCCAGTCGCTCGGCAGTCTTCTCTATTGGGCCCATGCAGACGCCAGGGCTGGCCTCTTCTTTCAACGATACTCGGATATCATTCATGTAGATTGTGAACTCGCCATTCAGGATTTCTTCCGCTCAAGACGAATGTTATCCGCCTTAAACCACACCTGGTTAACCATCCCCAAGACATATGATGCCCGCTCAATGTGGCAGCTCCGTCTGGTAGGCCTCTGCACGGTCGTCTACAAAGTCATTTGCCAGATCCTGACAGTTGACCTATACCAAAATGGGTTTGTGCGAGATCGGTCCATCTCCGACTACATCCTTATTGCCAACGAACTAATGCACTACATGAAAAATTACTCTGGGACCCATCACCTTATTATGACACTTAATTGATATGGGGAAAGCTTACGATTGCGTGGAGTGGAGCTTCATGTTTCCTTTGATACAAGGGCTTGGGTTCCCCATGTTGGATCGCCTTCGTGGGTGTCTTTCCTCGGCTACAATATCGGTCTTAGTTAACAGCCGACCATATAGATATTTTTGGCCAACACGAGGGTTCTACCAGGGGGATCCCCTATCTTCACTCCTCTTTGCTCTTTGTTCTGAAGGCCTTTCACGATTGCTCGTTAATTCCACCTCCTCTCACTCCCTATGGGACCTGTGTATCAACTTACGTTGTCCAGCGGTCTCCCACCTAATGTTTGCCGACGATAAAATACTATTCATGTGTGTCTCAGACGACGCCATCTCCTCGCTGCTGGCCCTAACCAATCATACCACCACCTAAGCGGTCAACGTGTAAATCTAGGGAAATCATCAACGCTATTTAGTAGCAATACTCCAGCTTAACTGCCTGGGTGTAGTACCTCTCCCCCCTCCGACCATTATTTGAGACTTTCCATGCATTGTTATACAATCTCGAGACGAGACATTATAATTCGTTGGAGAGAAATACGACTACACAACAGGATCGATACTGCCTATCGATTTCCGGGATCTACACTTTGCTTAAATCTATAATCACTAGACACCTTTTCTGCGCCATGTTATGTTATAAGCTCCCAAATAGCTTATGTGAACAGCTCAACTGCCTTATCTTCCGATTTTTTTGGGGGCAGATAGGTGCGAAGCACAAGATACACTGGCTATCGTGTCGTCGGCTTTGCCTTCCCAGACTTCCAACGAACTTGGGTTTTGCAATTTTGGCCTATTCAACCAGGCCCTGCTAGCTAGCCAAGCAAGGTTGGCGATTGATGACAAATCTCGATCTTCTCCTAATTCGGATTCTAAAATCCAAATACTTCTCTTTCACTGACTTCCAATAGGCTTCGGGCATCTTTCAGCCCCCCTATGGTTTGCAGAGTTCTCCTTCGACGTGGCCAGTGGTGGCAGATTGGCTCTAGTCATGTAGTGGATCCCATCCATGACCCATGGCTACCTGGTGACTAATCGAGTTAATTGGATTCCGTACTAAATGGCACTACTTTGAAAGGTATTTGGGTACGTTTTGTCCTAATCAGAAAATTACAAATTACGCTGGTCATTTGGAAAAACTGGACAGGCTCCTCCTAAAATTTTAGTGACTACGGATGGGATTACTAATAGATCAGGTACTGCTTTGTAGTGTCTTAGAAGATTTGGTCCGAACATGAATAAGTCAAACCAGAACCGGTCGAAACGAATTCGGTTGGACAAGTTCTAGAGCAACCGTCGCCACGTCACCCAGACAAACAAGAACACTGGCAACTTAATATCCAGTCGGCAACTTGTTCGAACGTTAATCGAAACTTAACAAAATGAAAATTTTAACGAACGGAAAGCCCTTCTAACCTTCATACAAAATGGAACAAGGCCATTAACCAACTTGAATCCATTTAGAGAAAACTAAATTAAAAATGGGAGAGGAGTCGAGGTTTGAGGTTCCACAGGCAAGACATCTTGGAGAAATCTGAATAAGCTAGGAGTGTGATTCATTGTAGATTTCAAACAAATAAGATTGCAGTGGCTTCAATTAAACAATCCACTTACCTCTAAACGCAAGGGTATTGGTGTCTAGCACAATGATAGGCTAGAAAAGGGGCTATGAAACCAAAATCTTAACCGACACAAGTGTCGTATCCCACGAGGTCCGTTCACAAGCCTCTACTAAACTACTTGGTTCACAGTTTAAACCAAAGAATTTTTGCAAAACGGGTTTTCTAAGTTACCAACTAGGTGTACTATCCAATCACTACAAAATATGGAAAGAAATTAAAGAGACCAAAAGAGGAAAAAGAATACAAAGATCAAACAAAGAGAGTAGGGTTGCTAGACTTGGGTGTTGGAAATGCTCAAATATGACTTATTAGAGGAATTGGACATAATGGACACAATTTATTATTCGATTCTCCTCTAGGAACTTGAAGAAATCCAAGACAATGTCTTGTAATGGAATACCACTACCAATTCACAAGTGATCAAGTTAATTGGTTGTGAACACAAGGTATTCGACAAAATGACTAGGTGCTTATAAAGACTTAATGACACCACAAACACCAAGCAAGGGATACTAGTCACCATATGACAAGGTCTTGTAATGGAATACCACTACCAATTCACAAGTGATCAAGTCAATTGGTTGTGAACACAAGGTATTCGACAAAATGACTAGGTGCTTATAAAGACTTAATGACACCACAAACACCAAGCAAGGGATACTAGTCACCATATGACACCCCAAACATCCCAATCACCCAAGTTTGTCACTACCTAAGTGATTAACGGAATTCCCTCTAAGTGTTTGATGAAATGTCACTAAGGAAATCCTCAAACTAAAGGTCTTGCAATGGATTACCACTACTAATTCACAAGAGATCAAGCAAACTAGTAACAAACACAATGTGTTCGATGAAATATTTAGGTTCTTAGAAATCTTTAAGGACACCACAATTACCTAGAAAGAGGTGCTAGTCACCAATTGACACCCCAAACATCCAAATCACTCAAGTTTTTCACTACTTAAATGATTTACGGAATGCACTAAAAGTGGTCGATGAAATGTCCCTAAAACAATTCTAGCACTAAAGATTGAATTGGGGTGTGGCTTGGTCCACACTCACCTTGAATCAATCTTAAATTACAATCTAACTAAATTAAATCATAATTAAGCAAATAAAAGAGTTCATTTGACCTAAATCAAGCCATGACACAAGATATGTTGAATAGCTCCATAATCCAAGCATAATCATAATCATAACTAGCATCCAAACATGTCCAACCCCTCATCATAAGGGGATCATCCCAACACTCATAAACACCCTAATCTAAAAACTCTAATAGCTTAGCCACTCATGATGAAATTATCACAAAGAGGAAGGAATACAAGAATGGAGGAGGTGATGAAGGAAAATCCTTGCTTCAAGCTCTAACAATCCTTGATCTTCAAAAGCTCCAATCCCTCATCTAGGGTTCCCAATTTGAGGTTGAGAAAGTGCCAAAATCGGACTCTAACCTATTATTATTATTATTATTTATGTAAAGTGATTTATGCCTCCTTTCTCTTCCAAATTGGGCGTAAGTACTCCTGCCAGCAGCATCCACACGGTGTATGGTGTTCCTAGAGTCCACACACCGTGTGGTCCTTCTACCAGACCTGGCTCAAATTCTTCTTTCACTCGTATGTCGCTCGTTCGACCTCCGTTTGATCCCTGATTGGTCTCATTGGATTTGTATTGATGCCCTCTATCCATTGGATACCTAAAATCTCAACAACTTGTGAGAACACAGCACGAATCCCTTGTTTCATCTACCAATCACATCACATAGATCAATAAATGATTTAATCAAGTCAAATAATAATCAAGATGGGGCTGAATATCATACAATAACATGTGCTATCAAATCACCCCCACGCGTAAACATTGCAAGTACTCAAGAAAATCTACTCATCACACTCAACAAGGAACTCAAAATGTGGTGATCGGAGAGCATAGTTACATTTCATCGAACACTTAGAGCGCATTCAGATAATCACTTAGGTAGTGACCAATTGAGTGATTGGGATGTTCAAGGGTGTCATAAGGTGACTAGCACCCCTTGCTTGGTATTTGTGGTGTGATTAAGTCTTTCTAAGCACCTAGGCATTTCATCGAACACCTTTTGTTCACTGCCAATTGGCTTCATCACTTGTCAATTGGTAATGGTAATCCATTGCAAGACATTGTCTTGGATTCCTTCAAATGCCTAAAGAAGAATCAATGTCATAGTCGGTTTCTGTTGTGTCCAACTCTTCTTGTCAATTTTATTTAAGCATCAATTAGTCTCGAAACTTAGAAACATCTCATTTTAATTGTTGACCATTGCTTTTCTTTTGTTCATCTAGTTAGTGTAGGTGGTTTGTAGTTTCTTTGTAGTGATAGTTTATCTCTCTTATTTGAGGAACTAGACTATGAAATGTAGGCTACCATAAATACCATCGGTCAGTATTGTAACGGATTTCAATCTGAGACGCGGTGTGCAGTTGTCCTCCC
This sequence comes from Linum usitatissimum, assembly GCA_030674075.2. Taxonomy (NCBI): domain Eukaryota; kingdom Viridiplantae; phylum Streptophyta; class Magnoliopsida; order Malpighiales; family Linaceae; genus Linum; species Linum usitatissimum. The sequence goes on from JAUJYP020000657.1 coordinate 1,723,742, forward strand.
AAGCGGAAGGTGACCACCTTATGGGAGGTAGAAGTGAAGTCCCTTCTGTGCAAAAATTTACTCGCACCTAAGCTGATCCTAAGTGTCTATGTAAAGTTCTTGTCCTTTGTAAAGCCGGCTCCCCTGTCATAAGGTCACCAACTTCCTTGACCTTCCGGCACTGGGCAGGATTGCTGGGGCGCTCACGTTCTTGGCTCCTTCCTAGCCGGGAAGTTCGCTTCCGGCGACTCGCTTCTACCACTAGCGCTTGGACTTGGAAGCAAGCTACAACTACCTTGAATCAATCAATGCGGCAGATGTCGAATGTACAATAGAAATCTCGCACCGCATGAGGGTAGGAGTACTCGTTCACCATCTGCCAGAAGTTCTTAGACCGCTTGCAATAGGTATGGAGGGGAACAAGCCACCCCCTGCCGGTGATCCCCTCGAGAACCAAACACTCCTATTTGGAAACAGGAAGGTGCTGGAGAGTCACGTAATGATTTCAAGCCGGAGACCCTTCAAAAAAGTTGAAGACTTTCTCCTGAAGGTGGTGAGAAGGAGGGATAGCCTGAATCGGGAGAGATTGCAGATGGACGGGCTCAACATGAGCTTTAAACATAAGTTGTTGCTGAGGTGGAGATGCAAAAGCGGAGGTTTCATTGGATGCTTTCCTTGAGGAAGAAGACCCATCCTTCCCATATGCCTCTCGGTACCCTTGGAAGACATAGCTTTAGGAGCCATCCTGAAATAGTCAACAAATGTGAACATCCTAAGGCATAACAATTAAAAGGGCACATCAACCAATAATACTACTCAAGAATTACATGATCAAGATAGCTCCCAAGAAGTCATGGCAATAGGTAAGATGCACAAAAATGTAGAAATCCAATGAAAGCATACTAGTCATTCACATAGGTAACTAACTAGAAATACTATCCAAAGGCAATCCTAAATTCACAAGTAAGAATAAATTACCATAAGGAATCATCACAACATAATAAGTCCATGAAACAAGAATGAGCAAAATAAATGTAGTCATATCATCAGTGATCAACAATGCATCATTTAAGCTTAATCAAATTAAAAGCTCAATAGACTAGTAGTATGCAACATGCCTCTAAGAATTATTGATCTAAATTCTTAGAAAAAATGCATAATCAAGAGTCATAGCAAGATCCAATTTGAGCATTAGGCAATGAAGCATGAGAACATATTCAGTTAATCATTTAGAAGCATCAAAGATTCATATTCAAACCACAAAGATGCTATTCCAAATTCACATCACAACATCATTCAATTCATTTAAATTCACATGGGCAAAGCTAGAAATTCAATTAGACATCATCATCACATACTAGCAAGTGCAAAATTCAAGACATTCCCATTCATCAATCTTTACCCCAAATCACCATAAACTGAAACCAATTGACCATAATTTAGCTTTCCCCCACACTTAGGAGATTTACATCCTTACAAATATAAAGAATGCACATATCCTAAGCAAAGAAGTAGCATGCCCCAAAATTTCCACATTCAACACCAAATACTACCCTAGCCAACTACAATTGAGCACAAATCCATCAATTCCAAAATCCACAACCCTAATCATGCATACAAGGATCCATTCAAGTACACAACCAAGCCAAAATCAAAAAAATTGCATTCAAAATCAGAAAATTGAAAATTAGGTCAAAAGTTTCTGACCTAATTTGACAAAAATCAAAAGGGGTCAAGGGGATGGGTCTTGGTCGTCTGGTTGCTGCTATTGCTAGGGTTTGGCCAGCCGCTGTTGTCGGTAGAGGGAAGATAGACAGCTAGGGGGCTCAAATCGTGTCATTCATTGCCACAACTCTCGCATATGAAGAATTGTGTGATTGGAGGCTCAAATCTTGGCTTGAGAAGAAGTGTTTGTGCTTTTTAGGCTTGAAAACCGGTTGAGCTAAGGCAAGTGCTTTGATTTGAGGCTTGAAAATAGGTATGTGAATGTTGAGATTGACATAGCAATAACAATAAGAAATTGCCCAAATTTTTGGAAGTTGGAAAAATTGAAATTTGTTAGCTTGGATTTCTAGCGGTTTCTCATACCATGCATGCAAAACGTAAGCCAATTTGAAAATTTTAAAACACTAATATAAAACCAAGTAAAATTGAGTTTTAGTTTCATTTCGACATTATTTACTGGGGTTACCATAATAAAACTTGAACTTTTGGCTATTTCCAACATGCATATCAAATATTAGACGGATCCTAAAACATTGAATTTTTTATGTCAACATGGTTCAATTCCATAGGTTAACCCCTTTGGAAATTTACCATTTTTTACATTAAAATTAATTTTTATCACATTGGCTAATATTTTACAAGCATGTGGCAATGGCTAAGAATTTAGGTTTCACAATGTTAAACCCTTGAAATAATGGACAAATGAAATTAAAAGACAGTTTACCATCGGATCGAAACCACTATTAAATGGAGGCCCCATTTAATAGCGTTCAAGAACCGTTGTTATACGAGGCCTAGTTTAACAACGGTTCTAATCCGCTGTTACACGATGCACAGTTTAACATGGGTTCGGATTTGTTGTTAAACTGAATTTACTAGTTGAACAAATAAAATCATTATTAAACGACTTAGCATTGCTTCGTTTAACAGCGGGTCTCAAACCAAAGTTAAACCGTTTGACAGGGGTTTAAATCGCTGTTATCTGACTTTAAAACCCCTACCAAAAACTGTCTTCCTTGTAGTGCAACCATCCTTGAAAGCAACATATGAGTGAGTTGATTGAGGTCTTCCTCATTTATGTCTCGACATCTCTTTCAGTACTTTAGAGATTGAGTCTGGGTAGAAAATAGGCATCTCGGCTCACCGTCTTTTTGTCTTGAGGAGCTTGTTGCCTTGACCAACTATTTGTCTTCACGACCATCTCTCTGAAGATTTGGCGACAACACTCGAGGAGGAGTGATCTCAAATCACCTCTTGTCGCTTGGTTGGGTATCTTCATATCCTCATAGGTAAGCGTCATAATGAATATCTTGTTAGTTGCCACTCATTGCATTTGTGATGAGGGCATGAGTAGAGGAGAGCTTGGAACCGCTCCCAAGCATCATAGAATGGCTCACCATTGATTTGTTGGAAGTGATAGATCCTCCCCTAAATCCCGTCCAAGAAAGCATTGCCCAAATCGTCCCAATTTTGGAAAGTGTTGTTGGGTTGGTTGTCTAGCCATTGCTCCGCCTTCCCTTAGAGTGAGAAAGGAAAAAGTTAAAGTTGGATGGACACTTGAGGGACATTTTTAAACTTCATGAGGTCCAAAATCTCCGAGAAACTTTAAAGGATGGACACTTGAGGGACATTCATGCTCATGGCCATAATAAGCATTTTGTTGCACCATTTGAATGTATTGGAACTTCAACTTGAAGTTGCGGTTGACGATTGGTGGACGAATGGTACTTGATAAGCTCCCACAAGAGTAGACTTGGCATAGTTGCCAAGACTCCTAGATTGTGGTTGATCCATTCTGAACATATTCTCAAATGCCTCTGGTTCCCCTTTGGAGCTCGAGTTAACTAGCAATCCTGAGATGTTGGTGTGGAAGATGCTTGAATTGATGGAGGTGTAGACCATGGTGCAATTGATGGAGAACGGGGTAGAGTGGATATGCATGATAGAGGGTGAGGTGGAGTCTCTATGAGCCGCCTTGGAGCACATCGATTATGCTTACAACGTCTCATACACAGTGAGGATGTACAAGAGAGTCCTACACATAAAAAAACAAGCAAACCAAAGTAATACACACACAGGGATAAAACACAACAAAGGGAACAAGAAGTAAATTGGGGGTGAATGTTTAAAGAGGTGATCCTAGCTTGTCTTCCCAAGGAGTGAACGAGCTCCCCGACAACGACGCTAGAAAATTGATAGGCTAGAAAAAGGGCCATGAAACCCAAATCGTAACTGACACAAGTGTCGTTTCCCACGAGGTTTGTTCACTCGCCTCTAGTCAACTACTTGGTTCTCAAATGTCATTTCAACGACTACACTATTATGACGTTTGGCGGCTTTGTTTTGTTATGGTGTGTAGGGATAAGGGTGGAATTTGGTTTGCGGTTAGAACCACTAACCGAACCGTGATTTATGGTTTCCGTTTAAATACTAACCTCAAACTCGGTTAGTGGTGTGGTTTTCGGCATTAAATTAAGCATGTTTGTGGTTTGTGGTGTAACCACAAACCGTTCGGTTAACAAAATATGAATTGAAGAAACCAAAAACCACGTGGGTAATTACTAATTATCAAATATTATCTAATTTGAAGTCTAAACTAACAATTCATAAAATCAAATCGCAAAAAACATAAAACCCCTCGACAGCAGAATAGAAATCCTAGTTTTCCAATTATCTTGGCGGCCTCTACAATCTCCAGCGACAACAACATCCGTTCGACTTCGATGACCTCCGACTCCTCCGTCGACAGCAGCTTGATTCCCTCCTTATATTCTCTGGCAACAGCAATTTGATTCCCTCCTGCATATCTCCGACGACAACAGCAGTCAGCAGCATGCACCAGCAGCCCCGCTGGCCTTCTCCAACTCATTGACGACAGGCAGTCAGCAGTTAGCAGCAGCCCCACACTTCCACAGTTCCACTTCCAGTGTTGAGGCACTGAAAATTGAAAACCAACAGATGTAACGTAACCCCTAATTTCACCCCTGATTTGGCATGTTGTTATATTACATTACACCAGTGATTCTGATTATAATGTACTATTGTTATGTTTTATTGTAACTTAAGGACTTTGGAGTTAGGAGGATGGATAATAGGAAAAGAAGTAGATCTATGCCGCCTCCTGCATCATAACCGGTAACACCTATCTCTGGTTTTGAACCTATAGCGCATCACGAGTCCAGTGATGTGCTACAAAAAAAAGAACTCAATGTTGTCCGTTCTGATGATAAGGAAGAAGAAGCAAGGACCTCACCTATTAAAAAGAAAAATAATTCCAGTCTAAGAGCATGGATATGGGGAAGTACCATGTGACTTATGTGAAAGAAGGCAAGCCTCAAAAAGAGGTCCGGAAAGGCAAGTGCAAGTTGTGTAGCATCTTGATAGCAGCCAATGGGAGGAAAAATAGTACTTCTGCTTTAATAAATTGTTATGATATTTGTAAAAAGAAATTTGAAGAACGTAGTGGTCAGAATCTTTTAAATTTGCAAGCTAATGGGGATGGGGTTGGTGAGTTAACTGCTTGGAAGTTTGACCAACATGAAGCTAGGATGGATTTGGCAGAGATGATTCTAGATGGCATCCATTTAAGTTTGTTGAGAATGAAGGTTTCAAGAAATGTATGAGTGTATGTTGCCCAATGTTCAAGATACCTGGTCGAAAGACAATTAAGGAGGATTTTATAAAGCTATTTCTTGAGAGAAAGGATAGAATAAAGACTTTATTCCAAGGAAAAGCAATAGGAAGAGTGTCAATAACTACTGATTGTTGGACTTCAGCTAAAAATATGTGCTTCATTTGTGAACTCACTTTATCTCAAACCATTGGAAATTAAATAAGAAGATCATCAGCTTCTATAAGTTAGCTAGTCACAAGGGGGAGGATATTGAAGCCTTGATCGTAGGAACACTTGAAGAGTGGGGGATAAGGAATGTTTTATGCTACACTATAGACAATGCATCTGCTAATGATGTTGCAGTTTGATACCTTAAGCAAACATTAGCAACATGGGGAACTAGCATTTTGGATGGCAAGTACCTTTATGTTCGTTGTGTGGCGCACATTATCAATTTGGTTGTCATAGAAGGCTTATGGGAAATAGGGATATCTGTGAGAAGAGTTTGAGAGTGTATGTAGTACGTTAATTCTTCACCTGCTAGAGAAGAGAGTTTTCAAGTAGGTGTCACTCCTCAAAAGATTCAAAGCAAAAAGAAGATGTGCATGGATGTGCCTACAAGGTGGAACTCCACCTATCTAATGCTACAGCCTGCAATCCTATATGAAACCGTAGTTAGCTTCTTGTCTAGAATTAATCTGTCATATGAGTTTGAGATGAATCAAAATATGTATGAGGATAAGGAGCTGACACAAAAGGTACATATGTATTCGACAACACTTGAAGATTTTCTGAAAGTAATAAAGATGGTTGAGTATCTACAACGGTTTTACATATTAACCAATTTGGTATCCGGTACTTCATATGTTACATCTCAACTATTTTTCAAAGAGATGTGTGATCTTTTAGACACATTAAGTGGGTTTAAGAGGAATGATGAACTAGAGATATAAATGATGGGTGCTAGAATGAAGTTCAAAGTTGGAAAGTATTGGATGAGGAGGAGTTGAACCCTAAATTGAACAAGATCTTATACATTGCTACTATTTTAGATCCAAGAGAAAAGGTAAGGCATGTTGAAAAGTGTTTAAAGAAAGTGTATGGAGTTAGCAGGGCAACCAAGCTAGTTCAAGAGATAAAAGAACAGTTTTTATGAGATGTTTGAAGAATGCAAACGGATGCTAATTCCACCTACTCAATTTGCAACCTAAAATTCTAATTCAAGGATGTCGACTACGAAATTAGGTTTGAATGGAAATGACATTGATAACCTGGAGACAGTTGTTAGAGGCTCATGTAGTATTTTTTAAGATGATAGCGATGAGGATGATGCATAAGGTGAAACATCTGACTTGGATTTGTACTTCGTAGAGAAGCAGCTTAAGCAGGAAAATCAAAAAGAGAACGAAAAATCTGTTGTAGACAAGTTTGACATACTAAATTGGCAGTCTTCACACCATGTCAAGTGCCTCCTTATTTTTTCAGAGATGGCTAGGGACATTTTGACTATTCCAATATCAACTGTTGCTTCCTAGTCAACATTTAACACCCGCAGACGTGTGCTAAACAATTTTAGAACTTTTTTTATTCTGAATGTTGTTTAGGCTGTAATATGTTGCGAGGATTGGCCAAGGAGTTGTCAAGTTTCGGCATTCATTACCGATGCAGACAAAGCAACGAACAAAAAACAAGACAAAGAGTATCAAATGAGTGTAATGAATATGTTGATAATGTATCAGTAGCTAGTAGCTATTGACTTAATGAATGATTACTGAATGTATGGAGGATTTTTATAGGCTGTTGTTTACTGTGTGTAGGCTGCTGATTATCATCAAACACACTTACAGTTACTGACATTGTGAATGTATTTATGTTGTTGATTAATCCGTGTCTCTTCATTTCATTCATTTACATCCATTAGTATTTGGATTAGCTTGTGACTCAATTTCAGTTATAGGAATGTTCCTATAGAGTATATGAATGTGACTATGTAGGCTGCTGATTGCATATTTGATATTTGCAATTGCAGTAGGCTATTTTTGTCGTAATGTTGTAAAGTGTAGACAAATTGTTTGTTATTTCATTTACTTGTTGGTTGTTGCAGTTCATAACTCGCTTGAATTGAGCTATTGAAGTTTGAAGATTTACAATTTTCACAAGATAAGGATTAAAGAAGAGTTGAAACTTCAAACTTGTTGTTATTTCGTCTTAATTTTGGATGAAGAATTTGAGATTATTACACATGTTATGTTGAAAATTATTTCGAATTGTGCTGGAAAGAGTTTTGATTCCTGCTGGAAAGTATTTCGTTTTTTGTCGAAAATTTGAAATGATGTGGTTTTGTGATTAACCAATAACCAAACTGCAAACTTCAGATTGGTTAGTGGTTAACCATAAAACTGATCAGGTTTGGTTTTCGGTGAAGGATTTACAAATTTTGTGGTTTGGTTAACCACTGCTTTCGGTTTGGTTAGCCACTAACCGAACCACTTCTAGGCTTATGTAGGGACAAGAACCACGGTGATCGATGCCATTGGAAGTGAGATAGGATGAGAGGGATCAATATTCTCTAACATCGTCGGTTTGAAGAATATGAATGGTGGTATGAAATTGAATAACCACCATTAGATGGAAGCACCTTAAAATTTCAGCAAACATCTGAACAAAAAAATTAAACATGAAGAACACTAGAATCATGTGTGGAAGACAAATGCAAACGACGAGTCTTCCCAAGTTGACGAGAATCGCGAGAAGACAACTTATTTGATGAAATAGGAAGTTCAAAAGAAGCCACTAAACGACAAAGCAAATACTCACGAGCATGAGCGAGACGATGATGCCAACATTCTATAGATGTGCAAAAGCTTGTAAGCGCCAAGGAATGAACAGTGGAAGGCGAAGAAGGAGACGAAAGATGGTAGAGACCATCAATGATTTCCTTGTGAAGAAGACGAACCCCTTGTAGATCCTTGACAACTCAATCATAATGACAGTCGAGCTCAGGTCTATCGACAAACCAGTTCATAAAGAAATTTTGAAGGAATCATTACCTCTTGTTCAAGCTCGAAGTTAGATTTCAATCTTCCGCGACTGATAGCTGAAGGTCTGTCGTCAATCTAGGATGAGTGATGTGCTTCTTAGGTCTCTGTATTTTTTCCTTTTATTGGTAGTCAGGGATGAACGTGTTCAGGTCGAATTTATGGGTTTAACTTGATGTTGGGTTGCAAGATGAAATCTTGAGAATTAATCCAATGAGATATGGCAATTTCTGGAGTGTGGGAAAGAAAGGTCATCAGAGCAGTGAGGTGGGGTGATGCGTCCGGGGACCAAAAAGGGAAATAGGTTGAGGATGATGATGTCATCATGTCATCACTGGAGTTACTTAAGATCATATAAATGGGATTGTTGACATTAATATTCGCAAATGTTAACAAATTATCATAAAGGTCTCAAGGTACATAAATCAGTCAATTTAATATGAATTCAAAATCTTATTTGTTGTCGTTCCTAATTTCCCTCCAATTCGCCATATGAAACATCCATGTCTGTATGTCAATTCATCGTTAGTCTGATTTATTGCACAATAAATTAAAAAATTTAAAAAAAGAGGTAGCCTCTCCATTTTATCTCTGTTTTTCAAACTAAGCAAAAAAGAGATAGCCTTTTAATTTTCTTTATATTTCCTTCATTCTCTTTATCTAAGCAAACAATCTACTAATCCCAAAAAAATTCAAACGCAAACCTAGTTATCCATCAATGTTGCTTTGATTTTGATTCACCAACTTCTCCATATCCTCACGACAACCTAAAACCCTAGTTTCTTTCTTCCTCTTCTTTTCTTTTCTTTACTTTGTTAACTGGACTCTCTTCCCTGAACCCGGCTTGAAAACCTAAAGCGATGTTCACTTTTTTATTCAACACTCGCTGGATTTGACCTAATTTGATCAGGTGGGTTTTTTCTATTTCTTCAAATTTCGTTCTCATTACCTTTTTTTGCTTTTGTTGTGATCTTACATTGTATGGACCTTTTATCTCTCCTTATCGTTCAATAATTTTTTTGATTCGAAATTTTCAAATTCCATTTTGAGAACTTCTCATTTAACCAAAAGAAAGGGAACGAGGGGAAGAGGGGAGACAAACCAATTTTTTTTTCTTTTTAATTTTTAATTGTTGAGTGATGATAAAGACTAGTGATGACTTGGTTGTAGATGTGGATGTTTCTATTCGAGGTTTGGTGCTGGTTTTTGCAGGAGGAACTCAGGAAAAATTGTGAAAAAAGAAGTTGGGGAAGTTCTCCCTCTCTTTCCTCAAAATTTCCCCTTTTATAGTAGCAGACAGATTTGGAGGGTGCACGCTGTGCACTTTCCTATATTGTCCGTTCCGCGTACCACAAACCAGGAAACGGCGTGTAGGGGTGCACGTCGTGCATCTTCGGTTCTTCAAGATCCCGCGTTGCATAAAGAGAGGAACGATGTGCAGGGGTGCACGCCGTGCCCTTGTTTTGAGGCCAAGCTCGTGAGGTTTTTCATGGACTGCACGACGTGTAGTCCCTCTGCTGCGCCATTTTCTTTCTCAACTTCTCATTCCAACTCCAATCGCTCTCCACACCACGTCCTTGGCTTCATAGTCAGATCACCTATCTCCATAGTACCTGAGGTGACAAATACTACAAAGAAAACATCAAATGGACCGAAGCAGTGCAAATAAACGGATCTATACACATGATGCCAAAACACGAAATCGTAGAGAAATGAAGTGCGAACATACTAATAACCACTCAAATGCTTGCATAAAAATGGTAGATAACTACTAAAAATTCTATCCCTATCAGCAAGCTTAGTAGTGGTTGCATAGTAAATGAAGTGGACGTTAGCTTTTCGTGATATGATAAAGTTTGAATAAAAAGGAAGTAGTTCATTTAAGTTTGTATGATATTCATTATGAATAACGCATGAAAGACTGACCCTAAACCACCCACCAGGGTGTTTTGTAAATTGATGCAGGAGTAGAGTGGAGTTAATTTGGGAAGTGACAATGTGGATTTGGTTTGAAGACAGATGCTTTAGAATTGACATGTTGAGACTTGTTTTCAATTTTTTTGAGCTTTTACTAGTAGACATTTTATTTATTAAATGTTTTTATCTTATTTCCTATTTATTTTATTTAAGTTCCCTAGCGGGGACATTTTGGAATTTTAATAAACCGTAAGAAATCAAGGTGTTTCGTTATAATTGCTTATCAGACAATAACATGTTATATGACCCTACAATCCTGATATCAGATGCAGCAGGGGAGGAACAAATCAAATACTAATCTACTCAAACTTACTCACTCGGAAGGATCGAACATATAAACGAAGAGCAAGAAAAGTAAAGAGACTCAGATTTTTAACGATGTCCAGGGAGAAAACTCTCCTTGTTAGCGGAGCCTCAGAAACTCAACCCAAAATACACTATCGGCATGGAGCACTGGAGTACAGGCTGAGGAACTTCACCATGAAGTTCCTTGGGTAGTGATCGGAGCACAGACGAACATGGGGATCCTTGAATCACTAATGGTCCCTTCGTCTTCTTCTTTGTAGTTGAGAGGATTAGAGAGCTTGGGTTTCTGGTAAGGACATGGAATGGAATAAAATCCCTCTCTCCACAGCAGCTCATGATATCTTATATATTAAGTGATCAGATGCCAAAACGCTCAGTTTCAATAATCTATAAAACAAACACAAAACAAACCGGGTGGTCTAGGTGTTCAACCGACCAAGTAACTTACTCGAGTTTGGTTGGTTGCTACTAGGATTACAATAGTTGCCCTTCTAATCCTATAGCCATCCTAACCTATGCTACTATCAAGAAAGTGGATTCAATAGGTCAAGCAGGTTCAATATCATCATCGCCTCATTCTTTCCCACGTCTTAGCGTACTTCATTGTGGAGAAAGTTCTTGCAAAACAAAAACTTGTCAGCTGAAACAACCTTCGTACCAAAATCTGCTGGGTTAACATCACCAGCAGTTTTCTCAATTTTCAATGTTCCTTTTTCAACTCATCACGAAAGACATGGAATCGAACATCTATGTGATTTATTCTTTCATGTTAAATAGCATTCTTGCATAAAAGCAAAGCACTCTAGCTATCCATAAAGAGAGAAGACACATAGTTTATTCCTTCTATCTCAGAAAGGAGACCATTCCACCCGATAGCTTCTTTACAAGCTTCAGTGGCAGCTATGTGTTTAGCCTTAGTTGAAGACAAAGCCACAATGGACTGCTGTTGTGATTTCAAAGAACTGCAATTTCCTACCCAAGTGTAAAAATAGGAAGTTATTGACTTCCTTGTATCTTTGTTACTCGCATGATCCGAGTTAACAAAACCGATCAATTCATGCCTAGAAGTATGCTTTGAATAGTCCATACCCAAATTTATGGTTCCTGACAGATGTTGGAGAGCATACTTCATAGCATTCAAATCCTTTCCACTAGGCTTAGTCATATATTGGCCAAGTACACTAATGGCATGTAAAAGCTAAATCAGGACGAGTACAGAGCATGACATACATTATAAAACCCACAACAGCATCATAAGGAGCATAACTCATCTTTTCTATGTCAAAAACAAAACTAGGACAAAAATCCTTGGAAAGCTCAAGGTGATCCCTCAAGGGAACAGAAGCAGACTTAGCAGAAGCACAATAAAACTTTTCTAGCACCTTAAGCATATAGTCAGATTGAGAGAGCATGATCCCCTTATCTTTACGATCCCTAATAATTCTAACACCAATAATTTTTTCAGTTGTACTGGGATCCTTCATTTCAAAATGTATTTTCAAATCTATTTTTACCCTAGTGACGCAAGAAAAGGACTTACAGATTAAGAGTATATCATCCACATAAAGCAACACATATAACAGAGAAGCAGATTTAACTTTCGTGAAGTAAAGGCAAGTATCATAGCTACTCTTACTAAATCCCAACGACTTCATACAGGTATCAAACTTCACATTCCACTATCTAGGAGACTTCTTAAGACCATAGATAAACTTATTTAGTAAGCAAATATGCTCAGGGAAATCCTTATCTATAAAATCCTTAGGTTGTTTCATGTAGATAGTGTCCTTTAGATCACCATGAAGAAAAGCTGTTCTAACATCCATTTATTCTATTTCTAGAGCATAAGCAGATGTAATAACAAGCAGCAATCTCATGGTTATGTATTTGATAACATGAGCAAGAATTTCATTGTAATCTATGCCCTCCTTTTAAGTGAACCCTTTGGAAACAATACAAGCTTTGTACCTTGGTGGTTCATAATCAAAGGACCCCTCTTTGATCCTATAGCTCGACTTATTTTCCATTATCGTAGCATTATCAAGTTTTTTCACTAAGGTCCACATATTATTAGCATTCATGGAATTCAAGAATAGCTGTGACATAGTACAGACCACCACGTTCGATACTCCTAATCACAACATGACCATTTTTAATCACATCATAATACCATTCTGAGTTCTAATTTGACAGTTCATTTCATCAAACATAGACTCAAAAAGCAAGTTTCTACAAAGACTAGGCACCCATTTCACATTCTGAATGATTCTAACCACACCATCATACATTCTCATTGGAACATACCCAATACCCTTGATATTAAGAGTAGTGTGGTAACCTAGCATAACCCCTCCTCCATCAAATTTATCAAGTGAAGAAAATAGATGAACAAAGGGAGTAGCATGTATACTGAAACCAGAATCTAGGATCCAGTCATCACAAGTATAACTACTGCTAGCAACAAGAAGGTCATAAGGGTACTCATGGCAAGTTTCAAATAGAGTATAGGAATCATTGTTACTTTTCGCTTTGTTTTACTATCAGGTTTAGACACAGTGTTCTTACCCTTTGTTTTGGATTTAAACACCTTAAGAGTGTCATCCTTTTGAATGATAGTTTGTTAAATCTAATCTATAGTAAGGTCATCTCTACCATATTGAATCATATCTTTAATGTTATCAAACTAGCTAGGCATGGAATTCTAGAGAATAACAGCCTGTTGAGTCTCTTTAATAGAGTCACCTCTACGTTCTAGATCTAGAGTCATTTTAAGAAACAAGTCCAGGTTTCAGCAATAATCAGATTGACATCCATTTTAAATGTAAGGAACTTGCAAACCAATGAAGCAAGACTAGGCAGGGACTTCGTCAAGGATAGGGCTTCTAAAGCATCCCAAAGGAGTTTAGGATTAGTGATACTTACTACCTGGCGAGCTACATCATCAGAAAGTCGTATCATGATTTCCGAGAGAGCGATGTAATTCAGCTCAATCTTTCTCAAGTCACTGGTTGAAGCTAGCCCATTCCCAGAGATAGTGGCATAGCATTTCTCTTTGATCAGAATCGCACACATTTTCACCTTCCAGATGGAAAACATCCATAGATCTATCGAAGGGTTTCAAGCGGACACCATCAGCCATTTTAGAATCCCTTGTAAAATACTTAAGAAACGTGTTTAGGATTAGTTATACTTACTACATGCTGAGCTACATCGTCCGAAAGCCGTATCATGATTTCCGAGCGAGCCATGTCATTCAGCTCAATCTTTCTCAAGTCACTGGTTGAAGCTGGCCAACCGCTAGAGATAGCGGCATAGCATTTCTCTTTTATAAGAATCACACGCATCTTCACCTTCCAGATGGAAAACATCTGTAGATCCGTCGAAGGATTTCAAGCGGACACCATCAGTCATTTTAGAATCCCTCGTAAAACACTAAAGAACCGAGGTTAGATTCGAAAAATAGCACAATTCAAGGCACCATACATTATCAAGAATCAATCAAGATAGCAGCGGCCAAGACAAACGAAATAGAGCCAAGAATGTTCAAGAAACGAGCAGGAAACCCTAGATCGAATCTAAGCAAGTTAAGGAATCAAGATCTATCGTATGAAAGGCAAGAAACTACAAAATCAAGCATAAGATGAACAAAATGATCAAACCCTAATAACATGGAAAGAATCAGAACCAGAGCTCTGATACCAATTTGATATCATATGGGGTAGCGGAAGAACGAATCAAATACTAATCTACTCAAACTTACTCGCTCTATAGGATCGAACAGATAAACGAAGAGGAAAAAAAGTAAAGAGACACGGATTGTTGACGCTGTTCAGAGAGAAAACTCTCCTAATCACTGGAGCCTCAGAGAGGGAAGACTCAATCCAAAATCTACTATTGGCAGAGAGGACTCGAGTACAGTTACATAACAAGAGGCACCAAAACCTAAACCATATACATCCCAAGAACCCCACAAACCTACAACGATATGTAGAAGATATTTGGAGGGATCGGCCCCCTTCGAGGCTGAGGAACCCCACAAACCTACAACGATACACAGACAAAAGCTGGAGATCCTCAAATCACCGACGGTCCCTTCATCTTCTTCTTTGTAGTTTAGAGGATGAGAGAGTTAGGGTTTCTGGTAAAGAGATGGAATGGAATAAAATCCCACTCCACAGCAGCTCATGGTCTCTTATATATTAAGTGACCCGATACCAAAACGCTCTGTTTCAGTCATCTGCAAAACAAACACAAAACAAACCGGGCGGTCTAGGTGTTCAACCGGTCAAGTAACTTACTCGAGTTTGGTTGATTGCTACTTGGATTACAACAAATCCATTAGGAGAACCAATAATTGGTTACTTCCATGATTGGTTATTCACTGTTATAGAAGTAAGAACCAGTTATCAATCTTGTAATTGTTATGAATATTATAATTATGTGTATGAATGTCCATTTGTAACTCCTACCTTTGTAACTCCTATACATTGAACATGAGAATGAATATCCTATTTAAGTGTATTTATACTAGTGATGTATAGGTTATGAATTCTAGAGTCTATAAATAGTGCTCTCTCTTGTATCATTTTGACACCTTAATAAGAATGCTCTTCTCCTCCCAAATTTGTTTACTTCTCAATCCTTTTCTTAACACGTTATCAACACGAGTGCTCTACCCTCTTGAAGATTTACATAGATGTTTTTATGTAATCAAATATACCTATCCTCATTTTAATTTTATATGTCCGTTTCATATGCTTATGCTCCTATTTCATTTTTTTATAATTGATTTCTACATTTGTTGATAATAGCTTTTTTATATTTGGTTCATATATTATATGTTTCATAGTCTACTGTGTCATCACCATTTGGCATTTGGATTTGGAAAATCTAGGTTATATTACATCTTGCTAAATGTATGGTGGTTATATTTGTTCATATGTGTTTGTTATTCTATTCACATATATTTCTGCATCTCTATCTATTATTCCAACATAATATTCTGGTTCATTCATTTTGGGTAGTTTTTTGTTTTGTTGACAATTTTGTGAATAGTGTGTATTACGTATACGACATTGATTTTTTTTATTATAATATTTTATTCTCATTATTATGTTACTAAAAGGTTTTTTTAGAAATCCTTTTATTTACTCATTTCTTTTCTTTCCAGTGATATGAACTCCTCATATTTTGACTTTTTGAACGTGAAATTATAATGTTTTTTTGGTTCCATTTGTTTTTAATGGTTTCGTTAATTGTTGTTATGCAGATTGCAAATGTAACAAAAATCTTGTTATTGTCTAATATACGTTATTATTTTATTCTATATCACATTCATGTTAATTTTTACTTTAGTTTTTCATTTATATTAATGTTAGTAACGGCCTTCTTATTCTTTCTATGAGTTTCTCATTGAGTTTGTGATATAAATTGATTTATTTATATGATCTAATTCATTTTCTTATCTTTGAATATTTTTTAAACTTTTTTTTGCTTCCCTTGATGTTTTTTGGCATACCCTCTATGGGCATTGGAAGTTAAAAATCATTTATGATGGTCTTGGTGCAACCGTCAAAGACGATAATACAACGTCTTTTCAAAACAAAGTAATAGTTTTGATCTTGTTCGCCATCACCTCCATGAATGCTTGAAAATTGAGTAATGGCTTACATATCTTGTGGCATAGCCAGACCATCCATCATATCAAGATAAAGCAAATATTTAGATCTTTACTCGCCATCATCTTAATGATAGGCTGAAAGATGAGTATCATGAGACACAACATATTGAAAGGACAAAGCTATAAACCTATTTTATATGTCTCCAATATTGATGGTCAAAGAGACAAAATATCATTCTTTGAAGTGAATGATTGTACTCATAAAAGTCCGATATGGTTGAATGTCCCACAAGACACATAAATGGGCTATCTTATATATATGAAATGTTAGTAGTTCAATGAAGTGAATGGTTATAATAATATGTCCCCAAAGTGACAAAATGCATACATTCCCACAAGTGAACACATCAATACATTATTGTGAAGGAAAAGACCTATTATTTTGGTCATTAGTTGATGTTGAAAAACTCCAATCACATGAAAGGTGATGCAACCATCGATCATATTCAAATGATACTTGTTTAGCCCTCAAAGTGATTGTGCAAAGACACATGTGTTATATTATTCTTGAAAGCCAAAGTAACATCATTTGATCATTGCTCCCATAAGGAACCTTTTAATTCGGATGGGCATAACAATGGTGATTGCATATTTTATGAAAGAACAGTTGATCCCTTAATTGGTGAATGGATGGTTGATGAAGTATCTTTGTTTATGATTTGCACCATTCAATATTCTCCTAAACATGAGTGTTGTTCTTATCATCGATAGTGCATCACATGTCGAGTAGGGAAAAATTAATCTCAAACTCTAGAAGAGTTTTTGTATTGTTCACCAATCAATAATATTTTTATTCCAATAAAATGATGATCACAAGGGGGAACAATAATGTGGTTTATGATCATGAAATTATTGAATCAACAATGTTGTCCTCCAAATTGTACTACACATATATTATTATGATTCAGATGCATATAAATGTAAATTATAAATTTACTTGTCCTAACAACTATTATCTGGCATAACCGGTGTGACCATCCCGGTTCAATCATAATGCAAATCAATAAGTACCTCTATGATCAATGTTGTGCATAGAGTTCTCAACTTGGATATTCTAAAGAAATGATTTCTAAGGTTATAGGGATTTAAGTAGTCCTTGTGACTCCCCTACTTCCTGGGAACACAAACAATTTTGTGTTCTATAAACAAGCTTTTGTTTCTAGGAGAGCATTACCACCTCTCCATTACCCATTATTGAGTGAAATCTCCAACAAATCATAACTCATTTTTCGGTTGCTTATTCTTACAAAGAGTTGATTATTGGATAGTCATCAACTAAAGTAGATAATTTCTCTTACACACAACAAAACAAGGGTGATATTTATGGATCCATACACCCAACATGTGGACCAATTATTTTAATTGACGTATTAACTAGAAGGTCACATGTGTATATGAAAGCAAACTAGAATTTGCAAGATTACTAGCTCAACCATTTTGGTTTTGAGGATATTTTTATGATTATCAAATAATAAAAATGTGTCATTGAGAATACATATTTTCCATTCTAGTTGTTATGAACATATCATTTACATGAACAACACAAATTCGCATTACGCCAAGCGATTATTATAAATTCCTCCATTATATTTGCTTTTTGGGTCTAAACCACACATTGCCCATCAATGCATATATGGATATACACATCCGAATTGCTCCACCACATTTTATTATGATGGGTTCTCAACCAAGATTGAGAAATTATATTGATTACGAGTTCATCGATGGTAAAATATCACATCGTTATCAGGAGAATTTGATGACTCGTTGGAGGTCTATATTCAAAATTTCCAACATTAGGGGGAGAAACCAAAGGTTGGCCAAGAAATTAGATGAATGATTATCATTTCAATCCTTGCACTAAAAAATATGAACTTGAAGTTCAAAACTATAATTCATTACTACAGTTGAATTCATCAACTGCCTGGCGCCTTTACTAACCCAAATATAGTAAATCTCTCATGTGCAACCTACAAATGCTCCAATAAATATGATGCAGATACGGGGCAATCTCTTATTACGAATGTGTCTAAAACATGCATGACGAATGATAGCCACTCGGTTCCGAAGAAAACAAATCCTCAAACGTGAAATGAAGCTATATCAAGATGGTCAAATTGAGGTTAAGATTATTTTGGAAAACCACCAAGAATAATAAATAATGTGCTCAACATATATGAAATAATCATATCTCAACTATCTGTATCTTGGATGGAAAATACTAGAACTGCAATGAAGTCAACGTCGACAAAATTTTTGCGTATAGTGCAATGCTAAATATGATAGTTGAAAATGAGGATCATGAGCCAAAATGCATGCAAAGATTGAAATGATTGGCTGAAAAATTTCAATTTGACGCAAAACCAAATTCCCAAGAAAAATGAAAAGTTGTAAGATATCAAGTCTTTATACATTGAGATGTAAAGTATGAGTATGAAAAGTTATAAAACATCTCATTTATAAGTATGAGAAGTTATGAAACATCTCATTTTTTTAAAGGTTTTATATAACTAACCTATAATATTTTGATTATGAGAAAACATATTCTCATTTGTTGGATGCAACTACTTTTTATTATTCGATTAGTTTGGCAATTTGTGAAGGTAAAGAGTTTGCCCCTAATGGATGTCCTTGCAACCTATATGTATGGTTTGCAAAATTAGAATACACATGTGTATATGAAATTTTCTTGAGGAATTATTTTGCTATAAGCAAACAACTCAAGTTCACGTGAAAAATATTCAATTATATCCAATTGACATCATATGGATTGAAAGATTGAGAAAGGTGGTACATTTAGCATATCATACATTACTTTATGCATATAATTGCTTCTTCATTCGAAATTGACTTCATAAAAATCATCTTTGTCATACTTTATGGTTTTAAAGTTCTTACCAAAAATTTTTTAATTTATATTTAAAATGTGTTTCTTTTGTTTTGACATCATTAGATGTGATTTTTTTTTGATTACATAGAAGGCATACACATTATTGAGACTCCTAAAGAGTTTCTCAAAGCAATCAACTATTTGATTAGCTAGATAATTCAAAATAAAAGATGTGGAAGAGCAAATCTTACCACTAACTTGTCAATTGTGCGTCTCTCTCGAACATGATTCTTGTATATCATCAATGATATAATAATCATATCCAACAAGAAGTTATATGGATATAACATGGCTATGTGTGTGGATGGTGGTAAGATCGTTATATGTGACTTTATGTCAATTTTAATCGACCTTTATTTTGACACGAGAACTGCTCGATTTTGATAGTCATCTTGGTCATATTTTTTTTGGTTGACCATAAATTGGTCATATGTGACAATTTTACCACTTGGTAGGTTGTAAAACCAACTTATAAAGCTACACCATCATTCAAAGACATGATCCTATAGATCATGCATGATATTCACTTTATATACCTTCTTGAGTTGCAAGAAAATGTTGTAACGTAATGTTATGATTACGAAATCAACTATTCTCCCTAGTAAGGTTATGTATGACCATTGATCATAACATGCATACATTAGATGCAAAAACTCCAATGAGTTGGAAAAGAATATTTTCATGAGTTGACATACTGTATAAACAACTGCGCTTAAACGATAACTTGGTTGATTTAATCACCAAAGGCTCTACATGCATCAACTTTGGAAAAGCTAGTCCAACATTTATAGTTCGACGAATGAAAGATCTCAATTGATATCATGATGAGGGGA
This sequence comes from Linum usitatissimum, assembly GCA_030674075.2. NCBI lineage: Eukaryota > Viridiplantae > Streptophyta > Magnoliopsida > Malpighiales > Linaceae > Linum > Linum usitatissimum. The sequence continues at coordinate 1,743,783 of JAUJYP020000657.1, forward strand.
AGTCAATACGCACTGTATTGTTTTTTCCTTAACTATGGTTTTTCCCATTGGGTTTTCCTGGTAAGGTTTTTAATAAGGCAGTATCAAAAGCGTGTTCGAAGAATAATGAATATTTTTAAACAGTGGCCATTCAAGGGGGGGAGTGTTATGAATATTATAATTATGTGTATGAATGCCCATTTGTAACTCCTATACATTGAACATGAGAAAGAATATCTTATTTAAGTGTAGTTATACTAGTGATGTATAGGTTATGAATTCTAGAGCCTATAAATAGCTCTTGTATCATTTTGACACCTTAATAAGAATGTTCTTCTCCTCTCATATTTTTTACTTCTCAATCCTTAATATCTTAACAATAATTGACTAATCGCAGTACTTTCGAACTTGTCGGAAACTTAGTCGAAGTGTCATAGGACAATAATCGAAAAGCTACCGGCTGATTACTAGAAAAAGTGGAACTTCACTGGCCTATTGCTCAAGCTAATTAGGCTGGAGTAGTACCTTAACTTTCAAGTCCATAGACAAGACTTTCAAATTTTCCATTCAAATCTAATTTGAATTTGATATGTTGCCAAGTGTTAATCGAGCAGGAGGAAACAAAAGAAAGTGAAAGGAATCGAAGTTCATAAGTACGATGATAATAAAAAAGAGCGGCGTGATCTTCATCTTCGTAGTTCAACGATGGCTACTTGATGTGTTATGTATAGATAATTAGGTTATCTCCATTATACAATTTATTTAGCAACATCAAATAATTTTTAATCACCTCCATTCTTAAAAAATTTAATAATTTCAATTGATTATTTATATTTTTTTAAAATAATATTTTTACATTAATAATAAATATATCATTCATAATGTATTTTATATGTATAAATATTTCTCTTAAAAAATATATCAATTTAATTTATGTGGCAATGTTAATTGATTTGCTAATTTAAAAAATATATACACAATCCTCACAATTGCAAAATAAATATTACCTCACATTCTACCTCATTTTAGCCATTACTAGAATCTAGAGATAGAGTGAAACCCTTTATATTACTGAATCCCTATTTGACGCCCTACAATTCGAATTAAACGACGCCCTAAATAGAGTAAATTACATTATTATCCTTTCGGAAAATGAAAATTTATGTAAGAAGTTGTGTATATCGACGAACTAAATACCGTCAAACACTCTCAAACACCCACAAATGAAGATCGGAAGTAAAAATCGAAGATTCGTCGAACCTCCATTTAGATAAGATATCGAGAAAAAAAATATTTCGGCCGAGAACCAGCCCGGCCGAAATCGGCGGCCGGCCGGGTTGGTTCCCAACCGGAACCGGCCCAATTTTTTTTTTAATTTTGATTATTACATTTAGACCGAATCGGTTCAACCGAAATTAATTGGACTCAATTTTTGTAACAATACTTTTTATTTACATAAAATGTGGGAGTGGGATTCAAACCATGGTCTTTTAAGTAGAAAGACTAAGTGATTACCATCTCTACCAATATCACAATTTGATTAAAACATGCATTTAATTGATAATAATACACATTATCACAGCTAATTACTACTAAAAAGTAGCATCTTATCATAAATTAATTAAATTGTACATTACATCTCAATTATTTGATCAATAAAAACTTCAAATCCTTTATATAATTTGAAACTTCTTAAAAAATGATTTAGTAACTATATTTTATACAATACAAATTATGATATTGAATTCTCTATACTACTGGGTTTAAAGTTAAAGTTTTAGGGTTTAGCGTTTAGGATTTAGAGTTTCAGAATTTAGAGTTTAGGGTTTTATGGTTTAGGAGTTCTAAGGTTATAGGGTTTAGGGGTTAGAGTTTAGAATTTAGTATTTACGAGTTGTCATTTTTGTTTAGTTTGGAGTTTTTGGGTTTTAGGTTGAGAGTTAAGGGTTTAGAGTTTAGAGTTTAGGGTTTAGGATTTAGGGTTCTAAGAGTTTAGGGTTTAGGGTTTTAGAATTTAGGGTTTAGGGTTTGATTATTTAGGATACTAAAGTTAGGGTTTAGCGTTTTAGAATTTAGGGTTTAGGGTTTGATGGTTTAGGATTCTAAAGTTAAGGGTTTTAAGTTTTAGAATTTAGGGTTTAGAGTTTTAGGGTTTAGGGTGATATGATTTTAGAGTTTAGAATTTAGGGTTTAGGATTTTAGAATTTCGGCATATACGAAAGTTCCGACGGAGGACCACCCAGCGGGCTCGATCGAAAAAATTCGGCCGCAAGAGCCCCTAGCCGGAAGCTCGTTTAGGCCAGAGGGGGCCCCGGCCGGCCGGCTGTTCCGGCCAACTACTACCGCGGGCCGGAACAGCCGGCCGGCTGGGCCCCCCTCCTGCCGAAACGAGCTTCCGGCCGGACCTCTTGTAGCCGATTTTTTCGATCAATCCCGATTTGTGTTCACCGAATTGTAATGAAAAATGTAACGTGAGAGGTTTTCGAAATAAATATTTTGATAATTTCGTTGGTACAAAGTTTCTCGAATTATACATTTTGATAGTTTTGTCGATACAAAATTTTTCAAATTAATAAATTTGAATAGTTTCATCATTATAAAATTTAGGGCGTCATATAATTCGAAAAGTAGGACGTTGTTATAAAACTAAACTCAAAGAAAGACAAGAACAAGAGAAATATGGAGAGGGAGAGAGTTTCTTATTGAGGTGTGTGGAATGCTACAAATGAGAGCTCTATTTATAGACTCATAGATCATAACCTATACTCTCTAATATTATTACACATAAAGGTGGGAAAATAAATACAATGAAATACATTGAAGAATGGAATAAGGAGTTACACAATGGTGCATTCACTATAGTAATTATATTCATAACACTCCCCCTTGAATGACCATTGGTTATACATCGTTCTTCGAATACGCTTTTGATATCGCCTCATTAAAAACCTTACCGGGGAAAACCCGGTGGGAAAAACCATGGTTAAGGGAAAAAGAGTACTGAGTCGCGTATTGACTCCCCCTGATGATGATATCAGTTGAGATCCTTCATATTGACTCCCCCTGATGAGGATATCAACTCTCGCTCATCATTATATCAGTTGAGATCATTCACTCACCAATTCCAAATTTGCTTTCCAACGGTTGATGCAGAGAGATCTTTGGTGAATAAATCAACCAAGTTATCACTTAGGTGCACTTAGTTGATAAATATTTCAACTCATTGAAGTTTGTGCATAAAATGTATCCATCACATGATCGATGGTCATCCATAATTCACATGACACTTCACCTTAGATGACCATTAGATGAGAATATGTCTCATTAAAACCTTACTAGGAAAACCCTATGGGATAAAAACCCAGTGAAGGAAAAAGAGTACATAATCATCACATCACGTTGCAACATTTTCTTGCAACTCAAGGATATATGCAAAATAAATATCATGCATGATTTATAGGATCGATCTTGAAATGGTGGTGTAGCTTTATAAGTTGGTTTCACAGCCCACCAAGTGGTAAAATTATCACATGAGACCAATTTATGGTCAACCAACACAAATATGACCAAGATTACTACTTCAAAATCGAGTACATCTTGTGTCTTAATAAAGGTCGATTAAACTCGACATAGAGTCACATAGTGATCGACTACCATCCAGCACCGATAGCCATGTCATATCCATATAACTTTTTGTTGGATATAATTAGTATATCATTGATGATATACGAAAATCATGTTCGAGAGAGATGCACAGTTGGCAAGTTAGTGGTAATCTTCCACATCTTCCATCTCGAACTCTAGCTAATCAATATTTGATTTCTTTGAGAAACTCTTTAGGAGTCTCAATAAAGTGTATGTCATCTATATAACAAAAGATGATGATGACACTTAAACTCTTATAAACAAAAGAAATACATTTTAAATATAAAATAAAGTATAGAAATTTTTATAAGAATTTCAAAATCATAAAATATGACAAAGATGATTTTTCATCATTCAAAATTCAACCCAATATGAAAAAGAAATCATAGTTTTATGCATAGAGAAATGTATGATATGCTAAATGGACCACTTCTCTTAATTATTCAATCCATATGACGTCAATTAGATATAACTTGTTCACGTGAACTTGAATTGTTTGCTTATAGCAAAATAAATCCTCAAGGGAATTTCATATACACATGTGTATTCTAATTATGAAAACCATACATATAGGTTGCAAGGACATCCATTAGGGGCAAACTCTTTCCCTTCACAAATTGCCAGACTAATCGAATAATAAAAAGTAGTTGCATCCACCACATGAGAATATATTTTCTCATAATCAAAATGTTATAGGTTTGTTGTACAAAACCTTTCAAAACTGAGATGTTTCATAACTTCTCATACTCATACTTTACATCTCAATGTATAAAGACTTGATGTCTTAAAACTTTTCATTTCTCTTGGGAATTTGAATTTGCCTCAAATTGAATTGTTTTTTAGCCAATCATTTCTATCTGTGCATGCATTTTGGCTAATGATCCTCATTTTCAACTATCATATTTAGCGTTGCACTATACGCAAATATTTCGTCGACGTTGACTTCATTGGGGTTCCAATATTTTCCATCCAAGATATAGATAATTGAGATATATATTCATATCTTTCAGGTACTCGATACTCTTCTTGAGCACATTATTTGTTTCTCTTGGTGGCTTTGTTTAAATAATCTTAACCTCAATTTGACCATCTTGATATATAGCTCCATTCCACTTTTGAGGATTTTTTCTTTGGAACCGAGTGGTCTATACGCCTTTGCGGGTTTTAGACTCATTTGTGATGTCAGATTGCCCAATATTGGCATTATTGTTATTGGAGCATTTTGAGTTGGCACATGAAAACTTTACTCTCGTTGGGTCAGTAAAGTGTCTGGCAGATAATGAATTATATATTTTTGAACTTCAAGCTCATATTGCTTAGTGCAAGGATAAAAATAATATGATCATTCATCTAATCTCTTGGCCAACTTTTGTTTTCTCCCCCTAATGTTGGGAAGTTTAAATATAAACCTCCAAACGAGTCATCAAAATACTCCCGACAACGATGTGATACTTTACCATCGATGAACTCGTAATCAAAATAATTTCTCAATCTTCATTGAGAACCCATCCTAATAAATGGTGGTGGAACAATTCAGATGTGTATATCACATTCATATATCCATAGATGGGAAGTATAAGGTTTTGACCCAAAAACCAAACATAATGGAGGAATTCATGATAATTTCTTGGCGTAATGCGAATTTGTGTTGTGCATGTAAATGACATGTTCACAATAATATATTGGTTTTCCATGACACATTTTCGTTATTGGATAATCATGAAAATATGCTCATAACCAAAATGGTTGAGCTAGTAATCTCGCAAATTTTAGTTTTCTTTCATATACACATGTGACCTTCTAGTTGATACATCAATTAAAATAATTGGCTCACATGTTGGGCGTATGGATCCATAAATATCACCCTTGTTTTGTTGTGTGTAAGATAAATGATCTTACTTTAGTTGATGATTATCCAACAATCAACTCTATTTGAGGAAAAGCAATCCAAAAATGAATTATGTTGTGTTGGAGATTTACCCAACAATGGGTAACGGAAAGGTGAAAATGCTTTCCTAGAAACGAAACCTTGTTGACGAACGAGAAAATCGTTTGTGTTCCCGGGAAGTAGGGGAGTCACAAGGACTACTTAAATCCCTATAACCTTAGGAATCATTTCTTTAGAATACCCAAGTTGAGACCATCATGCACAACAATCTTCAATAGAACATACACTTTAGATTATGGAATCATCGAAATTGACCATAGAGGTACTTATCGATTCGCATCATGATTGAACCGGGATGGTCTCACCGGTTATGCCAAATAAAAGTTGTCAGGACGAGTAAACGTATAGTTTACATTTATATATATGTATCTCAATCACAATAACATATGTGTAGTACAAATTGGAGGATAATATTATTGATTCAATAATTATATAGCCATAGACCATATTATTGTTCCTCTCTTGATCCTAAACAAATTGGAATAAGGATTTTGTTCCTTCGTGAACAATATAATAGCTCGATCTAGAGCTTGAGAGAAATGTTGTACTACACCATATATCTTGGTGCACTATCGATGTGATATATATCACAATTAATTATGGTGATTCTCATAATAAAATACTCATTTTTGTCATGAGAATTGGTACATAGTTTAAATGATAAATAGATATATTTCTCAATCATCTATGTCACCAATTAATAGATCAATAATTCTCGTATAACCACAATTGTTATGTCCATCCGAATAAAACGGTTCCTTATGTGAACAATGATAATATGTTGTCACTTATGCTTTCGGGAACAATGTAACAAATTAAATGTGTCTTTGCACAATCACTTTGAGTGCTAAATTAACATCATTTTGATATGATCATCAAAATAAAATTGATGGTTGTATCACCTTTCATGTCACTAGAATTTTTCAACATGATTATCAACTTAATCTTTCCACATCTCTATCACCAACGAGATGACCAATTTCCCGTTAAACTCGAGAAGTTGTGTGAATTTCATCATATAATTATTCAAGATTTTGTTCAACTATTGGTTGAAAAATACTTTCCTTGGTACTATATGCCCATCAAATCCACATTGAACTCCGTATATGAAATAGTAATCATGTATTGTGACATTTTCATCGGAAAATAATGTGATATAAGTGTATGCACTTCGAGAAATATGATAGTGTCATATGGGATTTTCTCATCACAATAAATTTGGATGGACTATGACCTTTGAAAGATTAGGTCTTTCTCTTCCACGATAGTGTATTGACTTTGTGGGAATATATATTGTCTAATCACTTTGTGGACATATGATTATATCCACTCACTTCATGGACTCGATATTTTGTCTCATTGGACCATCAACATTGGAAATATAAGATAACCCGTTTCTCAAGATATGTGTCTCGTGGGACATTCAATCATATCGAGCTTTTATGAGTATAATCAATCACTACAAAGATTGATATTTTGTCACTTCGACCTTCAATATTCGAGACATATAAAATATATGTATAGCTTTGTTCTTTCGATATGTTGTGTCTATTGGTACTCATCTTTCGGCCTATCATTCAGATGATGGCGAGTAAATAGCAAAGCTTTAGCTTTGTCATGATAAGACGTGCATTATCGTCTCGTTTCACCAAATACTATTATATATGGATTTTAGCCTCGAATAACCATAAAGAGTAATTCTTGCCCGAAACATAAAAAACCACATACTCAAATTTAAAAAAAGTTTGACGTAATTATCAAAATAAATAAATTAGATCACATTATGAATGAATTAATAATGACATGAATATACTATTAAAACTGTAATTAGCAACATATATAATACATTTATTTAATCCGTAAACGTAACTTACGATTCCATTAATAATGACATGATCATTAGCCATTTAAATATTTAATGACAATCGTTGATGATGATTGAAAAATATTAATGTAAACGTAATGTAATAATGTGATGACCAACGTTACAAAAATAATGGTTATGATAATAATCGGATAACCACCGATCCGTTTCCTTTTGACAAATATGCTTTAATATTAAGTAAAATCGATAAAAACAAAGGAAAAAATTACATATGTATATGCATAAGATGTCTATTATCGTTTGCGTGATTAATAATAATTGAGCAAGAAAGATAAGCTATCAAATATTAGAATTAAGTCATAGACATATATGAACACAAAATAAATAAATAATATTGTTACTCGGTGAATATTCATATAAACAATTTGTTACTATATATCTTCGGTGGGGTATTAGTAGAAAACAAACAAAAATGAAGATTGAAGAAATAAACATATGAATTAGCTAATAGCCCATCTTAATGACCTATTTTTAAATAGTAACAATAGCGTTATGAAAAAGTAAGAAATGAAAATGAGAATCACAAATTTTTCTTAGTATATGTATTCAAAACATAAGATAAAAGAAAAAGTACGTAATATTCAAATGGGTAAATACTTAACTTAAAATATGGCAATATACATATACTCAAAGAAAAAAAACACGTAGCGTATATAATAAATCCGAGAATTGTCAATAGCAAGAACAACTTGCGTAACCAATTATATTATAGGAGAAAAAAAATTGATGTGATGATATAATAAGCTAAAATGTAAGGAATCGAGTAAATCAATGTAATAACATTTGAAATCGCAAACTAAATCTAGTTTTGAAACAAAAAGAAAGTAGGTAGAAGAATAAGAGAATCGAGTAAATAGCAATCAAATATCAATCTTTGTAAACTTTTGAGAATCGAGCACTCGTGCGCAATAATAAAATTGCAAAAACGGGCATCAGGAGCATAAGCATGAACTCACTGGCCATATGTATTGTTTGTATGCACTTCGCTCATGATTACAAGAAGTTGCTCGACGGCGTAACTTCGTGCTGATAACGTGTTATAAAACTAAACTCAAAGAAAGACAAGAACAAGAGAAATATGGAGAGGGAGAGAGTTTCTTATTGAGGTGTGTGGAATGCTACAAATGAGAGCTCTATTTATAGACTCATAGATTATAACCTATACTCTCTAATATTATTACACATAAAGGTGGGAAAATAAATACAATGAAATACATTGAAGAATGGAATAAGGAGTTACACAATGGTGCATTCACTATAGTAATTATATTCATAACAGACGTCAAATAGTAGTCCTCTTATATTATATCATTTACATCACACCGCTTTTCCTTTCACATGGTATAACAGATTTCTATCCTAAAAACATTCTAATTCTCCTTCGGTTCTTGCTTTTCTTTCCCTCTGCAACCATCGCTTTTCGTCGTGACGACGGGCGTCACTGCTCCTGATGCTTCCGCTAATGTGGTTGCTTCCACTGGTATTTTGCCTTCCAATCCCAATCACCTGTTCCATATCGCCTCTGGTGATAACCCGGACTCGTCCTTCCTGGCGGTTACTGGATCCACCGATTTATTTTCCTTGGCCCCTTCGATGAAGATGGCGTTGCTCAAAAACAAACTCGGCTTCAATGACGGTTCAATCGTCCCTCTTGTAGCCGATGCCACAGTATATATCCGGCTTGGAGGCGTGCCAATGTCGTCGTTCTTGGATGGCTACTCCAATATGTCGCTGTGTACATCTCTCAGAGCGTCCTTTGGTTCGATTGGGCCTGGGAGGTACGGCTCGACCTCTCTGAGCATTCTAGCCGCACAAATCTTGTCCGCATCAATAATTTGCATGATCAGATCTCTAATCTATGGCAAGGTCCTCACACCATTTCTGGTTACCACAACCGTTTCATGGTGTTCTGGCATGATTATGTGATGTACCATCCAATTCCGACCTGAACTTGCGATCCACATTGCAACTGTGGTGCTTTGGTCAAGATTCGAGGCTACTTTGCCTCCGAGAAAATCATTCATTTTTTGCTGGGGTTGAATTTACCATTCTCTGTTGTTCCCTCTCAGATACTGCGAACCGATCCCATGCCTTTGTTTAACATCGTTTTCAGTATGTTACTGAGGAGGAGTATGATCACTATCTCCTTGCCACTCCTCCCTCCGCTGCTGAGGCTCCCTTGGTCTTTGCCTCTGGATCTATGCCCTTTGATCGCTTCAAGAAATCCTCCAAACGTCCAATCTGCACTTTCTGTGGCATAATCGGGCATACCATCGAGAAGTGCCATAAAAACATGGTGTTCCTGTAGAGTAATTAGCCAGAAAACTCAAAACTCACTCATTGAAAGGAAGGAGATGAACTTAATACAAAGTCTGGCTCAACTAGTTACGATAATTACGGTCACTAACCCCTTAATGCTGATTTCCAGCAACTAACTTGCTAAAGACCTGCTGCATACAGCAGCTAACCTAATATCAATGAAACACATAATTAAACTCCCAAAATGACACAACTCTAATAGACTTCTTTAAGAGGAAGTAAACGACCATACTTTGAATTTAACTAGACTAACTCAACAGTTCCCTCATACTACATGTTCAATCCTCGATCGGTATATACCATAATGTCACCTCCACTGAGGTTGCTGCTGTTGTTCAAGGCAACTCTGGTGTCCCTGGTGCCTCTCGTGGAGTTGTTCTCTATCATGAACGATATAAAGTCCTTCAGATTTTGTTTAAGCAGTAGTCTGGCTCCTCGTTCATTGCTGCTCTCGTAGTGGGCTCTGTCACTATGGATGCTCAGCCAGCCTTTTCTCAAAGTCTTGATGTTGATGCTTCCACCGTCACCCTGGTTGACACCACTCCTCCTCCGCCAGGTTTTGTTTGCTCCTCAATCCCTCATAGCTTTGCTACTCCCCTTCCTCACACCTGGTTAATTGACTCTGGGGCCAATGAGCATATCTCATGTTCTTTACATAATGTTGGTAAACATGTCCCTGTTCAGGATAAGTATGTTTCCTTACTTAATGGCGTTCGTGCCCAAGTTACTCATATTGGCTCCATCTGCTTCACTACTTTCTTCCTTGTCCATAACGTTTTTGTCATCCCGTCATGCCAGTTCAATTGTTGTCAATCAGTCGATAATTGCATCTCATTCTTATCGCCGCTCTTTCTCCAAAGTTTGAAGACAATTGGTACAGCTAGCCACGTCGTTAGTGTCTTAATTAGGTTCCCCCCTCATAAGAATGTGTATAAGTTGTATAATCTCTCCTGTCATCAGTTCATTGACTCTAGAGATGTCATCTTCCATGAACATAGTTTCCCTTTTAAGGACCTCCAGGCTTAGTCTTCTACAACCCATGCTTTCTTACCAGCCATGCATATGTCGACTAACATTTTTCAGTTCACCGACTCCACCCCTCTTCCCCCTCCTAGGGTCCTCTGTTTCCTTCCTTCTACCCCACTTAGTCTATGTCTCCCGTGGAGCTCTCCACCATGGCCTCTGAGCCCTCTCCCTCTCCTCAGCATAGCGCTCCTCCTTGGCCTCCCCATCCACTGGTTGACCTGTCTCCGGTCGTCCGTCTGTCGACTCGTCTCAAACAAATCGAAGTGGTTGCAGAGCTTCCAATGTAACTCAGTCTCCTCCACTGATGTGCCTTACCCCATTCATGATTACATGTCGTTTGACCGGTTGTCTGTTGGCCATAGGTACTTCGCCCTTACGGTCTCTAGCATTGTTGAGCCGTCTTCCTATAAGATAGTTGTTGTGACATCCCAATTTTGGTTATCAGTTTAACTTGAGTTGATTGTTGTTTTGGGTGGCACATTGGGTGAAGTTTTATGGCTTGGCTAAATATGTGAATTCATGCAAAGATCCTTTCTTTTGCATCCTTTACGTGCTTTCCATGCATGAATCTTTGGGAGGAGAATGAAGTAGTCAAGTTTTGTTGTTCTGGGTGATTTAATTGGGAAAGGTGATTAATAAGAAAGGATCTTTTGATGGCCGTGGTGATTAATAAGACCACGGGAGTTGTCACAATAAGACCACGGGCATTGTAAGGTCACGACCGTGGGTGTTTGATTGTCACGGCCGTAGGGTGCAGTGTAGTCTCATATATGGTCGGTTTTTTGTTACAGACGTAGTGTATTCAATATATAGACTCCTAAGCCTTTTTAGTCGACCGAATTATCAAAAGTCTTAAATTAGTTTTCTGTTATGGTGACGAACGCGAGTTCGAGAAGGGCGATTCAAGTTTGAGGGTGCAATCAAACTACAATCGTCTCAAGATTCCAGAGGGTCGACAAGGAAGATGTCGGGATCATTTCCCCTAGATTAATCAGAGGTAAATATGGATTTCAGATAAACTTTATAGAGTTTCAGTTTGAGAATTAGGTATTGAGTTTTCCTCCTGTGTTAATGATTTTTATTGTTCTCGACATCGAGGATCGATGGAGACTCACCGGATTCTGGGACCTGCTCATCGACGTGGGGAGCTGGCCGGAGAAGACGAGTGACCTTTTCATAGTTAGAAGTTTAGTTACCGAACTGCCATTTCGAAAAGATAAGTGACCTTTCTATAACTTCAAGGACTGTTTTGTAATTCCTAGAAGGGGGGTGACTGATCTGCAGTTGGAAACTGTTCAGGGACTGAATCAATACTTTACCTACTGGGCAGTGAAAGGACGATGCGGCAAGTTTCAGGCTATTGCAAAGAAGTAAATGGAGCATAACTCGGTCATTTGAGCTCCAAACGACGCACGGTTAGAAGTTGCGGATTGACGAAACATGTCAAGTCAGAATCAGAGGTGTAGCTCTTCATATCAGGTGGGGGGTTTAGGATTACTTTTCTATTTTAAGCGTAAAACTGTAATTAGATTGTTAGGAATCCAATTATTGGATTCTCAGACTGTACAATAGCGTATGATTTACACGGTGTTGTATTTTAAAGCATCAGGTTATACAGTAGCGTGCCATCTACTGTGCAGATAGTTATATTATTTCGAGCATAATCTCTTGGCGTGTGATTGCGTTTATGCGTTGGTCACCCACCCATGGATTGTGCAATCTCCCAGGATTCATTCGGGTTCAGACGTGACGTGATGAGTTAACCTTCAGTATTGCTCTCACGGCTTTTCAGGGTGGTTTCATGGTCTAATCCACCATGAGGTTGTCCGCTCATAGCTAGGGGTGACTAGCGTTATGATGATACCTACAAGACCACAAGGTCACATTATTAGTTTAAGTGTTTAGATAGACTTTTTCTTCTATCCCCATTAAAGTCTCAGTACATGCACTGTAAAATTTCAGTTCAGTTTCAATTCTACACAAGACTAGTTTAGCCACTCAATGCTTGTCACTAGCCCCGTTAGATATTATTTTCCTTGGTGCATCTGTGTGTTTAGTCATAGGTACGGGAGTTGATGGTGGGGAGAGAGCTGGTCGGAGTTTTGATATGAGTAGATATCAATTTTTATGAATTTTCAGAACTGGAGTTGTATCTCATTTTGTTGTGTTGTGTTTTGGGATACGGGATCACTATATGTCAGATCTTATGGTTATTCAATGATGCTCAGTTCCAGCTTTTAATGCTTTTTTAATGCTTTGATTAATGGTTTAGGGTCGAGTCATGGTTCAGGTTGAAACCTTAGTAGGACTTTTTGGTTGAACCGGTGGTTTTACAAGAACTCATAGGGTGGGGTTTCACAACTAGTATCAGAGCCTGATTGTTTTCTACCGATACCATTGTGCTACTTGCTCCCCAGGGGCGTCGCGAATCTCAAAGGGAAAAGGTGAGTCCACAGTTGTAACGATACTAGACTTCCATGATGTAGTAGATGAATGTCTAGGAATGGCATGATGTGGTAAGTCAGTCTTTGAAAAAGAGTTTTAAGAAAGGAGTTTTCAGATTCAGTTGTTTTAAGAGAGAACGGTTTCGCAGTTGCCAGTTTTGAACGACCTCTCTCCCACTAGCTCCAAAAAAGACAAAGGAATGAGGTTAAGGAACCTAGGACAGAGTACCTTGCTTCTTGATTCAGCGTTTTGCTATTGAACTTTGAGAGTTCTAGTAGGACGAGGATTAGTTATAAGGGGAAACAAGGATGAGACTTTGGGAGTCTTATCAAGTAGAACCCTTCGATAAATCCATTACCAGGGAAACTTATGGACTCATAGCGGAAAAGAATACAGAATTTGGAGAACGTTCTGGTTCTTTTTGAGTGATTACATCAGGGAGGTAAGGAGCCTGTTTTGTTCAATTGAGGTACATGCTCGAAGCGGGGATAGGAAGCATCCGAGGGCGAAAGGAAACAGTCAAGACAAGAGCAGAGAGAGGTCTATGTTAGATTCAGGAAGCCTCAAATGCAATAATGATGAAGACTGTAGCAGCACTGAAAATTTTCGAGAAACAGTCAGTCGCGGGCGTGATGGAAAGTTAGCCACGGGCGTGATGATAGTGTGACCACGGTCATAGTGTGAAGGTCAGCCACGGGCGTGGCAAAGGTCAATCACAGGCGTGAGGAATGGTACATCACAACGTGACGAAAAGGTGGTCACGGTCGTTGGTGACAATTAATCGCAGGCATGGCGACTAGTTCGTCATGGTTGTGGTGATGATGCCACCATGGGAGTTATGATGAGGCAACCACAAGTGTGGTTGAGTGCTAGCCACGGGCGTGATGGTTGTAAACCACGACCGTGACTGAAAGGGCTGCTGTGGTTGACAGCCGACCAAAGGCATGATAAGGAATGACCATGGGCGTGGTCAAGAGAGGACCACGGGCGTAGTGAGAAGAATACCAGGGGCATGGCGTCACAATGGCCACAGGCATGATTAGGCTTGTCATTGGAGTGACAGAAGATCTTTCACGGGCATAGCATGCCTCAGACAAAGAGTTAGGAACGAACTCCTGATTAGAAGGAGATTAAGAGAAAGAATTACTAGAATGGCATAGGCTCAAATGGAGAAAAGTTATCAGCCTTATCAAAATCGTCATCATGATAAGGGATGCTTGATGCGAGGTTGACTATGGTCTTGGTAGTACTATGTGACTAGTATTACCAGCCGGTGAGAACATAAGCCAGGAGCAGCAGGAAAACAGGGAACAATAGTGTTTGTCGCAAGATGAAGTGCATTAAAAGTTGGCATCTACACCAATTTGATGTAACACCCACACTGCTAACATGTTCGTTTTAAAATAAAACAGCGAAGCAATAATAGGGTGCTACGCTACTTATACCGTATATATCATTTAATGTTTACACCCATCCGATTAATTCCTTCATCATAATCTAGGATTATGCTTATATGTACTCAAATAATTAATTTTTCTACACAAAAACTGCTCAAGATGTCATATATGACTTATTGACTTTTCACGATACAGTATACTTTACCAGAAGTCCAACAGGACACATATACATATAGAACAGAAGTCTCGAGCTTCACAGGCTCGGACCAGAGTAACCATATACGTGCCCTCAAGGCCACTATATTTTACAAAACCATATCTCACATTGTACTAGTACACAACCACTCATAACATATGCACATGATGGAAGTAAGAGTTTCAAACAAACTTTAAATACAAAACGAGGATCAAGACACAATCTTCGATATCTACCTAGCGTCGTCACCGTGATGACCGACCCCGGAGCTCGATGATACCATTTTGCAGTGTGTGACCCAGTAAAGCCTAATGTCGCTCTGAAATGGAAAGTAAGAGTCAGTGCTAATCACTGAGTGAGGATCTACGTCCTAGTCACTCTAAGGTACAAATATTCATATAGAAAGTATACAACATATAACACATAAGGCTAATTCTATAATCTAATTTATATCCATATTTTATTTGGGATCCCGGCTCACATATGCTGACGACGCACGTAGAGTTAGTGGCACTAAAATGGCCCACGTAGAGTTAGTGTGGCGCTTATCAAAGCCCACGACAATAGTTAGTTGTGGCGCTTACCAAGGCCCACCGCGTAACAGAAGTGCAATAAGCACAATCGCCAGCATACGGGCCCTAACTAGGTGATCAATCAATTACCAGATTTATTCAATAATCAGTAATAGCTACTGCTCATATTAACACATATATTAAATCAGATATATTAGCAAAGTAACAGAACATGTATCATATTAAGTAATAAATATGGTAAAGAAGCATATAAAATCTTAAGATTAAACGGACATTACCCTATCATGCATATAGCCTTAATAATAATAAACTCATAATGGAACGTCTAACCCGGTCGGATACGCAGGAGACCCTCACCAGAAATAATTCTTGAGAATACCAATATAGGCTTCCGAGTCGATAACCTAATTTCGAAGATTGTTTTAACAAACCAAGTACTAGTTTTTCTGTATATCTCTTTTCTTTTAGTGTAAGCTATCCCCGTATTTCCCCTGTATGAAGCTGAATACCTTAAACCATTTTATATAGTGGAAATGGGGGCACACCACTATTTGCACTTGCCTCCAAGACTAAACTCCCTAATATGTCCATTTTTTCCAATTTACTTTGTCCATTAGTAGCAGCATAGATATTTAGGAATCTAGTCACCTCTTACACTCTGTGAAACATTCTCCATGCCAATATGAAAACCCCTCCCCCAAAACTTGCCACGTCCACCTAGCGATGGTGATAATTGATATGCATGAAATGTGAATAATTAAATATATAAGGTGTACTATGTACAAGTGCATGGGTATTCATGCTTATCATGAACCTGGACCATAGCTCGTTCCAAATTAATTTGGTCCGTGTTTCTTTACGATCGGGCTGGAATGTTACATTTGATGTCAGTTTGTCAGATTAAACATGGTGATTTGGAGGAGGAAGTATACATGAAGGTCCCTCCTGGCTTAGATATCCCACCTTGTGACTACGTTTGTAAATTAAACATTTCCCTCTATGGTCTAAAACAGGCAACTCGCAAATAAAACCCCAAGCTCACGAAATTCTTGCAACGGTTGGTTATACTCAGTCCAAGGCTGACTACAACCTTTTCACTTGGTTCCCGGGTGACAAGTTTGTTGCAGCACTTGCATATGTCGATGACATTCTCCTGGTCAAGAATAACCTTTCTCGCATTGAACTGCTCAAAACTCAGTTGGACCATCTTTTACCATTAATGGCTTAGGTCCAGCCAAGTCCTTGGCCTAGAGATTGCTAGGACCTCTCTAGGCATCTTCCTTTCTCAGCGCAAATATGCCTTAGAACTCATTGAAGATATTGTGTTGATGGCTTCCAAGCCGATCTCATCCCTTGTTGACCCAGTCACTCACATGTCTGCCGACCCTGGTACTTTCTTAGCCGATCTGTCGCCCTATCGTCGGTTAATTGGTCGCCTTGTTTACCTTTGCTCGACTCAACCTGATATTGCATTAACCGTGAACTACCTCCAACAAATTGGCTGATTGTTGCTCACCCCCCCCCCCCCCCCCCCCCCCCCCGCGTCATTACTTAAAGGGCTCTCCTGCTACTGGACTCTTCCACTCTGCTACGTCTCAGCTACACCTCCATTGCTTTCCTAACAGTGACTCGGCTGGTTGTCTTGACACTCGCCAGTCGACCACCGATTTTTTCGTGTTTATAAGGGACTCGATTGTCTGTCTATTGGAAGGGGTGTTAGAGTAAGGATATTCTTTTCTCGAAACGTGCAGAGTAAAGATATTCTGTAATAATTAATACACACTATATAAGTGGACCCCTGTCAATTGTATCATTTATTTTTTGGAATCAATAATGCACAACGTTTTTACCTTTCACATGATGAGCTACATCCTCTTTCCAACATAAGGTTGGCTACTCCGAGTTTCAAATTCGAATCCTCCCAAAAAATACGTTTAATAAGACGTGAATGTGGTCCAAAATAGCCCATTCCCGAGCAACCAATTGCAAATTCTACTCTAGTCCAATACGAGATGGCTGCTTCTGCGTGCTGATGAACGATCATGGATGCAACTTCTTTAAGTTTGTGGAGGACGCATGTTATTAGAACAGAAGAAGACATCTTACAGCAAGCAAAGCAGTCTAGCTTCCTTTCGCTGGATATTTGTTTCTAAAATACACACTGAAAGAATAGTTGATACGTTTGATCATGTGAAGATATATCCAACAAGCAAGTATTATGAGTGAAGGAATTATGTGAGATCATTCTCGTCCAAGGCTTCTCCCTCTTCACTATCAGCTTTTGTTGCCGTCACATCCCCAGTAGGTAGCCTTCGTCCCAGCTTGATTATCTGTAATCAAAGTACACACAAAAAGGATACAATATCCCAACTAACAAGTCAGTAGAATCATTATCGAATCTGGCAAAGAAACCAGTCAACTGATGATCTCCTCATGTAGCAAATATATATATGGCTACAGAGACTCACAACGTGGTCAAGATGGGACATGGTGCTAGACTGGGCTACACGTTTGATCTCTTCAACGTCACCTTCAGAATAAGCTGAAAGAAGCTTACTAGCACATCGGCCTTGGTCACTTCCCAAGAAGGCAGCAATCCTTGAAAAGATATATTATAAATAAAAAGAACTGTGGTTAACCAACGAAGACCACTTTCCGAATTCCAAGTATTGATTATGCCACGAGTTAAATTTACTTACTGTGAGCAGTCATTATAGCATTTCCCCGCCGCCTTGACATCATTAGCATACAGGTATACTACAATAGCACCAAGGTATGCCTGATATTTGATTCGATTCAAAAAGTGGCACTAGTAAGGTTATGGACAATGTTGAGGTGCTTGCGGAATGAATTAAACCCAACCAAAAGTTGAGACATCAAGTTCCAAACCTTGCACTGGCTGTTTGTAGCATTACATTTGTCAGCTGCAAGACCCAGTCTCAACAAGGAAGCTGCAGCATCCGTATACCTAATACCATTAACTCCATGAATCATCTCTGCAACTACAATGGCAAGACGAATGCAATACTTAACAGAATGACTAAAGATAGAGACCGAGCCTAGTAAACATAACTGGCAAGCAAACACAATGTTTAAACAGGACTCCTAACAGCAGGGCTCCCTTATTCCATTTGCCTGTTAGTGCCAGGGCACTCTGACATCCAGATAATTGGAAAAGAGACACAGACAGTGCTGCATCATGATATCTCCATTTTTAATTCAAATTGAGTCTATAAAGTTACTTATAGCATTGTTATATAAAGGGTTGTATTCTCAGAGCATCGACACGGGATAAGATTCATTAGCCAATCATTCTATTGGTAGATTATTCTTCAGGAGTTTTCATTAACCACAGTTATTTGCACAACAAAACTAGAGAATAGAGATGCTTGTAAAAATCTTCCCTTCGCTTGCACAGACTCATGTAAATAAAATACGCATTAGACAATCTTATTAAATGACTAATTTTATTGATCCTTATACATACTACAGCACAAAGGACAACAATCAGATGGTTACATACATGTCATATATTAACAGAAAAAAGAACAACCAGATGCAGAACGAGCATTTTCTGAAAATTTTCAAACTCTCACATGATAGCTTTTGTCAACTGGATCAAGGAAATGAATAACTGCTGTAAAATACTTGCAAATAACCACTTAACAAAGATGCTCTTACTTTTCAAGCTTAATGTGAACAGCAGTTAGAGCACGGTATAGATCAAAGGCCATTTGTTCCTTGTCATCCTCTTCCAGAATTTCACAAGCATCAGTATACAGCTGAAGAGCAACATCAGGCAAATGATCTTCCACGGCACTGTGAATGATAAGAGAACATATATGCCGAATCACTCTTCAGTTAGCAACTACTGGCTAATCCGAAACATAAACAACACCTAGATAAAGACCACAATTCCTAAGCAGCTTATTAAATTACAGACCTACAAGAAAAATCATATCATGATGTGCTTAACTATGGAGTAATACCGACTGAACTTCAAGAAACATCTCTACATGAGACAAGTAAGCCCCATTGAAAATCATTGAACTTCCAGAAGTTCATAGGGACTTCTTTGTTCTAATCTACTGGCACTAGCATAGCACGAGGACCAAATTAATGATACAGAAACATATGAAACGTTCCAACCAATCTAGAATCATACAAGAATAAATCTGTCGATGGCAGACAGTGTATGCTTACCGAGCTGCCTTCCCTAGTGCATCTGATGCAGGTTGTGACCTCCCACACTCAATGTACAACTCTGATGCCCTTCTGTACAAATCAGCTACTTGGCTCCAGTTACCTACCTCTTTCGCTAGAGCAGCAGCAGATTCTATATGCTTAGCAGCATCCCAGGGACTAAGTTTCTAGTGAAGGATGTAGCAAAACGGAAAAAAAATCCTACATCTAGCATGTCCAATCAAATACAATATAATGCTGTCATGCAGTGCTCAAGCAAAAAGGATACGAGGAAAGCATCTCTTGCCCTTTGGAAGCCTTTTCAAATGCTGCTTTTGCCTTTTCATACTTCTTAGCTACTCTATACGCATTTCCTGCACTAGTAAAATTATTAGAAGAGAAATCTCAAATAAGCCTAACGAACTCCTTCAAATTTATAGAGGAACTCCAGAAATAACTTTCTGTAACGTTTTGAAAACTTCTAAAGGTTCGTTACCAGTCTAATAAGCATTTCACAACTAAAAAGCTAATGAAAACACGGAATCGCTAACCAGCTTGCTCGTAGAAAATAGTGGCGTTTCTCCAATCAGCACTCCACCGTGTAAGGGTAAGCTTTGTTCTGTTAAAAAACAACAAGTGATAAATAACAATGAAATGCCCTAAACAGATACATCGACAAGAGGAAATACGAACTGGACTAGTTTACGATCCCCGCAATCACTTTGAGCAGAGGTCTACGTTGAGAACGATCAATGCTTGAGAGCTGCTAAATTTCATACTGCTGACACAAATTTTATCCCGATTGATATTCACACGTCGTACAATAATGAAGTTAAGTGATAGAACTCATCGCTAGGAAATAAGTATTCCAAGTGGTCCGGATCCATTTCAGAAACGAATGCATAAAAAAGTTTCGAATCAGATGATCTGAGAAAGAGAGTGAGTGAGGAAGGCTCACAGTTTATCAGCCTTGGCAACGAGCTTGTCGGGATCAGAAGAAGACATCTGGGGTATGTCGGAACGGAGGTGGACTTAGGCGGTGGCTGTCAAGTCTCTCCTATTTCACGCTGGAGGTGCTGAATAAAAGTAGCAGGAGGAAATGGAATTTCCGGATTCGGATTTCGCTAGGGAGTCCGGTTTCCCGATCAGAGACTTTCGTCTCTCTTTTGTACCGTGAAAATTCGGAGTAAATCCTACGGCGAAAAGACTTCAGTTAGTTAGCTGAAGTATCACAGCCACCTATATAGGATTAGTAGAATGGAACAGTACACGAATGTACTTTTGGATGTAAGTATATTTTGGGAAATTTGTACACGTTTTATAATATTGATTTGACGTGTCTTTTCACAATTGTCAAGGAGGAGAAAGAGAGTCATAAAGTGTTATAACTTTAAAAAGCGTACGTTTGTATTTATTATGCACACATTGAATATCAATATTTATTAATTCATATGTTAAGTACAATGACATTCATTCGTTCATATCCGGAAAGCACACGAAAAAATATATTCTTATCCGGTCCGCATACGAGAGAGTATTAAGAAATAAAAAATAAAATAAAAACAAATAGTATAAATATCTTAACCACTCATATATGTCTCTTTTTAATTCAAAATTTTTAGATTTAAAAGTTTGTTTACTTCTCTTTCTAGTTTCCCCCCTTTTCTCTCTCAATTTTTTTGAATAAATATCAGACCTAAGTTCGTTTTTTACTCTTCAAGATGAACCTTACCACTATCAAAATGGAGCTTTGCACAAGAAAAACGCTATAAAAGTGTAAACAAACTTCGAAAATGTGGGTTATCTCCATTTTTTGGTCTTGTTCTTCATATAGTTCGAGTTCTTATTGTTTTGTTTCATCGGAGTTTTTCTCTCTCGATTTCTTTGAATGGATGACCGATTTAGATTCGTTTTGACGGATCTTTGAAGAAACGCAAATTTTAGGTGAGCTCTCTTTTAACCTCTTGTTCTTCGTGTCCTTCGTGTTCTTCGCGTTCTTGTGGATTTGATAGTTCTGGATTTTTTTGTTCTTCATTATGTTTTTTGTTAAATGTTTTTGCGTTTTATACAAGCATTTTGTTCATGTTCCATCAGACGAACACATGTCGTGGTGATACCTTTGTTTCACTGTCTCATACGAATGTTTTGTTCACGTCACCTAAAAGAATGCATGACATGGTAATTCATTTGTTTTCACTTGCCGATACGGACATTGTGTTCATAACCCATTGGGACAAACGTAGACGTTGGTGGTACGTTTGTTTTCACTGTCTCATACGAACGTATAGATATTTGTGAGTTTATTTATATATATCTTCTTGGGTTCTTCGTATTCTTCATGCCTCTTGTATTCTTGATGAATTCACAAGAAAGTACTGATAAAACACGAACATATATATAGTTCATACTTTTGTATGTGCTATATCTGTTTATAGATATGGACGTATGATTATATTGATAAGTTCGTATGTTTTGCCCATACGAACCTGCGAACTCATTAAAATGTCGTGTGTTTGAGTTGTTCATCCCATTTATGTTCTTGCAGAATTCCTACGTTTGTACCGATAAAACTTATAAACCTAATGAGTAAATCTAACAAGTTTTTATGTTTCTTTCCATATTGCAGGAGTATCCAATGAAGACGATGTGTTGTGTTTAGAGAATTTTAAATGGTTGTTTGATGAATGTACAAGTTGTATTTATGAGTTTATAACTTGATGTATCAATTTTGACGATATTTTATTGTTTCATCTTGTTATATTTAGGTATGAAATATGAATATTTTTATGAATGTATAAATTTAAGAAAAATTCATATGTTCATGTCAACAATTTATACGTTTGTTAGTTTTATCACAACAAGACATATGAAATCATACTAATACACGACAATGATATGGAATAATTTAAAACGTGAATAACATGAACTTTCATATGAATAACAAAACCATCCGTATTGAGCTGCGAATTCATATGATCGTACATTCATATGGATAACACGAACTTTCATATAATACAACCTACACTTTTGTACATATACTTTCCTATGATTTATATGGATAATACGTCATTTTCACATGATTAACACTAACTTCTGCATATATACGTTCATACTTTCCAAACTTATGTTCTTATGTATAACACGAACTTTCTTATACCTAAAATACAAACTTCCGAATGTATATAATGTACAAAATTATTCATTTAATTTTTATTTAAAAAATCATCAAGACTGATCTTGTTCGATTCGTTTTTGAATAATAAACATTGTGGTGCGAAAATTATTGAAATTAAATTTAAGATACAATACTTAAGTGAGTTTAACTGTGAAAACTAAGAGAGAGAACATCAAAATTTCTTTATTAATTAAATCTGACACCATTTGCCTCTCTCCTTAGTATTTCCACCACCATACCCAAACTACCCCTAAGAGCCTGAAACATACAAACGTATACTTCACGGCTCCATTTTTTATTAAATGATGTGGCCCCGGTGATTGGCTTCAGCCCCAATGTCAGTCTAAAATGGCTTTCGCCGTTGATTTTTTCCTTGAAACTTCGACTCCGGATTAAGAGCAAGGAAAAAATCCTTCTTTGCTGACGGTAAGAAGAGATCTGAACCGTCTATTTTTTATTTTCGATCTGACGGTTGATATTTTTTTTTTAATCAAGGATAAAATTGATACCTTATTTTTAACCATACTCTTTTTATATTTGTTTCGGTTTGAGTTTGGGTTTAATATTTGCGATTTAGGTTTAGTATTAGGATTTTTGTTTTTATTTTGTGGTTTTGGATTTTAAAGTTTAGAGTCTAGAATATTAGGTTTTCGAATTTGGTTTTATGTTGAGTTTATATTTTAGATTTGGATTTTGAGGTTTAGGGTCTATAGTATTGAGTTTTCGATTTTGAGTTTTAAATTTTGAGTTTCGGTTTTAAATTTTGAATTTTTAGGTTTAGAGTCTAAAGTATTGGTTTTTAGTTTTAGATTTTAGATTTTGAATTTCGAAAATTTGTAGGCGCAACTCAAATTCTTTCCCACAGGTCATTCGAGCAGTTTACTTATCAGTTTGTTTTGATGCAGGTCTGTGGCCAGCGCAATTGAAGCTTTCAAGGCAGGCATTCCTTTGGATGCATATGTACACACTTCTCATGTCAGCTATCATCTTTCTCTTTTAATCCAAGCCGCTGAAGTTGAATCAATGTTGTGCCACTGAAGTTGCTCTTGCATTACATAGGGCGATTTTGCATTCAATGAAGCTGATGTTATGGAACAAGGAACTCTACTTGCAGTTATTGGTAGACGTAAATTGCGAGAGGATGAATCTATCATTCTAGAGAAGGTACGTAAGCTGGTATTCTTCATAATTCAGATTAATGGTCTCAACTTGGTGGCTATTATCTTTCCAACTTGATAGTACAAATTGTCGTGAACGTTTCCGTCCGCGGCGTCAATGGCTCTAAGGGGTTTCGGAGTCGCTACCAATCTTTAAAAGCGGATTGGACGCTCTCGATCTAACCCAGGTCCTTTTGAACGCGAGTTAGATCAGGTATGCGAAATGGAGGTCTTGGATTAGGGAGGCGATTACGTGCAGGGAAGGATAGCACCCCGCATGCCCGGTAAATCGGTACTACGAAATTCGATAAGTTATATTTTGTTTTCTTTGTTTTAGTGGCTTGATTATATTTTAGTTTGAATGTGGAAGGTTATGTAATTTTTGGTGAGTATTTTTATTTAATTATAAGTTTTTGTGAATTCCCATTTATGTGGAAATTTCATTCTATGTTGATGAATATTTTCAGTGGGATATTTTTATTTAATTGTCTGGATTTACGAATTCACACTTTGTCGAAATTTCGTTTTATGTTGATAAATATTTTTAGTTAAGTATTTTTTATTTAATTGTTTGGACTCGAGTCTTACGACTGGCTACGTACCCAATTCTTTGGAATCAAAGTCCACGTAGTTCGTTTAGTGAAAAGTTGATCTAAGGATTTTGCGTAATCTTTACTATTGTAAAAATTACATTATCATGTTCATTTTTTAATTAAAAGATATTTATTTAATTATTTTGATGGCAAAAATTTTAGAAAGAAAAACCCTCATGTTTCGGTATTCTGAAACCGAAGGTGCTAACATGCTGAGGAGAAATACACATTTTAATATATTTACTTACGAACCTCTTGATTCGTAATCGGACTATTATTATTTATAAGTTTTAGAGGAGTAATAAAGATTTATAACGACTTGCAATTTGGACACTTACTCATTCTACTTTTGACTAATTAAGAATTTTTCAAAATCTGAAATGCTTGTCGCTAGTACGAAAATCATAAAACGTTGCTATAATATTTTTAAAGGATTATTCTTAAGAAATTTCCACATTTTTTGCCAAATGAAAAATTAAATAGTTTATATTAACTTGATTTTACATAATTAAAAACACATTGCAGGGCGGGGAACAAATCTTTATTTACATAAATATGCTAGAAATAATTTCGGCGATTTCGTAGTTCTATTGTCGTTATATTAATGTTAATTAAAATACTACATTGATTCAAATAAATGTAAAGTTTCGAGTATTTTTTCAGTTTGCAATGTTAACTTAAAAACATCGAATAAGATTAAAAAACTTAGGACCTTTATTATGCTATTGTTCCACTCTTATTTCAATTTTATTTTGCTCTTAATAAGGCTTTAATTAGATGTGAATGTGATTTAATTGCAAAAAGGCTTGGCCTTTCTGAATCAATTGGGCCCAAGCTTAAGTTGGGTCCAACTGAGTGACGGGTCTGATCCAGCAGGTGAGAGGAGGACAACCCGCATGTTCAAATGGTCGAACCGATTACCCGCGGTTCGACCGAAAAACTAGAAAGATGAAATTGCCCGTGCAAGAGAAACAAAGATAGAGAGAAAGCAGCTTGGTAAAAAAAATCAATCTAGTCTATTTCTTGTTGATTTTTGTTTCGTTGATAAGCTGTTTAAGGAACTGGCTTAGTTTCGTTATTGGGTTGTAGTAGTACTCTAAATGTTCTAATTAAGTTTTATTTTTCAAAAACTTGCTTTTTCCTAATGTTTTTTTAAAAAAAGCAGCAACCTTCTTTAGTCGAATAATCCGTGTTTTAACTCAATTATATCACGAGTTCCGTAGTTTTTTTGAACCCCTGGTAAAAGATGGTTGTAGTTTTCTTTGCTAGCATAATTTCCAACTGTAGTTAATTTTTGAAACTTATTTTATGGGTTTGCTGGGTTTTTTATTCTAAAATGAAACGCTCACTCGATTAAGTACAATGCACATTAGATTCGAGGGTAGTTTAAGAGAGTATAAGTACAACAATGTGTATGTATGAATGTTGTGTGAATGCTTTCGAATAGGAATGTTTGAATAATTACCTTTAAATCAAGGCTTCTTTTTAAATCAAGAAATGGGCTGCCACCTTTCCTTTTCTCCAACCAAAATTTGCAACGTTTCTTAGAAAAACAAGAGGTGGCAGCCCCTTAATTAATAACAGTAACAGGCCCGAAAAGCATTGACAGTTCGACGTAGAATACAGAACTAAAAATTTAAAAGCCCTGATAAATTTGGTTACTACAGTTGCCCCTCTTTGTGTTACTTTTGTTTATAACAAAAGTAGTACAAAGATAGGAACCAAATTTTGAAAGGTTTGCCGAATCAATCTTTACGTTTGTTTCTTTTGTATTTTGTTTATTGTTACTTTTGTTTATCACTGTTATTATTATTATTATTTTAGAAGGAGTAGTAATAATAGGATGGTGTGGATAAGGTCTATTGATGCGTACATGGTTTAACGGTCCTACGACATTAGGGGTGATTGCAGTAGGGACTCTGTTCGACTTGTCTCTCGTTCCAGGATTCGATCCGCTTGCCCCATGATGCTAAGGGTCGATATACTAGAGATTCAGCTTGACTATTTCCCGTTCCAAGGTGCGATCCGCTTGCCCTAGGATGCTAAGGGTTGATGTACTAGGGATTCAGCTTGACTTATTCTCCGTTCTAAGGTGCAAATGTGTTGATGATGAATGGGTTTTGCAAGAATTTCATTAAGGCTCACCTTTTTATGAAAAGTAGGTGGTCTGATGTTTGAATTTTTTTGTCGAAAACACCTTGTCAAGTGCTAGAAACTGTGCCTTGTTTACAGGTCTTCCCAGGACCGCTCGTTGCAACAAGACACTACTTTCGTGACAATAAACATTATGGTGGGATTTTCTAAGGTAAATGTTGACTGGACAATCCAAGCTTCATATAATAATTTCCTTAGTTTCAACCATCGCTCTCTTTAGCTTGGAACGTGCCCCACCCCCAATATAGGTAGGAACATTGCTACCCATCTTGAGCGTCCATGATTCTTAATTTAAGATCCAACTTGACGATTCGTTCGCGCTACATGTTAGCGCAATAGTGTTAACTCTGTTGATAGCTGGGTAACCTTATCGTACGCACTCCTTTTCCTTCGTTTTTCCTCCTGACGTCTTCATATTATGCTCAGACCTCGTGATCTTGAGGATCTCCTTCCCACTTTGTTTCTACTTCTAGATATGATGGTAAGACAACAATGACCCTCGTTAATTGCTTTATGGGGTTAGGAATAAGTGGAGCAAACCTGCCGTTTGGGCTGCTTTTCTTTAGCCTCTCTTTAACTCTTTCGTTCTTTCAATGATTATTATTATTATTACTAGCATTTTTCCCCCTTTATATTATTTTTTTCTACTTTACTAATACTTTTGTTTAGAAAGACCTCCTAATGATTAACTAGAATGAAAGTGTCTGCATGAACGCATTTACAACAAGTTCATTTGGAGTGTCGTGCCTCGTCCATTCTATTTGGTGGCGCTTGAACAACCGTTAGGAGAATAATATTTGAGAATTCATGAAGTATCCAAAATGTAAAGTTGACTTAAACCCTCACTTTATTGATGGAAAACCGACCTCGTACATCTCCATCGTGAACTCAAAGCATAGTACTTGTTCATTGAATCAGAGTTAACCGGGTAAGTGAGCTCGTCTCCATCCATGTTTGTTAATATCAAAGCCCCTCCTGAGAAAATCTTCTTTGTTACCAACTCGCCCTCGTGGAATACCCGCTGTTTCACTTTTTTGTTAAAAGCTCTAATCAATCTGCGCTGACACAGATGCCCGTTGTGGATGGCTGTCAACCTTTTCTCATCAATTAAATTTAACTAATCATACCGCGCTTTTACCCACTCAGCTTCTTCCAGCTTTGCTTCCATGATAACCCTTAGTGACGGTATTTCTACCTCTATGGGAAGCACCGCCTCCATCCCATAGACCAATTGGTAAGGTGTCGATCTCGTCGAGGTTCTTACTGACGTTTGGTAACCGTGCAGGCAAACGGTAGTATTTCATGCCAATCGCGGTAGGTAATGACCATTTTCTGTATGAATTTTTTGAGGTTTTTCTTTGCCGCCTCCACTCTCCGTTCATCTTTGGTCGGTATGGTACTGACTTGTGGTGCTTGATCTTAAACTAGTTGCAAAGCCCATACATCATCTTGTTGTTGAGATTTTTCACATTGTCAGTTATTATTCTTTCCGGGAGCCCATAGGGGCAAATGATTTCCTTTTTTATGAACTTTGTGACGACGCTTTTGGTGATGTTTGCGTATGACACAACCTCAACCCATTTTGTGAAGTAGTCGATGACTACTATGATGAAACGGTGCCCATTCGACGCTTTTGGTTCAATCATGGCTATGACGTCTATCCCCCATGCTACAAAAGGCCAAGGTGACGCCATAACGTGCAATGATGATGGAGGCACATGGTTTTCATCGACATAAACCTGTCACTTATGGCATTTTCTCACGTATTTTACACTGTTGGAGTCCATCTTCATCCAACAGTAGCTCATCCTCTTCTTAGCTAGAGCATGACTACCAGCATGTGTGGCGCAGACTCCCTCATGGACTTCTTCTATTATTGTCGGAGCTTCAGGGGTGGCCACACATCTCAGTAGCACAGAGTCGTGACTTACTTTGTAGAGGGTAGTCCCATCGACGTAGTAACCAATCGCCAACCTTAGTAGAGTTCTTTTATCATTCTCAGATGCCCCAACTGGGTACTCCCTTTTCTGTAGGTAGGTCCTTATGTCATGGTACCAGGGATTCCCATCAATCTCTTCTTCAACACTAGCTAGGTAGGCAGGTGCATTTTGCCTTTTGATTTTGATTTGTGGGTTACCCTCGGTCTCGTCCAGTTCGTACATCAAGGACACTTTGGTGAAAGCATTCACTATTTGATTGTCGGCTCGCGAGATGTGCTCAAACTCTATCGACTCGAATTTTGCCGCCATTTCCCCTATGTAATTCTGGTATCGGACGAGCTTATGATCCCTAGTTTCCCATTCTTCCTTCAATTGGTATATTACTAGCGCTGAATGACCATATACCTTCAAATTCTTAATGCCCATTTCGAGGGCTACTTGGATCCTGAAAGCGCACGCTTCGTACTCCGCTACGTTGTTGGTGCAGTCAAAAGAAATTTTAGCAGTGATAGGACACACCTTCCCTTTGGGAGAGACAAACACAACCCCGACATCCTGTCCCAATGAGTTTGAGGCCCTGTCAAACTTCATCACCCATGTCTTTTGGACCAAGCCCTCCTCCAATTTCTTGGTGTTCATTATACTTTCATCCGGAAAGTCCATCAACATCGAATCCGGGTCCGAGATCGCATGCTCTGCCAGATGATCCGCCACTACACTCCCTTTAATGGCCTTCCTCGGGGTATAAACGATGTTGTACTGTGCCAGCAGCACTTGCCACAAAGTTATTCACCTGGAGAGGGCCGGCTTTTCGAAGACATACTTGACAAGGTCCATTTTGGATATTAGGAGCGTCGTGTGATATAACATGTACTGTCTCAGCCTTTTGGCTACCCATGCAAGCGCTCCGCAAGTTTTCTCGAGATTTGTACTTGACAGGGTCCATTATGTATATCAAGATTTGTAGTCCGTGAACTTCTTGCTGGCGTAGTATATGGCGTGCTCTTTCCTTCCTGACTCATCCTGTTGAGCCAGCATCGCGCCTACCGAATTTTGAAATATCGCTAAGTACAATATTATCGGCCTTCCCGAAGTTGGTGGGACCAGAACCGGAGGGTTTAATAAACACCCTTTGACTTTTTGAAAGGCTTGATTACAACCTTCATCCCATTCGGCATGCCGGTTCTTCTTTAGAAGCTTGAGATTGGTTCACACGTCGGAGTCAAATGCGATATGAACCGACTAATGTAGTTCAAGCGTCCCAAGAATCCCCGCACCTCTTCTTGCCTATGAGGTGGAGGCATGTCAACTATCGCCTTCACTTTGTCAGGGTCCACTTCAATCCCATTTTGGCTAACCAAAAAATCGAGCAGCTTTCCCGAGGTGACTACGAACGTACACTTTTCTGGATTCACTCGGAGCTGGTACTTCCTGAGTCGCTCGAACAATTTTTGTAGCATGGCTACATGGTCGTGTTCCTTTTTTGACTTTGCTATAATGTCATCCACAAATACCTCTATTTCTTTGTGTATCATGTCATGGAAAAGTGTGACCATGGCCCACTGGTAGGTTGCCTAACGTACTTCAGCCCAAAAGACATAACTTTATAGCAAAAGCTTCCCTATAGAGTGATGAAGGTGGTTTTTCCCGATCCTCTGGAAACATCCTAATCTGGTTGTAACTTGAGAAACTGTCCATGAAAGAGAACATATGGTGATTGGCGGTATTACCAACGAGAACATATATATGAGGTAATGGAAAGTTTTCCTTCCGGCTTGCCCTATTTAAATCTCTGTAGTCTACGCACATTCTCACTTTCCCATTCTTCTTAGGCACGGGGACTATATTAGAGACCCAATTGTTGTATTGTGCCACCTGCAAGAACCTGGCTTTGTATTGTTTCTACACCTCTTCCTTAATTTTGAGTATCCATTCCGGTTTCATCCGTCGTAACTTTTGCTTTACTAGTTTGCACTCCTCCCTTTTTGGCAAGTGATGTGTTACTATTTCTTCATTGAGGCCTGGCATATCCTAATAAGACCATGCGAAAACATCCTAGAAGTACTTGAGTAGTTCGACGAGCATATCCTTTTCTGCTCAGTCTAACCTGTCCCCTACCTTGACCTCTCGTTGATTCTCCCCTGTTCCCAAATTCACAATCTCTACTGACTCGTAGAAAGGTTCCAAGGATCGCTCTTCTTGTTCTGCCATTCAATCTGCTTCTAGGTCAGAACCATCACTCCCTTCCTCGGTTTCCATCTCTTAAACTCAGCGGTCAAAGTCAACTTTAGTGTTTCGAAACTCTTTAGTGTTTTCAAACACATTTGTAACCCTCATACGCGAGGGGGGATATAAAAGGAAAAGGAAGAAAAATGGAAGTGAGTAATAAGGACGATGCACATATCGAGACGTATGAAAAACATGCTTTATTTAACTCGGGAAAATACGATACATGCATTCAGGATCAGTTTAAAAAAACACTAGGAGGTCCTCACTCCATTTAGTCATGTTTTAGACTTGGTACATCTGCGATGGTGAAGGTAACTCTAAAGACACCTAATTGCTCAGCTCTTCCTCCGGATGGAGCTAGTGCACCCACTCTATTTCGATCGTGATTCCCGTACCCAACATGCTGATGGAGAGATCTGCAAAACCCGATAGTAACCTTTTGGTGGTAAGATCATTGTAGTTTTTCCTCACATTTATCTTCACATCTCCTGAATGTGGTTCTGATGTGAGGTATAAAGGTGAAGCCTTCATCATCTTCTCTCCCACTTAACCTGGACATCCTCCTCCTTTTCATTCCCTTTGGATCCTCCTTATATCATCATCCTTCGGAATGTATCCCAATCTCGTAAGGTTCGTGTTTTCCTTTACCTGGATGGGTTCTTTCAGCACCTCCTGCCATTCTAAGTAGTGGGGGTCCTTAACCAGACATTTTGCTGATGTCAGAGTCCCTTGGGAGATGTGGGCTTTATGAGCTGCACTATGCCCTACATATACGATGTCCTTTATCTCGAAGGTATTGAATGCGCTTTCTAGGGCTTCCTCTGCAGCCTCAATATAGGGTGCGTTCGAAGCTCTAGTTACCAGCGTATCTTCTTCTCCGAACACTTCAATGAGCTTCCCATCGATTGCGAACTTCAGTTTTTGGTGTAGGGATGATAGCACTACACCCGCTGTGTGGAGCCACGGGCGCCCCAACAACAGGCTATATGCAAGGTTTATGTCAATTACATGGAAATCCACTTGGAAGACCTTAGGTCCCACCTGAATGGGTAGCGAGATTTCCTCTATGACTTTGCGCTTCATGCCATCAAAAGCCCTAACCACTGTGAAGCTTGTCTTAAGATATGAGTCATCAATCAGCAGCTTGTTTGGGGTGGATTTTGGCATAACATTCAGTGACGAACCGTTGTCAACCAGGCATCGGGCTATCATGAAATCCTTACACTTTGCAGAGATATGGAGTGCCTTAGTGTGGCCCATTCCTTCAGAAGGTATATCATCTTCGTCGAAAGTGATTTTCCCATTTGCCAAAACCGCTCTGTCTATCCCATCAAAACGCTCTACCGAGACATCGTGGCAGACGTGCACTTGGTTCAACACTTGTATGAGGGCTCGTCGATGAGGCTCAGAGGTTAACATGAGGGACATTAGTGAAATCCTTGTTGGGGTGTGGTTAAGCTGCTCTACTACTTTGAACTCACTATGCCTTACAAGCTTTAGGAACTCACATATATTTTCATCACTAACTTTTTATTCATAATTTTCACCTTCTCTCCTCCCCTCACATTCATTTCGAGGAAAAACACTATCTGGTCCAGCGACTTCGGAATACGCTCTTTTCCTTACCTTATTTCTGCCCTTCTAACCCTTTTGGTCTCGTTTAGGTCATTAGGCACGCCATAGTGTCTTCCGCTCCTTGTGATCTGACACAAACTGGTTATATTGGTTATAGCCAGAGAGTCTGCATCGCCCTCATCGTCAGCTCGACACGCATACTCCCACGGGACGGCCTTGGAGCTTTTATACTCGAAAGGTCCTGAGACCCTTATAACCAATGGCCTCACTTCCGAAGACGGTGTTGGCGGTCTAGTGGCGGCCTGCTAGTGAATCACAAGTTTGGGGAAGTCAAATTCTGGACTTTCTGGCGATACCATGCAAATATCAGCTGCTCCTTCGACCCCTGAGTAGAAAGTACCCAGTTTGGAATCCATGAGCGCCTGCAATTTCTCTTTGAAAGTCCCACAATCATCCATAGTATGGTTAGAATTGCCATCGTGGTATAAGCATTTGTTCCCTAGCCCTGTAGAAATACTTTACCCCTCGACGGTTCTTACGTAACCACCATCTATGAGCAGCTTGCATACATACTTCAGCCGTGTTTTAATCTCAGAAACATCCAGCTTCTCCTGATAAGATTCTTCGTTTCCGATCATAGCAACACTATGCCCCTCGTGGTTAGGGAGCAGATTCTTATTGATATCGGGGCGGCTGGGCTGACCGTTGAATTTCAGCCACCCTTCCCTTACTAGCTGTTGTACTCTATATTTGAAACTCTTGCAGTATTCAGTCACGTGACCGGGTGCCCCAGCATGATACTCACACCGGGCTTCTGGGTCGTACCACTTGGGGTACAGTGGTTGCAATGGTTTGAGTGGGACTAGAACGATTTATTTGCTTTTCAATAACTGAGGGAAGAGTTCGGTATACGAGATTGGGATGGGGTCGAGCGGTTCCAGAGTCCTGTAGTTGTTAGAACTGCTCTACCCGTAAATTCCAACCTGCTAGCCTCCATGGTATAGCATGGGTTGATTCCCTTGATACCCTCCCAGCTGAATAGCAAGATTGGGTGCCATCCTTTGATGAGGCGTGAATGGTTGATTATGGGCCACTAGCGAGCCGCAACTACATACGGCGATACCTGATTGTTTGTGGACGGTCGAACCCATTCTCTCGTCATTTGGGCTTCACCTCGTGTGGCATTGACTTCTTCCCTTTTACGGGTGTTATTATGATTTTTAAGTGGATCATGACCATCCACTCTACCGTGGTTGATCCCCTTTTCAATTGTTTCTCCGATTAGCAACATGTCGGAGAAGTTCGTCGTGATTATCCCCCACATGTTATTGTAGAAGGGGGGTTAAGAGTCTCAAAGAATATTAAGACTAGCTCCTTCTCTGACATAGGCGGCTACACCTTGGCGGCCTTTTCACGCCACCTGTGGGCATACTCGCGAAACGATTTGTTCTCTTTTTTCTCCATATTCCGCAAGTCCTCCCTATCTGGGGATAGATCATGATTATGCTTATAATGTCTCATGAAAGCATCAGCAAGATCCTGCCACCTTCAGACTCTAGTTCTTTGAAGCTGCATGTACCACCTCAAAGTTGAGGCTCCCAATGCATCATCAGCTTTTCATTATATGCATGGTTTGCCATTTTATTATAGTACATTACCAGATGACTTCTCGGGCAGGTGGTGTCGTCATATTTCTCAAAGTCTGGTGTCTTTAACTTGTGGGGTATCACAACATCTTACATGAGGCATAACTGTGATGCGTTAAGGGTGCCATAAGAATCAACACCCTCTATAGCCCACAATCTCTCTTCTAAGCACTCTAGCCACTCTTTGGATGGTGCATCTTCGCGAAACTCAGAAATTTTCACGTGCTCAAATGTAGCGTGAACACCATCCCCACTAGCTTCTCCGGTTTCCCTTTCGGTCTTCTCTTGTTCATTACCGATCACGATAACTTTCCTTTCTGAATGTCCTTTCCCTAGTTGTTTCCAAAAGAGGAACTTCCGGATCGACCTTTTGGTCCTCATCTTCCCTAACCTTCTTCTTGTTAGCCATCAATCTTACGAGCAACTTCATCTGCTACTTCATTTCAACAAAGCCAACTAGTCGTCCTTTTATCTCGTCCAACTCCTTTTGAAGATTTTCCAGTGTCTGTTCTATCATGATCCTAGCTTTAAGGCGAGTCCAATACTGGTGTGCAGGAACGGCCGTCTATTGGTGAGCAATGTCAAAAGATTTCCGTAGTAAACAAGCGGTACCAGTTTCTTTATTTTTTTTTATTTTTTATTTACTTAAAACAAAACAAGCTTTGATCATGATGCATGATGTGTATGAGTTTTGAAAACATGTATGGATGCAGGGATGGCATCATCAACACATAACAACTGTTTTATAAATAGGATCATCGTTAACATCACAACTCACTCATAATTCTACATACATTCTCTTACTAGTACAGTACTACACCCGCGGTGCTTATTACTACACCACTTTTTACAAGCGAAAGCACGACACATTGTTCGTTTATTTATACACAAAAGAAAAGTACAAACTCCAGCTCTGAAATATTAACTCTGGTTCCAGACATATTTCCATACTGGTTCGTTCCTCGTACTCCAAAACTTTTTGTTGAAGCAACCCGACATGCGCCCCTAATCGGTGAATCTCATCTCTCTAGCTTTCAACGGCTCCCTTATGCCTTAGGCCGTCCTTCTTTAACTTCCTGATTATCCTATTCAGATCCTGATTATCCGCTTCTGCCAAACTCAGTTACCGCTCCTTAGCTTTCAGCTGCCCTTTTAGCTTGTGACTCTCAATATGGTGTCTTTGAACTTACCCTTCAACTCGTCATACTCCTCTATACCGACTCCGACATCTCGAGAACTAGACGTAGCCATTCTCCTCTTATGCCCGCCCCTTGGGAATCTTGTGGATCGCCTGCTCCCACGGACCACTTGCCATTCAGGATAATCATTAGTTACTCGGTCGTGGATATCCTTCGGTTCTGTGCAACTCATTGTGTGGTCAATCCTTCTTGCCTTTTGCCAACTCATGAGCACTGCTTATATCTTGATTTTGTGGTCACCGTTAGCTCCCCCTATCCCTTTTGTGTATGGTATGAATTGTACACATCCCATTTGTCTTCTGAACATGATAGGAGCGTATGATGCGCAACCCCTTGGTCCTAGCTAAGGGACCCAACGATTATCCCCACATCTGTATAGTACATCGATGTTTGTCATCCATGGGGCTTTCCAGTTGAGCTTACTTTCTTCGAAGGTGGCAAAATACATTCCCCATTGGCTTGGTGTGGCGTTCTCGTACCCTCCTCCGGCTTGGATAAACTCGTTAATCGTGTTGGTTGATCCATGGAAAGGTTTGCTGTACTGGACACTAGGTATTCCTAGCTCCGGTGATGGCTTCAAATGTCCAAAGATCCATGTGACTAACAAGGAAGCGCTGCCATATATCATTTCCTCGGCTAGCTGGTAGCAGCTATCAAGAGCAATGAAACTTTCTGCCAGTATTGCATACGTGGGGTCCGCCTTGTGATAGTCCGCCACAAAAGCTCTGATAGCGTTTTCACTAATGAAGTGTATTGTCTTTGGGGTACAGTACTACTCCACAAAGGATTAGAGCCAAAGCACTAACTCGCCCATGACATGTTGTACTCCTGTTGCGGATGTATTCCTAGTAAATACTTTATGGGTAAGTACTCACCAGTTGGGTAAGTACTCACCAGTTGTCCCCACTTGAATTTGGTCTTTCAGCTTATCTTTAGTCACCCCCAGAATGCGAGACAAGGACTTTTCGACCTTGGGCCTAGATTGAGGTGTGTATACCATGCCCCATGGGAGGTCCCTGAGACGGAGGATTGATCCATATTCCTTGGCTAGTGGCGAAATATCTATGTCATTGGTTGTGAAGCAGTGAAACTGTGGATCCCAATAATTGAGGAGACCTCGCATCATAATTCCCAAGAACGGGGTGTTGATCGATCGAACAGATATCCATATTTCTCACCAAATAGCACTTTGTCTTTGTTGGTAAACATTGACCTGGTGCCCCTAACACATAGATTTCATGCACCGATACCCGTATTAGACAGTTTGGCAGGTTTGGGGCGAGGGTATGGAACGATGGTTCATCGTCGTACACTTCACGTTGTCGATGAGCCAACCACATAACGTACTCTTCCTCATCAACTGTGTCTATGAAGCTTGCCATACTTTACAAGATGAAACTACGCTATAAAATAGGTGCGTTGTGATGATGATACCTAAAACATTAACCGAATGTTAGGAAATGTAAGAGATTTTTAAAAAAAAAAACAAAGGCGAATGCGAATGCATGAATGCAAAGGTTTGTTGCGTGTAACCATATCCGAGAATCATGCACTGAGTCATCAGTAGAAATTAGGAGGCTGCTTAATCCGTTAATATTATAATTTTTCATATGCACCCCAAAATTCGCAGGTGATGCCGAGAGTTTGACGCGTGCCACGGCGTGTGCGTTCGTTACGGTTTACCCTATTTACTATTACAAAATTTGTGGTATTCAGCTAAAACCTCAAAACAGACGAGGCGCCACATACTGTCTTGTCTACTTCCCATTATCATACTATGGATGCGCTACCCGTCTAGGTCCTACTAAGGTTCTTCCATGATACATTCAAAATTGGGAAGAACTTTGACCATACTGTTTCCAATCTCTAGCAACTACCCTCCCCATTTCTGATGAACGAACTAGCTCCATAAAGTGGTACTCCAAAGCTTCTCCTGAAGTTGACATCCACGAAGACTGCCAGGTTATACTCTGCCTCGAGGTAGAAGGTGTTCTCGATTTGTATCTCCAACGGGATCCTAGTACTTTCCTTGATTCTGCCATCGTAGTAGTTGCTATCGGCTGACTGCAGGATGGTCAAGATTGGGTCGTGTTCTATGTTGTTTCGCACCATCAGCAGTCGTGTTATTTCCACCCAATGAATAGGGTCGTCTTCGGGCTGAATAGCTGGGTTGGTCAGCCAAGAACCCTCAAAGAGAACGTGACTCCTTTCCATCACTACCAGCTCATCCTACTAGTAATTAGTAACCTGCTCTATGTGAAAGGTGAGTAGCATGTATTCCCCGACCATTCTTCTTTGTAGGAATGTATTCCACTCGCTTGTGATTAAAAGTTACTAAGCCAACTACCCAAATGGGTGACAGTTTCAGCATTGGCCTCCCATCTGGCGACACAAGCTGTCAATTGTGTCATGTGAAATACTACCCCTATGGTCCCGTTCCTTACCATGAACGCCAACAGGAGTCGGGCTTCAGCTGGAAAGGAGTCATAGCAGTGCGGCGGAATGCAAGAAAATGTTCATGTCCATGTAGCACAGATGCCAATCAAGATGTTGGATCGGGGTGCCCACTCGCCCGTTTCTGAGTTGTGCAATCATCCTCAAGGCCTCAACCATGAAAGCATTTATCTTGGGGAGCGTCCATTCCACGATCTCCCTTTGCAGGGGTAGCGGGAGGAGCGACCAGAAGTGCTCAAGCTCGCCAAACACATTCATCCAATGACAAGGGCCTGTAAATCTAGGGATTAGATTTGCGCAACAAACCTTGATTTTAAAAAATTGTTGACATGATGCATGCTCATATTTAATAAGGATGACAAAAGAGAATCAAGAGGAACTACGCATGTTGAGTTATAATAACACATTAAATCATATAAATTCCCTATCTCCGGCCTTTTCTAGGTTGTGAGCTGTCGACCGGGTTTCGTGAGGCTCTATCCTAGGTAGGCTGAGGGAGGCTTCTAGGCATACTACATGAGGCGAATATAGCTAATCTTGGTATGACTCAATATTGGGATGAGGGTTCACGCGCCCTTACTATTGTAAAGGCAAATGCTACTTCACTCAAAATTCTACCTAAGGGTGAAGCTCGGGTATAGAGCATGCATATGCATGAGTACTGGAAATTAAATAGCACATATAGGGAAAGTAAAGCCACGTTAAAGAAATTAAACATCCAAACTTATCGAGATTTTATTTTTGTAGTTAGCCTCCTTCAGAGAGTTCAAAGAGTCCCCAGCGGAGTCGCCATTTGTCGTGAAGATTTTCGTCTGCGGCACCAATGGCTCGAGGGGGTTTCGGAGTGGCCACCAATCTATAGAAGCGGATTGGACGCTTTCGACCTAACCCAGGTCCTTTTGGACGCGAGTTAGATAAGGTATGTGAAATAAAGGTCTTGGATTCAGGAGGCGGTTACATGTGGGAAGGATTAGCACCCCCGCAACACCTGATAAATCGGTACTACAAAATTCGATAAGTTATGTTTTGTTTTCTTTGTTTTAGTGGCTTAATTATATTTTAGTTTGAATGTGGAAACTTATGTAATTTTTTGTGAGTATTTTTATTTAATTATAAGTCTTTTCAAATTCCCACTTTTCTGGAAATTTCATTCTATGTTGATGAATATTTTCAGTGGGATATTTTTATTTAATTGTTTGGATTTACGAATTCCCACTTTTGTGGAAATTTAGTTTTATGTTGATAAATATTTTTAGTTAAATATTTTTTATTTAATTGTTTGGACTCGAGTCTTACGACTGCCTACGTACCCAATTCTTTGGGATCAAATTCCACGTAGTTACCTTCGTTGACATGCAAGACCCGATCTGTAAACCTAGGGTTTGAAACCTTGGGGATTTAATTTGTTCTGTTTTTTATTTCTTGGTTAGGGGCAAAAATCGACGGCAGCGGTGGAGAAACAGAGATAGAGAGAAAGCAACTTGGTTAAAAAATAAGTCTAGTCTATTTTTTGTTGATTTTTGTTTCATTGATAAGCTGCCTAAGAAACTGGCTTAGTTTGGTTACTGGGGTTGCAGTACTAGTCTAAATGTTCTAATTAAGTTTTATTTTCAAAAAATTTCTTTTTGCTAATGTTTTTTTAAAAAAAATCAGCAACCTTGTTTAGTCGAATAATCAGTGGTTTAACTCGATTATATCACGAGTTCCGTAGTTTTTTTAAATCCCTGATAAAAGATGGTTGTAGGTTTCTTTGCTAGCATAATTTTTAACAACTGTAGTTAATTTTTAAACTTATTTTATGGGTTTGCTGGGTTTTTTTATTTTAAAATGAAACGCTCGCTTGATTAGGCACAATGCACATTAGATTCGAGGGTAGTTTAAGTGAGTATAAGTACAACAATGTATATTTATAAATGTTATGTGAATGCTGTCGAATAAGAATGTTTGAATGATTACCTTTAATACTATTTTTGCATGGTTGCATACATATTTCTCTCTTCCTGTGCAGAAAATCCTAAATGCAGCAAGCAAGGTTGTATTAATGATGACAGAGAAACAATAAAAAATTTGTCCAGATGGTTCTATTCCACTCCTAGTTCACCCCTGTAAGCAATCAGTCCTACATCAGAGATATGTGTTGCCGTGACTTGTAGAAGAAAGTGAACTCACTACCTAATTAGCACTTGCTATGATATCAGTTGGGTAGGATGGAAACTGCTGAAGAGCTTGATGACTTGTTCATAGGTGATTCAGAGGTATGTATTAGGATTCTATAGTATGGACCCCCCACTTTTTCCCAATCCCTTGGAGCTTTTAGTCACAAATGCTTGGTGTACTTTTAGACCCCACATATCCTAGAATCTTTTATAACTGTATGGTTGATGGGGTTACATGAAGGTATGGAGAAGATCATCTGTAGAACGCGCAGATCCAACAGGGGGCGATTTCCCTTTAATTACCAAAGAAGGTCACAACATTCTGGATCGCATGTTTAATTCTCCAATAAGTCTTGGTGGGGTTTTCACGGCTATAACTCTACAAATATATATAAATAACTTCAAAAGCGTATTACATAAGCTTTTGACAATTTCTCCTTCGGAAAAAAAAATTTCTCAAATTGTTTTTCTTCACAAACCATTTATTATTGCAAAAGAAATAATCTTATAAATTATTTTAATCTCCTATTTTGTTTCTCTCTTTTAATTAGTTTTTCTTCCATAACATTTTTTATATTACTTAAAACAAATTGGGATCTTCACAAATGTTGTTTGTTATAAGTTTTTGAGTCCAACAATATCAATTTTGTTTCATTTTATAGATCTTTCAAGAAAAAAAATCATCTAATATTGAATGCTATGACGCTATACCGAGGATCACCAACCTACACATCACACTAAATATTTTCAAACATATTCAATCACACATTAATATAACAAGACAATTTAAGTTAGATTTTCGCAAGTTAATATGGTTATGATTCATTATCGCTAGACCTATTCGGAACCCTAATCGGGTTACATTGGTTTGAATTGGAAAAATCTATCATACCTAAGCATAGTCCATATAACATGATCCTTCTTTCAAGATTCTTTTAGTGAAAACTATGTCGGTTTGAATTGGACATATCTATCAAACCTAAGTATAGTCCATATAACATGATCCTTCTTTCAAGATTCTTTTAGTGGGAACAATTCAAAATACTAATAGAGTTGGGTTGGATTGGACATATGGATCAAACCTAAGCATAACTAAAAACATGATCCTTCTTTTAATAATCTTTTAACGGGACAGTCGAGGTTACATTTTTGTACGTTAATCGGGTTTGAGTCATTATCTAATGACAAATTTAAAACACTACTTTGGTTGAGTCACCTGAATTGTACATAGCCATCAAACATAAGCTCATATAATATAATCTTTCATTCAAGATTATTTTAACGGGCCGATTGATGTTAGATTTTCTAAGATAATTACGTTACGAGTCATTATCTCTTTACTGATTAGAACAAAAATCGGGTTGACTCAATTTCAACTCGACATATCCATCAAACTTAAGAAGTTCATATAACATGATTTCCTTTCAAGATTCTTTTAACCCGCCAATTGAGGTTACAATTTTGATTATGCTTAGCTATTCGTCAAAACAGTTTATTGTTTTCTAATGCTTCTCCAACTCACTATATGTGAGAAAAAATATGTAATATGAATATATGTCATTATGATTTATGAGCATGAATACTTAGTCAAGGGATGAAAATTAATGCTCATGTAGTTC
This sequence comes from Linum usitatissimum, assembly GCA_030674075.2. Taxonomy (NCBI): domain Eukaryota; kingdom Viridiplantae; phylum Streptophyta; class Magnoliopsida; order Malpighiales; family Linaceae; genus Linum; species Linum usitatissimum. Next base: position 1,785,235 of record JAUJYP020000657.1, read on the forward strand.
TCAATCTTAGATATTTTTATCCTTTTATTTTGTCTTTTTACCTTATTCGCTACTAACTACTCTCAACTATGACAAACAATAATTTAATACACTATATATAGGTATAACATAAGAAAAGTTACATGGTCAAATTCTTATAGTCGTAAAAAAAAGTCCATCATAAGTTATCCTTCTTTTCATTAACGAATTATTTGGTTGGAATTCTTGGTTAAAAGGTATTCTTCTCATGAATATATTGGGGTTTGTGGATAGAATTTGAGTTTATCACCGGGTAGGGAAGTTGCAACATGACATGATGTTGTCTTTTTTTTACATGGTGTTTGTCTTTAGAACATACACTTTGCTTCCTTACTGAATATTTTAGTGTTGATTGAATTTTGTAGTTCTTATTGTCGGCGTTTTTGTCAATTTTTCTTTAGTTGTTAATCAATCAATGATTTATCTGGTATTTATCCACTTTCATACTTTATAATAAATCTTCTTTGGTCGCATGAATAGTAGTTTAATAAATTTAACTTCATTATTATTAAATTCGTTATTAATGGATATAAAAGTAAGGACACAATTTAATAAATAAGTAATAAGAGATTATTTTGAAATTTTAAGTTTCCAAAAATTTAAAATTAAACAAAAAATCTTAGTGTTATATGTATCAGTCACCTTAAATACGGGTGAGCAAGTTGATAAAAGTCTATGTCGCATAGTTCGGTCACTATATGTTTGTGATTTTGAACATTCTAATTACGAATCTAGAGACATACATGAAGATTGAGAGAGATAAAAATTCAATTTATATTTAAACTATCACTTAAAATACATTAACACTACAACAATCAATCAATTAAAATTTAGTATTTCCCATAATACATAGACATTCGATTCGGCCAACTTCGGCCAACGGCCGCAACAAACATGCTAGTATATATATATATATATCTCCATTATATTGCCTCTCTTTTATCATCAAGTGAATGTAATTATGTGAAAGCTATTTTAGTTATGATGCTTGTAATTGCAGGTGAAGTAGCTGAAACCCTTGATAACGTGGGTGAGGTTGTGGATCATGGAGTCATTTTGAAATACCTGTTAGTCTTTTTTTTCATAATGGACTACAATGCCAGCACCCATACCTCCATCTCCAAAGATCCCCGCATCATAGTTAATTTTCAGAACACCCGTCGGAGGCCTCTGCCAACAACACAGTTTGAAACGCAGGTTGTATAGTCGAAACATCCTGGCCCTTCCTGTAGTCGTCCCAAAAATTCTTACTACGCGTGAAAATATCATCGTCATGGAGCTTCAGGCCATTAAAAAGGGGTGAGCATTCGGCTCAATCCAGAACATTCACATAAGCATGCACCAAGATTTCAAGATGTCAGCCGAGCACGTGTATGCAACTTTTTTATACCATTCAAAATAACTTGTTGTTGTCGAAACATCCAGCAAGAATTGTTGGCCGCCATATCCATCTAACCCATTGGCAGTGATAAAAAGATGGAATTGAGACTCCAACATATCACCGACGGGACATCGATCACCAGCTTTCCTACTACGCTTGCTTAATTGAATACAAGTGAGAAAAACACCACACATAATGTGCTTAGCTTTCGGAGGTAAGTTAAGACCCCACATACCTTTCCAAACAGTCTCATGGCCTAACACGGAGATCCCCCTCCATAAATTTCGCAAGCCATTGACGATACCCTTCCCGCGGGTAGTAGCGTCCATACTTAATTCCATGCCAGATTAATCGGCTAGTTTCACCATTTCCTCGAAGTTGAATATGTTGAATAGCGTGCACTATTGCTGATGGAAAACATCTTTCAATAACTTCAGCGTTCCAGTTTTCAGACATGGATTAACGAGCTCCCGAACGAACGCAGTTACCGGAAGGATCACGGGTGCCGACGGGATGTAACTTTGGGGTAAATTAGGGATCCAGCGATCCCCTCAGATATGAGCAGATGTTGTGTTTCCCACACGCAATCTTAACCCAATCCAAAAATATTCATGTGCACTCATCAAGCTGCACCACACAAAACTCAAACGGTAGCCAATATCCGCTTCAAGAACCGTAGCATTTTTAAAGTACTTAGCCTGCATCATACGAGCAATCAAGGAGCTCGGTCGATTATGAAGGTTCCGAAGCTGTTTACCAAGTAAGAGTGTTGAAACCTGTAAGATCCCTAAAACACATCCTGTCTTCCGCCTTAGAGCAAAAAAAGAGATATGAAGCAATATGCGCCCCCTAGTCACCTGCAACCCATGTATTAGCTTGTCATATTCTACACGAGCAATCTCCGCCGAGATGCCTTCATCGCAAAGAAGAAACAGGTAAGGAGCCAAAGGGTCATCCTATCGCAAACCCCTACTTGGGCTAAAAAGCTCATACCTATGCCCATTAACAAACACTGAGAAAGAAACCAATTTGACACACATCATAATAAGCTTCGTCCATTGTTCACATCATAATAAGCTTCGTCCATTATTCAGCAAAGCCCAATCCGTCCATGATTTTCTCCAAGAAACACCATTCAACTCTACCGTAAACTTTAGTCATATCCACCTTATGAGCTCAATATCATGTATTCGTTTTAGTGATACGTTTTGTGGTATGAAAACTCTCAAAGGCGCCATAAAATTATCTATAATGTATCTACTAGGGACAAATGCATTTTGTTCCGTGCAGATGACCTGATCCAAAATCTTCAACTGATTAGCCATAACTCTCAAAATTAATTTGTAAACCACATTGCAAAAGCTAGTGGGCCGAAAGTCCTTTTGTGAAATCGGATTCTTCACCTTTGGGATGAGAGCTATAAGTGTATATTTAAGATCCGGAGACATAATCCCACTCATGAGAATGCTCAACACCATAGCTACCACCTCTTCACCCTCAATGTCTCGATACATCCGAAAAAAAGAGCATCGACATCCCATCTATACCGCGCGCCTTCCTTGCACCCATTTGTTTGAGCGCTTCTAGAACTTCGTCTCGAGAAATGGCTTAAGCAACATATCATTATCAGCCACTAACACCTTGCATCAACCGAATCAATAATAGGAGTCGACAATGGGAAAGATACAACACTGAAAAATAAGAAAAATATCGACTAAGGCATTTAGAAACCTCCTCCTGGCCCACACACCAAAATCCCGTATCATTTTGGAGCTTTCCTATGGAAAAAAGCAGTAGGTTTATCCCCCTCTTTTGTCCAATCTGTTCCCGAATGTTGATTCCAATAACATTCTTCATTATCTTCAAGAATACTAAGCTCACTATCCAACTGTTTTCGTTTTTGTAGTACCGCCTGAATTCGAGGACATCTCTCCAAAGCAAGAAGGGCACGTTTAGTTTTAGAACCTTGCTCCTTGAAATTCGGGAAGGTAACTCGACTCCAACCATCTAGATGATCACGACAGGAGGCAACTTTAGAAAACAAGTCACCCGTGCTCCCCAAGTAGCTGAAATAACCTTAGAACAATCAACATGCTTACTCCATATAAAGACTCCAAACGAAAAGACGATCCCTATTTGATCTTAAAATCAGCATCACCCATCCTATCACACTAAATTGGATGATAATCGGAGCGAAAGCATCCCAAATGGGTCACAGTCATGGCCCTAAAATTATTCATCCATGATTGGTTCGCTACAAACCAATCCAATCGCTCCTCAACAAAGCCTTCTTCCACTTGATTATTATCCCATGTGAACGGATACCCTTGAAAACCATGATATTAGAGGTTAAAGTCTAACAAACAATCATTAAAAGCTACAATATCATTTTCCGGTGAACACAACCACCTGATTTCTCATTAACCAAGCGACTTGGTTAAACCCCACCACAGAACCATGTGCCATCCCACTGATTTGAAAGAGTTATAAAAAGATCCCACGTAAGGTACTATATGAACTCTCTGCTCAACCATAAATGCATGTGAACGTCCACAACGTCCGACAATGCTCCACAACTTTCATATCAACATGATGCAAAGAGCTAGACATGAGTTCCATTTTAACATCACAAGTCCACCAAATAATCAATCCTCCAGCCCTATTCCGAGTCGACGCCACCATCGACCAATAATATGACCATTAGAATAGCTGGCCTCCTTTTATAACTCCACCTATGGTGATGTCTCCATTTTCTACATTTGTTGAGACTTCAGAATCATAATGTCATCCCAATTCATATTTAGTTTTGATAACCTCGTTTTCAGCAGCACTACAAAGTAAACAAAAATTATCTCCGATCTCACTAGCTTCCTCTCACAATCACTTTTTTCCTTCTATAAATGGAGAAAATGTATGGGTGATGGGTTGGAAAAAGCGAGAGCATCCTTACTTATCTGTATGCTGAATAACGAATGGAAATTTGGAAATATAGCATGGGAGAGCTAATAATGTGTATTGTAAAGCTACGGATTAGCCGGGTTGGCCCATTGTCCACCCGACCGCCTATGCCAGAATAGTTTTCTACTCATCGGAGAACGAGAGAATGTAGAAATACAAAACAATGACAAAAGAGTACATAAATACTCTATTTGACAGAGGGGTTTGAGGTACCTCTTAAATTTAAATCATTAATAGTTTAATTCTTGGAGGAAGTGTAGATATGTCAATTTTAAAATATTATCCCCTTCTCTTATTACTCGCCTCTCATTCATTACTTACTTTTTTAATGTAACTCGTTTTAATTTTTTGGTTTTAAACTAATTATACATTATGATTCTTTCAAAAGCTTCATTTTTTATGAATAAAAGCGTTTTATTTCATAAAAAATGATTATAAAAATTTACAAATCTCAACTCACAATTGACAAGGATGAGATGGGATTGTGGTGAGGTCTTCTCTTCTATGAAGGTTCAACACTCATTGTCAAAATCCAAGATCTCTAAAATCAGGAAAAAAAAGAGCTTCATAAAATCATTTGTTGATCCTAAAGATATAAATTTAAATTAAAAATATATAAATTACCCTTAAAGAGCCTAAGAAATTTTTTCTTATAATACTATTATTATAAATATAAGCGTGATATTAATTATGTGATTATTATTATGTGATTATAACTATATAATTAGTATTGTTATTCCATGGTTAAGTTGGTAGATGATTACAGTTATAGTAGATTAGAAGCTGGGAAGATTGATTAACTCTTTAACCCCCCAATTATGTGTTGTAACCTGAACCAAGTCCGGAATTAGAACTTAAATTTGACTAACCTGATCCTTTTGGTCTCTTTTTTCTCTTTTTTCTCTCTGATTTAAATCAATAGCCGATGACGTCATGGATGACGTTAGCCCGTCTCTTTCCCTCCTTTCCGAGGTTTCTTTCCAAAATTTTCAGATGCGGTCATTCCATATCGGTGCAACCGAAACTGATGGAGATCATATGGAATTAGTCCATTCGATTAGTCCAGCCAAGAAAGGCCCCCCTTAAATTGGAAATTACGAACCCTTTATCTATCTTTCCCTCACCCGGACGATTTATCTCATCTCGATCCATGACGGCACGACGGAGGGAGGAGATCAATTGAACGGAGATCGGAACAAGCAGTGGCGACGGATCGATGGAAGGGCGGACGATTGACAACGAGCGGACTCGACGGTGCAAGCTTACGATCGCGAGGTTGGATTAGGGGAAAGGTTCGGCGGCGGCGGCTACGTGCAGTGGACGGCGAGGGCGCGTATGGAGTTGTAGCTGACCCGGCGAAGGGGATATGGAGTCTTCGGTGCATCGAACGGAGGAGTTAGGGTGATCCGAAGCTAGAAACCGCAGTTCCAACGAACTGGTCTCGCCGAAGTATTAGGTTGAAGACGACTGACCAAAGCGCAAGTTCTGTAAATCTCCATGACCAATCTGCAAGTTCTGGAAAGCTCAGGGACCTATTTGCAACCTGGAAAGTTAAGTGAGCTGTCTGTAACTTTAATAAATTTGGAGAACTGTTCATGTAATTTTTCAAATTCGGCAGTGAACTGACATTTGTGCCCCTCGAAGTTTTAACCAATTACAAACAACACAAGGTATAACTCGACCGTTTGACCTCCAAATGATGCATTGTCGGGAGCTATGGTTTCGTGGCGACAAGGGGAACCATCTCGGATCTGATTCTGAGATTCCAGCTCGTCAATGAAGTGGGTTGGTTGAAAGGGGATAAATTCTTTATGTTGCGGCAGTTAGCTTACATGTTATGTTTTATGTGATGTGCTATTTTCAATTGAATTACATGATTGGTACGTAGTTATTTACGTGTTGATATGTTTATGCTAAAAAGTGATGTGCCCTTAGAATAGCACTACCAAGTAGACAAATATTGATTAAGGAAATGAACGTAAAGCAGCTATATGAGTTAGGGGGGGTGTGGATGAAAGTTGCTAGATTGAAATGATAACAGAAGTTTAATGAACCTAGCGATGGTTTTATTTGACTATGCGAATTAATATCTTGATTGTTATGATATGCATTTATGTTGTGAATGTTGCATAATAATGTGTTGTTCTTTGATCCCAGTATTTTTGGGATTATCTTTTAATGTTAGAGCACAAAAGACTGATTCCAAACCACCTACCGGGGTGTTTTGAAAGTTATTGCAGGAGCAGAGTGCAGTTGATTCAGGATGTGGCAAGATGGACTTTGGATTTACAAAAGGATTATTTAAAGATGTTTTTGACACTTGATTTCAATGTTTATGATTATTATGTTATTGCGAGATAGCAATTAAGAGATTTTATTTCATTTATTTTATTTATTTATTTTTCAAGTTCCCTGGCCGGGGCATTTTGGTCATTTATTAATTCTTAAAAGATGAGGGTGTTACATCATCTACCTCATCAAAGAGGTGTCTAAATTCCCTATTGACAGTGTTAGGATTTGTAGTGATTGTCTCTCCCTATCTGCATGCTTTTTGAGTGAATACCAGCTCAATAGTGTTTCAATTCCGTGTGGTTTTACGTCTGGCATTGTAATGTCTAGACCCATTCACTCGGACCCTTTCGGTCCATTTGATGTGCTTCTCGTAGTATATATCATCCACGGGTACTTTAGAGACAGTTGGTCTGTCTATGAGGGTACATGCGCAGATTAGAGTAAGATTGGAGTTCAAATGGGACGACGTTGCAACAGTTGGTGAAGAAAAATGGTTGCGTGCTGTGCATGCCCAACCTGGAATTACCTCAAGGCGGAAAAACGGATGCACGTCGTGCATCCCCTAAACCCAAATTAGCTCACGATGGAAAAAGGTAAGCATGATGTGCACCCATGCGCGCCCTGCATGTATGCACGTCGTGCGCACCCCTGTTCCAGAAATTGAGAAATAAAAGGAGCGATTTAAGGAAAGAGAAACAAAAATCTTGTTCAACGAATTCCAACAAGTTTTTCCCCGAGTTTTCTTTGTAAAAACATCCCATTTTCATCCATAGAGGTCCTATTGAAGAATCGAAGGAGGAGCCATTGAAGATCGAATTTAGAATTGAAGCTAGAAGGCCAAAAGTAGAGATTGGAGCGAGTCTAATTCATTATCTCTTCAACAAGATGGTGGTTTGGTCTTTTCTGTTTTCTCTTCTCCTAGAAATATGAGTTGCTAAATCTTTAGAGTTTTTGGTTGGATATAGGAATTGATCTATGATACTTTTCCTAAAAGTATAGGGCCAGCGATTGTTGGATATTTGGATTTGAATAAAAAACTGCATTGATTGTTGTTTTTAAACCTTGTTCTTATTACGACTTGAATTAGGTCAAATTTACGAAATACTCTGTTTAGTCAAAATTTTGAATTCATAAGGTTAACAATCTAAGATACAAGAAAGTTATAGGTGGACCAAGCCAATAGCTCGATTCTACCTTTTGTGTTTCTTTTAGTTTAACGGTTTTTCATCGAGCAATTGGCGGGTACTCTGGTTTGCACCTAATGGACCAATTTGGTGTAGTTATCAGTAGTTTAGGTGTTGATTGACCAAGTTAACACTATTTCTAATTGCTTGCAAGTTCCTTTACTTCAAAGAGAGCTCCTTATCACTTTGTAGAACTTCTTTGTGTTCATTACTAGTTAGCCTAGTTGAGGTGATTCTAACCTTGATTGGGAAGCTAGTAATCGTACTCCATGTGCATGATCGTGCCACAGATTCCTAAGAGTTATAAGAGTTATAATATTCAATCCTAGTCCAACGTTTGTCCAAACCAAATACTTATAAGAAGTTGAGATTGATCAAACATCCCTTCCAAAAACTTATTTTCTTCTTATATTCAACCCTAGTTCTCAATTTTAATTGCTAGCGTTAGTTGATTTAGTAGTATAATTGGAAACCATCCTGAATTTTTTTAGCCTAAACCATGTAGCTACGTTTGAGAAGAAGTAAAACAAGAGGATCCTTGGACACATACGACACTTGTGTTGCCGAGATAACTTCATAGTTAGTTTTGGCGATCAAGTTTTTGGGGATTGGTTTTCATTGATTGGTTAACATCCGTGCTTTAATTTGACCCTTGTTAATGGATAATAACACTTGTTACATCCATTAGTACGTGTTTTTGTGTTATGATTAGTAGGTTTCAAAATGATTCTTCTATTACATCTCGCCACCCGACTCCATTTCAGCAACTCACATCGGTATCAATTTCATTCGTCTCTTATGTAACTTTTTTTGGGTGATGTTGTGGTTTTATTGGATGAATTGTTGTGGTATTTGATGCACTTATGCTTTAATTGAACGCTTGTCTCTCAACATTTGAGATTCCCTCTTAAACTTGAAAACTTTGGATGTCATGGATGCATGTTTCGTGTAGTATTTCTACTTGAGGGTGAATAGAATGCATGATAGATCATTTTGGGACAGCCTCCCTTTTTCTCTAAACAAGTTTAGAAGAGATTTATGCACATGGTTACTAGGTCTTGATGTATACCGAATTTGTGAGCAAATAATTCCCCTATCGTGTTGCTCTAGTTGTTTAAAGTCATATGTGAATAAACGGTCCTAATAAGTTGCAAAAGAGGCCAATCTGCCCAAATTGTCGTGGTAGTTCGGTTGCGATTCAACACACATGACGACCTTGAAGCTCGTCCCTTTAGGTTTCTCTTCTCACCTCTTCCTAGTTGTGGGTCTGGGTTTTTCGGGTAAACTCGATCTATGTGGATAGAAAGGCTTAGCCGAATCAGGGTCGCAACTACCCCCATTTGGAAAGAAACCCCAAAATCTATATGAATTTTTGAAAGATGGGTTTGCAAGTATTGAGTAATTCAATTAACCCGAAGTGTTTAGCACAACATGTATAGCAAAAAATGGGAAAATAAGAGGGGAGTGCTTTGAATTGGATACATTTTTTATGAAAGCACTTCCTCCTTTAGGATGGGAAAAATACCCACCCAAGACCATCTGTTTTGAGCATAAGTGACAGGAAAATGTCTTTTGACGGTAGGTGTTGAGTGGTACTAACTATATGAATAAATTTGTTCTTAATTTGGATTAGAAGACTCGATAAATATAACTGTGCGGTTTGGTGATCTAAAGTGTATTTTTGGCACCATGCAGTAGGTTTGAAATGCTAAGCATGTTGTTTCCCTTTAACCATGTTTGGAGTTTTTTTAGAGTGCGAATACCAAAGTCGCTTGAGGACAAGCAATGTTCAAGTGTGAGGGGATTTGATAGTGGTAGGATTTGTTGTGATTATCTATCCTTATCTGCATTCTTTTTGAGTGAATACTAGCTCATTTGTGCTTCAATTCCGTGTGATTTTGCATCTTGGCATTGTAATGGCTAGACCCGTTCACTTGGACCGTTTGGTCCATTTTATGTGTTTCGGTAATATTTGTCATCCACATTTACTTTAGAGACAGTTGATCTGGCTACGAGGATACGGACGCGGATTAGAACATGGTTGGAGCTCAAATGAGAAAACATTGTAAAGGTTGGTGAAGAAAAAGGGCGCGCCCTGCATGCATGAGCGTTGTTCATGCCTAACCTGGAATTACCTCACAATGGAAAAAGGGATGTACGGCGTGCATCCATGCACATCACATGCACATCGCGCACCTAGTGCACCCATGCACGTCGTGCGCACCCCTGTTCCAGAAGTTGCCATATAAAATGAGCGATTTAAGGAAAGAGAAACAACAATCTTCTTCAACGAATTCCACTGAGTTTTTCTGCGAGCTTTCTCTATAAAACAATCCTATTTTTATCCATAGAGGTTCGATTGAAGAATTGAAGGAGGTGTCATTAAAGATCCAATCCATAATTGAAACTAGAAGGTTAAAAGTGAAGATTGGAGTGAGTCTTATTCGTGGGAGAGCTAGTAATGTGTAGTGGGGGAGCATCCTCACTAATTTGTATGCTCAATAAAAAATGTTGACTTTGAAAATGTATCATGGGAGACCTAGTAATGTGTAGTGTGAAGGTATGTCTTGGTTGGGTTGGGCCACCATTGCTCACCCGACCGCCTACGACAAAGTAGTTTTTTATTTATCAGAGATTGAGAAAATGTAAAAGTACAAAATAATGACAAAAGAGCACATAAATACTCTATTTGGCGAGGGATTTGAGATACCTCTTAAATCTAAATTGTTAATAGTTTGATTCTTGGAAGAAGCGTAGGTCTATCAATTTTGATATTTTATAATCTTCTTTTGTTACTCATCTCTTTTTCATTTTTTACTTTTTTTAGTGTAACTCGTTCTAATTTTTTAAACAATTATTTACTTATTGTATTAAATTAATTTTGAATTCTGATTTTTTATTTCAAATTCTCCATTTTTTTTACCATATTTAGTTTTTATGTAAGGCCTCTTCCGAACTAAATTTAAAACTCCGCTTATGGTTATATGTCCATTTTCGTCTTCGCACTCCATATTTAGTTTCGATAATCTCATTTTTAGCAGCATTACAAAATAAACAACAATCATCTTCGATTTAGTAGTTTGTTCTCACTATCACTTTCTTCCACTAGTAACGGAAGAAAATGTATAGGTGATGAGAGGAAAAAGAGGTAGCATCCTCATTTATTTGTATGGTGAATAAAGAATGGAGATTTGGAAATATATGATGAGAGAGCTAGGAATGTCTAGTGTGAAGTTACGATCGGTCGGATTGGATAGCTCATCTGACTGCCTACATTAAAAAAAAAATTTACTTATCGAAGATCGAGAAAATATAGAAATACAAAACAATGAAAAAAGCACATAAATACTCTATTTGAAAACGAATTTGAGTTGCCTCTTAAAACTAAATCGTTAATGCTTCAATTTTTTGGGAAAAACATAGATTTTGTTATAAAACTAAGAACAAAAGAGAACAAGAACATGGGAGGAGAAGTACTTTCTTATTGAGGTGTGAAAATGATACAAGAGAGAGCACTATTTATAGGCTCTAGAATTCATAACCTATACATCACTAGTATAACTACACTTAAATAGGATATTCATTTTCATGTTCAATGTATAGAAGTTACAAATGTAGGAGTTACAAATGGGCATTCATACACATAATTATAATATTCATAACACTCCCCCTTGAATGACCATTAGTTAAAAATATTCATTATTCTTCGAATACGCTTTTGATACTTTGCCTCATTAAAAACCTTACAAGGAAAACCCAATGGGAAAAACCATAGTTAAGAAAAAAAGAGTGCAGTGCGTATTGACTCCCCCTCATCATGAAATCAATTAAGATCCTTCATTCGTCGAACTATAATTGTTGTAATAACTTCTCCAAAATTGATGTATGGAGAGCCTTGGTGATTAAATCAACCAAATTATCGTTTAAGCGCACTTGTTTATAGAGTATGTCAACTCATGAAAATATTCTTCCAACTCATTGGAGTTTTTGAATCTAATGTATGCATGTAATATGATCAATGGTCATACATAATCAATATTTATAATACGCTCCCCTTGGATGACCATTTGATGAAAATATGCCTCATTAAAACCTTACTAGGAAAACCCTATGGGATAAAAACCTAGTGAAGGAAAAAGAGTATATAATCATCACATCACGTTGCAACATTTTCTTGCAACTCAAGGATATATGCAAAAGAAATATCATGCATGATTTATAGGATCAGATCTTGAAATGGTGGTGTAGCTTTATAAGTTGGTTGCACAGCCCACCAAGTGGTAAAATTATCACATGAGACCAATTTATGGTCAACCAACACAAATATGACCAAGATTACTACTTCAAAATCGAGTACATCTTGTGTTTTAATAAAGGTCGATTAAACTCGACATAGAGTCACATAGTGATCTGACTACCATCCAGGCACTGATAGCCATGTCATATCCATATAACTTTTTGTTGGATATAATTAGTATATCATTGATGATATACGAAAATCATGTTCGAGAGAGATGCACAGTTGGCAAGTTAGTGGTAATCTGCCACATCTTCCATCTCGAACTCTAGCTAATCAATATTTGATTGCTTTGAGAAACTCTTTAGGAGTCTCAATAAAGTGTATGTCATCTATGTAACAAAAGATGATCACATCCAATTATGTCAAAATAAATGAAACACATTTTAAAATATAAAATTAAATTAAGAAAATTTTGGTAAGAATTTTGAAACCATAAAATATGACAAAGATGATTTTTTCAAAAAATCAACTTGAAATGAAGAAGAAATTATATGCATTGTAGGTTTGTTGGATAGAACCTTTCAAAATGAGATGTCTCATAAGACTTATAATGAGATAAACATGTGTCTCATTTGCTTGGCATCTTCATATAAAGACTTTATCTCTTAAAACTTTTCATTTTTCTTGGGAATTTAGTTTTGCCTCAATTGAAAAATTTTCAGCCAATCATTTCTTTCTTTGCATGCATTTTGGCTCACGATCCTCATTTTCAACTATCATATTTAGCGTTGCACTATACGCAAAAATTTCGTTGACGTTGACTTCATTGGGGTTCCAATATTTTCCATCCAAGATATAGATAATTGAGATATATATTCATATCTTTCGAGGTTTCGAGACTCTTCTTGAGCACATTATTTGTTTCTCTTGGTGGTGTTTGCTTAAATAATCTTAACCTCAATTTGACCATCCGGATCTATAGCTCCATTTCACTTTTGAGGAAATTTTTTCTTTGGAATCGTGTGGTCTACCATGCTTTATACGGGTTTTAGACTCAGTTGTGATGTTAGATTGCCCAATGTCAACATCATTTTCACTAGAGCATTGCGAGTTGGCACATGAGAGTTTTACTCTGTTTGGGTCAGTAAAGTGTCTGGCAAATGATGAATTATATATTTTTCGAACTTCACGTTCACATTGTTTAGTGCGAGGATCAAAATGATATGATGATTATTCATCTAATCTACGTGCCAACCTTTGATTTTCTTCACATAATGTTGAGAATTATGATTATATGAATGATAAACCTCCAAACGAGTCATCAAAATTTCATGACAACGATGTAAATATTTTACCATCGATGAACTCGTAATCAACATAATTTCCAAATCATCATTGAGAACTCATCCTAATAAATTGTGGTGGAGCAATTTATCACATCCATATATCCAATGATGGGAAGTATAAGGTTTTGACCCAAAAACCACATATAATGGAGGAATTCATAATAATTTCTTGGCGTAATGCGAATTTGTGTTGTTCATGTAAATGACATATTCACAATAATATAAATGGAAAATGTTCGTCTCAATGACACATTTTTCGTTAGTGGATAATCATGAAAATATGCTCATAACCAAAATGGTTGAACTAGCAATCTCGCAAATTCTAGTTTGCTTTCATATATACATGTGACCGTCTAGTTGATACATCAATTAAAATAATTGATCCACATGTTGAGTGTATGGATCCACACACATCACCCTTTGTTTTGTTGTTTGTATAAGATAAATTATCTTACTTTAGTTGATTATTATCCAAAAAATCAACTCTATTTAAGAATAAGCAACCCAAAAATGAGTTATGTTGTGTTGGAGATTCACCCAACAATGGGTAACGGAAAGGTGAAAATGCTTTCCTAGAAACGAAACCTTGTTGACAGAACAGAAAATCGTTCGTGTTCCCGGGGAAGTAGGAGAGTCACAAGGACTACTTAAATCCCTATAACCTTAAGAATCATTTCTTTAGAATACCCAAGTTGAGAACTCGTGCACAACATTATCCATAGAGGTACTTATCAATTCACATTATGATTGAACCGGGATGGTCACACCGGTTATGTCAGATAATACTTGTCATGACGAGTAAACTTATAGTGTACATTGATATGTATCTCAATCATGATCACATATGTCTGGTACAAATTGGAGGACAACATTTAATAGTTTCATGGTCATATACCACATTATCGTTCCTCTCCCTTGTGATCATCAATATATAAATCAAAAGGATCTTGTTCCTTCTTGAATAATGCAATAGCTCTACTAAAACTTCGAGTGATTTTGTACTACTCGTTATATGGTGCACTATCGATGAGTTATATATCACAATGTATTATGTCGTTTCTCATCATGGCAATACTCATTTTGCAAGAGAATGATGAATAGCGCAAATGATAAATAGAGATACTCCATCATAGTCGTCTTAACCATCCATGTCACCAATTATGGGATGAATAATCTTCACAATATAAATGTACAACCACCAAGGAAAAGGTTCCATATAGAAACAACAATAATAACTTGTTCCATGTGCTAAAAAAATGTAACAAATAAGTCTTTGCACATTTGATGGCTTATGAAGCAATATCATTTGTATATGATCATCAAAATAAAATTGATGGATGTATCCCCTTTTATGTGATTGAAATTGTTCAACATGAATTTACAACTCTCTTTCATATAAAAGATGTATTTCTCAAAATTCATGACCATACCAAATAATAGATCTTTTCCTCCACAATCGTGTATTGGTGTTTACACTTGTGGGAATGTATGTATGTATATATTTGTCACTTTGTGGATATATGAATATAATAATTCACTTCATGGAGTGATATGGTGTCTCATTGGACCACCAAACATTTGAGACATAAGATATTCGATCTTTTCCTTGGAATATTTGTCTCTTGGTACTTTAATCGTATCACACTTTAAGAAAATTTGCCACTTGAGGTGGTCATACATGGCTTTGACATTACGCCACAAGATACATGAGTCGTTGCTCATTTTTGTCAACCATTCATGAAGATTATGGCGAATAAGATTAAAGCTATGGCTTTATCTTGAGAAGATGTTTTATTATCGTGTTTGATGGTTTCACGAATACCTTTATAAATGAATTTTAGCTTCCAATGCCAATGAATGGTGAAGCTTGCCCGAAATATGGAGGGGCTCAAATTACAAAATATTCAATATATTATAAGAAATAAATAAAATATCATTAACTTGATAATAAACTCATATAAAATTAGTAATAAACCATTAACTAATAATAAGTATAACGGCTATTTGATAACATAAATATCAATATAATATAGCCATAAATTTGAAAAGTCACAAAGTGAATAATTATGATTGTAAGGAAGAAAATGTTAACTCATATTAAAAAAAATATAGTAAGGTCATAAATTTAATAATAAGGTCATATAAAGAAAATAAAAACATAAAGCAGACAATAAAGTAGAAATCAATGAAGAATTATTCGGCCATACTATTCAAATGGTAAGCAACCCATAAATAGGAAATTAAATTATATTAAACTAGTAGTAATGTAAGTGATTGATGTGCATGATGATAAAGAACAATGACTCCGATTGTTGAAAATAAGTATGAGAAATATTATAGAAAAATGAACAATAACGCCGGCATGTATTATGCAAATTTCATGCACCCGAAAGTAAACCGCAACCCACGCATATACCAAATAGGCAAATAATAAATTTTCAAAACGCGAGTATCATGAGTGTAAATCTCATTAGCCATATCGTGGGCATCAAGAGCATAAATCTCATTGGCCATATCACGGGCATCAAAAGCGTAAATCTTACTAGCCATATGGCGGGCGGAATTGTATTGTTCCGCGTGCACCGCCTATCTCACGATTAAAAGTAATCTCTCATTGTATGATTACAAGAGATTGCTCGACGGCAGAACTTCGTGCTGATAACGTGTTATAAAACTAAGAACAAAAGAGAACAAGAACATGGGAGGAGAAGTACTTTTTTATTGAGGTGTGAAAATGATACAAGAGAGAGCACTATTTATAGGCTCTAGAATTCATAACCTATACATCACTAGTATAACTACACTTAAATAGGATATTCATTTTCATGTTCAATGTATAGAAGTTACAAAGGTAGGAGTTACGAATGGGCATTCATACACATAATTATAATATTCATAACAGATTTGTCAATTTTAATATTTTATCTTTTTTTTTATTGCTCGCCTCACTTTCATTTCCTACTTTTTTAGTGCAACTCATTTTAATTTTCTAAATTTGATTCTTTTATTTCAAGCGCTCCATTTTTCTTTTTCATGTTTATTTATTTAGTTCTTTTTGTAAGGCTAATGGTAACTTTTCGTGTATAATAAAAAGATGTTAAATGTGATTTTAGTATTTTAGTCGCTTCAAAAATTACAACAACTGCACCAACTCAAAAACATGTTAAACTTATAAATTTATATTCTATGTTTAATAAATATTACATATAAATAATCAAATTAAAATGTTTGTTATAATATTTTTATATTAATTCATCATAATCCAATATATTTATCTTATTTTAACATTTTAGCATCTCACTTTTACAAGTTTATCATGTTAGCTTCTATTTTATAAGATAGGTTGGAGGTGTTTGAGAAATTATATTTTACAAATTTAGTCGGAGGGTTGCGAAGAGTCTAAAGCCACCCACTCCCGAACAAAATTTATAACTCTGCCTATAGTGGTGTGTCCCTTTTCTACTATTGTTGAGACTTGAGAGTCGTAATGTCTTCCCAGTCCATATTTAGTTTTGATAACCTCGTTTTCAGCACCACTATAAAGTAAACGAAAACCATTTCCGATTTCACTAGTTTGTTCTCGCTATCATTTTTTCTTCGACAACGAGAGAAAATGTATAGGTGATGAGTGGAAAAAGGGAGCATCTTCACTTATTTATATGCTAAATAAATAATGGAGATTTGGAAATGTATCATAAGTAAGTTAGTAATATGTAGTGTGAAGTTTAGATTGGCCGAGTTGGTCCTCTGTCTACCCGACTGCCTATACTAGAGTAGTGTTCTACTCATCGAAGATCGAGAAAATGTAGAAATACATAATTATGTGAAGAGAGCACATAAATATTACATTTCTCAAAACGGTTTGAGGTTCCTCTTAAATCTAAATCATTAATAGTTTGATTCTTGAAAAAAGTATAAATCAATCAATTTTAACATTTTATCCTTTTCTCCTATTACTCGCTTCTCTTTTATATTTCATTTTTTTTGTGCAATTCGTTTTATTTTTTAAAACTGTCATTTGCTTGTGATATTAAATTAAGGTGAATTCTTTGGTGCACCAAGTGCAACGGTACACCCTTCATATGTCGCTTATATATATTACTCTTAGATGGTGAAAAAGCGTCCAACATGAATTTTTGGGCAATTGACTTCTCACTTTGGTGTTTGTATACATTTTGGTGTTTTGCATTATATATTATTACTAAATTGATCCAAATGTTAGTTTCATCAAATTCTTCCGAGGAATCTAATTATAATTAAAGTGACCCCAATTTCGGTGGCAGGCATTACCCAATTCGGCGGCAATCGCAGATCGAAGAAGAAGAGCACGAACTTGAGTTTCAGTGAGTTCTATTGAATTAAAACGCCAGGCTAACTTTCAAGGTTGAGGAATCGAACAAAAACTGAAATACCTAATACTGGAAATTGTGGTTTCTAGTTTTCCTTTCATCAAAGATTGGAAAAACCGGTTAAAATCATTGGTTAACCTGCATTAACCGTCATTAACCGAAATGATTCCATAATATTATTATGTTAATCTATAGGTGTCCCCTCCCCAACTCCGCTCACAGGACTTACCACTTTTTTTGAGTCCGTTTTCAGTTGTGGTCATTCAACTATTATCCTCGTCAACCACTTCCAATGGACAAAATAAGTAAATTTCTTCTGTCGTAACCGTTTTCGTTCAATACAGAAGCTTGGTCTCTGTACTTGTTTTTGTTCAGTTGCTGATTCAACATTGATTTTGCACGAGTTCTAAACCTACTCCTAGTATAGGTGGCAAACAGAAATGTAATGTAAGCTTCCTCGCATCTCAACTGAGGGCTCTGGAGCAAGTAATGTACGAATTCATGGTTATTTGTTGGTTGGAGTTTAAGATGAGATGCTGGAAAATAATAAGAACTGAGCGTATCAAGATTTTTATGAAAGAGTTCTTTGTTGATTCTTGTCTTTGGTAAAGTGTCCATCACTACAGAAACTTGGAGTTCTGTTCAAAACTTCAACTATATGTGTATCACTACACACTATATTAGAAAGGATTGAAAGTTGCACAAGAAATTCAGCAGCTTCACAAAAATCACTAGTCATAAAAGAGATGACATTGGGATAAAAAGCAGAATGCTTGGAGGAGTGGGGTTTGAAAAATCTATTCACTATGACTCTCTGGACAATGTTTTTACAAATGATGTTGCTTGCACATATTTGAAGGGGAAGTTAAGAAAATGGGGTACTAATTTTATGGGTGGCAAATACTTACATGTGTGTTGTGTTACTCACATAACAAACCTTGCTGTGAATGAAGGTTTGGATGAGATTAAGATGTCTATAAGACGAGTTTGGGAAGCAGTAAGATGGGTTCATTCTTCGACAGCTAGGACAGAAAAGTTTAAAGCCCAAGTAAGTGATAAGTTTATAGAATTCAAGAAGATAGTGTCTTTGGATTGTCTTACCCGTTGGAATTCAACGTATTTGATGTTGAAAACGGCGAGTATCTACAATTCGGTATTCACCGTACTTGAAGCATTACACCCAACGTTCTCAACAGATCTGCAAGATAGGAAAACGAGTGATAGTGTTCCAATCGGTTCTCCTACTGCCGAAGATTGGAAAAGTGTAAAAAATTTCACCAAGTTCCTGATATTTTTCTATGGGATCACATTGATGGCATTTGGTACAAAATACTGCACTTTGCATTTGTTTGTTGGTGAGCTTTCTAGGTTATATAATCACATAAAAAAGGTGACAAATGGAACGGATCATTATCTTTATTTCGTGGCTTGGAACATGCGGAATAAGATTGAAAAAAATTGGGATAAGAGTAAGGGTGACATTGTTAGGATGAACAATATCTTCGACATTGCAATCTAGTTCTATCCAAGACATCAGATACATTTCTTAAATTATTGTTTCACTAAGATGTATGGAGAAAGGAGAGCTCAAGAGTTGTAAAGTTGTGTCAAAGAAGAGATGGTTAGTCCTTTTCATACATACCTGAATGGAGGTGCACCACTAGATATTAGGGGTACGGGAGATGATTCTGCTGCTACACTGAGAGTTCCCCAAACCTTGTTTGGAGATATTGATGACACCTTTGATGACTACGACATGAAGGACAAGGTGGTTGGCTATAGTGCAAAGTTGGAGCGTTATCTAAATGATGCACATGATAGAGCAAAAGATGTGAATGAGGAGTTTGATATTCCGGGTTGGTAGAAAGATGTGGGTTCATACATGTATCCAACATTGACTGAGATGACAAAGGATGTACTTGCAATTCTGATTTCTTTTGTAGCTTTCAGAGACTGCATTCAGTAATGGAGGTCGAGTCTTGGACGATTTTAGAATCTCTTTGCTACCTGGCATTGTTGACGTCAGGGTTTTCAAGCCCAAACAGTCAAATGATTCTGAGATACCTCAGAGTCAAATTCTTCCGGGTCACTTGGCCTTCACTACTCAGCTTTGGTTCGCTGGTTAGTCGATCACAGTTTCCAATTAGTTTTATCCTAAACTATAAAACAAAAACGAAACAACTACTAGAGGAAACAGGAAACTAGGACTGCGATTATATCACTCAACGGTTATAGATCAAATTAAGATGAGAGCGGAGCGGGGAAAGGCCTTGTTCGGGTTTTGGATCATCCTAAGAACTATGGGAAATTGTTCGGAGCGAGAATAAACAGGAACATGAATAATGATATATTTCGGGTCTTAAGATCGCGTTTGTCAACTCAACATCCTAAAACCACTTGCAACACCCACAATTATCCGCTCAAACGGGCAATCGAGATAATAAGATAACAAGACACATCATTAAACAACATGAATCCACAATCTTATCACTACTCACAAGAACAATTTCACAAATCCAGAGAAATTCACAAAACCCAAACAAGAAGAAAACCTATTTTTCCATGGAAGATGTAGAGAAAGTTTCGAACCGCCAATCCATCGAAATTGAAGGTTAATCCTCCGTTAGGCTTCGATTCCTCGACTATCCGGCTTCAAATCTTCATTCCCATGGTGTTCCTAGGCTACCAAGCACTTTCCCCTTCGTCAATTTTGTGTTTAGTTCGTCATTTTCTTCTCCTCCCCCTTTGAAATCGCGTCTGGGGGCAGAAATAATGTTGCTGCCCAGACTAGGCATCACGGCCGTGACAGGTTACCCATCACGGTCGTGACACGTCATTGACTGGTCAACATCAGCCTTGATCGACTTCCTTCGACCATAATTTTGAACCCTCTATCCAAAGGATACCTGCAATCAAGGAAAAGACTCCAAGAAACAAGTGAAACGAACCAAAATGGTCCGTTCGAGAGGAAACGAGCAGGAAATGCACTAATGTACAAACCGACACTTATAACCATGAAATATCATCAAAACCGGAGAAAAAACTAGTCAAAATAGGGTCAACATGGCTACCAATAATCAGGCTATCAATTGTCGAGGCATTAATTTGCACAAAATATTCGTTAAAGAATCTAGATGACTCGACTAATGATGAAGAGGATGAAAAAGAGCAAATTCAATTCGCAAAAGGTATGTTGGTTTCAATTATGTTAGGTATGTTATTGTTAGCTGTTAAGTATTCTAGATTTCAGAATTTGTATTCCCAATCTCACTGACATTTGTATAGTTTGAACTTAGAAATTGAAGCTCTTAATCTTACTATTCCACCGCCACAGCAAGAAGGAGAGTCTTCCTCTTTCGCTTCTACAGTTATGAAACACACAACTAGTTCCTCAAAGCTTTCACCTATCCTAAGTTGTGATGCTGACAAAGATCAAAGTGAGGATGATGATGATGGGAATGATGATGATAAATATGAATATGAGAATGAACCTTGCATGGATGGGACGGAAGAGGGTTCATATACTCAGCTACGTCCAGTCACTATATTACTAGTGTCAGCCGGAGGTCGAAGGTCTATGTCCTATCTATCTATCAACTTTCGTGAGTTTGAATTTGTTAGTTTGATGTTGTGCTTTGAAGTTTGAAATTATGTTTTTTACTTGTATTTATGAGAGTTGTGAATGACTATATGAATTGTGGTGCGACTTGTAACAGTTATTATCGTTTTGTTGTAATTTGATTGCATTGGGGTTGGAGAATGGAGACTCGAGAGACTGCAATCAGTGCAGCCCTGGAAATACTCCTGAAAACAGTGGATATTCTGGCCAAATTTTTTTGTTCTTTCAATTTGGTTAAATTTAGTCAAAATAGGTTAGAGTTGGTCAAAATAGGTTAACTCGGTTAAATAGGTTAATCGGTCTAAAGATGAAAATTCGGTCAATTTTGGAGTCAATAGGCTAAACGTAGTTATATTAACCGTTGAGGTCGGTCAAGGAATGGTTAATTAACCATGAGAGGAGGTTGGTCAGTTAAGGCGATTAACCGCCCTTTGGCTGGTTTCTATTTTAATCGACCAAATTTGATCAATCTTTAACCTAACCGATCGATTTCCAGATCTATTGGTGACAATGGGTTGAGGGTTTGAAAAAAATAATCAAATTATTTTTTCATGATGAGTTAAGTAGCCTTTATATATAAAAAAATGAGTTAAGTAGCCACTTAAATTTATCGCATACAATCCGTCAAAGTGTCAAAACTAAATCTAATGGGGAAAGAAATATTTGAAATGATTGCCATCCTTGTAAACTCCCTCAAATCTCTTTTTTTCAGTGGGGATACCTTCTGGAAAAGATACCCCGATAGCAAACAACTCTAAACTAAAAACCTAATCTAAACCTTATCTAAAAGGGAAGGGGGCACGCGCGCGGGGGGGGGGGTAAAAAGAGGTGACCGCAGTAAATTATTACTGGTGAGAACCTAACGATAAATTGCGGATAGAGGCAATATTATGAATCAAGTGGTTAACTTGCCTACGAATATAAAAAATTTGATATCGAGGAAAGCGTTGAAGAAGTAATCTGATTTTTTGAACAATTACTCCCCACGAGGGTATAGATAGAGAGACAAGATGATTGATTTTCGTTGGTTAAAGCAACAGAGACTTAACTTTGACAAACTCGGGTATTATAATTATCAAGGTGCCACATCCACATTACTAAATGACGCCGAGATGGACAAGTGCGTTCACAGCTAAATATCCAAATCAGTGATAGAGAGAGAGAGAGAGAAGCTCAGCATTGCAACAACAAATGGCCTCCGGGTGCCTTCCAAAATGACATTCTTCTACGTGCTCGCTCTTCCATCCTTCACAACCTCGTCTACCCTGCAACTGGAGATCATATATTGCTGAAAAACTATTTACAACCGCAACGAATCAACCTTTTCCATACCCACCACATGCATGCCAACATACAGTTCAACAAAGCTACTACATCACTTCAGTTAGTGTCTATTTTAAATAGGTGAACATCATATATGAACACATGCAACATAAGCTAATTATCCTGAGCAGCTAATCCCGACTACGACTTCTCAAGTACCAGCAGGCAGCACATTTCTTTCATTCTTATCCTACAATATCCCGGCAGTAGAAAGCTATCAGGAGGAGTTAACAGAAACTACTCTTGGTTGTCAACAGTCTGATTCAATTCCAAAAGCTCAACACTTCTCATGTGTCTACCCTGCTCTTTGATATCTTTATGATTCTAATAATACTTGCATTGTATCTTTTTTTAGTCCCGAGTACATTTAGATTTTTCATTCAACTATTCACATCCAAAGCAGTGAAGTGCTAAAAGAAAGTGAACCTTTTGGTGTTTTGTATATTCTAGACGAGGATTTTGTTATGCAACAAGAATTCAGTAAGGCTTTTGCCTCACTTTCCTTCAGTTTCTGGCTGGAATAGAGACAAACTCGAGTGCCACATCACAGACACTGAAGAAAATAATGGCTTATAAACTGTGGTGAAGATGAGAGTAGGACTAGTTTAAAGGGACTAGCAATCCACAGTTATCTTGTATGTTATACACATTCTGATTCATTTATATTCCGCATTAAGGCTTTGTTTACACTTCTCTGCTCAACTTGGAGACTCTCTTTAGAAACTATCGATTACAAACTTTGCACATGTAATGATCATGAGAATTACTTAGGAGGAAATGCAACATCCGTAGAAAAGAAAAGAGAACTAGAAGAGAGTGAGAAAAGCAAGCAACACTATCCCTGGAGGAAGACATCTTATGCTACTACTGTTTGACATTCTATTAAATCCATTCCTTTATTAAATATGGTCAATTCAAATGCTAAGTCTACCGAAGACAAAATCAGGGAATAGGCAGTAAGTGAGTGCATCAAAGCATTCAAACCAAACTTTGTGTGTTGTGGTATGGAAATTCAGAGACAAGTTACTAGGCATTTCATTGACCGATTATGCATGAAAAATAGACCAAGGGGGTCAATGAAAATGCAAAGAAGCTAAAAGGTTCACGAACAATAAAGAAAAGCGGACATACTCTTACTCATCACTGCTGTTGATTCTGTTGCTGCTGCTGCTGTTGTTGTTGAGGATTAGGTGGAGGTGGCATACCAGGACGCGGAGGACCAAACATACCACCAGGAGGAGGCATACCAGGACGCGGTGGTGGTGGAGCTTGCATTCCAGGTCTTGGAGGACCAGGTGGCCCTCTCATCATCGGCGGTCCCTGCGGCAGTGGCCCTCCCATCGGCCTCTGAGCGAACTGTGGAGGCATAGGATACCCCTGCTGTGGCGGCCTAGCACCGTATTGCGGCATTCCCTGTGGTAGAGGACCGCGGGCCATGGGCGGTCCTTGTCCTTGGTACTGCATAGGAGGCATCTGTCCAGGTGGCCGGATAACGGGCGGACCACCGGGTTGTGGAGCTCCAGGAGCCGGATAGCTTATCGGAGGAGCAGACATGTTAGGGACAGGAGGACGAGATATTTGAGGTTGCATCATTCCAGGAGCAGGGCCACCGACTCCTCGAACAGGTCCAGAGAGACCAGGTTGAGCTTGAACCAGAGGAGCCGTCGGAATCCCACGACCAGCGCCGCGACCCATACCCGGGCCGGAGAGTGCAGTGGCGGCCACCGACCTAGCGCGAGACTCGTCAGGAGGAGGAGGACCTTCGACTGTCATGGACACGACTTCCTCGCCGCGGAGGAGGACGAGACCTAGTGTGCGGCGGTCCTCCCGCTCCTCATTATTCTTCTTACCTTTCGCCGGCGGGAGCTTGCGGAATTCCTCGCAGTCGCCAAGGACGAGGTTCATATGGCGGTCAAAGGCCATGAATTTGCCAACCAGCTGCCGGGCGTCCTGAATGGTGACCCGCATGCGGTAGTTGATGTACTGGAGCATCTTGGAACTCTTCGACATAGACATTTTGACGATCTAGGGTTTCCCTCCGCCACGACTCACCAGTGATTGTTTGAGCGGTGAAACCGACTGGATCTTCCGGCGGGGAGGGAATTAGCGGGATTTAGGGTTTAGAAGATGGGAAAGTGAAGAAGAAGGCTTCGTGGACTTCTTTGGGCTCACCACACCAGGACATCCAACACGAAATATAGCTGGCAGGGGTATACATTAGCTTACGTTAAAACGCCAAAATCTACTAATCGATCGTTCAATGTAAACAATGAGAATATGCCAGATTTTTACTCTAAAAATAAATTTTAATTCGGTTTGTTTAGAATTGTAAACCAGCTCAGTGCTTAGGCCTGGCAATATGAATTTGGTTTTTTGGTTGAATCAAATTTGTCCAACCAAAATCGATTTCAAGTATTAAATTTGAATGCGAAATCGAAAACGAGTAGGAAATTAGTATGTAATTCGAATTCGGTGAATTTGGCGAATTCGGTCATTTAATCAAATTCGATTTGCAATCGAATTCGCCCAATAATTACATTATGTGCTATCTTTTTTTACATGAATGGATATGGTTTGAGAACTTGAGTCAGAAATCAAAATACCAAATTCTCAATCTCTCTCACAGTGACCGTCAACCCTAGCCGTTGCCGACTCGCGAGAATTGCGATTCCTCCTCTCTGCTCCTCCTCTGGCAGTGACACTCCTCCGTCGAAAGGCGGCAGTGGCCAACGATCATCACCCATCCATCTTCTTCTCCTTCATCTCATCTTCGTCTCTACTCACAACCATCTCCTTCTCCAGTTCTTCTCTTTCAAAAATCGCCACCTCTTACAACCACCTCCTCTCAATCCTTACTCGAAACTGCATCATCCATCTCACTCAACCGTCAATCCTAGCCGTCGCGACTCGCGATAATTGCGATTCCTCCGTCTCTGCTCCTCCTCCTGCAACGACACTCCTCCGTCGGAAGGCGGCAGCGACACTCCTCTTACAGCCACCTCATCTTCATCCTCACTCGAAACTGTATCATCCATCTCCTCTGTGGCTCCGTCAAAAGTGGAAACTTCAATTCGGTTTTCGCTTTTATCTCAAAAATTAAAAACCAACTCTGAAATCGGGTTTTAATCAGTGAAATTGGTTACCGATTTTAAATTGAATTCGAAATCAAAATCGGTTATCAATTTCAAATGGAATTTGAATTTGAATTCGGCCAAAATCGGTTTCGAAATCGAAAAACCTATTTCGATCGAATTATCAGGCCTATCAGTGCCTAACCTGTCGTGACAATATGAGTTTTTGTTGTCGCAGGACAACACTAATCTAAACCATTTATTTATTTAATTATAATTTATATTTAATATTCTAAATTAGTTGAACTTTTAAGTTATTTAAATTTTTTATTATTTTACTACTTGAATTTAGTAATAAAAATACTACAAATATTTTTATTTCCCACTTTTTCGAGTCTCTTTTTCCGTGAAATTTTCAGATCCGAGGTACCATAATACCATAATTTGTCCTCTCAATTCATAATTCACAGAAAATTAGTATCTCGAATCACACACAGGTACAATATTTTATGTATCTATAATTAATAATGGTACCAACATTAATAGAAATTAGTACCTAGATGGCCTCGTCCGTCTTCATATCGTCACTTCGTTCAAGCTCCTGGGCGGTGACCAATTTACAATCGTCTCCACCTTCCTCGAGTCCACTTTGATGTCTCGACCACTGATCAGGTGTCCCAAGAACAACACTTTTTCAGCCAGAATTCACACGTAGAGAACTTGGTAAACAATCATTCCCTCCTCAACGTGGTCAAGACTGCTCCCAAGTGCTAAGTATGTTCCTTTTTCGTCTTAGAAATAGACAAAGATTCATTAATGAATATTATGAAATATTGTTTAAGTACCCATGAAACACCTTGTTCATCAACGACATAAAGCCTGCATGGGCGTTAGTCAACCCAAACGGCATCACTAAGAACTCATAGTGGCCATGCCTCATTTGGAAAGCTGTGTTAGGAACAACCTCCTCTCCCACCTTCATCTGGTGATACCCTAACCTCATATCAATCTTAGAGAACAAAGACGCTCCATGAAGTTGATTGAACAGGTCCATGTATCGTCGCCTCCGGCACTGCTGGTTTGCTCAGCTTAGAGCATTCCCGAACAAAATGGCTCGGCTGCCCGTACCAGAAGCAAACTTCATATCTCTTCAAACACGCTCCCCAGTGTCGCATCCCACACTTCGGGTAAAGAGACGATCATATCCAGCAGTGCACTGCTTCTGCTGCATTGTCGGGTTGACAGAGGTAGTGAAGTGAGTCTATGGTGCAGGAGCACCGTGATGCTTGTACCTCCTTCTTGGAGGTGCTAGCGGCATCTACGATCTACTTGAAGCCACTTTCCTCTTCTTCTCCTCTTTCCAAGCCTGGTATTCTCCCTTCCTTGCACTCTCAAGGTGCTCAACCCTCAAGACTACTGCCTTAATATATGCTAGGGTACCCATATCACTGTTGGTGACCCCAATTTGAATGTGAGTTGTCAGCCCATCTAGGAACATCAGTTTCATGTCCTTCACCTTCTGATCAGGGGAGCCCTTATACCACTTGCTCAACTTGATGAAGGTATTGAAATAATCAACCACCTTAATCTCCCCTACTTTGGGTTGATGAATTTAGCCCTCTTATTCTTCTGCAACTGTTCTGGCTAGAACTTCTTCTTGAAGAGAACTAGGAATTCCTCTGAGTCCTTCCCAAAGAGATCATCCTCAACCTCTAACTGACTACTCCACCACTCCTTCGAAGTGCCCCTCGGCGGGTAGGCAACATACAACACTTTGTACTCTAGCATAGGTCTCAGATACCTAAACGCATTGGTCAACTCCCTCAAACAATCGAATGCCAAATGAGGATCTATGGTCTCGCCATCAAAAGTAATGGCGCCCACTTGAGTAAGCTCCTTGAAATCCAGCCTGGGTACAAGCAGATCCCTCATCATCTTGACCGATTCCTCGTGACTACTACACACAAAAGGATATTGTTCAACACTCCTTTTCAATAAAACTGTATATCTATTTATGGAAAACTCGTTTGAAAATTGTTTCAAAACTTGACCACGCCCATTGTGGTCACACTACCATGCATGCTGTATATCCTCTGCCACACCCATGGTATACTTCTGACCACACCTATGACTGGCATCACCACGCTTGTGGTGCACTATCCCTTACGCTTGTAGGTAAACGAAAACGACATCGTATAAACAGAGCATCCATGGCTCGAAAACAAATACCAACATCAAGGTAACAACATCACGAAACAAAGGGGAACAAAAATTCTAGAGATAAAGTAGCTAAAAACAAACTGAAATGCTGAAAACGAAAAGGGGTAATGAGGGCCTCCATGATACCTCTCTCTATGACTCTCAGGGCCACTCGGCCGAGGTGTCGGGCTACTTGTGTAGTCCTCTTAGACCATCCACAATGGGTCTAGCTAAAATTGCAAAAATTTGGCAATTTTAGCTTAAGCAATTTTGGTTTTGCTCCAATGGTGTCAGATTAAAATTTGGCCTGATCATTTAATTTTTTGTCTTAATCTAATATAATGTTGATTTCATAATTTTAATTAGATAGTTTGTTCTTGATTTTTATATAAGTAGTAATAATTAATTAAAACTAAAATTTTGATATATTTTTTAAAAAAATTGACAAATATTTTTTCTATCGCAAAGTATTCCGTCATTATGACTAACAAATAACAATTTCTAAATAATTTCTATACATTCATCTAATATTTGACAAAATGAGTTGTATCGTCAACTATTCATCCTAACTTTGAGTTGTGTCGTCAACTGTTCATCCTGACATTTAGTTGTGTCGTCAATTGTTCATCATGTCTTTGAGTTATGCCATCAACTGCTCATCCTGACTTTGAGTTGTGCTTGAGAAGGCATATTGGTGCAAAAATAATATTTTCATTTTCGTATAAATGAACCATAAATCATTCCACTCTACTCATCCCATCACTCAAAACCTTCTTCATTCTCTCAACTTCATAAATCTCTCCACACACCAACATTTCTTAATTTTTGCATTATGAATTCCTTTAGTAGCTCAACCAAAAAGAGGG
Organism: Linum usitatissimum; assembly: GCA_030674075.2. Classification (NCBI taxonomy): domain Eukaryota; kingdom Viridiplantae; phylum Streptophyta; class Magnoliopsida; order Malpighiales; family Linaceae; genus Linum; species Linum usitatissimum. Next base: position 1,814,081 of record JAUJYP020000657.1, read on the forward strand.
AAAGGGAGTTGGATGAGAGGGAAAGGGAAGTTGATGATAGGCAATGGGAGAAAGAGAGTCAGTTTGAGTGTCATCATGTAGAGATGTTCATGATGTATGGAAGCTTTGTACACCAACAACAAGAAACGTCTTCTCATCATCGTTCATCTTCATGAAAAATAATGAGGCATAATAAGGAACAAACTCACATGCACTTGATGCAAGATTATTTTCAACCCAAGTCCAACCTATGGCTATAGGTTCTTCGAAAGAAGATATCAGATGCCCCATTCCTTATTCAATCAAATCATGACATATGTTGTTCAACACGACTCATACTTCAAGCAATGCAAATATGTTGCTGGTCATAACTCACTCTCTCTACAACAAAAGCTTACGAGTTCTTTATTCGGATGCTTGCGTATGGATGCTCAGCCGATTCTATAGATGAGTACTATCGAATGGGGGATACCACCACATTTGAGTGCTTGAGAAAAAATTTCACGTCCATCATCACTATCTTTGGTTCTCAATACTTGTTGAAGATCTTCACTGCCTTCCTAATCACAATACTTGTTGTGGTTTCCCAGGTATGATCTCGGCTCAATTGACTATATGCATTGGGAGTGGAAGAATTGTCCAACTACATGGGCAGGGTAATATATTGGATACAAGAGGTAACTAACCATTGTTCTTCAAGTCATAGTGTCGTATGACACATGGATATGACATGCCTTTTTTGGGACACCCGGATCGAACAATGACATCAACACTCTTGAAGTATCCCCACTTTTTCATGAAGTAGTACAAGGATTTCTTCCAAAAATCAGGTATGAGGTAAATGGTACAACATATGATCAATGCTATTACTTAGCTAATGGTATTTATCCTTCTTGGGCTACATTTGTAATTGAGAGACACCTGGAAAGGCAACTCAGAATTCATCATTTTACACATCTTATTAATAAGGTGTTAATGTGCAATACGCACAACCAAAAACAAAAGAAGTTGGGCGTTTTTATTCTAAATGCTCATTTCGGCATGGCACATGGCTTTTATTTCACGGGTCCCTCCACTCAGCCAAATTTTAGGTATTTGGATGCCTTCCAGCTAAGTTTAGCAATGAAATTTGACAATTGTGCATATTTTGGCATTTTTTCTATACCATTGGAGACTTATTTTGCTAAATTATGTATATTTTAGGATTTTTAGCGAACCATTGTGTATGGTCTTAGGCGGCTTTGACTCCCGAGGTTCCCGGATCGTACATACAAGAAGAAAAGGGACAAGGTTAGTGATAAGTACTGAGTGGCTATCTAGACTCGCGTAGAACTGAGACTAACAACTAGTAATGTGACCATGTGGTCCTATAGGCATCTACCAAGCATCAACCACCCCTAGACTAACAACTAGTAATGTGACCATGTGGTCCTATAGGCATCTACCAAGCATCAGCCACCCCTAACTCTGTGTGGATAGCCTCATGGTGGATAAGACCATGAAACCACCCTGAATACCGTGTGAGCAGCATATGTAGGCATACTCTACACGTCCTGCCAAAAACCTTAATATCACCTGGGGCATTGCGCTGTTTGGGGTTGGATGACTGACGCATAAAAACTGTGAGCTAGTCGAGTTTCGCCTATCATGTCCTATCATGAACTATGGATCACACTCCATTGTTCAAACGCCACGAGCTTATGCTCGAATCATAACACAATGCCTATACAGTAGATCACACGCTATTGCACAGTCTGAGAGCCCTCGCTCAACATCCTCTCACAACATCTGTATAGTAGATCACACGATACTATACAGTCTGAGAGTCCTCTCTCTAAATCACATCATAACTTCTGTACAGTATATCACATCCTATTGTACAACCTAAGAGCCCTCGCTCCAAATCACATGGAGAATCCAATCATTGGATTCCCCAACATCCTATTATAGTTCTACGCATATAAGCAGAATATAATCCTAAACCCCTAACTCTTAAAAGCCTCCTGGTAGAGTCTGAACTGTAGCTACCTTTTCGAAATGCAAGGTTCATGACTTGATAGACCTGAAGGGATAAATCAAAGGATTGAAACCCCAAAACCCTTAACTGTTTGGATTTTCCTACGTAAGTTTCAAACTTGTTAGATTGAGAGAGAATAAGGAGATTAATTACGTTCCAATGCTTCTCCTAGCCTCCTTGACCCTCTACTAATGATCTGGGACTAATCAGCTCAATCTTCTCCCCTTAATCGGTCTTCTCCACCTCCTAAGAGAGAACGACGTTCGTCCGAGAATTCTAGGTTTTGTTTCTTTACATTCTGAGCTGCAGGTCGCGGATTTGGCTTAATAATAAATCCATCACACCCCCTGACGGTGACCCCCTGACGACCACGCACATGATTTACTATCTATTGATGAAACTAGGGGCCACACTCGTGAAGTACTACTGACCATGATCGTGATAGATTTTGCAACCACTCCCGTGACAGACTCATGGTCACGACATTGATGTCCGGAAAGTTTAATTTTCCTGAAGCCATTAAGTTCCTAATTTACAGCTTTGTTCTCAAATCACTACTGTAACGTCTTTTCATAAACATCCTTGACCGATATGGCCTCTAATTGCATAATTTCAGCTAAGGAACTGTTAATTTCACACCTTTGATTTATTAATTATTCAACTTTTCAAATAAATTAGCAATTGCATCGATTACTAGTGTCGATAAATGCTATTCATATTCACAATTAAGGTATTTGATTAGTGGCTCCTAACTGTTTATCAATTCTTCGAATGTCAATTTATGTTAATTGCGGTGTGTATTTTTAAGGTAAGATCAATTGGGTAAAAGTTAACATCCTTAAATTAGATAAAAGTTAAAAATATTTGGAGATGAATGCATTATTTTAGCTACAGAACATGTTCTTAATTCCATAATTTATATATTATTTTAAATATTTATTATTCATATATATTATTAAATTCATTAATTTCAGTTATACAAATTATACTTGTTAGCAAACCATTCAACCTGTTAAAATTGAGGAAAACAGAACTGTTAGAGTTAGTTCACTCTGATCTAGCTGATTTCAGGAATCATGAAAGTAGAGGTGGAAAAAAATACTACATTACATTTGTGGATGACTATTTTAGATTTACAAAAGTATATCTGCTGAAATCAAAAGACGAAGCAGAACACAAGTTTTGATGTTTAAATCTGAGGTAGAGAATCAATTAGACAAGCGAATTAAAAGGCTTCCAACTGACAGAGGAGGCGAATACAGTACCTCATTCCTCAAGGAAGTATGTGAAGCTCATGGTTTTATACATGAGTTCACAGCTCCTTACTGCCCCTAACAAAACGGTATTGTTGAAAAGAAAAACAAAACTCTCAAAAACATTATGAATGCCATGCTTTTGAGTTCTGGACTTCCGAATGAAATGTGGGGGGAAGCCATTTTGTTTGCAACCAAAATTCTTAATAGAGTCCCTCATAAAGCACTTGCTGTAACTCCTTTTGAGTTGTGGAAATGGCTTCCTCCAAATCTCTCTTACCTGAGGGTCTGGGATGTCTAGCCAAGGTGTCTATTCCACGTTTCAAAAGAGACAGCATTGGCTCTAAAACATTTGACGCAATATTTGTTGGTTATGCAGAGAATAGTGCAACATATAGGTTTATGAGGTTAAATGACAGAAGCATGTGTGAGTACAGAGATGCTGAGTTTTTTGAAGACATATTTCCCTGCATGACCAGTTCAAGTCCATATCGAGCAATTTCACCTAACAGGTATCCCTTAACGTCTGGTCCAACTGGAAATGATAGTTCCACGTTAAGGAGAAGTAAATGCACTAGGTATGAGACCTCCTTTGGACCAGACTTCATAACGTCCTTTATGTCTGAACATTCCAATAATTGTGAATTGATAGACTCTACTATATTTGTATACTTTATAGAAGATGATCCTAAAAGCTTTGAAGAGGCTATGAGATCAGTAGATGCTCATCTCTGAAAAGAAGCTTCTGACGGTAAATTGGACTCAATGAGGTCCAATCACACGTGGGATTTAGTAGATCTTCCTAAAGGATGTAGGTCGATTGGTTGTAAATGGATATTTAAGAGAAAACTAAGAACGGATCGATCGATTGAGAGGTTTAAAGCTAGACTAGTCATCAAAGGGTTCACTCAAAAGAAAGACATTGACTTTTTTCATACATATTCTCCAGTAACTAAGATCACTACGATTCATACAATGTTTGCTCTAGCATCTATCTTCAATATGCATGTACATCATATGGATGTTAAAACCGCATTTCTCAATGGAGAACTGGATGAGGAGATCTATGTGGATCAACCTCCAGGCTGTGTAGAACCTGGTTTTGAGAACAAGGTCTGCAGGCTAAGGAAGTCTTTGTACGGGCTGAAACAAGCTCCAAACAGTGGTTTGAAAAATTTCACAACACTATTACTGGTTATGGATTTAGGGCAAACAGTTCTGATACTTGCATTTACTCAAAGATGTTTGACAGTGTCTGTGTTTTTCTATGTCTCTACGTAGATGACATGATGATCTTCATCACTCACATGTCAGCCATTGAAGAAACAAAGTCCTTCCTATCTAGCAAATTCGAGATGAAGGACATGGGACCTGTTGATGTGATCTTGGGAGTGAAGGTAGTTAAACAAGGAAGGAATTACACCTTGAGTCAATCACACTACACAGAAAAATTACTGAAGAAATTCAATAGCTGGGAAGTTGCCCCAGTGAGAACACCGTATGATCCTAGCGTAGATTTGGAAAAGAACAAGGGTACAAGTGTAGAACAAGAAGATTATGCCAAAATTATTGGCAGTTTGATGTTCCTAATGAATTACACCAGACCAGATATCGGATATGTAATGAACAGATTGAGCAGGTACACTCACAACCCTGAGGCTGAACATTGGATAGCCTTGAGAAGACTACTGAAATACCTAAGAGGTACGACAAAATGGAGTCTTCATTATGGAGGGTTTCCGGGGGTGCTAGAGGGATACACAGATGCAAATTGGGTATCAGACAACGAACAAGTAAGCTCCACAAGTGGCTTTGTCTTCACACTTGGCGGAGCAGCCATCTCATGGAAATCCTCCAAGCAAACTTGTATTGCTCAATCAACTATGGAGTCTGAATTTGTGACTCTAGACCTGGCTGGACAAGAAGCTGAATGGCTGAGGTGCTTGTTGTCGAATTTTCCTATATGGGAAAAACCTACTCCAGCAGTCTCCCTTCTTTGTGACTCTCAGGCTGCAATCTGCATAGCTCAGAACAAAACATACAATGGCAAGAAGAGACACGTCAGAATCATGCATGAAACAGTAAGGAGTCTGTTAGAAACAGGTGTGTTCTCCCTACAATTTGTAAGATCGGAGTCGAATCTAGCCGATCCCTTGACTAAAGGCCTTTGCAGAAGGATGATAGCAGAATCTTCCAAAGGCATGGGACTAAGGCCACTGAAGGAGCTGGAAAATCTATGACTTGCACCCTCTTCTGCTGATGTGTTCTTCAGATGTAGGTCAAACAAACATCATAGAAAGATCCAGAAGAATGAGTCAAATGAAAATTGACTGAGCAAGGCTAGCTAGCAACAGTCAGATGGTCGAAAGAACCCACTACAGTGTGTTACTAAAGGAACTCGACGTTCATAGCCTACACACCAGGTGGTCTATAGTGACCTGATGAACCAGAATATCTCATAGCCTGCTAGACCAGGTGGTTCCCTATAGGAACTTGATGAGATTAATCTGCAGTGTGAGAAATCTCATAGGCTGTAAGTCAGCTGGTTCAATGAACTTGATGAGATTAATCTGCAGTATGAGAAGTCTCATAGGCTGCAAGCCAGCTAGTTCAATGAACTTGATGAGACTATCAAATGGAAACCAGAAAACGAACTGGTAGAGATGATTCTCAACCAAGGTAATGGTTAGTATGAATATCATTGATGGAATGATCAACTCTTCAAGGATGCACGTGCTATTGCTGAATATGGGGGTACAGGTTCAAGATCATAATCACCTAAATCCTCAGTTCTTCATGACTACTATGTTCTAGTTCAAGTCTCTCAGACACTAGGACTTAAGTGCAGAAATTCTTGAGTTCAGTTGATGTGCAGTTGAATCTCCTTATTCGTGGGGGATTATTGGGAATATGAAGGTTCAAACCAGGAGAATTGACCGAGTAAACCAATTATCAAACCAGTAGTAAAAACGACACCGTTACACTAACGGAAGAAGTCACTCACTTACCAAGGCACGTTTATGTTTTACTGCATATTTTCCCCAGAAAAGAGATTAGAATTTTCCTAGCAGCAGGCTCTGAAGATTGGTTTGGATATTTGTTGGCGATTTGGACAGGATGCGAAGGATCGAGAAACACTGGCCAACATGGTTGTATGTAGTCTTCATCTCGGCAAACCATCTTCACGTTATCTCAAGTAAGATATAGCTGCTGTAGATTTAGGTTTTCACCTAAATAGCTTTGGAATGATTGATCAAGCGATAGATCATCATTCATCTCTAAGCACATTTACGATGCATGGTTCCAAAACTAATTGTGGTCGTCGTTGTTGTTGTTATTGTTGCAGCCAGCTAACGCTATCACATCCAGAGCATGTGCTTGTTAAGCGTATATCATCTGCAGAAGATAGCTTCGAAAGAGCAGTTCAAACAGTTGCATAATAGTGTTTGAAGTGAACAAGCGGCTTGCTGGAAAAACAAAAACGTTGACGGGGATTATGTTTATTTACAAACGGCACTGAGTAGTGTACTATTCAAATCCATCCCATTCCCCATATGCTATTTTCGTCTCGGATTTTGATATCTTGGATCCACTTCATTCTTGTCGTATACAAAATGCTTGTTGCTAACAATGTGACGGACTGGTCTTTCGTGTTAGTTCACCATTCTTACAGGTAGAGTTCCGCTCCTGGAATTCTGTCAACCGTTGCTGAAATTTTATTAGTAGACGCTTGGTGTTGTCTCCAGAATTATCCTAGTAAAGTTTCGTTGTCGCTGTTGCAATTTTACCGGAAGAGTTTTGCTACCAATGTCGGAATTTACTGGTATAGCTTCACTGTCGGGCCAATTTTTTACCGACATTTTTAAAAGGGAAAAATACTAAATTTGACTAATATAACACGGAACAGACTAACGTCGAGATATTTTTGAGAAGAAAGTGATGATGGTGAAGAAGAAGAGATGGATTACAGTAAATTTGTTGAGAATGGGGTTCTGTATGAAACACGTGAAGCCGCCGGTGATGCGGCAAAAGACATCGTATTGAGTTTAGGGTTTCAAGTGGTTAAAGGTTCATACAAAAAAAAACCCTGGTGAAGCAAAGAAGGGGTTATATTTGGTATGCAAGCATGGTGGTAAGGCCGAATCACAGTCGACGACATCGTCTTCGGGTTCCACGAAATGACTACAACTTTTAAATCGGACTGTAAGTTCAAAGTTGTTCTGAGGGCAATACCCGTAGGTGTTACCTGGCGATGGATGATTGTGCGAGTTATGGACAAACACAAGCTTAGTCAGTGGAGGGGGTTCAACAACCACAAACTTGAGGCATTTTGTGAAGGGACTGGCCAACGAAACCAGCTGACTGACGAGATGAAGCTGATGATTAGACAGATGGAAGGAAATCAGGTGCCACCCAGGCAGATTACGAGCATGTTGAATGGCACGTACAACTGTATGATAACAATGAAGCAGATTTAAAATGAAACTGCGAAGATCAGGCGTGAGAGGTTGGGCGGGATGAAACCTACAAAATAGACAATTGTAGAGGCGACCAAACTGGGTTACTTCACTAAATTTACACTGGACGAGTCACGTCGTGTCCATAACATTTTTATTTGTCATCCGGAGGCAGTTCAGATGGTTCAGGCATGATACTTTATTATTCTGATTGACTCCACGTACAAGACGAACTTGTATAAGAAAGCAGTGGTTCAGTTCATCGGCATGACGCCAGTTAAAAAAAACTTCAACATTGGGTTGGCATTGATAGAGGACGAAACAAAGGAGTCATATGCTTGGGTTCTCAGTAAGTTGAAAGTGGTGTTGGGTTCTCGACTTCCTGATGCTTTTGTGACGGATAAGGAGAGAGGTTTGGGAGCAGCACTAGCAGAAATATTTCCTTCTTCTCGTCATTTGCTATGTATCTGGCACATGAACAGGAATATCGAAGCCAGAGTGAAAAAGTTGACTTCGGACCGACACGTAGCCGAGACTTCCGTAAAAGGTTCGTGGGGGAGAGTGTTGAATGCTGCAACAAGTCGAGGGTTCCATGCCAAGTGGAATGATTTGGTCAAAAGTGGGATTCAGCAAGAGCTGGTTGATTATTTGACATTAGATTGGCTACCTTGCAAGCTTAAGTGGGATCGTTACTCCACTAATCAGAGTAGAAGCTGCTCACTCATCATTCAAGACGTGGCTCCACACGTCGGTACACAAATTGGATGGTGTATTTTGTGCATATCATCAATTGATGGAAGGTCAGCTGTTGGAGGTGCGAAAATTGTTAGAGCACTTTAGACAAAAAAACATTTATGATTTGGGATCCTCCTTACGATATGCTGAACACAGAAGTTAGTTTGCGGGTGATTCAGTTGTAAGATGAAGATCGAAAATCGGTACGGTCATGTACGTGTGTTTTGCGGCCGACGAAGGGCCTTCCTTGTCGACATGAAGTACAACGATGTTTGGACGCTGGGCAGTTGTTGCAGAAAACACACTAGCATCCATTTTGGGCTACATTGGACTACCGTAGTCCTCCTGATGCTGCAGAGTGGGAAAATGAAGCTACGGCCGATTTAGACAATTGGCGTAAAATAGTAGAGGAAATTGAGAGTCAAGGGGAATCTGCCATTCGTGATTACACTCGCTTACTTCAGGGTCGTTTGCACCCCGAGTATGAGGATGTTCAGGATCCACGACAAGCTGGGGTATCGAAAGACAGACTGCGTACGCATCAGAATGACAGAGAACCTTCCCACTTTGAGAAGGTTGCGTCAGAAGCAGATCGACAGAAAAAACTGGTATGATGTCGTGGTCATCGCGTACATTGTTATTCTGTAAAATTTTGGATTTAACATATTGAGGATTACCTGTATTGTGTAGGTGCTAAATCTCGGAGAAGCAATTCGAATTTCCCCTACATGGCCTATATCCCTCAAATTGTCAAACGAACTATTTTCCACCTGGTTTGTCCCTGTTATGGACGACAATTATGGATTTCGTCTATTCGCATCAATTGTGTATGGTGACCAAGGGTCATACTCACGGATAAGGACAGATCTCTTGGACCATGTACTCACATGTTGGCATTTCGGATTTGAAACCGTGTACGGTGGCTATAATCAGACACGGGAACAGGTGGAGCGGAGGTTGGCTAGCCCTCAAGGATCATGCGGAGATGATCACGGGATGTAGGATGCCGATCTTTTTGGATTTTCTTCCATGTACAACTGGGTTATCGTGGTGTATGCATCTACACGGAGGCCCATTCCTCTCCACACATATGTTTCTACGTACTTACCTATTTCATGCGATGGTCTAGTTCAGCGACTGGATGCTACAATAGAACTCGTTTGTACCGAGAACTATTGGGTACAAAAATACAGTTAGCCGAAGATGAAGGAGTGCGACCACGTCCATATTTCAGCCAAGTAAATCGGATGGTCCAGGGTGTAGAACGTATGACATTGTGGGAGACGCTATATGGAGCTGAACGAGCACTATTTGTACGAAGAGGTGGACATCATCCACCATTGTAAGTTTTTGTTCCCTTTGTAACTGTCAATCTCGATGTAATATCAGTTCTAGATGTAACTGTTGACTTGTCCCAGTGATTTAATTGTTAACTTGTTCCGTTAGTAGCTACATACACTATCTTTTGTCTACTTTTTAACGTTTTTTTAAACACATTATGAACATAACAATAAATGTAATTACTGAATCAAACACATTATATCAGAAATGTAATTATTGTATCAAACATGGAATAACTGAACCACAATCCATATTCACGATAAACAACATCGTACAATATCACGAACATAAAATATGTCTTAACACACCGACAAATAAGAAAACAACGGTCTAGTGCATAAAGATGAACAACAACTGAAAATACAAATAAAAAATAAACAGTCTAGTGCATAAACTCTCGAAAAACCCCTCCATGGACTGAACCAACCCGAAGTACTCTGGTCCTCTGTCAACGAAAGCCCCTACATTGTCGGATTCCCAAAGGGGCGCCAATACGTGGACAATGCAGTCAGAAATAGGCTGTGGCTGCTGCAAAAGGCAAATAAACAAATTAGTCACAGATACATCTTAGACGAAACAAACAGCAATCCAATTAGCAAAGAGGAAGTAGGACGCACAAACTCAGAACCGGGGGATCATCTGTCGTGAGTGACGAGGTGATGTATGGATGTGTGCGGTCGAGATACCAGGCCAGATAATCGGAGAACACATTCCCGTTAGGTGCACGAGGTACACTAGGTATGCTAATCTTTGGCAAGTATGCCAAAGCACCGGGATGGCTGAAATTGCACCTCGAGTGGCGCACATCATACAGTACGCCATCAGAAGGGCTGATAGCAACCTCTGGCATCATAGGTGGGTGGGGAATCAACTGTCGGCACCCATACTGACGAAGGACACGAATGGGGTCATGCGGCTCAATGATGTCAAACGCGTAAATCCCTCCAAAATAGCATGATCGTAGGGTATCACCGTCACCTGGAGTAGGGGTGAAGGGAAGCCACTCCACATGTGCATGTGTCATCCCATCTAACTGAGCACGAAGATGCCCCAGCCTGTCATCAACAGCTCGTCCCCTGTCAATCGCTCTCGGAGGGTCCCACCTCCCAACAACTGTCTCACCGGTCCTGCGCCGGTGCGGGAACTATGAACTGCGCAGACACGGGAAATACTCGTAGATCCAAGACTGCAACAGAGTTAGACACCCGCATAGTGATGTCGAGGATGCCCGACTAACTATCCCTAGCTGCCTGTACAAAAAGGCAAGTACAGCGGCTCCCCAGCTGTAGCTGCTCACCCTGTCGATATCACTAATACCCTTCAAGATGCTAACACGGCTGAGGCCCCCACTGCAGTCCACAAACAGTGTAGACAAAAGCAAACTGAACAAGTAGCAACTGGCGGTGTCGGCACCAGGGAGCTCACCCGTCGCTGCTGCCGACAGGACTCTATCCACATGCAACCCACCCTTTGAATAGTACATCGGCCTTAAATCGTTCTCGTGAAGATGTAACATAGACGTTGATAATCCCTTCTAGTTCTTCTCTCTAGAATCACTAAGTTGTGTCCCAGCAATCGAAACCCGTAGTAGGTAGAAGAGGTCGTGCAACGTGATCGCCATCTCTCTGAAGGGCATGTGGAAGGTGTTTGTGTCGGGCTGCCACCTCTCCACGAAAGGCGAAATCAGTGCACTGTCTAACTGGGAAGACATAATAACCGCGAGGTGGGATAACCCCGATGCCGCTACCAAGTTTCGTGCTTCCTCCGTCTTCCAATCAAATTTCTATAGGGCTTTCACTGTCTTTTTCGAGGTGTACAACTTGAAGGTCGATGCGGGTCGACATGCCACACCCTCTCTGCACATGCAGTATGTAATATGCCCGCCGAAACTAGGGATCAGATTGATGATCTTAGACCCACCAGGTGTCGGCGCCTGAAGCAACCATGAACCAACAGTGCTCGACTCGACTCTGACGGAACGACTACCTCTGCTAGCTGGAACCCTGAGATGACCTGCTACCAGCTGCTGATGGTACATGCATAGAAGGCGGAGGGGGGGGGGTCGACTAAAAGGGCTGGGTGAAATGGAGGATCATGCTGATCATCATCAAGTTGGTTATCGCCCGAGCTCTCTGAATCATCTCGGATATCATCGATGTTTGGTGATGATCCTGCTGCGATGCTATCTAGTATCTGATCTGCACTATGTTGTGTCCCACCAACATCCATAAACCCAAAGTCGAACACAGGTCCGAGAATATTAAACTGCACCTCTGGCTGCATGAGGCTAGGCTCACCATCATCCGCACCACGTTGCTTCTTCTTCTCAGCATAGAACTTCTCGAGTTGTTCTTTCCTATCGGAAGCAGAAATGGCACGATTCAGAAACCGTGGTAACTTGATGAACTATCTATCAAATTTAAATAATACCAACTACTATTAGTATATCAATTACCGATAACATATCATGCCAACAACTAATTCACATAATACACTACTTATTATTAACCACTCATAATTAATGTAATATTAGTACGCACTTAACGCCACTAATATACACTAATATTCTATCCAAATCCCAATTTGGACAGTTATTTAATTCCATAATTTTTACGAATAAAATGACCAATTTAATCTTTTGTGGTCTAAATTTGTAAAACACTATTTAATTAGTCACATTTACATAAATTAACATAATCATCATAGTGAAATTATCATAATTTCACTATTTAATTATGATTTTAAATGGTCATCAACAAATTTCATTCACTATAATTACTAATTATAAAAATAAATAAATACTTCTACATTCATTCACTATCACTCTAAATTATCTTATTTAATTTCTCATATTTCAAAATATTTTTAATAATTCTATTTAATAATTAAAACAATAAACAAATAATATGTAAAAAATATTGATCCTAATTTTAAATAAATCTGCATACTTTATATTAATTACTGTATTAATTTAGTAATTATCTAATAATTTAAATAATAGTAAAATTAAAAAAACTATTGGGCCAGCCGTCCAAAACGGACGACCCGATTCAAATCCAGTGGTCCAAATCAGAAGGCCCGATTCAAATCCGGTTGTCTGGTGTTGAAAAGCTAGCCGTCCGGTTTGGGCAGGTGGGTTTGAATCGGGCCGTCCGTTTTGGACGGCTGGACCTGGTTTTCGGCGTACCTCGTGCAGGCGGGGGCGGCGATGGCAACGGCGAAGGCGGCTATTTCGCGGCGGTGTGGGGTGTGGGCGATGGTGAAGTGGGCAGCGGCAGCAAGAACCTATTGATGTATCAAACATTGACACGTGTTTTACCCACGATGTTGTAGTTACCGTTGGGTTGGTATACAACTTTCAGACTCTCGAACTTATCTTCTTCTCTGCAAATCGAACGATCCTTCGATCAAATTGTTATTGTATCAGAGCCTCTTTCGTCAATCTAAAGCTCGACGATGACTTGAAGTCACGAGGATGATGATGATGACGATGAACAAGCAAATCATCAGCACACTTCAGGATTCATTTTTCGATCTGTTGGGAATGCTCACCGCAGCAGAGATACCTCACCAATGACCTCCGTTAACCTGACTTTTGGTAATCCTTATTACCTCAATCCTAATGAAAACTTTTCTCAATCTATAGTCAACATAGTGTTAGATGGATCAAACTATCAAATGTGGAGTAGATTCGTAAGGTTTGCGCTGAAAACTAAGCATAAAGTGGGTTTTATAGATGGATCTATAGTTCCACCTGCTTCTACTAGTGATCAATATTCTCTTTGGGATGCTTGTAACACTATGGTACTCTGTTGGATTGCGAATTCATTGCATCCAGAAATTTGCAGGAGTGTGCTAAATCATGAAAATGCTCAAATACTTTGGCAAGAACTTAAATGAAGGTTTGGACAAGCAAATGCTCTAAAATAGCTAATCTGCAGGATGAAATACATGGATGTAAACAGGGTCAGATGTCAGTTACTCAATATTACACAGTGATCAAAGGACTTTGGGAAGAATACAGACAGTTTTCACCCATTGTTCCTTGTAGTTATGCACCAGCTAATGTATTACCTTGTGCAGCAGTAGTTACCTTTCAGGAGAATCAGGACACGGATTATCTAATCCGCTTTCTTAGAGGATTGAATGAAGACTTTGGTGTCGTCAGGACACAATTGCTTATGATGACACCTTTGCCAACTGTCAGCTATGCTTATAATCATGCTCTTCAACATGAAGAGAAACTAAAAGGTGGAATAATGATTGGACAGATAATACTATACAAAATGTGGCATTTGCTGTGCCATCCAACATTGATGGAAGACTGGTTATGGCTGCAAGTTATGGAAATTCCAGAGATTATAATCAAGATGGCACATTCTGGATCAATGCAGGAAATTAAAGTGGAAGAAACAGCAAGAACATAATGCTCAGAATACAAACAGCGGCTCAACGTCACCAAGTCATTTCGTCGGAGCAGTGGATCAACAGCAGATTCCTACAGTAGCAGCTGCACTCTCATTTCGAATTTTCTACGTACCTAGACCTCGTAATCAAAGTCTGTGTAGTTTGAATTTGAAAACTTTATTTTGGTAAGTTAGATTTTATCCGAGTATTCAGTAATTATCAATGCGACTTGCAAGAAATTGACACTTACTAACTTTTGGCTTTTTGGAAGATGGACTAATTATCCATAATAGTAATTCTAAAGAATGAACTATTATAAGATAAAAAAATCATTCCAAAAAGCTAACTCTCGAGAATTGGCAATTTCGAGATGATCGTCAAAATGATATTTTGGGATTTTAACACTTATATTTTATGATGAATTGAATGAGTTAAAATAAAAATAAGTAAAAATGGGCGAAGTTTTAAAATTAGCAAAGGGTAGGAATCGATACTTAGACTTCTAGGTTAATAATCCGGAAGTCTAACTATCTAGGTCGAGTAGTATTTGTTAACTGATTTCAATGCGTCTTGGGTTTTTATTGGTCTGCCTATCCACCAAGCCCATCAGATCGGCCCAGTTCTCCCTATTCGTCGGACTCAACTCCTCGAACCCAAATCCTCAATGGGATCCAGATCTGACCCGATCCAACTAACTCTGATTCACTTAATTTTAAGAGAGGTAAGATTTCTTCCCTACTTCCTCATTTGCGACCGTCACTCATCCATCTCGAATGTTCTCTTCCTTTCCCGACTCTAGCCATAGCCGCGAGGAACCTCTTCTCCTCTTACTATAAGAAAAGAGGTATTTCGTGTCGATTTCTGCGAAGGTATTCCACGTCGTATCGATTGGTTTAGCCACTCAGACTAGAGGACTATATCACCTTCAACCTACTGACAAACACATCTCATCATCTTCTCCTCAACCCCCTCCTTACAGACCTCAAGTAGCTATTAGCCACAATTATCAACCAGAAGAGATCAGTCTCTGGCATTGGCGAATGTGACATCCCAGTGCTGAGAAATTGAAGCTTCTAAATAGCCATGATCATAGCATTGTTCCTGAAACTCTATCTCATTGTTCTACCTGCCATCTTTCTAAACATAAACGCCTTCCTTTTCATAGCGGTCAGACTACTGTCACTGCTATTTTTTATCTGATTCATGTTGATATTTGGGGCCCGCTGTCAACTGAATCTCATGATGGCTTCTTGTATTTTCTTACTATCGTTGATGACTATTCACGGGGAGTATGGATCTACTTAATGAAATACAAATCTGAAACACGTGTTTTGCTACAATCTTTTTGCAACATGGTGTGCACCCAGTTTAAAACCAAAGTTAAAATGATAAGGAGTGATAAAGGCAAAGAGTTTCATATGTCTGATTTCTATTCTGAGCATGGAATAATTCATCAAATGTCATGTGTCCAAACACCGCAGCAAAATGCAAAAGTAGAAAGAAAGCATCAACACATTCTGAATGTTGCTCGAGCTTTATAGTTTCAATCAGGTCTTCTTTTGGTTTATTGGAGTGATTTTGTGCTTCACTCTGTATACTTGATAAACAGAACCCCTTCTTCTGCCATTCAGAACAAGACTCCTTATGAAATGCTCTACAATCAACTTCTAAATTTTAATCATATTAAAGTCTTTGGCTGTTTCGCTTATGCTGCTACTCTATCACATAATCGGGGCAAGTTCCACCCTCGAGCTAGACAAAGTGTACTCTTAGGTATTCCTTCTCACATCAAGGGATACAAATTGCTTGATCTTTCTACATCGAAGATCTATATATCCAGAGATGTCGTTTTCTATGAGAACATCTTTTCTTTTAAATCTGATAATTTGTCTTCTACTACACCTATTGAGTCTGAAATTCTAATTTCTCCCCCTGTGAACATTGATCCTGTGAACATTGATGTTCCAGTTACCCCATCCCAGAAATTCACTCAATCCACTTCCACAAATGTTCCTAGCTCATCCCATCCTTTAGTGTCTGTAGCTCCAGATGTAGATTTACCTGTCACTAATCATTCATTCCAACACCAGGGTTCTCTTCCTGATAGTGAGGATGAGAAGGAGTCTCAAGATCCTGAAATTCATCCAGCAGGGGAGGGAAAGCAGTCTGTTCTGCTGGATGTCAGGACTTCCACTACAGCATGACGTCCACCTATACATTTACAAGACTATCATTTGAATGCCAGTGTTGCTAAACACTCTCTTGCATCTGTGATTTCATATAATAGGCTTTCTGATAAATTTAAAGGTTTTGCCTTGAGTGTTATGGTCCAACAGGAGCCAAGGAGTTTTAAAGAAGCCATGAAAGATCCACACTGGAATGTAGCTGTTCAGAATGAACTTAGAGCTCTCAATGAGAACCACACTTGGGACGTTGTTCCAGATTCAGAAGATTTTCATAAACTGGGAACAAAGTGGGTATTCAAATTGAAGTTAAAGTCAGATGGAAGTGTAGAAAGGCACAAAGCAAGATTGGTAGCACAGGGTTTTGATCAGATACAGGGTGTTGATTTTGTGGACACCTTCTCACTAGTGGCTAAGATCAATACAGTGAAAGCTTTGTTGGCAATTGCAGCAGCTCAAGGTTTACACCTGGAACAAATGGATGTGTCTAATGCGTTCTTACATGGTGATTTGAATGAGGAAGTTTATCTAAGGATACCAGCAGGACTGGATGCACCACCAGGTACATGTTTAAAACTTAGAAAATCCCTCTATGGGTTGAAGCAAGCTAGCAGACAGTGGTTTGCTAAACTCACAAGTGCTCTATTGCAATATGGCTTTAAACAGACAAGTTCAGATTACTCATTGTTTGTTAAAGAAATTGGAAAATCACAGTTTATTTTGTTAGTTTATGTGGATGATATAATACTGGCTGGAAAGGATTTCTCACGAATTAAAGAGGTGAAGGATTACTTACATCGACAGTTCAAAATAAAGGACTTGGGGGAATTTAGATATTTTCTAGGCCTTGAAATTGCTAGCTCAAAGGATGGTATTGTGATGAATCAAAGGAAGTATTATGTAGAATTGCTTACAGATACAGGATATTTGGAAGCTAAGGGAAGTAAGAGCCCTATGGAAGTGAATCTAAGACTGAGTGCAAAACAAGGTGATCCTTTGGATGATCCATCTATGTATAGAAATCTGGTAGGAAGACTACATTATCTAACAATCAGAAGGCCATATATAACCTTTGTTGTTCAACAGTTGAGCCAGTTTCAGAATGAACCTTGCAGTGTACATTTGGAAGCAGCTCATCGTGTGTTAAGGTACTTGAAATCATCACCAGCACAAGGGCTGATATATAATTCCTCGAACAAGCTATGTCTAACTGGTTATTGTGATTTAGATTGGGCAGCTTGTCCAGATACCAGGAAATCTATTTCTGGTTATTGCACATATTTTGGTGACTCATTGATAACCTGGAGATCTAAGAAGCAGGGAACTGTCTCTAGATCATCTTCTGAAGCTGAGTATAGGTCTATAGCACATTTGGTGTGCGAACTGCAATGGATGTTTGAATTGATCAAGGAGCTGGGAATCCAGGTTCCTATGCCTATGGAGGTTTATTGTGATAACAAATCAGCCATCTATATAGCAGAAAATCCAGTGTTTCATGAGAGGACTAAGCATATTGAAATAGATTGTCATGTAACGAGAGAGAGGATCAAGTCAGGAATGATCGTGTTGAAGCACATTGGAACAAATGATCAGCCTGCAGATGTGTTTACTAAGGCGCTGCATCAAACTCGCCTTCAGCTGCTGCTGGGCAAGTTGGGAGTATATGATATCTACTCTCCAACTTGTGGGAGGGTGTTAAACGCAGCGAAGAACAAACGGAGTTAGAAGGAAGACCGTTGGTCAACGTCAAGTGAAGAAGGAGAAGAACTTAAATGAAACGACGAGTTTTGCCTTCCGTTTGTTTTTTTACCTATTGATTTATCAAACATTGACACGTGTTTTACCCGCGTTTATATTTTCATTTTTACTGTTGTAGTTACCGTTGGGTTGGTATAAAACCTAACCAGCTGAATGAATCGATTATAACTTTCAGACTCTCAAACTTATCTTCTTCTCTGCATTTTTCTTCTCTGCAAATCGATCGATCCTTCGATCAAATTGTTAGTTTCTTCCCAAGCCAAAGAAACAGAATATCTGGGCATTGATTGTCCTTGCCAGAAGGGTTGATTTTCTTCATCAAGGAAAATAAATTGAATAGCTTTGTCCCCTTGCATGCAGAATCCTTTTCTAGGTCCAAAAATATAAAAGGCACCAATATAATTCAGGATGGTCCTCCTCTTAAGTCTGTGCTCACCAACCCAGACCAAAAGGACCCTGCCTGCAACAAAATACTCCAACACACAACAAGAGAATTTTATTTCCAAACAAAATTCATATTATTAGACTATCACCTTGTTCCAGTACAAGTAATGAATTAATTGGCCACTCTACATCTCCCTCACTGCCTACATCTCTCTCTCATAATATTGCCAAAAATCATATTTCAAAAAACAAGAAAGAAAAAAAGGTAATCATAAATAAATAAGGGTTGTTCTCTGAGTTAAGTTTGCTATCCAGTGAGTGATTCCTCATCTACAATCTGTTATGTATTTAAGAAGCCATCACTGAAGGGGTTCCATATCCTTCTCGGTGCGCCTTTTGCCATCTCCACGCAATCTGCAAACTCTCTTGCAGGTCAGTGTAACGTGCCGTCCAGTTGAGTTCAGAATTGATCTTAGATGGGTCGCTGTACACTTCAGCATAGTCACCAGGTCGACGAGGTAGATAGTCCACCTTGATCTCTACTCCAGTTGCCTTCTTACATGCTTCCACAAACTCATTCACTGATCTACCTGATGAACACAAAACCAAACTCGCATGAGAGACATTATGAAACTTGCTGAAAAATAACTTTGCCATTTTTGACCTGTGATCAACTCACCTTTCCCTGTGCCAACATTGTAGATTCCCACTTTACCAGGTGCCGCCTTTTCCAGGGCCTTCACATGAGCGTCCACAAGATCAGTGACATCAATGTAATCTCTTATGCAGGTACCATCATGTGTCTTATAGTCAGTTCCTTTTACCTAAACAAAATCAGGGGGAATGAATGTTAACCGATGAGGCATTCTAAACATCATAACAAAATTAGGCTTCATCAAGGAATATACAAATTCATTCAATCACCGCCATATACCTTCAACCCTGGCATTATACCACGAGCTGCATCAAAGCAGGCACCAGAAATCCGTCCGTGCTCTCGCAGCTCCGGCCTAGGAGCCTCCCCTAATCTGCCTTCCGGATCTGATCCAATCACGTTGAAGTATCTGCAATTTATTGAGCAAACAATCTCAGAAAATTTCATTCACTGTCCGTAACGTGAGGAAATGCAAATTCAGGAGAAATTCAGAAAGGGAGAATCCAAGAAATGCTGTTATGACCGACATATTCAATACAGACAGACAGTCATAGAGTGAGGACATTCTCCCAGAATCTAATATATAGTAATATACATTGCTGAACCATCAGAAATTTACAAGTGAAACATCAATTATCACTCGACTCTGCAAGACTAAGAGCTAGATGGTGTAGCAACAAGCCCAAATGCAATCATCTGCAAGATTACTCCTTTAGCAGTCAAACCTCAAAAATAAATTACTCAGCCAACAATGAATTGTATTCTAAGACGTTTGTCTGAAAAAAGAAAGAGCACAACAGTATGAAACAAAATCCAACCTAGTGGTTGTACCAAGGTATGCAAGCCCAGTTAACCTAAATAATCAAAACCACTAATATGCCATCTTTTTACCCTTGAACTATGTGATTAAGCGGAAATACTGAACAATGGCAGGCATAAAGCCAGAAGTACCTGCAAAACTTAACATCCAACTAGTACTATTGCAATTTGCAACTAGGAATAAGACTATAGGACTCGTATATATTACTAGATAACTACATTAACTAATTGTTTTGAAAGGAAAAGAAACCACAAACCTCAAAATCATAACTGCCATGTCAGATGTCTTGGAAAAATCAAGGATCATGTCTTCAGCCATCTTTTTGGCTTTTCCATATGGATTAATGGGGACCTGAGTTGATATATCAACAGGCATGACCAAAGTTAAGATTGATAGTACAGGTTTAACAAAGGTATGTATGATACTGCAGTATGATTCTTATACTTTTCGTTTCAATGGAATTCCCCTTAAGTAGTTCTGCATATATAATATATTACAGTCCCGGTAGAAGCAAAGCAAGAGTTGAGACTACCTGTGGTGTTTCTTCAGTTATAGGCATCTTTTCAGGTTCTCCATATGTTGCACATGTACTAGAATATATCAAAGTGCGCACATCATGCTTGGCCATTGACTCCAGGACTACCAAGGTATTTGATGTAATATTATGATAATACCTGCATATTTAGTTACTATTGTTCAGTATGGACGTATTGGAGGCGCGGACACCATGCACTAAGCACACTGCACATCTAACTTTTCATCATATTTTAAAAACAAGCACACCTAAAAGTTCTAATCAAAGCACTTATTTCTTGGCTACATTTTTTATACCTTAATTGTAGATCACTAAATTGTCACAAAAAGAGTAGAATTTTGCATATTAGGTGGGTAGCACACCAGTTAAGTACAGACAGGAATCAAAAGGAAAGCAGGCCAACTTAAGGAAGCAAATGACACTTACTTAAGAGGATACATTGTGCTTTCCCCTACATATGCAACAGCTGCAAAATGCATCACAGCATCAAAAGCATTCGCAGCAAATATTTTGTTAACCTGCAATCTTGGTGAAGGAAACAAGTAACGACATCTGAGAGTTCAAATGAGCAAAAAGATATTGCCACAAACTACAAACGTAAGCATTTAGTGGATACAGCTTTAGCATCTCCCAAGTCAGCATATATAAACTGAAGCCGCCCAGGCTCTGGAAACATTTCTTGTAAGATTTTAACTGCACCTATATTGCCACGTGAAAGGTTGTCCTGCCAGAGAAGATAGACAGAAACTAAGGTAACAGATTTTACCAAATTCCATATATATATATATATATATATATATATAAAAAGAGATAATCACACCAAAGACATGCACTTACCACTATGGTCACCCTATAACCATCTTTCAGAAGACGTAATGTAGCATGTGAACCAATATAGCCAGCACCACCGGTAACCAAGACGTGAGTTACTCCTTGTTCACGTAAAGAGAACTGGACAATAAACCATCAAAGGAAATGAAAACATTAGGTTACTAACCTCAAAAGAATTACAACCAGAGCAGAAAAATACGATACCAACAAAATAAAATAACTCCCCGCGAAAGCTAATAAACAAACAGTAGACTTTTAGACAAATGGGGCTGTAAGTTCTATTATTTTCCTGCTTAATAAAAAGGTTAGGGGGCATCAACTATCAGGGTAGATGAATTACCAGAGTAGTGTGATTAAATGAGGACCCCTTGAGCGCAAGTATGCATACAGTCGTCAAGATGGCCGCTAAAGCAATCTTTCCTACAAAATTGCGCTTCCTTTTGGGATCTGGGTAATCCATGCCTGCAATACAATTTCAACCAACTCATATCAATTCCACAACATTCCTGAACGACATGTATGGTAATGAGTTTTCTTTATATAAATATATAGAAAAAAGAGCAAAGGAACCTCCTAAAGTCACAGATCTATTGGACCTAGACTGCGTCCTCGTCCTTCCAAAATTTAGCATCTGGAGAAGATGCAGACACCCAAACTCTCAAAAGCAAATTCCAATTACGATTTGTTCTGCCAATGAAAACCAAACAATCAGCACATTCATTTCAAACGAAAGAAACTGAATAAATCAACATCCAAATGAGCAAATTAAAATCCAGAGGAGAGTTGGCCTCGGCCCCCTATGTAATCATTGAAAAAGTGTCGAAATTTATCCCACCGGAGATTTCGAAGAATAAAAACAGCTCAACTCCGTGAGAACAAAATAATCTTCCAGATCCACAGAAAATCACCAGAAGAGGAAAATGGTGGCAACAGAAAAGGAAGGTCAACCGCAGAAAAAATAGAACATTCAGCTGGATCTTCAAATGATGATTGATAAATGATAACCAAGAGAAGCAAAGAGAGAGAAAAAGATATGCATTGCAGCTCAATGTCAGGAGATGTCTGTAGTCTGCCTAGGTTAAAATAAATATACAACAAATGAAGAAGAAAAAAACAGAGACCCGTACATGCCCATTTTCCAACCATCCTCATATTCATAAAAAGTAAACTCCCAAGGAAGGGAAGAAGGTCATAGTTGCAGCGAAAGAAAGGGGAAGAAGAAGGAGAATAAAACAATTTAGGCGAGATCCCTCCTGAAACAAAAGTCCAATCGCGGTCTCCTCTCACAGGCACTAAATCAAATACTTGGCAGGGATAGCAACGAGAAGCACTGATACGAAATGGTATTCAAATTTAGTAAAGTTGCAGCGTAACCCAGCTTCCGGAAAGGATAAAGAAAGCAAAAAGGAAGACAAATTTCCACAACTTTTAGGAACCTGGGCAGGAGATCCAGCATATATTCTAGGAGAGGAGATAAATAAAGAACTAATCGAAATGGAAAGAAGGACAGAGGCTCTGAAACAAAGAATGCAATAGAGAAGAGAATAAAAAATATAGAAACAATACCGAAAGGGAACCCAAATTGAATTTGACTAATGACCCACGAAGATCGTCAGCGTATAGAGGAGAAAAGACAAAAGGAAGAAAAACAGAGGATCGAAAGAGCAAAGAGTTGAAGCGAAGAAATAGGCAAAAGGGAGGAGCAGAAAAACCGTACGGGGAGTCGCTGGTTTTGTAAGAGAGGAGAGGAGACCGGTTCCTGGTCGTGGAGATGATACGTTTTTGGAACGTGAACTGAATATGAACAAGAAAAAGGTCCGATTTTTTTTAAGGAAGAAGAAAGAAGTAAAGGGAAAACAATTTTGAAGAAAAAACGGCCAATTAAACGAAAGGGCAGTAACAGAGTCAGACGTTAAATAGGCGGAGGAGGGATGGATGGATGTCTCTCGCAAACCCACAGTCCTTAGATTTCCTTGTGCCGTCAGTCAACCACCATGATTGGGTATCCCAACTCCCAACAAAATACAATTCAATTTTGTTTCATTTGTTTTCCGCTTCAATTTTGCTACCAATTTCGGAGATGGTGACACACTTGTATTCCGCCGAATCACCTACATTCAGAGACAAGGACGACACATCTTCAAGTAAGCAAGGATGCCGTGATAATGACCCTATGTGGAGGACCTATTGTGTTTTGATCGCAAACGCAAGACAACACGAGCTCAGCATCATCTTTAATGTCAACTGCTCAATGATCCCAACAAAAGCACCAAACACAAGTGTCTCTCATAGTCAAAAGTTCCAAAACGATAGAGTCAAATAGACCTAGATAAGTATTCCCAATACAATGATGGACCTTGTTGTGAACATCTTGCAGAACTATGTATGTTGCACGTCCAAGGCGATGTGACTACACTATCAACATTGATCTTTAGTCGGGACAAGAAAGATAGAACCTAGACGGATAGAGGATGAGCCGTCATGGCAGGATCTAGGAGAGTGGGTAGGTAGGAGGCCAGAATCGATGTGGTGGGAGCATCAGGAGTTCTGACACAAAATGGAGAAACTAACAATGGAGGACATGGGAATTGTTGGCACTCAAAGACCACCAAATTCATGGACTTTCGGATCTACCACCATAGAAGCACCATCGGTGAGCCAGAGAAGTAGGAAACTGCCATATGTGGCGCCAAGAGAGAGCATATGAGAGACTGGGATCACAATAAATAATAGACTGCATACGACAACAAGGCCAAGGGCGACAGGCATACAAACTGAGGTCTTTCGGGGTCTCTACGAAGCAGAGGCAAACTACACAAGTAGCTAAAGTCACTACCTTCCTATAAAAAAGATTGAACATCGTAGGGAGTATTTGATGGAGGAGTCTTCAGAGAAAGAAGCGAACATCATAGGGAGTATTGTGTAGTCACCATCGATCGGAGGAAGTTGGAGGTGGATCGAACACCCTACTCGTCTGTCAAAGCAGTCGTGGGTAGAGACAGACGCTTTGTGACTTTGGCTCGAAACTTGAGAATTTTGGATCCAGGGTCGGTCACGTCAGAAAACCAAATTAATGCTATTGTTTCGTCCGGCGCAAGGCTGATGTCGCTAGGTACAACAAGTTCTCTTTCACACACTACAACAATCCGGGTCGGTTTTTGCAGTTTTGAGATGTCGGTTCTGGCGGTTATAACCGCGACGATGCCGGTTCTCGTGGTTACCAACAACCGTAGGGAAATCTACCCTGATAGCGGTACCGTTCTCGCGGTTACATAACCGCGAGAACGGACATTACCATTGTCGCGGTTACGGTTCTCGCGGTTACATAACCATGACAATCGTCCTAACTTCGTTTATAGGATTTGACGGTCCGTTAGCTCGGTTCTCGCATTTTCGTTTCTCGCGGTTACATAACCGCGAGAACCATGAATGGTCAGTTTTCCTGGTTGTTGGTTCTCGCGGTTATGTAACCGCGAGAACATGAATTGTCTATTTTCGCGATTGTTGGTTCTCGCGGTTCTGGGTTACATATAACCATCAATACAATGCTGCAATTTTTATGCTTTGATCACCTAATACCAAAAATGGCAAGGCAAATAATTTTGATTCATTGAATTAGAGAATTGAATTAAAAAAAGGAATCAGGAAAGGCAGTCTAATTCTAATTGCATTGAATCGAAACAAGTGATACAAGCTAATAAAAATAAATAAATAAAATCTTTATTCCTCACTAATGGTTGCGAAAAATGTCAAAAGAGGGTCACAAAATACACATCCACATCATGTAGCCCGTGTGATCGGAGAAATCACATCGAAGCGCTATTCGCCTAGGAGAAGAAGAACCAAAAAAGATCTTTGTGCTGATGTCATCCCCTATTGTTGGTCCCTCCTATTCTTCGATGACGACCCTTTCTCTCTCGAAATCTCTTAACATCATCAACATTAGAAAAAAGAAAACTATGATTTTGATTTGGGTTGTCACTCGATTTTCTCAGAATAATAACGAAGAAGAGGAAATTGTTTTTCTCCCTTCCAAGTGCAGCATTTGGCA
This sequence comes from Linum usitatissimum, assembly GCA_030674075.2. Lineage (NCBI taxonomy): Eukaryota > Viridiplantae > Streptophyta > Magnoliopsida > Malpighiales > Linaceae > Linum > Linum usitatissimum. The sequence goes on from JAUJYP020000657.1 coordinate 1,839,487, forward strand.
CCACTGCACCAACAGCTCGTTGGTACAATAATCATATTTATAATCATCTTTGACCTGCTATATAACCAACATTTACCCATCATGTACATAACCCAAATATACATAAAATCTATTGCGAAAACTATACTAATTTATTTAATCATCTGTTTCTCAAAAATATATCATATAATGCTCTTCAACTTCAACAATATCCCTTTAACCCTCATCTTTTACAAAGCAAATGAATAATAATTATTATACCATAACTATCTCGAAACTCCCCATTACCAAGATTATTTTAGAGCTAATTTACTTCCATTTGTTCAATTTGGTTACTGAAACTTATAGTTGGATTGTTTTTGCTTATTGGGCAAATGTCCTTCCAAAGGTGTGAGTTTTTCTCATTAGAATTTGTCCTTTCAGAAATTTATTCTACGTTACCCTACTTTGTTTGAATGATCTGTTTGGAATTTACTAATCCGGTTTAGTTAGGGCTTAATGTTGTTTTGTGGTGAAAAGGGAAATTTTGGGGAAAGGGAAAGATGAAAACTCTGTGACTGTCAGTAAAACATGGTAAAAGTGAAAGTGGATGGGGAATAATGAAACGTCAAAAAGGAGTTTGCTTTCTGGTGCACTGATCATAAATAACACTAGTGACCGTACGATAACAAGAGAATTTGTTTTGGGTGGACTCAAATCATTTCGAATTGTCTACGTACCTGGACCTCGTAATCAAAGTCTGTATAGTTTGAATTTGAAAACTTTATTTTGGTAAGTTAGATTTTATCCGAGTATTTAGTATTTATCAATGCGACTTGCAAGAAATTAACACTTACTAACTTTTGGCTTTTTGGAAGATGGACTAATTATCCATAATAGTAATTCTAAAGAATGAACTATTATAAGATAAAAAAATCATTCCAAAAAGCTAACTCTCGAGAATTGGCTATTTCGAGATGATCGTCAAAATGATATTTTGGGATTTTAACACTTATATTTTATGATGAATTGAATGAGTTAAAATAAAAATAAGTAAAAATGGGCGAAGTTTTAAAATTAGCAAAGGGTAGGAATCGATACTTAGACTTCTAGGTTAATAATCCGGAAGTCTAACTATCTGGGTCGAGTAGTATTTGTTGACTGATTTCAATGCGTCTTGGGTTTTTATGGGTATGCCTATCCACCAAGCCCATCAAATCGGCCCAGTTCTCCCTATTCGTCGGACTCAACTCCTCGAACCCAAATCCTCAATGGGATCCAGATCTGACCCGATCCAACTAACTCTGATTCACTTAATTTTAAGAGAGGTAAGATTTCTTTCCTACTTCCTCATTTGCGACCGTCACTCCTCCATCTCGAATGTTCTCTTCCTTTCCCGACTCTAGCCCTATCCGCGAGGAACCTCTTCTCCTCTTACTATAAGAAAAGAGGTATTTCGTGTCGATTTCTGCGAAGGTATTTCACGTCAGTCGATAAACAGCCACCTGGAAGTTAACACTACAAGAATAAGGGTCGATTTTCGTGGTTATAAGAGTGCGGTTCTCGCGGTTCTAACCGCCACAATGTACGTTCTTGCGGTTATGGATAACCGCGGGGAAACATCCTTTGATAACGGGTTCGTTGCCGCGATTCCACAACAGCAAGAACTGGAATTACAGTTGTGCCAGCATTTGTTTTAGTGGTTAGACAACTGTGAGAACCGACATAACTCTGTTGTCGTTACAAGATGACGCGTCAGGTTGGTATCAATGTCGTTTCCAGGCTGCTTTTCCCCAGGGATAATGCTTAACAAGACAAGACATGTTTGTTTCATACAAAACCATGGAGGAGTGTTGTATGAAATGAGAACAATAGGCCAGGTGTTGTGACTAGAGCTTTGAACACTAAATTGATTAAAATCATCACTTGCAAGTCCAAGCCGTATGTTTCTTGGCTCGTTTGTAAAATTTGGATACAAAGAGTCAAACTTTCTCCAAGCTTCAGAATCTCTTGGATGGCTTACCAAATTGTCTAGACTTGATCCTATAGCATGCCAGGCCATACAATTCACAAACTTTTCAAAAAAAGGCGTTTAGTTGTGGTATTAAAGGGAAGTACCGGAACACCTTTTTGGCCTATGGTTTCTTCTTCCTCTTCTCAACACCGCATGTAGTTTTTGTAGCCTGATTACACTACATTTTCACATTGTACACTTTGTCTTGTCTTCATTAGAACTGGTGTTTAGCATAAAGGCGTTAGGACAAGCATCAATCTTTATATAATCCAAACCAAGCGCTTGTATAGATTTCTTCGCCTCATAGCTTGATTTTGGAAATTTAGAAAATTCAAAAACCTCTCTCAACAAGTCTAAGATCTTTGACATTTCTACACCACTGATTTTGTGTAGGTACTTGATATAGTACAACTGCAAGATAAATTTCAATCCTGTGAACTTCGAACCGTCATACAATGGTTCTTTTCCCCTCTTCCACAAGGTTGAAGTTGTCAATATCCTATCATGGAAGATTTGGTACTTCTTCATTTCCATAAGCATTTCCAAATCTTCTTCATGAACTGGTGTTCTTCCATCCTCATGATGATCTTCTTCAACCCCTAATGTTGCTTCTTCTTTAAACCTTCCAAATGCACCATTCAAAAGCTGATCTATTAGGTTCTCCTTACAAGGTATCTCATCTTCCAAATTGACTGAAGTAGAGCCTACATTATGAGGAATTTTTCTATGTATGTAACATCATGTGTACCTAATTGGAAATGGTTGTAATACCTTGATCCTAGTACGAAAATATTAATGTAAAAGTTTCTAAGAATTGTAACATTCTGGTCCGATCGTACCAAAAATACCAACTAAATTAATTTGGTACGCGGTAGTGTATAGGTACGTGAACAATTTCTATACATATATGGATATATACAAGAGTAGTTAGATATGTTATTTTATCAAAGCCTACACACTACCATACAAAATAAAGAGTGTACGTGGCAAGTGTTTGGAGATTACACCCATTGAGACATCTCTTTGGATGTATGGAATGTCATGGTACCTAGGATACAAATAAATGAGTGATGGATAAGTTAAGGTAATTGGTTCCATTGATTTTAGGAGTTGTAGCGATAGTGCATCACCAACTTCCATTATAAATAGTACATTAGCCATTAAGTGGTAAGGCAGCAATAGTCGGAGGTAGAATACTTCAACAGAGGCAATACAGAAGAACTAGTGCATCGTGCTTGGTTCATAATTCAATTCATGTGGCATTACGATCGCAACTCAAAATTTATAATTGGTTTCTCAAGGGTTATTTCTGGTGAGGGTCTCCGGCGTATCCTACCGGGTTAGATGTTCCATTATGAGTTTATTATTATTAAAGGCCATATGCATGATAGAGTAATGGCCGTTTGATCCTAAAATTATATATGCTTCTTTACCATAATTATGACTTAATATGATACATGTTCTGTTACTTTGCTTATATGTCTGATTTAATATATGTGTTAATATGAGCAGTAGCTATTATTGATTAGTGAATAAGTCCGGTAATTGATTGATCACCTAGTTAGGGTCAGTATGCTGGCGATTATGTTTATTGCACTTCTGTTACGCGGTGGGCCTTGGTAAGCACCAAAACTAACTATTGTCGTGGGCATTGGTAAGTGCCACACTAACTCTATGTGAGCTATTTTAGTGCCACTAACTCTATGTGGGTCGTCAGCATATGTGAGCCGGGATCCCAAATAAAACATGGATATGAATTAGATTATAGAATTAGCCTTATGTGTTATATGCTATATACTTTCTATCTGATTATGTTTGCCTTAGAGTGACCAGGACAAAGATCCTCACTCAGTAATTAGCACTGACCCTTACTTTCCATTTCAGAGCGATAGTAGGCGAGACTGGTTCACCCACTATGAATTTACAAAATGGTATCATCGAGTTCCGGGGTCGGCTATCATGGTGAAGACGCCAGGTAGATATCGAAGATTGTGTCTTGATCCTCGTTTTGTGTTTAAAACTCGTTTGAGACTCTTACTCTCATCATGTGCATATGTTATAAGTGGTTGCATACTAGTATAATGTGAGATATGGTTTTGTAAAATATAGTGGCCTTGAGGGCAAGTATATGGTTACTCTGGTTCGAGCCTGTAAAGCTCCAGACTCATGTCATATATGTATATGTGTCCTTCTGGACTCTGGTATAGTGTACTTATTGTACTGTGTAAAATAAATAAGTCATATATGACATTGTGAGCAGTTTCTCTGTTGACTGATTAATTATATGGGTACGTATAAGCACAATCCTAGACTATGAGGAAGGAATTAATTAGATGAGTTCACAACATTAAATGTATATATACAGTATAAGAACTGTAGCACCCTATTATTGCTCCGCTATTTTATTTTTAAAACGAACCTGTTAGTAGTATGGGTGTTACAATGGACTAGAAATAGGTGATTGAACGCTTCGGGTCAATTCTGCCACTTCTTATTGTTACATTTAGGGCATGGGCATAGAATATTCTTCTTATTAGTGGAATTGGCAATAGAAAAGTCTAGGAATTGCTCAACTCCAGCAATATATTGTGGAGTATGACGAGCAAAGTCTAGAAATTGCTCTCTCGAACGTGGCCTTTGTCAATCAACTCATCCACTTGCCGTTACAACTCCTTAGTTTCTTCTAGATTCATTCGGTAGGCAGCCTTGTTAGGGATTGATGCACCAGGCACAAATCTATTTCGTGTTTGATGCCACTGATTGGTGGCAGCCCGAAGGTGTTTCGTCGGGAAACACATCTTGAAAATCCTACAAAATTGAAACAACACCATGTGGAAGAGATACAGTTACATTAGAAAGGTTTAAACACTCCTTGTAGTATACTACTATAAGGGCTTTTCTTCCGAAAACTATTTCTTTGATCTCGCATGGCCTCACTATTAGGTTTTCTCTCCTCTCTTTGAGCTATTTAAGTTTGATTTCTATTTTTACACGTGGTGGAGTTTCTCTCATTTCTTCTCTTGTTCTGCTCGAGCTCTTTGTTGCTTCAATATGTGTAATGACATATTGATTCGTCCTTCCATAGTACATTGTGCGTCGGTTGAATTGCCAAGGTCTTTGATCGCCAAAATAACTTCGCAGTTATCTCGACAACACAAGTGTCGTATGTGTCCAAGGATTCCTCTCGTTATACTTCTACTGAAACTTAACAGCACGATCTAGACTTAACAGTTACATAAAGGTTTGTTATTGTATTAATTCAACTAAAACTAACAATTAAGGTTTGAATAGGAGGAGAAGACAAGTTCTTGGAACGGATGAGTCATCAAGCTCAAATTTCTAATAGTAGTCGGATCGAGTAGACGTTGGACTTTGATTGATTAAAATGATTCCTCTTGTCACTCGTATAAATATGCGGCACAATCATGCATGCGGATCACCACTGCTAGTTTCCCAATCAAAGTTGGAATAACCTCAACTAGGCTAACCAATAATGAACACCGAGAAGTTCTAGAAATTGGTAAGGTGCTCTTTATGAGTTAAAGGAAATCACAATTAATTGGAATTAGTGTTAACTTGATCCATCAACACCTAAGCTATTGATAACTACACCCAACTTGGTCCATTAGGTGCAAATCGGAGCGCCACCACCAATTAATTGATGAGCAACCTTTAAAACCAAACGAAGCACGAAAGGTAGAATCTAGTTGTTGGCTTACTCCACCCATAACTTCCTTCTATCTTAGATTGTTTATCATATGAATTCCAGAATTGATCAAATAAAAGATTTCATAGATTTGACCTAATTCAAGTCATAACGAAAACAAGGTTGAAAAACCAACAATCAAAGCAATCTTTCATTCAGTTCCAAATATCCAACAATCATCGACCCTATACTTTTAAGGGGAGTATCATGGCTCAAATCATATATCCCAAACTCTAGGGATTTAGCTACTTATAACTCTAGAAGAAGAGAAAATAGAAAAAGACCTAACCCCCATCTTGATGAAGAGACAATAAATCAGGTTTGAATCAATCTTCACTTTTGATCTTCTAGCTTCAATCCTAGTTTCAATCTTCAATGGGGACTCCTTCGGATCTTCAATTGAACTTCTAGGGATGAAAATATGGTGTTTTCCCAGAGGAAAGTCGGGGGAAAATTGAAGGAATTTTGTTGGAGAAGATGATTTTCTCTTTCCTCAAAATTAGCCTTTTGTAGGAAAACAGTTGAATCTAGGAGGTGCACGTCATGCAAGGGTGCATGCTCGTGCACCCCCTTTGTGAAAAAAGTTTGTTGCAAAAATGGTTGCACGCCATGCATCCCCTTTTTCTACGAGACTATTTAGCATTTTAGGGCCTGCACGGGGTATAGTGATGCACGACGTGCAGTCCTTTTTCTTCATCATTCCTTATTTTGTTCTTCCGTTCGAGCTCCAAACATGCTCTATTCCGCGTCCATGGTTGAATCTAGGAGGTGCACGTCATGCAAGGGTGCATGCTCGTGCACCCCCTTTGTGAAAAAAGTTTGTTGCAAAAATGGTTGCACGCCATGCATCCCCTTTTTCTACGAGACTATTTAGCATTTTAGGGCGTGCACGGGGTATAGTGATGCACGACGTGCAGTCCTTTTTCTTCATCATTCCTTGTTTTGTTCTTCCGTTCGAGCTCCAAACATGCTCTATTCTGCGTCCATGGCCCCATAGATAGAGAACCTATCTCTAGAGTACCCGTGGATAATAAATACTACAAAGAAACACATAAAATAGACCGAACCAATCCAAGTCCACGGGGCTAGGCATACAATGCCAAAACACAAAACCACATAGAAATGAAACATGAACAAGCTAATATTCACTAAAAATCATGCAGATAGGGATAGATAATCACTACAAATCCTAGCATTATCAAATACCCCCACATTTGAACTTGTTTGTCCTTAAGGAACTTTATTATATGCACTCTACCCAAACTCTAAACATGGGCAAAAGGAACAACATGCTAGTCATTCAAGCCTACTTCATGATGCCAAGAACACACTTTAGATCACCAAACCACATAGTTACATTTATCGAGTCTTCTAGTCCAAATAAAGAACAAACCTATGCATATAGTTAGTACCACTCAACATCGACCGACAAAAACATTTCCCCTATCACTTATGCTCAAAACAGATGGTCTTGGCTTGGTATTTTTCCCATCCTAAGGGAAGGAGTGCTTACATTAATGATTTATTCAAATCACAACACTCCCATCTTCTTTTAAAAATTTTCTACACATGATATGGTAAACACTTGGGTCGATTGAATTACTCAATTAATTGCAAATCCATCTTTCAAATTTTAGTTTTTTGTCGGTTTTGGGGGGTATCTTTCCAAGTAGGGGTAGTTGCGACCCTGATCGGGCTAAGGCTCTCATCCACAATGACCAAGTTTACCCAAAAAACCCTGACCCACAACTAGGAAGAGGTGAGAAGAGAAGCCAGAAGAGACTAGCTTGCGGGTGGCAGACTCAAAGTCGCTAGCATGTTGAATCGCAATGGAACCCCGACGAGAATTTGGGCACATTGGCCTCTTTTGTACCTTATTCAGATCACCTAGTCACATATGACTTTAAACAACTAGAGCGACTCGATAGGGGAATTAATTGGTTATAAAGAAGGTAGATATTAAGACCGAGTAACCAAGTGCATAAATATATTCTAAACTCGTTTCGAGAAAAATGGGAGGCGGTCCCAAAATGACCTATCATGCATCCTATTCACCCTCAGGTAGAAATACTACGCTAAGAATGCATCCATGTCATCCAAAGTTTCAAGTTTAAGTGGGAATTTCAAATGTTGAGCGACAAGGGTTCAATTAAAGCAATCAAGTGAAATAACTAGCACCCTAATTCATCCAAGAAAACCACATCATTACCCCCCCCCCCCCCCCAAGAGGTCACATAGGAGAGCAGAAAAGTTGATATCAAAGTGAGTTGATGAAATGGAGTTTGATGGTGGGATGTGATAGAAGAACCATTATTAAGACCGTCAACCATAACAAAAACAACGTACTAGTGATAGATGTAACAAGTGTTATCATCTGTGAACAAGGGTCCACTTGAAGCACATATGTTCACCAATCAATCAAAACCATTTCCCACACTTAGAATTTTTGCGTCCTCGCGAAATATCTAATGTGTAAGGCAAGGAAACAAACTTAGGGAAGTTGGTTTTTATTTTTTTATTTTTGAGTTGGGGTGCACGTCGTGCATGAGTACACGGTGTGCATGCCAATTTTTGCCGAGGCTAATTAGACCATCTAGGTACGTATAACGTGCAAGGGTGGACGACGTTGAGGCTAGAGTCACAGTAACATTTTAATTCAACCTTCGACAATACTCATCGAATACAAACACTCAACAAGCACAACTCCCTATCATTCATTTGGCAACATCGATTATATTAGACATTATCAACGAACTCTGAACACGACTTGATCAAAAGACTCACACTAAATACAAGACACACAAACCAACAATCCTTGGTCTTTTATTGACTATTCTAACCATGGATATGTAAGGGGTGCCTCCCAAGAGTGCTCTTTCTTTTTCGTCTTTGAGCTAGACGATACCTGGATTACGCTCCCCAACTTAGAACCTCCTTGAATTCCATTAGCTTCTTCAAGGATTAGAGTTGAATGCCAAGTAGCACCCTTAGAGAGAGATGGAGGAGCCGAAGCGGTTGTGAGCGCCAACTCTTTCCTTGTTGTGGCTTCCTTTTTGTGAATGTGTATGCTTGAGGAGGGTAGATGTAGGTTGGTGAGTGAACATCGAGCTCTATAATGCTCCCCAATCTAATGGTGGTACTGGGGTGGTCGGTGACGTCGTCCAGGGTGGTCCCGAGATTGAGGAGTTCATTCTAGACCGGTGTGGGAAGTACTCCTTATGAGTTTCCTCACATAGGTACTTCAAAACCAAACATGAGTCTTGAAGGGTCTCATTTCATCTTATTGGAACCACGACGCGTGGAAAACGCCAAATGATGGGTTGCTCATTGGGAGGTGCAATGTTGAATTTGGGAGGGGCTATATCTTCATGTACTTTTTCCTTCCACTCTCCATCATCCTCCCTTTCGGATTCTTCTACCCCAACATCAGAGAGAGGTAGCTTACCGTCAAGGAAGGTTGATGCCTTCAATTCTTCTTCATCCATTTCCTTGGAAGTCACCCCCAAATCATGATCATTCATCTCAACCTCCTCCAATTGTGGTAGGAAAGGAAGTTCATCCACAAGTCGTGTCAAAAGGAGAGTTTGTTCGTTTAATATCTCTAGTCTACGGTGACCCTCCTCAAGTTGCATAAGGACTTGCTCATGCATAAAAGGAGGGGATTGATATGAATAATCAAGTATAGAGCATTGATCTTCAAAAGGTGTATGATTTTGATTGTGGCCTTGGTGGGAGTAGATTAAAGGTGATTCTTGGTGATAGTAAGTTGAAGGTCAGTCTGGGTAGAAAGGTGTTGGAGATTGGTGTGCACCCCAACTTGGCATTTCCCCTTGCCCAAAGTTACTCTAGTGTTGTTGCTCTCCTTCTTAGCTAGGTTGGTAGTAATTTGGTGGGCCTTCATACTCATAATTTTTGTGTTGGTTAGGATATGAAATCCAATCTTCATCTCCATTACTTGCACCATAGGGACCTTGCCACTCTCCATTCCAACTATAACCTTGCATATGAACTCAAACACTAACAACCCAAGTAAATTAAGTGAGACAAAAGGAAAAATGAAGTAACACTATACATGGGGAGAATGTCTAAAGCGGTGCTGACTATGTTCTTTCAAAGGAACGAGAGAGAGCCCCTTGAAAAGACACCAAAAACTTGATCGCCAAAATAACTTCACAGTTATCTTGACAACACAAGTGTCGTATGAGTCCAAGGATTCCTCTCGTTATCCTTTTATTCAAACATATCAACACGGTCTAGACTGAACAAATTGAGAAGGGTTTCTAATGATTCTATTGATTTAATTAAAACTAAAAATTATGATTTGATCAAAAGGAGAGCGCCCACCAATTATTTGATGAACAACCGTTAAAACCAAAAGAAGCACGAAAGGTAGAATCGAGCTATTGGCTTACTCCACCAATAACTTTCTTCTGCCTTAGATTGTTAATCATATGAATTCCATAATTGATCAAATTATGGATTTCATAGATTTGACCTAATTCAAGTCGTAACAAGAACATGTTTGAAAAACCAACAATCAAAGCAATCTTTTGTTCAATTCCAAATATCCTACAATCATCGACCCTATACTTTTAGGGAGAGTATCATGGCTCAATTCTTACATCCCAATCAAGAAACTCTATAGATTTAGCTACTCATAACTCTAGACGAAAGACCTAACCACGATCTTGATACAGAGACAATGAATCAGACTTGCTCTAATATTTGCTTTTGATCTTCTAGATTCAATCTTAGCTTCAATATTTAATGGGAACTCCTGTGGATCTTCAATCGAACTTCTAGGGATGGAAATATGGTGCTTTTCCATAGGAGAGTCGGGAAAAATCGAAGGAATTTTTCTAGAGAAGATCTCCTTTCTCTTTCCTTTAAATCAACCTATAATAGGAAAACTGCAGCTTTTGGGACGTGTAGGCCGTGTAGGGGTCCATGCCGGGCACCCCATTTGTCTTAAAAACTCACGTTTGAAAAATGAAGGATTGGCGTGTACCCATGCATATCGTTCCCCTCTTTTGGTAATGAGCCCTTTTTGAATTTCTTATTCAGTTTAGCCCTTTTGCTTCACCATTTCTGATTTCGTTCTTCCGTTCAAGCTCCAATCGTACACTATTTCACGTCCATCGACCCATAGCTAGACCACCTATCTCTTAAGTACCCGTGGATAACAAATACTACAAAGAAACACTTCAAATGGACCGAAACAATACAAATGAACTGGTCTAGGCACATAATGCCAAAACACTAAGCCATGCGGGAATAAAGCACGAACAAGCTAATATTCACTCAAATCCTAGCACTATCAAAACCCCCCACACTTGAACTTTGCTTATCCTCCAGCAACTTTACTATTCGCACTCTAAACAAATTCTAAACATGGTGAGAAGGAAACAACATGCTAGTAGTTCAAGCCTACTTCAAGATGCCAAGAACACACTTTAAATCATCAAGCCACACAGTTACATTTACCAAGTCATCTAATCCAAATAAAGAACAAACATATGCATATTTTTAGTACCGCTCAACACCCACCGACAAAAACACTTCCCCTATCACTTATGCTCAAAACAGATGGTCCTGACCGGGTATTTTTCCCGTCCTAAGGGAGGGAGTGCTTACTTTAATAATTTACTGAAATCAGAGCACTTCTCTCTTCTTTTACAATTTTACTATACATGGGCAACTAATTCCATTGGCACTACATCACAAAGTATTTCATCAGAATATTTCCCAATAATTAAAGGAATTCAGACCTGTTTGAACACTTTGATCTCTCCTCCGTTATTAATCCATTGGAGCTTGTATGCCTTTGGATGTTCGATCTTCGAAAACCCCATCTTTTCTACAAGTATTATGCTTGCACCGTTGGTGCAACTCCTCCGTCGATGACTAGAGTGCACTCAAAGTTGTTGACAATGCAATGTGTGTGAAAAAGGTTCTTGAATTATTGACGCTCGTCGTTAGGTATGATTCCTTTTGAGCTTAGCCCCAACAATGAGTGTGCTACTCCTTTGATTTGAGTGGACTCGGTGCGTGGCCTCCGTCTCATTGTCTCTTGTTTCAATCGAATCACCACCAAGTCTTGTAGTATCTCGCAAAACATGGTTAGTGCACAAAGAATGGACGTCTCAAAATCTCTCAACCTATGAACGTTCTAATCTCACCACTGGTTGTTTTACCACTTGTGCTTCACACAATTTAAATGGAGAAACCTATATGGTGAAGCAATTGGACGAGCTAAGGTCTTAGTTCTAGCAACATGTGAAACCCCACCCTAGGAGTCCGGGTCGAACCCCTGGTTCAACCAAGGAATCCTACCCGGGTTCGAAACTGAACCAAACTCAACCCACAATTAACAAAAAACAGCATAAAGCAAGCATTAACACTAAACTGAAATACTTAAATAAACTAACTAACTAGGATCCCGAGTCCAAAACATAATAAGTCAAAAGGAGATACAACTCCAATACTGAAAATACATCGAGAATGATGTCATCTAATAACAAAACCTCGACCTATTCTCTTCCCACCACCAGCTCCAGAACCTGTGACTGAACACACAGATACACCAAGGAAACAATATCTAACAGGGTTAGTGATAAGCACTGAGTGGCTAAACTAGTCTTGCATAGAACTGAAACTGAACTTAGATTTTACTAAGCTTGTGGCTTCACTATGCTTGTACCGAGGATAGTCCAGAAGTCTATCTAAACACTACATCTAGTAAAGTGACCTTGTGGTCCTGTAGGTATCATCCTAACGTCAGCCACCCCTGGCTATGAGCGGACAGTCTCATGGTGGATCAGACTATGAAACCACCTTCAAATGCTACGATAGCAACTCTGAAAGTTAACTCATCACGTCCTGTCTTAACTTGAAAGTATCCTGAGGGATTGTGCAATGCATGGGTTTGTGACCAACGTCGAAACAGGAGCTAATCTAGATAATCCTGATCTTGTCTAAATCTGAACTGTGAATCACACGTCATAGTTCAATCGCCACGAGCTTATGCTCGAAGTAATATAACTATCTATGCAGTCGATCACACGCTACTTTATAGCCTGAGAGCCCTGCTCCAACATATAATACTTGTACGGTAGATCACTGGATTCTTGACCACCTAATTACAGTTGTGAGAATCCAATCATTAGATTCCTAACTACCTAATTACTGTTCTACGCTTAAAGCAGAAATGTAATCCTAAACCCCACCTGCTATGAAGAGCTGACACCTCTAGTTCTGACTTGACATGATTCTGCTTTGCAACAATTCTGAAACTTGCTAGTCCTCTAATTGTCTCCGTTACTCTAACTGATCTGGAACTTCTATACATCGACAAATCTGACCCAAGTCCTTAACTGTAAACCATCCTCAAGTTCAGAATTACGGAAGCAAAACTCACAACAAACTGGGAAAAATTACCAACTGGTCACTTAACTCTCCGTCACTTCACCTCTAGTCTTCCTCCGTCATATACAGACGCCATCATTGATCATCTCATCATCGATTGCTCGATATCCACTTGATCTCGACATCCCATGGTGTCTGGCTTCCAATTGATTTGATTTGATGACGCCGTCGCCAACATTGTCGTAATTGGTTGGGAGGCTATCTCTCCTGTTGTTCTCGATTTTAGGTTTAGGACTAAGGGACCAACATTGCACCACCAACTACTTGGATGGTTACGGGCCCAATCCGTCCACCTGATCAATCTAACGGTCGGGCTCAACAACGTTCTCATCACTACAATTGGGCCCCATGACCACATATGCATTTCTATCTCTACTCAAAAGGCAGCCCACCTTTTTCTCTTGAACAAATCAAGCTCCTTTCTTCATCGTTAGATCCATCTAACAACTCAGACTCTTCCAAGCTCATAACTTACAATTCAAAGACTTAACGTCTCTTCTGATTGACTTAGTCAACTGAATAACTATCTCGGGCCTTGCTATCCTTTATTACTTGGACAACTGCTTATTCAACTCCTCGAATTATTTAAATTATTGGTTTTCAACTTCCGAATTCTACTCAACGAGTAAGATTTTAATCAAATAAAAATTTAAATCGAACCGGAAATCAGGGTGTCACAACTCTCCGCCTGTAAAAGGTTTCGTCCCGGAACCTGAACGTCGCCCCACTGAGCGGGAAAGATTCGTTGCAACAGTGCTTGAACCCCTACTTGGTAGCAAACGGTCCTGACGTGTCGTCCTTCTCAAGGACCCAACCGGTCCACTCCTCGGAAATGACTTAAGGTCAAATCAAAACCTTATCCAAATAGATCTATAGTGGTCCACACTTTAGCTTCCCTATCCATAGCACATCCCTGCTTGAGCAGAACTCAGAGATAATTCCTTGCTCCTACAGAACTCCTTCGCTAAGCTAAGTTGAGCACGCTGGCGGGTAGTGGTGCTTGATGGGTAGTTAGCTCGAGGGGTGTTAAGCATGGCCCACCCTGTTATAAGGCAAGAAGGGTAAGTTTAAGTTGGAAAAGCATACTGCTTGTCCTTAGAAGCTACTAAATGACCCAAGGTCAAAGCCTCATTTTTAATGTTCCAGGTCCATCTCAAATCCCGTCTCATGATTCACAGTGTACATCCTCCAGCAGTCTGCACGATACCAAGTCTCAATAAGGATAACACTTAATCTACATGTCAAATCGTGTGCTCTACCTAGCTCACTGTATAACTGTCCACGTGTGTACCCCTCAGCTCAACACACCCATGACCAATAGGTCTGTCACGCCTGTCGCTAGCACTCTCAATGCTCGTGGCCGACATAGCACCACACCCATTATCTTGCTATCCGACCACGATCTGCTTATCACACATCTCATGTTGTCTCCATCCTCCATCAACAACATAGTCTCATGCTCCCCACGGTCTGTAATGTCACCGACTACCATGCTCGTGGATTTTCTCACGCGTCGCGCGCGTGATCTGCTAGACCATGCCCTTTCTAGTTCTCTGGTCATGCCCGTGGCTTACACTGTCACATACGGCAGTGCCCCTCGGCACCACGCCCGTGATCCACTAATTACCTCTCCCATGACCAACAGAGCACCACGCTCATGTTTTACGAACTAACCCCGGCCATTGCCCATCACGCAATGCTTGTTGCCTTCAATATCCTTCATCTCCATTATCAGTACCCCTTCTTTCATCCAACTTATTACGAACACTAGATTCTTGAACCCAGATACTACTGTCACTTCATTCACTTCAAGCTATCTGCCATTCCTTAGATGAGATTCCACTAGTCCATGGACATTTTTTTCTACATTAGAATACCTCAAGATGCTTTAGAATCCAAACTTATGTTGAATCTCGCTTAAATCACCAGAAGTCAACACCCATAAAGAGTGCATGGATCTGCCTTCTAAAGGCAACACCTTGAAAGCTACTATTCAACTTGTGGACTATGCTCAAAGTCCTTTAGACCTTCCTTTCCATTCCACTTCTTGTTTCCTTAACTCTCCTTCTTTCTATTATCATCCCAGGCTTGCACCTTGCTCATGACCTCTCAGCCCTATGCTGCTCCATCCTTATTTGATTTCCTTCAAATTCTAAACACGTCCTGTGCTTCCCATATGATACCAGCCCCTTGGTAGTCACCATCTAGCAGAGGGACTTTCGTTGACCTGCCGAGCATCAGCTCCGCACTTTCAGTATCGTTACAGAATCTTGTCCCCTAAGCATTGTTTATGTCTTGCCAACTCACACTATTATGTCCCAGGCATTAAAGTACAGAGACCATTCCTTGCAACACTACTTAGAAGATGCAGCTAGTTTAGCAGCTAGCTCAACCTTGCACTTCATCTTGCTGCATACACTACTGTTCCCTGTTTGCTGTCTACTCTTGACACATGTTCCTACGACAGGAAATACTAATCAAATATTACTACATAGATCTTAGTCAACTCTCTGCATCATGTTATCCCTACTCATGATGATAGTTCCGAGAAGCATAATTACTTTGCTCTACTAAGCCTATGCCCTTCAACACTCCTTTTTTTAACCTCCTTCTGATAAGGAGCTCTTTCCTAACACTTTTCCAAAGAGATGATATGCCCATCAAAGACCCTGAATATGCCTGTGTCTGTTTTGCCACCACGCCCGTGGTATTCTGCTCACCACTCATGTGGTCCTCTCATCATCACGCCTGTGGTCAACCGTCAACCACCACCATTGCCTCTTGTCTTTCACGGTTTTTGCCTCTTGTCTTTCACGGTTTTTGCCTCTTGTCTTTCACGGTTTTTGCCTCTTGTCTTTCACGATTTTTGCCTCTTGTCTTTCACGGTCGTTGCCTCCTCTCAATCACGGTCTTGGTTTGCAAACCACCGCGCCTGTGACTAGCACTCAAACACGCCCATGGTTGTTGATGAACGTTGTTGTGTATTATCAAAATAAACCGGTTAATGAATTAACCGAGTCAAATCTTCTAGGGTCTCTTTTAGTATCTTACTCAAAGTTATAATTAATATCAATAGAAGTAATAAGTAGTGTGGCTTCGGTTCCATGAGGATAAATCAAATAGCAAAAAAAATGAAAATTGCTTAAAAGAAATCCAAGCTCCTTGAAGATTCAAAATGCTCCTCATTGCTTGTCCTGGACCATCCACACACACCATATCGCTCCTACTAATGCCTCGATGTCGTTATGTACCTGAAATCTATCAAAAACTATCTGAGGCAACATCAAATGAACCCTAAACGGGCCCGGGACACTAAATTGAGATAGATGTTAGAAATGTACGAAACATCCTATACTTCCACCCAAAACTCTACGAATATGCATAAAATGTCGCTTAAACGAGGGCGATGAACACGACAAATCGAGTGTCATCAAATACCCCCACACTTAAGCTTTTCTTTTCCTTAAGGAAAAAGATGATAAAAGCCATGAAACACACCTACAATAAAATCAACTACCGATAGAGCAAAGAAAATCCAGAATCCTTAATGCTTCCCTAAATTGCTTAACAAACAACTGAACTTTAAAATGAAACCGAAATAGGATGTAAAGGCCGCACAAGAAGTTCCCAAACTTGCCACTCATCATCACACATGTTACACCAACCGATCTACACTTACTCTCACAGAGAAGATCGGCTTAAAACGAAGACAATAACGAACTCATGCACACTATATAGGGACAATGTTTATGCGCTCATCGTCAACTCCGAGGTGCACTTCCAACACTTGAATTTCATCCTACTTTGACTCATTACTTTAAGGCACATCAAGTAATATTCAAGAGGTCTTTTATTCAGAGTTGTAATGTGGATAGAAAAGAGAAAAGAAGGTGAAATGACTTTGGTAGCGGTTGTACACAATGGCGGACGACTCGGTCTACTCTAATATGGAGCTTATGTCAATAATCAGAAATAACACTATGTAAGGATCTACCACCACCAAGAGCTTCAAGTAGCTCGTTTATCCCTTATTCAAAAACCACTTCTTCGAGCTTTTTTTGTTCATTTGTTCCACTAACTCGAGACATTTTGGTCTTCGTTTTTATCTTTTCAATTTTTCTTATCTCGAGACTGGTTTTTTCACTTCTCTAGTTCCTTTTTTTAGATTTTCAAAATTTTCTTTTTCTCATCTCTTTCAAAATTGCAACAATATATCAAGAAATTCAAGGGAAACTACATAATCTTACATTAGATTTAATTTAGCAACCTTATTGACTCCTAGACTCGACCGAGTTACATGCCACTAATGTACACATGATCAAACGAAGGCTTGAAAGAAACGAGATACGGTTTTATGGGGGTACAAAAAGGCTATTTGGCTATGATTGGGTTGCCTAGGGAAAAATATAAAGATAGGATGGATATTTTGTGGTGGAGCTTTTCTAATTGTCTCTATCATTCTATTGAATCAGTGCCGAGCAAATTCATTTCACAATTATGCAAGTGTCGGATTAACAATAAACATAGAAGACCACTCAATTTAATTTTTAAGAACAAATCTACTGATGAAGCATATTGCCTATACTACAAAATGGTCTTTTTTAAGGCCTCACATTATTTTGGTAGATGGTAATTCACTAACATGCATGCCTGGTCACATCATGTTGGAGAGTCTATGCTACTTTAAACACATCAAAGTAACTCTAAAGAACGAATCGATAGACTTTGATAATTGGCAAATACTCCTATCAAATCTAGGTTCATAACTAAATCAACAATTCAAGTGCGCAAATCATAGGGAAGTATTCTAAGCATGCTAAGTAATTGATTCAAAGATGGTCCTAACAAGCTTGAGAATTGGACTAATATGCAAGGCGACTACCCAACAAGACTAGCTAACAAGAATCCTATGCAAACCCATCCCCATACTTGGTTTGGATAGTGTCCTCACTGAACGAAATGGAAAAGTTGTAGAGGAATAGCTGGAAGCCGTGAAACAAACTCAAACACACAACCAAAACCGAAAACAAAAAAGGAACTAGGACAAGTATCCAAGTCCCACACAAAATAAAAGTGGATACACTATATGAAAATAATGAAAGAAAAATTAAGAGATAAAACGATGTTACTCAATCACTAGTCCTCTGAAATTGTTTTGAAAGAACGTTCAATTACTACTTAAGGACCGTGAAATATAGACCAAAAGTGCTCCATCACGCTTGTTGCTGGGTGATCACCACGGCCGTTGTTAACCTCTCGTCATGCCCGTGACCAGTTCACGTCACGACCATGACTGACTTCTTTTCCAAAACTCCCAGAGTTGTTGCTACCTTAACAGTATCACCCGTTATTATCTATTGAAACCAAAAATGGTATACTCCTTACATTCTATCTTGATCCTCTATTGAACATCAGAGGATCCTTGCCTCATTGCTGAAATCACTCCTAAGGAGCAAAAAAACCCTCCAGACTCTAAATTCTTTCCCGCTATGAGTCCAGAACATTGCCCTACTACTAGCTTTATTGAAAAGTTCTACCTGATCGGACTCCCAGAGTGTCATCCTTGTTTTACTTATCACTACCCCTCATCTTGTTGGAACTCTTAGAGTTCAACAGCAAAACTCTGAATCAAGGAAGAAAGGTACTCCGCCCTTGGTTCCCCTACCTCTTTCTTTTGTCTTCCTAGAGCTGGTGGGAGAGCGGTCGTTCAAATCTGACTGCAGGAATGTTCCCTTTAAAAAAAATGAGTCTGAAAGCTCTTTTTTAAAACTCTTTTGCAAAGACTGACTTACCACATCATGACATTCCTAGATACTCATCTACTGCCCCATGGAAGTTTAGTACCGTTACAGGTGTGAACTCACCTTCTCCCTTGTCAGGTCTGCGATGCCTCTAAGAAACAGGTAGCACACCAGTATTGGTAGAAGACAACATAGCTCTGATACCAGTTGTGAAACCCACCCTAGGAGTCCCGGTCGAACCTCTGGTTCAACCAAGAAATCCTACCTGAGTTCGAAACTGAACCAAACTCAACCCACAATTAACAAAAAAAGCATAAAGTAAACATTAAAACTAAACTGAAATACTTAAATAAACTGACCAACTAGGATCCCGCGTCCAAAACGTAATATGTCAAAAGGAGATACAACTCCAGTTTTGAAAATACATCGAGAACGATGTCATCAGATATCAAAATCCCGACTAGCTCTCTCCCCACCATTAGCTCCAGCACCTATGACTGAACACACAGATACACTAAGGAAAACAATATCTCACGGGGTTAGTGATAAGAATTGAGTGGCTAAACTAGTCTTGCGTAGAACTGAAACTAAACTGTGATTTTACTAAGCTTTTACTAAGACTTTACTGTGCATGTACTGAGGATAGAACAAGAAGTCTATCTAAACACTACATCTAGTAAAGTGACCTTGTGGCCTTGTGGGTATCATCCTAATGTCAGCCACCCCTAGCTATGAGTGGACATTCTCATGGTGGATCAGACCATAAAACCACCCTAAAAAGCCACGAGAGCAACTCTGAAAGTTAACTAATCACGTCATGTCTGAACCTGAAAGTATCCTGGGGGATTGCACAATCCATGGGTGGGTGACCAATGCATAATCGGGAGCTAATCTAGCTAATCCTCATCATGTCCTAGTCTGAACAGTGAATCACATGCCATGGTTCAATCGCCAAGAGCTTATTCTCAAAATAATACAACTATTTGTATAGTAGATCATACGTATTGTATAGTCTGAGAGCCCTACTCTGAAATAAAACACGTGTACAGTGGATCCCACACTACTGTATAGTTTTGAGAATCGAATAATTGGATTCCTGACCACCTAATCACAATTCTATGCTTAAAGCAGAAAAGTAGTCATAACCCCCAACCTGGCATGAAGAGCTAGCACCTCTGATTATGACTTGACATGATTCCTCTCATTGCCACGAGACTGTTGCTTCTGACCGTACGTCATTTCGAGTCCAAACGATCGAGTTATGCTCCATTTACTGCTTTGCAACAATTCTGAAACTTGCTAGTCCTCAAATTGTCTCCGTTACTCTAACTGATCTGGAACTTCTATACATCGACAAATCTGACCCAAGTCCTTAACTGTAAACCATCCTCAAGTTCAGAATTACAGAAGCAAAACTCACAATTAACTGGGAAAAATTACCAACTGGTCACTTAACTCTTGGGGACTGTAGTTTGGTTACCCTTCTCCGACGAAGGGCTCGCCGCCGGCGAATCATCCCAGATTCCGACGATGGTTTTCCGGTGACCTCCAAGAATCATGGAGCCCCAATTCTTGCCGCCATGGCCTCCCCTTACATTGCCGTCGCAGCCTGGACGTCCTCCGCCGGTGGAAACTTCCTCCAAACGCCGCACGGAGTCGTCGCCAAAACTCCGATGCTACCAACCGTCACTTCACCACTGGTCTTCCTCCTCCATATTCAGACGCCGCCGTTGATCATATCATCATCAATTGCTCGATATCGGCATGATCTCGACCTCCAACGCTATCTAGCTTCCCATTGATTTGATTGGATGATACCATCACCAACATCGTCGTAATTGGGAGGGAGGGGATCTCTCCTGTTGTTCTCGATTTTAGGTTTAGGACTAAGGGACCAACATTGCACCACCAACTTTTTGGATGGTTACGGGCCAAATCCGTCCACCGGATCCATCTAACGCCTTAGGCCCAATGGCCTACATATGCATTTCCATCTCTATTCAAAAGGCATCACCTTTCTTCTCTTGAACGGATCAAGCTTCTTCCTCACTGTTAGATCCATCTAACGGCCAACAATCCTCCAAGTTCATAACTTATAATTCAAAGACTTAACTCCTCTTCCAATTGACTTAATCAACTCGATAATTATCTCGGGCATTGCTATCCTTTATTACTTGGTCAACTGCTTTAATTAATTCAATTTTGAACTTCTGACTTCAGCTCAAGGGGTAAGATTTAAAGGGCGAAAGACGACGTTGACTTAATAAGTTTAAAGGGCGTTTAGACGGAGAATGACAGGACACGTTAGTAAAATCGGGCAACAAAAAGGACGACAAAGTTACTTTTAATATGACGGAGATAAGTTTGTGATTTGGCCCAAACATAAGGGACCATTTCGACTAATTAACCATTTTTTGAACAAACTAAAAACTCTTTTTTGTTCAAAACCCTTCTTCCTCTCCTCCTCTCATTTTCCCAGAATAGCCTCCCCTTTTATAGTCCCAGCAAAATGGGATAAGAGAAGCCATAGTAAAAAGTCAATTTAGCCAATCCATAGTAAAACCCCTATTTGCCAAATAACTCTCATCCAACAGTCACCCTAATCCAAGCATAGGGCAAAAGCTGTCCTCAAAATGGGCCTTACTGACTGGATTTTGTCAGTAATCAAACTGGTTTGGGTCAGATATTGAACCAGTTATCATTTATATCATTTTTTTTGTCAAAAATCGAATCAAAATTAATTTTAATCAGTTCAAACTGCTTGAAATTGATTTAGAAATCACAACCAGGTTCGAAAACGTATTAAAACTCCTCTCTTTCAAAGCAAATCAATTTAAAAAGACAAAACTAACCATTCTAACCGAGTTGGAATCAGACTACCTATCTATCCGGTTGACCCAACTGGTTAACCCATATCCCAAAATCAAATTGAACCATTTACATCCTCTTTAAATGCCCAAGAGTCCAATGTTGATTTTTTCACTAAATGCCAAGAGAAAATAGATCGGTCAACCTGGTTAAACCGAACCTAATTGGCCGAATTAATCTAATCGTAATTAAACTAGAACTCAACCTAAGCGATTTATTATCTGATTTGGAGACTCGAGAAACCAAGTTCAAAACCATACCCAAAAATTGAACTAGTTAACTTGACCGGAATAAATTCAAACTAGAGAATTGGACCGAACGACCTGTTTGGTCGGAAAGACTTGTCCAAAATTCAGTTGAAATTACGTTCAAAATGAGGGATTCTTTAAATGATAAAACTCGGTTAATACTGAAATCTCTCCCGAATCATATTCAGTTTAAAATTTAACTTTTTTATATCTTGCGGTTTAGGGACGTCATTAGATGGAGTAGGTTTGTAAGGATGTTAGTGTATGATATTAGGGGGAGCAGTCTGAAGGGGCAAGAGTGATATGTTCTAGTTCATGTTAGCAATGATTGGGAAACCCATAGGGCCATCCTACAACAGTGCGAGGTTTGGTGTAGGGCATCCTAGATCAAGGTCGGAGAGCCAATGAAGGCCTTGAAGCCGAAGATCACGCCCATAGATGAGACTCCGTCATCCATAAGAAGGTTGGGAACCCAAAGGAGCATCTAGGATTGACTAGAACGGAAAGTGTTGTGATTGCAACCATTGTGCTAATAAAGAGGAGAGATTCTCGGGTACACACCAATAATTGTTAGCAGGAAGAGCTTGGTTGAAACGAGAGAAGTCTTGAAAACCAAAACCACCCTTTTCTCCAAGTAAGTAGAGGTTCTAACACCATGTTTAAGGGTCCTTAAGATGCAATACAATCCGTCAAATTGGTCAATTGGCCGCGGCCTATAAATACCATCTCTTCGTTTTTTAATCGAAAGATACGATATTCATTTCAAAACATGACGGTCGACACACAGACGTACAAGATTTTCTATCGGAGGTACATAATTCAAATAGAGTTGTATGGGTCGTGGGTCCCAGCAATTGCGGTCCTTGCTCACCAGCTCAACAACAGGAGTGGAAGAAAAGTGCCAATCTGTAAAAAACCAAGAAAATGTGTGTAACACCCCGACCTTTTCTGACAAGATATTGTCCGTTTTGGGCATAGCTATGGATTTGATTTCGGGTGCAGAATAGTGACTTCCAAGGAGGTCACCCATTTTTGCACTGCTCCCACCTGAGCATGATTTACTTCAGAGGTCTTAGAAAGAACTCTTCCATTTCACCCCGAAAACGCGTCCTGTCAGTTGGGGATGGATTCTTATGTATAGCCCATGGATTGCTCTTGTGCTTTGTTGATGTGGGATTTGCCTAAGGTGTTACAATGTGAGACTGCATAATTCTAGCTAATGGACACACAAGTAGTCCTTATTTGAACCACTACAAAGCTAGTGCTGAACTGGTTATCGACCATCGACTGGGTGGCGAGGGGCCCGACAGTTGCCCCCGGCTATGCTTTTGTGGTGATTTTTTAGCTTTGTTCCCAGTTGCGCCTTCCACTTCCATGGGATCCGAGATTTTTGCTTCATATTGGTGTCGCTTGCGATCGTTAGCTTTCTGAATTCACAATGTTGTGTGTTTCGGGCTTTGTATCCCTGAAACATGTCAGAAATTGAGGGCTTGTAGGCTTGTCCGGATTTGCGCCTGCTGGGGTGTTGAAGGTGTGCGGTTGGCTGCTGGCGTCGGTGGGTTGGTACCAGGCTTCCGACAGCTGTCAATACTCCATTGTGTTGCTTTGGCTGCTTGTGGCACATGCCAAGTTTGCACTTTTAATCGAATCATCCCATAAGAAGGGGAAATATGTTTCTGGGTATTTAAACCGGAGGGGGCATTTCTTCTCTACATGACCTAGGATACCGCATACGTAACACAAACATGTGAGTCTCTCGTACTTTTACACATGGCCTACAGATAACTTCGATGTCGTCACGCTCGATAACTGGTCTCTCCTTCAGCAGCGGTTTCTCAATGTTCAAAGCAACTCGGATGCACATGAACGCGTTGGTGAAGAACTGGTTGTTCTTGTCATCATAGTACAGAAAGCGTCTGACTGGTCTTGCCAAAGCTTTGCCCACCAACACCGTGAAGTATCCCGTCGGCAAATTGCGTATTTGAATCCAGAGGTTCACTTCCTGCAGCGGTACCATTTGGGGATTCTCCCCTTGAAACAGCTTGTGTGTTAACAACACGTGGTTATCAAAAAACCACGGGCCAAAGTCGATGACGTTACGTACATCAAATTGATGATCAAACCGAAAAAGGAACCTCTGGTTTTCTAGAGCTGTAATCTCGACTCCATGCTCAGGTTGTGAAGTGTTTGGTAGGCTACGACGCATCGAGACAAGATTGATGTCTTTCTTTGTGAGAAACGTCCCAACGACGCATAGATCGTAACCCCACACGGGCGGTTTCTCCACCAGTTCAACTAGAGACAATGCAGATACCGACTGGATCAGTATTTCAGGGGCGATTTGTGCAAAACGAGTCACACCAGCGTAGCCCCCCTTTGCCGATCCTGAAGTACCGCTCGCCGAGCCTGGTGTTTTGCCTGCCAACGGTGTCGTTTGGCGAGGAGTGAAACCCGGCGGCCCCGCCAAGGTCATGGCGTGACCGGTGTTGTGGATGACTGGGATGGTGCAGTGGGTGATGGTCATGGTGGTGATCGGGGGTTGTCGGGAGGAGATCTCGGCTATGGCTGTGGGGGAGGAACCCGCGGGGTGGAAAGAAGCAGTGAGAGTTCGCCCGGTGATGGGGTGGCGATATTGCACGCCGGTGGAGCGTTGCAACGGTGGGGAGAGGAGATGTGGCGGCCGATTTTGAAGGCATGACACCTGCGGTTTATTCGAGCTCTCTAGGAGAGAGCCACGGTCTCTTCTAAAAATAGCAACTAGACATCCGTTTCAGACGCATATAATCAAACTCTGTCTCTTGATTGATTAGCCATTTCTAGCAAAATCACATTTATTTCAAAAATTTAAGAAAGGGGCAATAGTGGTCGTCTACAATGAACACGTAGCATGGCGGATGCCAACAGATACTAGAAAAAGAAAAGGCAAGCACAGGATCGTTCGTTCTGTGGTTGATCATTAGCGGATGCAAACAAGTACACGCCCTCCCCTCCTATTTCTGCTGCCGCATCTCCCCTTATTTTTTTCCCGATTCACTGTTCCCTGTTGATTTCATTTTCAGAACCCTAAAATCAAACAACAAATCAATCTTCTCTGATTTTTCTGATGCACAGAGTGTTCTCACCATCCCGCCGCTGGCTGAAGTGACCACCGCCATAGAGAGAGAGAGAATGCGACTTTTGAGCACTCGGTTCGGTTCAAGACACGGGGCTGCCACCCAATTCTTGAATTCGCGTTTGTGCAGGCACATTGTTACCAGCTGCAGGGCTGTGATATTGCCACGGTTCGGTGGCCCAGAGGTGCTGGAGATCCGTGACAGTGTCGATTTGCCGCCGCTGAAATCCAATGAGGTCCTGGTTCGTGCTCTGGCAGTTTCGGTCAATCCACTGGATACCAGAGTATGTGCTTGTTTTCAATGAATTTATAAACGGCTTCAGTTTTCTTTTCCTTTTTCCGGAAAGATTCTATCTGGATGGTGAGAAGATTTCTGGGTCAGAAAGTTGCATTGAGAAATTGACCAAGGGAAGTATGTAAAACAAGATTTAGGTTCCAGATTGTGAACAATAATATTCTTTTAGATGCAGTCAAAAACTGCTCACCTGATTAAAGAGCAACGAGGTAAGGGAAATATTTGCTTCTGTCATTTGTTGGCAGCAGATGAGCCTCTCATGTCCTTCTCTATGGTTTTTAGACTTAGAGTTAGCAAGGACATTGCAGTTGAAATCAGGATTCGAATTTTAAGCTTGGAGGAAGTTCGTTGTTTGTTATAACAAAGATCGAATGCAGAGAAAGTAACATATAAGCTGTCATCTCTCACTTGACTCATAGTCGTTTAACGCTTGAACTTGAAGCATAAGGGTTATTATGGACGGTCCAGTCTATTGAGCAGAACGCTTATACGTTTCTCCGATACTTATAAAATGGGTACGATGGTATGTAGCTAGAAGTTGGATCCATTTAAGTGAATGATACAATCGTCAGAGCTGAATTAGTGGCACATAATTAAGGTAAAACCATGGTTTAGGAGTTGTTTGTTCCTGTTTTGATTTATTGTTTCACTGGATCACAAGACAGATGAAACCAATTGGTTATGAACCTTTTCTTTAATGATTAACATTTGAAAGCTTAATTCTTTCAGATGCGAGCAGGTTATGGTCGTTCAGTATTTGAACCACTTCTTCCACTGATCTTGGGTCGAGATGTTAGTGGTGAAGTTGCCGCTGTTGGATCATCAGTCCGGTCACTAAGTGTGGGCCAAGAAGTTTTTGGTGCTCTGCATCCAACTGCAGTCAGGGGTACTTACACGGACTACGCTGTGCTTTCAGAAGAAGAACTTGCTGAAAAACCAGCATCTCTTACACATGTGGTATGTGCTGCGGTTTTTAGATTCCAGTTTGCAATTATGTGGTAATATCTGTAGATGCCCAACTGTTGGAATTTATTTCTCCTCTTTCTTTGAGGTCAAGCTATCTAAGAAGCCTGTGAGCTCTTTGTGCATGAAAAAATGACCTGATGGCAGAGCAACGGATGAGATTCTACTTTTCTTGAAGAAATCCCGTACATTATCTGTATATATTAGGATCCTATTTATTTTATTTGCTAGTTAGATAGTTACCATGTTAGTGTTAGTCCTACCCTATTTAGCTAGCAGATCCTATTAGGTAGTGATAGTGAATATTTTCTTTCCCTAATCAGTAGGAGAACTATCGTATATATTCAGTCTACTGGATATCAAGGTTGTGGAAGGCGTAAGGTGGTAGTAAGGCGGTGAGGTCCTGCCTTACGCCTTGGTCGATTAGGCGTTTTGAAAAAAATCAATAAATTTAAGTGAAATAGACAAGTTCAAACATAACAATTCACAGAGTTAGTTTTGTAATCGATAAATTTCAAGATAACTAATATTCAATTTCTAACATATGTATCTCGTAACTCTATCTTATATTTTAGATTTTAGCTGGACTCCAGAATATTGTTATAGATAAGATGCTGAAGCAAGCATTATAGATTTCCTCTGCCCTCCCCCATACTTGATGGTTCCCTCCCTCCTTCTCTGTTGAGATAGCAAGAAGAACATTGAGATTTGAGCCCATTCTCACACCATTCATCCAAATACGATTGTCCCCTTCTTCCTGCTGCCCCCATTGAGATTTGCGCCCCTCCTTGATCTCCTCCCTCTTATCCCTTTCCCTCCGCTGACTTCTCTTCTCTTTCACCTTAGCAGGTGCAGGCTTCATCCTCATCGGCGCATAGGAATCTCTTCGATCGTCCTCCACTTCCCCAAATCAATCTCCCAAACCCCCAACCCATAACCAAACTTCTTCTTCTTCCTCCTTGATGTACGCAGCGGTTTGCATCTTCTCCTTCCTTTTCATCGCCGACTCTCTCGTTTCCCTATTCAACGCCGTTGACTCCGACGACGGTATCGGCTCCGCCCTCCAGTTAAAGATTCTCTCCATCGCTGCCGTTTTCTTCTTCTACTCCGTCCTCGGTCTGGCCACGAGCCTCTCCTTAACCCCGATTCGTTTCCCTACGAAGCTCCTCGATTTGATCCTCCTCTTCGGTTTCCTCGAAGAATCCTTGCTCTATTGCAGCGATTTACAGAGAAATAGAGGAATGAGGATTGCGATTTTGTACACAGAGAGATGTTTCTTTTTTTTAAAAAAAATGCGGCGACACCGCCTTTTCCGACTCGGCGCCGCGGAGGCGCTCTCGGCGACAATTCGGCGACGATTCGGCGACGATCAGTCCGCCTCGCACTAATCGGCGCGTTTCCTCTCCGCCCTGTCGATTTTTCCGCCTAGGCGGCCACGGAGGCACGCCTTCCCGAACACTGCTGGATATGAATAAGAATTAATTCTCCCAATCTTCATGGTATCAGAGCCTTCTCTGTACCTTACCTAAAACTTCCGCCGCGATATGAAGCCATGGTGACAGAAGGAACCTTGAACATGTCCGACAATGCTGGGTCAGGTGTGACTGGAGATACCACGAGCACCGTGGCACCAGCAGCAACGACGGACTACTCTAGCTTCCTCACCACACATAGGCTGGATGGCAAGAACTATCTCAAATGGTCTAAGACCGTGGAGATGCATATCACCGGAAGAGGAAAAGGAGGATACCTCACTGGGAAAATCAAAGCACCAGAAGAGACGGATCCAAAATTCCAAACCTGGAATGAACATGACAACCTGGTACGTACCTGGCTGATCAACTCCATGAAGCCTAGCATCGGGGAGAATTATATCCTTCACCCGACTGCCAAGGCAATCTGGGATAACAATATTGACCTATTCCTTGTCCTATATGTTCCCACCTTGAATTGCAATCTGATATCCATTAGCCAACTAAGTAGGGATCTTCATTATAAAGCCGTGTTCAGTTCTAATCAGTGTTCCCTGCAGGAAGAAAGCTCAGGGAAGACGATTGGAACTGCTGAGTTACATGAAGATCTCTACATCATGAACGGAGCTACTGGTGGTTTAAGAACTTGGTGGACAAAGTAGAGCTTTGGTTACTAGTAATAGCACAAATAATCGTGATAGCCAGATCATGTTATGGCATAGCCGATTAGGGCAACCTAGTTTTGGATATTTGGAAAAATTGTTACCTAGGTTATTTCTCAAAAAAAGTTCAAAGGATTTGCAATGTGAAGTTTGCCATCTAGCTAAACACACCCATAGCAGCTATCCTGGATTGAGTTATAAACCTACGAAGCCATTTGCCATTATCCACAGGGACATTTGGGGCCCTACTCAAGTCAAGAACATTAATGGGGCACGATGGTTCCTTACTTTCATAGATGATCATACCAGACTAACATGGACGTTCCTAATGAAAGAAAAGGCAGAAACCACTACCTTTGGCTCTCATCAGTGCCAAACAGATGACACAATGTTCGTGAGACATGGGGCTGGGAACAAGATAGCCATCCTGATTGTCTACGTCGATGATATTATAATCACAGGTAACGACAATGAGGAGATTTCAAGGTTGAAGATCAAACTGGGAACTGAGTTTGAGCTGAAAGACCTGGGAGAAATGAAATATTTCCTTGTAATGGAGGTGGCCAGATCAAGCAAAGGACTATTTATATCCCAAAGAAAGTATATCCTAGATTTGCTAGAGGAAACCGGTGTGACAGGGTGCAAACCGACAAACACCCCAATGCAATCGAACATAAAGTTCAGTGCAGAGCTGACAAGGGGAGATATCAACAGCTCGTAGGGGAGCTGATATACCTGGCACACACTCGACCTGACATAACATTTGCCGAAAGTGTGGTTAGCCAGTTCATGAATGAACCAAAGCCTGAGCACATGGATGCTGTAAATTATATCCTCCGATACCTGAAGAAAACTCCAAGATTGGGGCTGATGTTCAAGAAGAATGAGAGCAGATCAGTGGAAATATATACTGATGCAAGCTGGGCCAGTGAGATCACAACAAGGAGATCGACCACAGGTTACTGTTCCTATGTGTGGGGAAACTTGGTAACATGGAGAAGCAAGAAGCAGTCGGTTGTTGCACGAAGCAGTGCAGAAGCATAATACCGAGCTCTTGCTCTCGGGATTCAGGAAGTAATGTGGGTACAGCGAGTCCTAAAGGAGCTAGAGTTACCAGGACAAGGAAGAGCTACACTATACAGTGATAGACAGTTAGCCTTGAGCATTGTTAAGAATCCTGTACATCACGACAGAACTAAACATGTCGAGATAGACAGGCATTTTATCACTGAAAAGGTGGAAGGGGGAGTCGTGGATGTCAGATATGTCCAGTCCAAGCAACAGACAACTGACATACTCACAAAAGCACTTCCACGAGAACTATCCGAACATTTCAAGTCCAAGCTTGGTTTGCACAACATTTACACCAAGCTTGAGGGGGAGTGAAAAAATCCCGTACATTATCTGTATATATTAGGATCCTATTTATTTTATTTGCTAGTTAGATAGTTACCATGTTAGTGTTAGTCCTACCCTATTTAGCTAGCAGATCCTATTAGGTAGTGATAGTGAATATTTTCTTTCCCTAATCAGTAGGAGAACTATTGTATATATTGAGCCTACGGGATATGAATAAGAATTAATTCTCCCAATCTTCATTTCTGCAAGAATTTATTTGCAGTACTTTTAAGTCCATAAACAGAACTGATGTTTGAAAAAAAGAAGAAGACAGAACTGGTGTATTTACGCCATTATATATCAGGGGCATGTTAGACTAGCTGACTAGGCATTCAAGTCCTATAACAACGGGCGAAGTGTTGGGAGATGGGTAGTAATTGAATTTGAATTTATTTAAATTAGCATGATCTAAGACACTAAAACCAGTTAGTAGCAGAACTTTTCCCTTCTGCTCATCTTCGGTTCCTTTTCCTTTTCCGGTACAATTTTAAGGATTTGATTACTGATGTAGGAAGCAAGTGCGATTCCTTTTGCTGCACTGACAGCGTGGCGTGCGCTAAAGAGTACAGCCAGAATAGCTGAAGGGTATGCATTTTCATCTTGCACATCATTTTGATTTTTGTAGTTCATAATGTATTGAGAAGAAAAGACATTACTTCTTAGGAAATGTTGTTTAACCTTTTGTAGGTTATCTGATGTTCTGTTTCTCTTTTTTATTCATCAATAATCCTGCTTTAATCACTGAAATGCGATAAATTTTGTTTTGAGAATATTATAGTGTTTGTATTGAGCGTTTGGTAGATGCTGAAGGTGCAAGATATGTAACTCGTGCTGCTTTGATAAGCAATTTTGCATCATCATTTATGCCTGGAAGACTAGGAGTTAATTAATTTTAATTTCTTCAATTACCATTGAAGAAATATATTCTCCCCTAAGCTTTAGTTTCTACTCTGTAGGAATGATTTAGGTTGAAGTTCACATTAGAGTTCTTTGGAAGTTCTTTTTATTATGAGTGTAACAATATGTAGCTGTATTTAGAAGTCCAGATTTTTTGCTTCAAATGTTTACCAAACCCAGCCATCAAATGCAGACCAGAACTTTTCTGCCTCCCTAAAAGCTTCACAATGGTAATTTTGATTTCAAACAGTTACCATAAACTTGGTATAAATGCTTTCCATTACGCTTGTAGCTAAATGAAGGCTGTGCCTCCCTTGAAATCCAAACATTTGCACGTCATAAAAGGGTATAAACAGTTACAAAAGGATAATTGGTAGGATAGCCACCAAAAAGAAACGGGGATCACGGTTGGCAAGTATGTTGACACAAAGTCCGTAAAAAGTGAGTTGCAGTCTGTATGCTCGTTCATATACAGAATGTTGTTGGATACGTTATTTTCATTTCCGAGCTATTTCTCATTAAGGGAGGTAGTCTTAAGTGAGCCTATCAACACATTTCTCAAGACATGCATCTGAAGTTTAACTGATCTTAATTTATCTCATGGATAACAGGCAAAGGATATTAGTAGTTGGTGGAGGTGGTGCAGTCGGTTTTGCAGCCATCCAGCTTGGTATCGCTGCAGGATGCCATGTTACAACTACTTGTGGTTGTGAAAGTGTAAAGCGAATGATTGAAGCTGGTGTTGAACAGGCTGTTGACTACACTTCTGAGGTAATCATATGAACCATTGTGTAGGACTAGCCAGCTATTTTAAAGCATGAAACCAATTTATGTTTCTTTTATCTCAGAAATATACATTTGCATGTGAATGTTTGCGTAATATTCAACTCATTGAGACTGGAATTAGCTTCTCTCAACCGTAATTGAACTTGATTTAACATCCAGGACATTGAACTAGCCATCAAAGGGAAGTTCGATGTTGTTCTGGACACTATTGGAATGCCAGAAACAGAAAGAATAGGTATCAACTTTCTGAAGAGAGGTGGACACTATATGACACTTCAGGTACTGATGGAAGTACATTTTTGCACCTGTAGGATCCAGTTGTGAATTCTACTTGCTGTGGTTCTCTGAATAACATAATAAGTAACCAATTTCTACCCTTTCCAGGGTGAGGCAGCAGCGTTGACGGATAGATATGGGCTGATAGTTGGGTTTCCCATAGCTACTTCAATTCTATTGAAGAAACAGATTCAATACCGTTATTCTCATGGCATAGGTTTGGAAATTTGTCTCTTACGGTCTCAGTTTGTCCGACTTCAGTGATTTCCTATATGTGGCAGTGTGGTTTCTGTTCCTCCCTTCACCTTCTTTTCTTCCTTTTTAATACAACTGTTCTGTTCACAACTTAATATTAAAATCCCTTGCACCAACTTGTGAACCCATCCCTCAGCAAAGTTAGGTACTTGCATTTGATATATCATATATGGCTTGTTGAGTTCTGAAAATTGGACTTAGAGTCTGCTACTTAAATCCTTGACTTGTAATGTGTAGTCGAATAGCAGTCTTGATAAAACTAGGGGTTTACTGATTACAATCAGAACTGGAAGATTCTGGTGTGGATTTTATTCCATTTCAAGTAGCCTAAGTACAGGTCTGGCCCCTGAACTCATGACACAATCCCATGTCTCTAAGATCTTGCAACTCTATTCTATGGCTTGTCGAGGCATGGATCCTTATTGAAGTTCATACAAGTCTGTGTTATGGAACTAATGGAACACATTGCTCTCTTAGGTGCTTCAGCCTTTGATCGTGCATGGAAATGCATCTTGACTATAAGTTATACGGAAGAGTAACTGTGTTAGTGTATGTTGGTGCAGAGTATTGGTGGACGTACATGAGAGCCGATTCTGATGGTTTAGCTGAGATACGTAGGCTGTCTGAAGCGGGGAAGCTGAAACAGCCGGTGGAGAAGACATTCCCTTTTGCACAAGTTAAAGAGGCTCATGAAGCAAAAGACACTAGAAAGATAACCGGTAAAGTGGTACTGGAACTTGACTGATACAATTTACTTGTCCAAGTTTCGAATTTGCCATATATAGTATCAACTTTTTGCTATCTCCGCCTTTTTTTTGTTATTGGCTATACCTTTTCAATGGGTTAGTTTGTTTTTATAATGTTTATTCAACAAGGTTAGCTGATACAGTTGCTATCGATGCAAGCAATAAAATTGGTCAATAATATGTATACGAGGAACAAAACTCTTGTTGCTTGACAACTTCCAATTTCAAAGGATAATCGAAGCTCTAAGCAATGCTTTCTCACATTCTACTCTATTAATACTTGATAGTTTAATATCTTACTTCCACCTCACTACAGTGTTTTGTGTATATTATAAATGAAAGATAGTATAAAGATCAGTGTCTCAGTTAATACTATGTACACAAAGGCAAGAGCCTCATGGACACTAGAAAATTTAAACTAACACTTGTTATTCAACGGTGAGTAGGCATGGCAATTTTATTCGACACTTTAATTGTGAAGCCATCGTCCTAGACTATTTCAACTGTTGTTGGAATTAAGTCTAATATCTAAAATCCTCGTCTTTAGGCTCTTAAAGACGATCAAACTTCCAGCTTCAATCTTTAACCATTGGATTGGACCCTCACCGTTTCATTATTAGGTGAGTTCTACCGTTGCTTTTTTAAGTTATTTCATGAATTACGTTACGGTATTTATTTACTTTCTAAGTACTTAATTCACGAATCAGATATAGACCATTATTAGGTGAAATAATAACATGAGCCTCACTAGCTACACACCCCCCTGGCTCCCACACAAATTGGGCCAGTATTGCCCACACGATATGTTGTTGGACAGATACGCTCTCCCAAACCTCCATGATTTACACGATATGTTTTCTGACTGGTACGTTCTCCAAGGCATCCACGATTTCTACGATTTGCGGTATGGCTAGTTATTGAGAAGAGAGGACGTCCTACATGAATTAAGAAACCTTGAATGAATGTCAAGCCCAGTATAATAATATAAGTCACATAGTTTGACTTTCACGATAATGCCTACTATTGCACGAAAAACATGAAACCATGATTACTTCATAATATACTTGTGGTTACCAGTTTTCGTCCAGGTTCGATATATATCAATTTTTACTATTTAACTAACTGTCCGAGGCCCATTATGTGATTCAATGGATTGTTAAGGTACAGATGGAGAGTGGAGCTCGAGTGTTCAACATAGGGATAAGGATGATAAAATTAAACCCGAGAATTTAAGTGGAATTTCGACTGAATTTGCTATGAGTTTGGTCGACTAGGTGGTTTATCCTGTCCGAATTCATCGTTGGAGTTTAGTTCAATTTAGGCAAATGGATGAATTTTTTGAGCATAATATAAAGTTTAATTAGTCTAATCACCTAAACCGCTCATAAGTGCATGAGGAGAAAAATTAGATTTAATTGCGATCCAATTAAGTTAATTTCCGGGTAGAAGTCGGTTAAATCGGGTCGATTTAGGTGTCATTTGATGTAAAAAGACGATTTCTCCCACGAGCATTTATTGTGCAAGCTGACCAGTGAAACTCAGTTCGATTCAGAACCGAATCGGCTAGGTCAACAGTGATGGTTAGGCTGACTGGTCAAACTCGAGTTGGTTCAAAATTAGATCACTTGGGTCGGATAGTAAGTCGGATAGGTAAGATTTTAGATCGATTGGAGGGTTATTTTTATCTTTTAAAATCCGATTCCTTCGAGATAAGAAGGTTCACTGATGTGTCGAATTCTATCGAAATCCCCAAGTTCATCGGATTAATTCGGAGGAACTTGCGATATAAATAGGTATTCGGTTCGATTTAGCCCAAACCGGTTAGAGCCTAAACAAACCGGGCTAGACCGTGCCCACTACAGACAAGTAGGACAGCTAGGGTAGGAGGTTGATAAGACAATTTAGAGCAGGGTAGAATATATTAGGGGTAAAAAGTGAGTTTATCCTATAGTTTTCTACCTATAAAAAGAAGGTTTCAGAAGGAGGAAAAGATGGGAGAGGGTAGAAATGCTGGAATTATTTTAGTACATCAGTTAGTAATCACAAAAATTATCGAGTCATTAAAGTTTAAAAACACAAGAAAAGCCCACTTAATTAGGTAATAAATCACACTCGACCCTCACCCGAAACCACACTCAACTCTCTACCTCACCTGAATCACAATCTCTATTCCCAAAATCAGTCACAACCCTTACTACTTACACTCATCACTCTGATCTCACCCGAATTCAACTCTCAAACCCTTACTAAAAACCCACTCGAATCAAGCTGATCACCCTTATCGCCCTCAATCCACATCCTTGCCACTCTCCGTTACTTAACCTCTCTACCTCACCGAACCCTTAGCATCAACGCCATCAACCCCTTGACCTTCGAAAACAAACACTTCCCAAGTCACCTCGAAAGAAAAGAGAAGAGCATCAACGATTAGAACGATCCAAAGCAAACCAAAACAACATCAAAGGGTGAAATGTATATATACAAATACACACTTAAAGTGCCTACTTTCATAACATGATCATACAACATATAATCATTATCATAAACTTGTCATGATTGAAATTAAAATGTGGGATTTAGGATAGATTAGTAGTTAAACGTACTACTAACCTTAGCCCTGATCCATTAATGTCGGTTTGGTATACCATGATGCTTATACTTGATATATGATAAAACGAGTCGACTAGCTAATAAACGAACGTTAGAACAAATTTAAGTAAGCTAGAAAAAGTGAGAAATTAGAGATCATAGCCAGTTATTCGAGTTTAAACCAGTGATTAAGGGGTTTAAAAATCATCGTGGAGATCTTTTAGAAGACCTCTTTTCATTGGATATAGCTAGTTACTACTATTCTCAAAATCGACAAAGCAAAGTTAGATAACTCTAGAACGAATAACCAACCAAGGCATACACACCTAGTGAATTTTATTATGAGTTGGACACTAGATACTAAGCCAAATGAGACACTAGCTAGCACATCTAAACCCAGCCAGTATAACTCACTGAAATGCCCATAAACCCAGCCAATTCAAACTTAAACTTCACTTTCGTATCGACACCAAGACCCATCCATTTCCTTACACAAAAAAGCCATGAAAACTCAGTAAGAACCACCACTGAAATCCCATTCAAATCCAGTCATTACACGCCCAACAACTCATACGTTTCCTTACACAATACCAAAACACCAAAGCCAAGTCAAAATACCCAACAGAATTACCCCACACAAACATTAGACAGAAGTGTTGATTAACTCAATGGTTTGCATTAAACTGGTTAGTACGATAATAACCCTTAAAAAAGAAAGCAGTGCACACTAGAGCTAAGCTTTGTGTTGTGTCGGGCGTGGTTTTCAGAATAACAAACTGTGTTTGGGGACCGGTGTGTTTGGGGACCGGTATAATATTGGCCACCCATTTTGAATAGTGAGATACTTGGAGAAAACCCGCTGTATACTGTTTCCGAACCTCCTCTTTGATCTGAAGAAGCCATTCGGTTTTCAGTCTTCGAAACTTTTATTTCACGGGTTTTCACCCTTCCACGATTGGTAGCCGATGAGTGACGATATTTTCGTTTAAGCCCGACATATCCTGGTATGACCATGCAAAGATGTCCTGATATTCCTTTAACAATTGAATTAGCTCTTCCCGCTCCATTGGGCTTAGCCGATCCCCTATCTTTACCTCTTTCTTAATCTCCTCTATACCCAAATTAACTGTCTCGAATAAATTGTAGAAGGGTTATCGACTTCGTTCCTCCTACTCTAAAATCCAATCGGTATCCAACCATACTTCTTCCCCAACCTCCTCTTCATCCTCGATTTTCGTTTCATAATTTCTCGAGTTAGCTATCCCGAATAATCGTTAAAATCCCTACTTTCTATTAGGACTTTTTCCTTCTTTTAGGAAAACCCCTATAAAAGTCTTAAATAAATAATACTAACAAATGTTAATAAATAATTAAATAAATCCCCGTTTGTATAATTACTTTGAATATGCTAAGTCCCGTGACTCGGCTATCCTTAGTAATTACTCAAACCCCAATAATAACTTCTTAAAATAGAATAAATCTAGAAAATTCTAAAAGTCTCTAAAAAGAATAGCTTGTCTAATTATCCTTTAATAGTTAATTTAATTGTTAGAGATTATTGCCCTCTCTCCTGAAATATCCAAAGGTTATTAAGTGTTCATTACTTGCTAGTCGCGTTGATAAACATCGAAACTCCGAGTCAAAACCCAATATCTCAAAATCAAACCAAAATTATTAATTCTGAACTACCCAGACTTTGATTCCGATTTTCGGGTACGTAAGGTAGTCATTTCCACTCGAGTCCACCCATCCATTCATTCCAACCAAAATTCATTCGATATTTTCCGTTGAGTCTACGAAAAGTATCATCCTCAAAAAGCTAATCTCGATGTTTGTCGTTAAGTCAACTGTTAATATTACCCAAAATATCCAAAGAAGTCCACTCAAGCACCAAAGTATAAATGGATTGCAAACCAAACCAAAATTATCAATTCCAAATCAATCTCTCCCCAAAATTCCAAGACCCTCCTAAAATATGTGATTCTAAACCACCCGGTAACCCAAACCTTGAAGCGAACGTAATTCATTGAAATTTGCTCCTGACCCGATTTCAATACTTTGCGAGAGTCTAGGAAAGGTTCAATTACAGCCAGGGGTTCCAAATCGCGAGCGGAGGCACCATCATCATAGCTTGATCCCTGGAAGCAATTAGAAGTTGATGGATCAATTGAATGATTTCAAAAGAACGGCCACAAGAGCAAACCGTTTGTAAAGGGGCGAGTGAAGAAGCCCTTTACCTTGAGAAAGAGTTGAACCGACGATGAGTTCGGGTTCAGGATACGTCATCGACAGATCGGGCACGAAGAGAGTAAAATCTTTTTCCTGGAAATCGACAAGCATCGACAATGTGATGAACTAGCCCGGTCAAACAATGAATACGAAACGGGTCACATCGATTCCTTACATCTGTCTCTGAAATTCCTCGAAGTCTGCTTGGCTTCCGCCGACAATGGAATCGCATTGATTTCGATCGATTAGGGTAAGAGGAGTGAGCAAATTCAGTGGATGGGATTTATGTTGACGATTCCACACAATTTCGATTGGTTATGGAAGGTGAATATCACCATGGTTGAAAAAGGACGGTGAGGGGTGCTTGCCGGATTTGCGACGAAGATGGTAAGTCTGCGTCCGAGATTGAGGAAGGAGATGAGCTGACGTCATCATGACCTAATCTTTGACGCCATCATAAGCAGAAATGGAGAAAAATTAAAATGGAGAGTCGGTGTTTAGATTTTAACACCTAACCTCCAAGTCATGGGTCCGAGTACTTAGCCATTGGGCCATAATCAATTTCACGATCCCAGTTTTCTTGGTTCATTTCAGTGCTGATTGGGCAGCTGAATTATCTCATTAAATCAATTAAAGGTTAGATGATTAATCGATCTTAGTAGTTCATAATATACTATTAACCCATATGTTAATTCAGCATGGAATAATAATAATCCTCATCGTAATCATGCTTGCATTAATGCTACTAATCTTATCATTAATAATAATGGTAGAAGTAATTATGAATCATAATTCTAAGACCTCCTTTAGGGGTAGTTTGGGACTTGTGAGCTCAAACTTTTTCCCACTAGGTTTGGGATGTAACATTTACTACCCACTTGAAAAATAATTTCGTCCTCGAAATTGAAATGAACAAGTGACAGAGAAGAAGCATCCAACATGGATTTATTCGTGACATAAAAGGAAACTGCCAATTGCAATTATTCAGATTTCTAACTTCAATCAATTAGTAAATAAATCCAGATACTTGATTCTCGTACTCTCCTCTGTGTCCCAGGTTGCCGCTTCGATTCCTTGATTTATCCATACCACCTTCATCATAGAAATCTTCTTCCTAGGAAGCTCCTTTTTTGACGGTTAATAATTTGGATTGGAACTTTTTCAGAGGTGAGATCATCAGTCAACTCAATGTCTTCCAACCTCAACACATGTTCTGATTGGATCGATAAGCTTGTAGCATACTAACATGGACGACGTTATGGATCCTAGAGAGTCTTGGAGGTAGTGCTAGCTTGTATGCCAATGGGCCTATACGCTCCAATACTTTATAGGGCCCAATATATCGTGGGCTCAGCTTGCCCTTCTTTACAACCACATCACTCCTCTTGAAGGAGACACCCTCAAGAATACTCTATCACCTATTTCATGAGTATGGGGCGTCCCTGGCCTTTCAATATTGCTCTTCGGGCGATAAAGGAACTGGCTTAACCGATCGGTATAGGAATGAAACAAAGCAATCTTCTGAGACAAGTCATTCATTTGCTAAGCTACCTGATTCTAATAACTACATTCAGAAGGAAAGCAGGAAAGGTGGGACAAAGAAAGCTCTACTTCGGGTAGCTGGGTGCATCAACCTCTGTCTTTCACAGGATACACTCTTAAGGAACGAAGTCTCAACCGATAGGAATAGGGGCTTTAGCCTGCTCTTCAGTTTCTTTATAATTTCTTCAACCTTTTTCACAGACCTCCGAATCATATCAGGTCCTTCCAATCGCCTAACTACTTCAGCATCCCAATACAATGGAGTTCTGCACTTCCTCCCATACAATACTTCATAAGGTGCTACTTTGATGGAGCTATGATACTGGTTATTATAAGCAAACTCCATTAGTGGTAGATGTTCATCACATGCTCCCTTCATCGTTAATACACATGCTCTCAACAAATCTTCCCACGTTTGAATGGCCCTCTCCGACTAGCCATCAGTTTGAGGGTGATGGGCTGTGGAAAAGTGAACATTCGTTACCAATGCCTTCTGTAGACTAAACCAAAATCTTGAGGTAAAACTGCGGTCGCGGTCTGACACAATGCTAACTGGTACACCATGTAGCCTCACAATCTCTCTAACATAGTGCTTAACCAATTCATCAGGCCCTGGTTTGAACTTGATAGGAATAAAGTGAGCTACCTTTGAGAATCGATCCACAATGACCCATGCACCGTCATTCCCACTTGGTGTCATTGGTAATCCATACAAGAAATTCATAGTTATCTTCTCCCACGTCCACTCAGGTATCTCCAATGGTAGATGTTCAATAACGGGTGCTTTGTGCTCGGCCTTAATCATCTGGCACTCTAAGTAATGGTACAAATGTTCAACAGTTTCCTTCTTCAAATTAAGCCACCAGAAATGCTCCTTCAAGGTGCGGTACATCTCAGTTGTGCCTGAATGCATGGCATATGGTGTAGAATGTGCTTCATCCAGTATATCCTGCCTCAACTTGTCAACATTGGGTACACATGCTTTGCTCTAGTATCTTAGCATACCTTTGACCATTCTGGTATTCTTGCCTGCACGTATGCGCCCCATATACCTCACTAATTTAGGGTCCTCATTCTGCTTCTCCTTTATCCGAT
The DNA here is from genome assembly GCA_030674075.2 of Linum usitatissimum. Classification (NCBI taxonomy): domain Eukaryota; kingdom Viridiplantae; phylum Streptophyta; class Magnoliopsida; order Malpighiales; family Linaceae; genus Linum; species Linum usitatissimum. The sequence goes on from JAUJYP020000657.1 coordinate 1,879,764, forward strand.
CGTGAAGCATAGGTTGAGTTTTCAAGTTTGCCAGTAACTTGGTGACTTCTTCCATTTGCAGTTCAACGTTCATAGCTCGAAGAGCTACCAACTCCAATAATGGACTATTTTTCTTCCTGCTAGATGCATCAGTGACCATATTTGCTTTCCTAGGATGGTACTTGATGGTGTAGTCGTACTCAGTCAGCAATTCTACCCATCTTCTTTGCCTCATATTCAAGTCCTTCCGATCTGTGAGATGCTGCCAACTCTTATGATTAGTGAAGATGGTGAAGATCTCTCCATATAAGTAGTGCCTCCAAAGCTTCAATGTGAAAACCACTGCATCTAACTCCAAATCATGGGTAGGGTAGTTAACCTCGTGCGGACGTAATTGTCTAGATGCATAGGCCATCACTTTCTTGTCTTGCATCAACACACAACCTAACCCTTGATTAGAAGTATCACTATAAATGCAGTACTCTTCCCCACTGGAATGGAGGGTTAATACTGGAGCTTTAGTCAACCTCTTCTTCAGCTCTTTAAAATGATTTATGGCACTTCTCATCCCACTTGAATGCCTTTTCTTTTCATAACAGCTGGGTCGTCGGTCTCGCAATCTGAGAGAAGTCTTCCACAAACCTCCGGTAATACCCGACAAGACCCAAAAAACTCCTTACTTACGCCATGCTCTTTATTGGTACCCAGTTGACACCGCTTCTTTCTTCTTGGGGTCCACTTCCATGCCTTTTCCGGAGATCATATGCCTAAGGAAGAGAACTTCCTTTAGCCAGAACTCACACTTCGAAAACTTGGCATAAAATTCCTCTTTCTTCAATTGCTGCTAGGAACCCTCATATGCCCTTCATACTCCTTCCGACTCCTTGAATAAATAAGGATATCATCGGTGAATACAATGAAAGTGTTTCCAACTATTCATGAAATATCTTATTCGTCAATTCCATGAATGTTTTTGGTGCATTTGTCAGCCCAAAAGGCATTACCAAGAACTCATAAAATGCCATATTGGGTACGAAATGCAGTATTTTGAACAGATCCTTCTGTCACGCGCAGCTGATGGTATCCCGATCATAGATCAATTTTAGAAAATACTGATGCCCCTTGCATCTAGTTGAACAAGTCATCTATCCTTGGTAACGGATAACAATTCTTCATTGTTGCCTTGTTCAACTTCTGGTAATCGATGCACATTCGCATGCTACCATCTTTCTTGTTCACAAATAGTACTGGTGCTCCCCATGGTGACAAGCTAGTTCGAATAAACCTTTGTTAAGCAGTTCCCGTAATTGCTCCGTCAATTCCTTCAGCTCAACTGGTGCCATCCAATATTATGGAATAGATATCGGTGCTGTCCCTGGGACTAGTTCGATGTCGAATTCAATTTCCATCACTGCTGGAAGTCTATGGAGATCTTTAGGAAACACCTCCAGAAATTCTCTTCCTACTAGGACATCTTCTGCCTTTAGTGTTAAAGTCTCTGTTACATGAGATAAGTAAGCTTTACACCCCTCCTTGATTAGTGTGAATGCTCTGGTTGCATATATAAGATCTCCTTCTTGTAACAACTCAATTTTTTTTTATTTTTAGACAACCAATCCATCCCCAGAATTATGTCGAACTCCTCAAAAGGAAGACGTACTAAGTTTGCTTCAAACCCATACCCAACTACAAGTATGCTACACTCCCTAATCACCGAGTCTACTATCAAAGTATCCCTCACTGGTGTTATGACTCCTAAATTCTGCCCCAAATGAGTCGGTACCACTCCCAACACTCGAGCCAAAAAACTAGATATGAAGGAGTGCATAGACCCTGAATCCATAAGAACAAAAGCTTCATGGTTGTGTATTAAAATCATACCTGTAACGACTTCAGGTGCAACATTAGCCTCTTCCCTTCACATAGTGAAGAGTCTGGTTGTCCTTCAGCTCGAGATCCTTGACCCCTGTCCCGCCTAGCGTTTTTGTTGTTGTACTAGGGCCAGCCACTGTTACCGTTGTTTCCATGTTTTGGTTGGTTACCAAACCAATTTTTGTTATGAGTTCTTCCTCCAGCTATAGTATGCTCAGAGTTTGTTCCTCCTTGACGGTTGTGGTTCTAGCCGTCACGTTTCAGATGACCTTTCTCCCCGCAACCATAACACGCTCCTAGACGGAGTCTCCATTCCCTGGATGCTTCCTCCATCAGTAGATGCACAAGGGGTAGGTACCTTGAGCAGGTGCACTCCTAGTGGAACTAGCTTGGCTATGAGGTTGACCCTGACTGGGAGGTCCGGTGAACGTCTTGTTGGAGTGAGAGCTCTGTCCCTGCTCTCCAAACAAGATTCGCGACAATAATCTCTAACAGTTAACATCAAGAAATTAACTATTAAAGGATAGTTAGACAAACTATTCTTTTAGGGACTTTCAGAATTTTCTAAACTTATTCTATTTCGAGAAGTTATTTTTGGGGTTTGAATAGTCACTAAGGATAGCCGAATCACAGGACTTAGCATATTCAAAGTAATTATACAAATGGAGATTTATTTTATTATTTATTAACATCTATTAGTATTATTTTATTTATGACTTTTATAGGGGTTTTCCTTAAAGGAGGAAGAAGTCCTAATAGAAAGTAGGGATTTTAACTATTATTCTGGATAGCTAACTCGAGAAATTATGAAACGAAAATCGAGGATGAAGAGGAGGTTGGGGAAGAAGTATGGTTGGATACCGATTGAATTTTAGAGTAGGAGGAACGAAGTCTATAACCCTTCAACGACTTATTCGAGACTGTTAATTTGGGTACAAAGGAGATTAAGAAAGAGGTAAAGATAGGGGATCGGCTAAACCCAATGGAGCGGGAAGAGCTAATTCAATTGTTGACGGAATATAAGGACATCTTTGCATGTTTATACCAGGATATGTCGGGCGTAGAAGAAAGTATCGTCACTCATCGCCTACCAATCGTGGAACGATGAAAACTCGTGAAAGAAAAGTTTCGAAGACTGAAAGCTGAATGGCTTCTTTGGATCAAAGAGGAGGTTCAGAAATAGTATATGGCGGGTTTTCTCCAAATATCTCACTATTCAAAATGGGTGGCCAATATGGTACTGGTCCTCAAACACAATTTTTTATTCATAGCATGAAAACCACGCCCAACACAACACAAAGCTTAGATCTAGTGTGCATTGCTTGTTTTTTAAGTGTTATTATCGTACTAACCAGTTTAATGCAAACCATTGAGTAATGAACACTTAATAATCTTTGGATATTTCAGGAGAGAGGGTAATAATCCCTAACAATTAAGATCAAGAAATTAACTATTAAAGTGTTATGAATATAATTACTATAGTGAATGCACCATTGTGTAACTCCTTATTCCATTCTTCAATGTATTTCATTGTATTTATTTTCCCACCTTTATGTGTAATAATATTAGAAAGTATAGGTTATGATCTATGAGCCTATAAATAGAGCTCTCATTTGTAGCATTCCATACACCTCAATAAGAAACTCTCTCCCTCTCCATATTTCTCTTGTTCTTGTCTTTCTTTGAGTTTAGTTTTATAACACGTTATCGCACGAAGTTCCGCCGTCGAGCAACTTCTTGTAATCATGAGCGAAGTGCATACAAACAATACATATGGCCAGTGAGTTCATGCTTATGCTCCTGATGCCCATTTTTGCAATTTTATTATTGCGCACGAGTGCTCGATTCTCGAAAGTTTACAAAGATTGATATTTGATTGCTATTTACTCGATTCTCTTATTCTTCTACCTACTTTCTTTTTGTTTCAAAACTAGATTTAGTTTGCGATTTCAAATGTTATTACATTGATTTACTCGATTCCTTACATTTTAGCTTATTATATCATCACATCAATTTTTTTTTCTCCTATAATATAATTGGTTCTGCAAGTTGTTCTTACTATTGACAATTCTCAGATTTATTATATCTGCTACGTGATTTTTTCTTTGAGTATATGTATATTGCCATATTTTAAATTAAGTATTTACCCATTTGAATATTACGTACTTTTTCTTTTATCTTATGTTTTGAATACATATACTAAGAAAAATTTGTGATTCTCATTTTCATTTCTTACTTTTTCATAACGCTATTGTTACTATTTAAAAATAGGTCATTAAGGTGGGCTATTAGCTAATTCAATCTTCATTTTTGTTTGTTTTCTACTAATACCCCACCGAAGATATATAGTAACAAATTATTTATATGAATATTCACCGAGTAACAATATTATTTATTTATTTTGTGTTCATATATGTCTATGACTTAATTCTAATATTTGATAGCTTATCTTTACTGCTCAATTATTATTGATCACGCAAACAGTAATAAACATCTTATGCATATACATATGTATTTTTTTCCTTTGTTTTTATCGAATTTACTTAATATTAAAGCATATTTGTCAAAAGGAAACAGATCGGTGGTTATCTGATTATTATCATAACCATTATTTTTGTAACGTTGGTCATCACATTATTACATTACGTTTACATTAATATTTTTCAATCATCATCAACGATTGTCATTAAATATTTAAATGGCTAATGATCATGTCATTATTAATGGAATCGTAAGTTACGTTTACGGATTAAATAAATGTATTATATATGTTGCTAATTACAGTTTTAATAGTATATTCATGTCATTATTAATTCATTCATAATGTGATCTAATTTATTTATTTTGATAATTACGTCAAACTTTTTTAAATTTGAGTATGTGGTTTTCGATGTTTCGGGCAAGAATTACTCTTCATGGGCATTCGAGGCTAAAATCCATATATAATAGTATTGGTGAAACGAGACGATAATGCACGTCTTATCATGACAAAGCTAAAGCTTTGCTATTTACTCGCCATCATCTGAATGATAGGCCGTAAGATGAGTACCAAGAGACACAACATATCGAAAGAACAAAGCTATACATATATTTTATATGTCTCGAATATTGAAGGTCGAAGTGACAAAATATCAATCTTTGTAGTGATTGATTATATTCATAAAAGCTCGATATGATTGAATGTCCCACGAGACACATATATTGAGAAACGGATTATCTTATATGTCCAATGTTGATGGTCCAATGAGACAAAATATCAGTCCATGAAGTGAGTGGATATAATCATATGTCCACAAAGTGATTAGACAATATATATTCCCACAAAGTCAATACACTATCGTGGAAGAGAAAGACCTAATCTTTCAAAGGTCATAGTCCATCCAAATTTATTGTGATGAGAAAATCCCATATGACACTATCATATTTCTAGAAGTGCATACACTTATATCATATTATTTTCCGATGAAAATGTCACAATACATGATTACTATTTCATATACGGAAATCAATGTGGATTTGATGGGCATATAGTACCAAGGAAAGTATTTTTCAACCAATAGTTGAACAAAATCTCGAATAATTATATGATGAAATTCACACAACTTCTCGAGTTTGACGGGAAATTGGTCATCTCGTTGGTGATAGAGATGTGGAAAGATTAAGTTGATATTCATGTTGAAAAATTCTAGTGACATGAAAGGTGATACAACCATCAATTTTATTTTGATGATCATATCAAAATGATGTTAATTTAGCACTCAAAGTGATTGTGCAAAGACACATTTAATTTGTTACATTGTTCCTGAAAGCATAAGTGACAACATATTATCATTGTTCACATAAGGAACCGTTTTATTTGGATGGACATAACAATTGTGGTTATACGAGAATTATTGATCTATTAATTGGTGACATAGATGATTGAGAAATATATCTATTTATCATTTAAACTATGTACCATTCTCATGACAAAAATGAGTATTTTATGATGAGAATCACCATAATTAAGTGTGATATATATCACATCGATAGGGCACCAAGATATATGATGTAGTACAACATTTCTCTCAAGCTCTAGATCGAGTTATTATATTGTTCACGAAGGAACAAAATCCTTATTCCAATTTGTTTAGGATCAAGAGAGGAACAATAATATGGTCTATGACTATATAATTATTGAATCAATAATATTATCCTCCAATTTGTACTACACATATGTTATTGTGATTGAGATATATATATACAAATGTAAACTATACGTTTACTCGTCCTGACAACTATTATTTGGCATTATCGGTGAGTCCATCCCGGTTCAATCATGATGCGAATCGATAAGTACCTCTATGGTCAATTTCGATGATTCCATAATCTAAAGTGTATGTTCTATTGAAGATTGTTTATATGAATATTCACCGAGTAACAATATTATTTATTTATTTTGTGTTCATATATGTCTATGACTTAATTCTAATATTTGATAGCTTATCTTTACTGCTCAATTATTATTGATCACGCAAACGATAATAGACATCTTATGCATATACATATGTATTTTTTTCCTTTGTTTTTATCGAATTTACTTAATATTAAAGCATATTTGTGAAAAGGAAACAGATCGGTGGTTATCTGATTATTATCATAACCATTATTTTTGTAACGTTGGTCATCACATTATTACATTACGTTTACATTAATATTTTTCAATCATCATCAACGATTGTCATTAAATATTTAAATGGCTAATGATCATGTCATTATTAATGGAATCGTAAGTTACGTTTACGGATTAAATAAATGTATTATATATGTTGCTAATTACGCTTTTAATAGTATATTCATGTCATTATTAATTCATTCATAATGTGATCTAATTTATTTATTTTGATAATTACGTCAAACTTTTTTAAATTTGAGTATGTGGTTTTTGATGTTTCGGGCAAGAATTACTTTTCATGGGCATTCGAGGCTAAAATCAACATATAATAGTATTGGTGAAACGAGACGATAATGCACGTCTTATCATGACAAAGCTAAAGCTTTGCTATTTACTCGCCATCATCTGAATGATAGGCCGTGAGTACCAAGAGACACAACATATCGAAAGAACAAAGCTATACATATATTTTATATGTCTCGAATATTGAAGGTCGAAGTGACAAAATATCAATCTTTGTAGTGATTGATTATACTCATAAAAGATCGATATGATTGAATGTCCCACAAGACACATATATTGAGAAACGGATTATCTTATATTTCCAATGTTGATGGTCCAGTGAGACAAAATATCAGTCCATGAAGTGAGTGGATATAATCATATGTCCACATAAGGAACCGTTTTATTTGGATGGACATAACAATTGTGGTTATACGAGAATTATTGATCTATTAATTGGTGACATAGATGATTGAGAAATATATCTATTTATCATTTAAACTATGTACCATTCTCATGACAAAAATGAGTATTTTATGATGAGAATCACCATAATTAATTGTGATATATATCACATCGATAGTGCACCAAGATATATGGTGTAGTACAACATTTCTCTCAAGCTCTAGATCGAGTTATTATATTGTTCACGAAGGAACAAAATCCTTATTCCAATTTGTTTAGGATCAAGAGAGGAACAATAATATGGTCTATGACTATATAATTATTGAATCAATAATATTATCCTCCAATTTGTACTACACATATGTTATTGTGATTGAGATATATATATACAAATGTAAACTATACGTTTACTCGTCCTGACAACTATTATTTGGCATAACCGGTGAGACCATCCCGGTTCAATCATGATGCGAATCGATAAGTACCTCTATGGTCAATTTCGATGATTCCATAATCTAAAGTGTATGTTCTATTGAAGATTGTTGTGCATGATGGTCTCAACTTGGGTATTCTAAAGAAATGATTCCTAAGGTTATAGGGATTTAAGTAGTCCTTGTGACTCCCCTACTTCCGGGAACACAAACGATTTTCTGTTCTGTCAACAATGTTTCGTTTCTAGGAAAGCATTTTCACCTTTCCGTTACCCATTGTTGGGTAAATATCCAACACAACATAATTCATTTTTGGATTGCTTTTCCTCAAATAGAGTTGATTGTTGGATAATCATCAACTAAAGTAAGATCATTTATCTTACACACAACAAAACAAGGGTGATATTTATGGATCCATACGCCCAACATGTGAGCCAATTATTTTAATTGATGTATCAACTAGAAGGTCACATGTGTATATGAAAGAAAACTAAAATTTGCGAGATTACTAGCTCAACCATTTTGGTTATGAGCATATTTTCATGATTATCCAATAACGAAAATGTGTCATTGAAAACCAATATATTATTGTGAACATGTCATTTACATGCACAACACAAATTCGCATTACGCCAAGAAATTATCATGAATTCCTCCATTATGTTTGGTTTTTGGGTCAAAACCTTATACTTCCCATCTATGGATATATGAATGTGATATACACATCCGAATTGCTCCACCACCATTTATTAGGATGGGTTCTCAATGAAGATTGAGAAATTATTTTGATTACGAGTTGATCGATGGTAAAGTATCACATCGTTGTCGGGAGTATTTTGATGACTCGTTTGGAGGTTTATATTTAAACTTCCCAACATTACGGGGAGAAAACAAAAGTTGGCCAAGAGATTAGATGAATGATCATATTATTTTGATCCTTGCACTAAGCAATATGAGCTTGAAGTTCAAAAGTATATAATTCATCATTTGCCAGACACTTTACTAACCCAAACAGAGTAAAACTCTCATGTGCCAACTCGCAATGCTCCAGTGAAAATGATGTCGACATTGGGCAACCTGACATCACAACTGAGTCTAAAACTCGTATAAAGCGTGGTAGACCACACGGTTCCAAAGCAACAAAATTTTTTTTCCTCAAAAGCGGAATGGAGTTATATATCAAGATGGTCAAATTGAGGTTAAGATTATTTAAGCAAACGCCACCAAGAGAAAAAAATAATGTGCTCAAGAAGAGTCTCACGTACCTGAAAGATTGAATATATATCTCAATTATCTATATCTTGGATGGAAAATATTGGAACCACAATGAAGTCAATGTCGACGAAATTTTTGCGTATAGTGCAACGCTAAATATGATAGTTAAAAATGAGGATCATGAGCCAAAATGCATGCAAAGAAAGAAATGATTGGCTGAAAAATTTCAATTTGAGGCAAATTCAAATTCCCAAGAGAAATGAAAAGTTTTAAGACATCAAGTCTTTATACATTGAGATGTAAAGTATGAGTATAAGCAGTTATGAAACATCTCATTTTTAAAAGGTTTTGTACAACAAACCTATAATATTCTGATTATGAGAAAATATATTCTCATTTGGTGGATGCAACTATTTTTTATTTGATTAGTCTGACAATTTGTAAAGGGAAAGAGTTTGCCCATAATATATGTTATTGCAACCTATATGTATGGTTTGCATAAAAGAATACACATGTATATAAGAAATTTCCTCAAATAATTTATTTTGCTACAAGCAAACAATTCAAGTTCACGTGAACAAGTTATATCTAATTGACGTCATATGGATTGAATAATTGAGAGAAGTGGTCCATTTAGCATATCATACATTTCTCTATGCATAAAACTATGATTTCTTTTTCATATTGAGTTGAATTTTGAATGATGAAAAATCATCTTTGTCATATTTTATGATTTTGAAATTCTTATAAAAATTTCTATACTTTATTTTATATTTAAAATGTATTTCTTTTGTTTATAAGAGTTTAAGTGTCATCATCATCTTTTGTTATATAGATGACATACACTTTATTGAGACTCCTAAAGAGTTTCTCAAAGCAATCAAATATTGATTAGCTAGAGTTCGAAATGGAAGATGTGGAAGATTACCACTAACTTGCCAACTGTGCATCTTTCTCGAACATGATTTTCGTATATCATCAATGATATACTAATTATATCCAACAAAACGTTATATGGATATGACATGGCTATCGTTGCTCGGATGGTAGTCAGATCACTATGTGACTCTATGTCGAGTTTAATCGACCTTTATTAAGACACAAGATGTACTCGATTTTGAAGTAGTAATCTTGGTCATATTTGTGTTGGTTGACCATAAATTAGTCTCATGTGATAATTTTATCACTTGGTGGGCTGTGAAACCAACTTATAAAGCTACACCACCATTTCAAGATCCGATCCTATAAATCATGCATGATATTTATTTTGCATATATCCTTGAGTTGCAAGAAAATGTTGCAACGTGATGTGATGATTATGTACTCTTTTTCCTTCACTAGGTTTTTATCCCATAGGGTTTTCCTAGTAAGGTTTTAATGAGACATATTCTCATCTAATGGTCATCTAAGGTGAAGTGTCATGTGAATTATGGATGACCATCGATCATGTGATGCATACATTTTATGCACAAACTTCAATGAGTTGAAATATTTATCAACTAAGTGCACCTAAGTGATAACTTGGTTGATTTATTCACCAAAGATCTCTCTCGCATCAACCGTTGGAAAGCAAATTTGGAATTGGTGAGTGAATGATCTCAACCGATATAATGATGAGCGAGAGTTGATATCCTCATCGTGGGGAGTCGATATGAAGGATCTCAACCGATATCATCATTAGGGGAGTCAATACGCCGTACTCTTTTTCCCTTAACCATGGTTTTTCCCACCGGGTTTTCCCGGTAAGGTTTTTAATGAGGCAAAGTATCAAAAGCGTATTCGAAGAACGATGTATAACCAATGGTCATTCAAGGGGGAGTGTTATGAATATAATTACTATAGTGAATGCACCATTGTGTAACTCCTTATTCCATTCTTCAATGTATTTCATTGTATTTATTTTCCCACCTTTATGTGTAATAATATTAGAAAGTATAGGTTATGATCTATGAGCCTATAAATAGAGCTCTCATTTGTAGCATTCCATACACCTCAATAAGAAACTCTCTCCCTCTCCATATTTCTCTTGTTCTTGTCTTTCTTTGAGTTTAGTTTTATAACAAAGGATAATTTGACAAGCTATTCTTTTTAGGGACTTTTAGAATTTTCTAGACTTATTCTATTTCGAGAAGTTATTTTTGGGGTTTGAATAGTTACTAAAGATAGCCGAGTCACGGGACTTAGCATATTCAAAGTAATTATACAAATGGGGATTTATTTTATTATTTATTAACATTTGTTAGTATTATTTTATTTATGACTTTTATAGGGGTTTTCCTTAAAGGAGGAAGAAGTCCTAATAAAAAGTAGGGATTTTAACGATTATTCGGGATAGCTAACTCGAGAAATTATGAAATGAAAACCGGGGACGAAGAGGAGATTGGGGAAGAAGTATGGTTGGATACCGATTAGATTTTAGAGCAGGAGGAACAAGGCTATTACCCTTCTACGACTTATTCGAGACAGTTAATTTAGGTACAAAGGAGATTAAGAAAGAGGTAAAGATAGGGGATCGGCTAAACCCAAAGGAGCGGGAAGAGCTAATTCAATTGTTGAAGGAATATCAGGACATCTTTACATGGTCATACCAGGATATGTCGGGCTTAGACGAAAGTATCGTCACTCATCGCCTACCAATCGTGGAAGGGTGAAAACCCGTGAAACAAAAGTTTCAAAGACTGAAAACCGAATGGCTTCTTCAGATCAAAGAGGAGGTTCGGAAACAGTATACAGCGGGTTTTCTCCAAGTATCTCACTATTCAAAATAGGTGGCCAATATCGTACCGGTCCCCAAACACAGTTTGTTATTCGTAGCATGAAAACCACGCCGGACACAACACAAAGCTTAGCTCTAGTGTGCATTGCTTTCTTTTTTAAGGGTTACTATCGTACTAACCAGTGTAATGCAAACCACTTCTCTGTAATGTTTGTGTGGGGTAATTCTGTTGGGTATTTTGACTTGGCTTTGATGTTTTGGTATTGTGTAAGGAAACGTCTGAGTTGTTGGACATGTAATGACTGGATTTGAATGGGATCTCAGTGGTGGTTCTTACTGATTTTTCATGGCTCTTTTGTGTAAGGAAATGGCTGGGTCTTGGCGTTGATACAAAAGTGAAGTTTAAGTTTGAACTGGCTGGGTTTATGGGCATTTCAGTGAGTTTTACTGGCTGGGTTTAGATGTGCTTGCTCATGTCTCATTTGGCTTAGTATCTAGTGTCCAACTCATAATAAAATTCACTATGTGTCTATGCCTTGGTTGGTTATTCGTTTTAGAGTCATCTAACCTTGCTTTGTCGATTTTGAAAATGGTAGTAATTAGCTATATCCAATGAAAAGAGGTCTTCTAAAAGATCTCCATAATGATTTTTAAATCCCTTAATCACTGGTTTGAATTCGAATAATTGACTGTGATCTCTAACTTTTCACTTTTTCTAGCTTACTTAAATTTGTTCTAACATTCGTTTATTAGCTAGTCAACTCGTTTTATCACATGTCAAGTTGTTCAAGTATAAGCATCATGGTGTACTAAATGGATCAAGGCTAAGGTTAGTAGTACGTTTAACTACTAATCTATCCTAAATCCCACATTTTAATTTCAATCATGACAAGTTTCAGATAATGATGATATGTTGTATGATCATGTTATGAAAGTAGGCACTTTACGTGTTTATTTGTTTATATACCTTTTACCCTTTGATGTTGTTTTGGTTTGCTTTGGATCGTTCTAATCGTTGATGCTTTTCTCTTTTCTTTCGAGGTGACTTGGGAAGTGCTTGTTTTTGAAGGTCAAGGGGTTGATGGCGGTGATGCCAAGGGTTCGGTGAGGTAGAGAGGTTAAGTAACCGAGAGTGGCAAGGATGTGGATTGAGGGCGATAAGGGTGATCAACTTGATTCGAGTGGGTTTTTAGTAAGGGTTTGAAAGTGGGATTCAGGTGAAATCGAGTGATGAGTGTGAGTAGTAAGGTTTTTGACTGATTTTGGGAATAGGGATTGTGATTCGGGTGAGGTGGAGAGTTGAGTGTGCTTTCGGGTGAGGGTCGAGTGTGATTTGTGACCTCATTAAGGGGCTTTTCTTATGTTTTTAATCTTTAATGACTCGATGATTTTTGTGATTACTAGCTGATGTACTAAAATAATTCCAGCATATCTGTCCTCTCCCATCTTTTCCTCCTTCCGGAAGCTTCCTTTTATAGGTAGAAAACTATAGGATAAATTCCCTTTTTACCCCTTGTATATCCTACCCTACTCTAAATTGTCGTATCAACCTCCTAGCCTAGCTGTCCTACTTGTCCGTAGTGGGCAAGGTCTAGCCCGGTTTGATTAGGCTCGAACCGGTTCGAGCTAAACCGAACCGGATACCTATTTATACCGCAAGTTCCTCCGAATTTATCCAATGAACTTAGGGATTTAGATAGAATTCGACACATCAGTGAACCTTCTTATCTCGAAAGAATCGGATTTTAAAAGATGAAAATAACCCTCCAATCGATTTAAAATCTGACCTATCCGCCTTACTATCCGACCCAAGTGATCTAATTGTGAACCAACTCGAGTTTGACCAGTCAGCCTACCACCATTGTTGACCCAACCGATTCGGTTCTGAATCGAACTAAGTTTGACTAGTCAGCTTGCATAATAAATGCTCTGGGCGAAATCATCTTTTTACATCAAATGACACCTAAATCGACCCAATTTAACCGACTTCTGCCCAGAAATTAACTTAATTGGATCGCAATTAAATCTAATATTTTTCCTCAAGCACTTATCAGCGGTCTAGGTGATTAGGCTAATTAAACTTGATATTATGCTAAAAAATTTCATCCATTTCCCGAAACTAAACTAAACTCCAATGAGTAATTCAGACAGGATAAACCACCTAGTCGATCAAACTCATCCCAAATTCAGCCGAAATTCCACTTAAATTCTCGGGTTTAATTTTATCATCCTTATCCCTATTTTGAACACTCGAGCTCCATTCTCCCTGTGTACCTTAACAGTCCATTGAATCACATATTGGGCCCCAGTCAGTTAGCTAAATAGTAAAAATTGATATATATCAAGCCTAGACGAAAACTGGAAACCACAAGTATATTATGAAGTAATCATGGTATCGTGGTATTCGTGTAATAGTAGTCATTATCGTGAAAGTCAAACTTTGTGATTATATTCTTATACTAAGCTTGACATTCATTCAAGGTTTCTTAATTCATGTAGGGCGTCCCCTCTTCTCAATAACTAGCCGTACCGCCCAATCATAGAAATCCTGGATGCTTGGAAGAACGTATCAGTGAGTAAACATATCGTGTAAATCGTAGAGGTTTGCGAGCGCATATCTATCCGACAACATATCGTGTGGGCAATACTGGCCCAATTTGTGTGGGACCGGTGGGGGGTCTAGCTAGTGAGGCTTGTGTTATTATTTCACCTAATAATGGTCTATATCTGATTCGTGAATCAAGTACTCAGAAAGTAAATAAATACTGTAATGTAATTCATGAAAAAACTTAAAACAGCAACGATAGAATTCACCCTCTTAAACCACCCACCTAATAATGAAACGGTAAGGGTCCAATCTGATGGTTAAAGATTGAAGCTGGAAGTTTGATCATCTTTAAGAGCCAAAAGACGAGGATTTTAGATATTAGAGTTAATTCCAACAAGAGTTGAAATAGTCTTGGATGATGGCTTCATAATTAAAGTGAAGTGTCAGGAAATATTGATCCGAAAAAACTCATGTTCCATGAATCCGACTTAAGAAGTATATTATTATATTGTCTTAATAATTCTAGTTATAAGTGAAAAAGGAATTCATTAATTTAATTACTAATAATATGGATTCATGAGCTAATACTTAATTGACTAATTATAGGTTACTAATCTAAATAAATTATATTACTTAGAGAGTTATGAATAAAGTCATGATCCTAACATTGTCGTGAAAGATTACTATAATTACTATGAAATTCGTTTTGGGTGCATTTTGTTAAAACTGGAAAGTCACAGGTCGCGGTAGCATCAATGAGTTAATTGGTGGCCGAATTGTTTTGTCCTAAGAGTATGGTGACTGATCCGTACGCAACTGATAACAAGGGTATATGGATGCCAATGGTCTAAAGTTCAATGACTGACTATGAAATCCTAAGACATGGGGTATTGATTCGGACATATGCATAACCGAATAAGAAATGGTCGAACCGAAATGGATCGACCCAGATTCGGTCGAACCAATGCCATCGACCCAGACCAAAGATATGAACTCCGGTGAGTTGCCAAGATCCCGGCAAACCCTGCTATCAAGTCCGGCGAACACCAACACTAGTTAAACTCGACTATAAGCGAACGTAATTCATCAAAATTTTCTCCTGATCCTTGTGAAGCTTTGCGAGAGTCTAGGAAAGCTTCAGTTGCAACCAGGGGTTCCAAATTGCGAGCAGAAACAGCATAAACATAGCTCGATCTCTGGAAGTAATTAGAGGTCGAGGGATCAATCGAATAATTTCAAGCCATTTACCTTGTGGGAGCGATGGGTTTGGGTTCGGGATACATCATCGACGGATCGGGCACGAAGAGAGTAAAATCTTTCTCCTGGAAATTAACAAGCATCAACGATGTGATGAACTAGCTCGGTCAAACAACGAATACGAAATAAGTCACATTGATCCCTTACCTCCGTCTCCGAAATTCCTAGAGGTATGCTTGGCTACCGTCGACAATGGAGTCGCAGAGATTTCGATCGATTAGGGGTAAGAGGAGTGAGGAGATTGAGTTGATGGGATTTATGCTGACGATTCCATCCGATTTTGATTGGTAATGGAAGGTGAATATCATCATGGTTGAAAAAAAGGAAGGTGATGGGTGACTGCCGGATTTGCGACGGAGATGGTAAGTCCGCGTCCGAGATTGACGAAGGAGATGAGTTGATATCATCGCTGATGCCATCAGAAGCAAGAAATGGAGTAAAATTAAATAGGAGGGTCAATGTTCAAATTTGAACACCTGACCTCCAAGTCATGGGTCTGAGTACTTAGTCATTGGGCCACAATGACTTTCACGATCCCAATTCACTTGGTTCATTTAAGTTCTAACTGAGCAGTTGAATTATCTCATTAAATCGATTAAAGGTTAGATGGTAAATCGATCTTAGTAGTTCCTAATGTACTATGATTAACATGTAATCCACGTGTTAATTCATCATGGAATAATAATCATCATCATCATAATCATACTTGCATTAATGCTACTAATCTCATCATTAGTAATAACGGTAGAAGTAATTATGAAGCGTTATTCTAAGACCTTCTTTAGGGGTAGTTTAGGGACTTATGAGCTCAAACATTTTTCCACCAGGTACGGGATGTAACACTTTCTCTCTCTTAAAGCTCGAATCTCTATCTAAAATAATGTATTTGAAGTATATCTCATCCATAGGGGGTTTCGGGGTATTTATAGGGTTGTGGACCATGTTGGAGAAGGATTAAGCTCAAAAATCTTGTCAGCACTTGGGACATAGCGTGTTTCACTAGGACATGGTCGTGTCCCTTCTTCTGCAGCTTTCAACCGTGAGCATAAATAGGAAGAACTTCAGTACACGGAATTGGACTACGGCGTCAAAATAAAAGTTGTAGAGAATCATATTATCTTTCCAAAGGTGGTGACCTTGCATCAATCGGACTTTCGAGCGATGAGTTATGCTCCAAATATGAAACAGTGACGTTTTCTTTCCAAGTGGAACATTTTGAGTTGTTTCAACCTCCCCGTCATGTCTTGGTTCATCTCTAAATGCTATGACACCTGAAAGGTACCAAATAACATAGCATGGCCCCGAGGGGAAAGAAAACCAAACATGTACTCAAAATCTTAAATTTTAATACATATCGACACACAAAAATGTAGTTTATAACGAGAATAAGTATGTCAACAATAGAGCACATCAATGAGAAGTAAGAGAATCGACATTGGGGTTTTCTTAGGATGGTTGGATCACGTTAGAGTATATAAGGTTGATAGAAGAAGTAAATACTTGATTGAAAGAATAATTTCTGAATGGAAAGGCTTGATGTTCAGAATATCCAACTTTTTAGATGGTACTCAAAACAGTAAACTCAAGCTGTTGAAAGTTACTTGTGCAGCACGAAAGCTGAAATATGAAAACCCTGTTTTGCTAGAGTTGTGATGGGCTAGGTTGAGAGTTGTGTACAATGAGTAACCCAAAAAACCTAGCAGGCCTATCTAACTGGAATATCTGCTTCCGTAAGTATATTTAGCTCTTGACAAATATAACAGAATTGGTCCTTGGATAGTGGCCTTGTGAAGATGTCAACCAATTAATCAGAGGGAGGGATGAATGAGTTGAACGATTTTTTCTTAGACTAGGTCTCTGATGAAATGGTAACGGATATGTATGTGTTTGGTTCGAGAGTGTTGGACAGGGTTTTTTATATGCATATGGAACTAGTATTATCACAAAAAATGGGCATTGCATCAAGATGAATATCATAATCCTTGAGTTGCTGTTTAATCCACATCAGCTAAGTACAACAGCTGGGAACTGCCATGTACTCTGATTCTACTATTGATAGGGAAACTTAAGACTGCTTTTTGCTGGACTAAAAAACAAGAGATGAGCAAGGGAAGTGACAGCCACTTGAGGTACTCTTTCTGTCTGACAAGCTGCCAGCAAAATCTGCATTACTGAATGCTAGTGGAGAAAAAATCTCAGACTGTGGGAACCAAAGAACTAAGTTTGGTGTACCATTGAGATATCAAAATATACATTTAACACTGTCAAATGACTCTCTTTGGGAGAGGATTGAAAATGAGCACAGGGGAATACACTAAACATAATATCTGGTCGACTCGTTGCAAGATAGAGAAATGATATCATGGTTTGGAAACTTGTGATTCTCAAAACAAGGTGGTTGTTTAACATACACCTCTTCCTTGATGATAGATATCATTCAGAAATACACTTTTTACATCCATCTGAAACAGTTTGAACTTTTTGTAGCTTGTAAAGGCACATAGTATCCTAATGGCTTCTAAGCGTGCAACTGGGGCAAATGTTTCTTCAAATTCAATTCCTTCTTCTTGATCATACCAATGTACGACAAGTCGTCCTATTCCTAAAGACCCATTTGGTTCATAGTGGGATTATATCAACGGGAATAGGAACAAGGTCCCATACTTGAGCTCGGTCAAACGGATGAAGTTCCTCGAAGCACGCATGAAACCATCCTTTGTCTTGAAGTACTTCTTTGTAATTTTCTGGGTTCGATTTGTGATAATAAGCTGTGATGATTTATTGGATTGGATGAGGTTGCTGCTTTAGATTAAGTTCTTATATTTCAGCAACCTCTTAATATTGTGAAATGGTTTTGGTTTTTTTTTATATTTCAGCAACCTTTTGGTATTGTTATTAAGTAAAATGATTTCTGCATCAATTTCATCATTTGTATCACTTATATACTGTTTCTCGGTTATTACTAACTTAAAATCTATATTTTTTGCCTTCTTAGAATTTTCTTCCAGCTTATGCTTTCTTAAGATATTCTCATAACTTAACAGTGAACCAATAAGCTCATTCAATTCTACGGTTTTAAGATTTTCAGCTTCCTCAATAATTGTTCGTTTAGGCATCCATGATCATGTGGTAAACACCTAAGGATTTTATGAACTAAATCAGCATTAACATAGGTTTCGCCTAGATTCTTCAATCTGTTAATAATGAAATTGAAATTATAAAACATATATGAAATGCTTTCATTTTTTTCATTTTAAATAATTCATACTCATGAACTAATAACTCTATTTGTGTCCTTTAACTCTAGAAGTACCTTCATGAGTTACCTAAGGAGTTGTTCAGATATCGTTGGTTGATGAACATTGGCAGATTCGACTGAATTCGTTCTCGCCTAACAAACTGCGAAGATGTTGACTGCTTTGGCGTTCAACTGCATGATCTTCTTTTGTTCAGCAGTCCATTGTTCCCTTTTCACTTTGATTTCTAGGAGTGGATCCTTTACCACGTCCTTAAGATCGAAGTCGACTCCTTCTAGGTATGCCTTCATGCGACTTTTCTTGAACCCGTAGTTTGAGCCATCAAACCAGGGAGCTTGGTTGTGAGTAAATCCCTCAGAGTTTGATATCATCTTGTCTTTTAACATTACAATGGATTACTACTTCACTGGTTATATAACTTCATCTCCGGCAGTTTTTGAACTCGTTGGAGTAACAAAACTCTGATACAATCTGAAATTCAAATGCACAATACCAATTTCGGCAGTGATTGATCAAGAGGAAAGCAATTTGGTGGAAGTAGATTGAGAGGAGAGAAAAGAGATCGAATGCAGTAGCTTTTGATTCTTCTTCCTCTCGTTAATGGAAATGGAGCAAATAAAAGCTAATGCTCTAATATGTCAAATGGGCTGAAATTCTTTAGCTTTTATATTTAGTCCAAGACAAGACCCAATTAAGTTATGTTGTAGTTCTACGTAATTAAAATACGAAATAGAAAATAGAGAACTCGAATACAACGGTTTAATGTGGATCGGAAATGTAGCCTACTCCATGTCCGTTGAGTGATTACCTTGGGTTATTTTATTTAATAATAACAATAGCGTACCTTCGTTTACACCTACGAAGTGACACGACCGTCCGACACACTCCGACGTGACAAATCCTTCGTTACCAAAGTGACACACAACTGTGTTACGTAGGACAGAAGCAACGATCTCGATCAACACAACCCGTCCATCTCTATCATCTTACCAGAGTATACCCTCACACTCCCTCTTACACTCACACTACCTAAGATTCACTACCCAAGTAATCTTAGTGGCAATTGGCACTTACAAACTTTGAAGCTCAGTCTCTTTTGTTCACCTTCTTTTTTCTCATCGTTCAAATAATTAATATCGCTATTTATTTAGTGGCACGTGAAACTCTATGTTATAAAAACATACTTCTTACCTGCTTTCTCTTTTGTTGTGCATTCCTCTCCTCGATGTAATCTGTTTTCTCAAAACACGACCAAATAACTTTGTTGTTTTAGTACAAAAAGAAGGAGGAACAAGAGCTATAAGGGAACAAGAATTTTCTATGAAAAGATAACGATATGGAAATTTTGAGAAAGAATCTAAGTAAGAAGTTGACATTGGAAATTTTAGTCGGTATTTTTTGTATATATAGTCGGAGCTAGCTAGCTGTTAGATTTCAAAGATGATAATTTGCTATATTTATGAAATTTATAAGCAGAAGTAAACCATGATAACCATCATTTAAACAAGCCTACAAAAGCAACAATAATTCTTTTTTATGGATCATGTACAACTGTTCACAAGACTGCAAACTACAGAGCCCCTTTCTTGTTTGTGGCAATCTAGACCATTATCGTAGTATCAAGCATCAGCTTTTCACACACATACATTTTAATTCGGGCTGTAGCTAATTAACTAACAAAACATATCAAAACATTAACCAAATTAATTAATAATGATCTGATGATGATGATGATCTAATCCCAGCTGCAGGTGGATCCACTACTCCCGCTATTACCTCCCATGACGAAAGAAGCATAAAGCTCATCCTCAAGCTGCAAATTAACCTCCTCACGACGTCCATGAATATTGTTAAAGTTGATGTCAGAGGAAGAGCCGCAAGGATTCATTTTCATGGGAGGACATGCATCATCATAATGTTGATCAACATCAGAGGGAGCAGGAATAGTTATAGGAGCAGGAGGAAGATGATGATGATCCAATAAATTAGCAGGAGGTATAGTACTAGAAGTAGTACATCCCCCATGGCGGCAGTGGTTCACGGAAGCAACAACCGTATCCTGAGCCTTGCTGAGCTCATGATGGAGCCGAGCCACCTCCTTCTCTAGCCGCCGTTTGTTGACCGCCGCATTCTGAAGCTTGAGTTCCAAGGTGTTGTGGTCTAGCTCCAGAGTCTGGGTCTTCCACCTAGCTCGCTTGTTCTGATACCATATTGCCACCTGTCTTGGCGGCACCCCTAGCTGGCTCGCCAGCTCGGATTTGAGCTCCGGAAACAGCTTCTTGTTGAAGCTGAAACTTCTCTCCAACACCCTCACTTGCTCTTGCGTCAGCCTCTTCTTTTGTGGCCGCTTCATCTGCTGCTGCTGCTTCTGCTGTTGTTGGGTTTCATGAAAATCCATTATTATTGCTGACTTCCCACTTTGTGGGTTGAGATTAAACCTGTTGTTATTGGATGGATTCATGTTCATTTGTCTACGCTCTGGGCTGTGGATTTTCATTTATATACTGTTTTAATAATGGTATTATAAGTTTTAATTGTCATTTTCTGCACTCATACATTGACCACCTCGATCGATCATGTGGACTGTGGCAACCACACTAATTAATATAGATTTGACATTGGAGAACCGTAATTAATTAATAGGCCTGCAGATAGTCAGTATGCATTTAAGATTAAATTGATGATGATCAAAACAACTACTTACGTTAAGTAAACGCAACACTTTTACGTACAAAAATAATAAGTTCAGTTCAGGGTTTATTTTATACATAGTAGTTAGTCACTAGTCTGTAATGTACGTAAAACCCGAGTCCTCTCTTTCACGTGCATGGAATGTGTATTTTAATTTTATAAAAATGCCAACCTTTATGTTTTCAGTTTATAGTTTCAAAACACTAGAGATGAAGGAAGAAAAAAAGAAATAGGATTATCCATTTGGTTGAATCACGGTTATAAATAAGTTGTTATATGTTTAAGATATTTGTATCGTATTGTTTAAAATAAATAATTAACCCGACCGTCTTAAAAATAAAACAATTATAAATCCTCACTTAAGGAAAAGAAACCTTGTATAAAAAATTATTTACAAAAATCTTTTCTTTAGGAATAGACATCTATCACTTCAATTGTTACAAACAACTATTCACAGTAAATATAATTTCTCTCAATCTTTGCATGGTCAACCACTCAACCGTAAAGAGAACATATATAGTACGAGGCGGCGTTTATGAAAAAAGAAAAGATGCACAAAATTTGACGGTTGAAATGGAAATAGGAAGAAGAAGAAGAAGAAGACCCTACCAAGACGACAGGATTGAATTTCAAGGGTTGAAAGAAGGAAGGAAGTAATTAAGACAAAGGCAGGGCAAAGAAATAAGAATAGGAAGGGGCGGCTAATTAAGTAGCCTAACTATTGCTGTTGAGTGGGTGGTGCCCTAAGGTGTTCACGTGCAGTTGGTCCTACGCAGGATTGGATTATTATTAATCCCACTCACTCACTCACTCACTCACTCCCCAACAAACCCCGCCACTTTATAGCATTATCCATCTCAATCAATTAAGTAGTGGTGTACTGTACGTATTCCTCCTCTCCTTTATCAAATACGTAGAAACCATAATTAGTCAATACGATATAACTCATCATCACCCTGGTCAAACTGAAAATATCCAGCAAGAACTACTGTTTTTATCGAAAACGTTATGTGTTTTGTTGTATTTAGGGGTGGGAACGGTGCGGACCAAATTGTACCGTACCGTGATGATGTAAAATATCATATTGTGAATGAATTTTAGATCGCACCGCCTAAAGTATTGGTACAGTTAGATCGCACCACATCGATTTATGGTTTCGGTGCGGTTTAAACCGCTTAACTGCACACTCTCAAAATCAAATAAATTAACCTATAGAAACCCACACATATACGAAATTCAAGCAATTGTTAAATTTTTCATTTCATGAAAGTAATTTGTGTCTTTCTTTCATATATATTTTTGAGGAAACTCATCTTAAAGTTTTGCCATTAAGTTATGTCGTCAAAAGAAATTATGTATTTATGAAGTCTTTGTTTTTGTTCCTGAAGAAAACAGAGTAGAGGTGAAGTTTTTAGCAAGGTTTTATAAAAAGCGAAAGAACGATTAATGATAGTGAATAGGATTTTTGATCAAATAATTTCCAGAGTATTAATTATATCTATGGAGTAGAACACACCAAAAGCCTCTCCGTTTATGGAGCAAAGTCGTCAATACTCGAGGGCCGCGGTAAACATCGAGCCGTCCAATTGTCTATTGCTCGATATCATTGCAACTGGATTGTGGAAGACTTACGAAATGAAGAAATGAGTCAATAATTTCATAGAAGGGCTTTCACTTGCGGTTTTCGATTTTAAACCGCAAATTGCGGTTTCAATCCGCACTGAACAGCGAAGAGTTAATTGAGAAAAAACCACACCGAATATTAAATCTCAATACGGTTCGGTGTGGTGCGGTGTGAATAATTTTCGGTTTGGTGCGGTGTGGTGGGGGTAAACCGATTTGGTACCCACCCCTAGTTGTAATCCTAACAGTAACCAACCTTGAACCGAATCGGTCATTTATCCGGTCAAATGCTTGGACCGCCCGACTATCTCTTGCTTTGTTTTGAAGGTTCTCCAAACGGTGCATGTAGGGTCTTCTCACTTAATATATAATTGACCTTCGTCACTTGGAAGACGAATGGATTTTGCTTCTCTCCTATGAAAACCTAGCTTACAAAATCCTTTCAACTGCTCTGAAGAAGCCGAAGAGTTCACCAGCGATTCTGGGATCTCTGTGGTGCTTCTGTGATCTGCTCACTACTCAGGGAATTTGCAGCTGGGGTTCCTCACTCTAGAAGGAGGTCGAAACCCTCTGAGTATGTTCTCTATGTCGTTTAAGGTCTTTGGGGTGATCTTGGGTGTCTAGGTTTAGGTCTTTGCATCTCTTGAGTGTACTCGATCTTGTACTATGTGTCTATAGTAGATCCTAGGTTGAGCCTTCCCTCCTCGAGGCACTGCTGAGTAGAAGAGTTCTCTCTCCAAACAACATCAACAAATCTCCGGTGTTCTTTACTTTCTGCTTTACGTTTCCTATTCAATCCTTGCAAGCTGAATTTTTTTAGTAGATTGGTTCGATATTTGATTCTTCCGCTGCCATGCCTGATATCAAATTGGTACAAGAGCTCTAGTTCTGATTCTCTGCTTGTTAGTATGGTTTGATCAATTTCTTGGATTGTCTTGTGCTTGATTCTGTTGGTTCCCGCCTTGCATGCAATAAATCTTGATTCCCTAATGTGCTTGGATCCGGTTTAGTGTTACCTTTTCAGTTATGCTCTGTTTCTTGATTTTGTTGCTAATCTTGAATCTCAAACGTCTTGATTCTTGTTTTCTCCGTGCGGGATTAACGATGGCTGACGGTATCCCCCTAAGCCTTTTGATGACTCTATGAATTTTTCCATCTGGAAAGTGAAGATGTGTGCCATCCTCAACAAGGAGAAGTGTTAAGCTGCTATCTCCGGATACTAGCCAGCTGCGACGAGTGATATAAGGAAGATAGAGTTGAATGCCATCGGCCACTCTGAAATCATGATCGATTGGATAGTGACATAGCTCATCAGGTTGTGAGTATTACTAATCCTAAATTACTTTTAGATGCCCTAAAAACTCTATTCTTCACCAAGTCCTTGCCTAGTCTAGTTTCATTACTTTGCAAGTTCTTTACTTGCAGAATGGATGTTAACTTGACAATTGCTGAAAAATCTGAAATTGTTTCTTAGAACGACTCATGACTTAAAGCATAGCGGTTCCATTAAGGAAACTCACCAAATTGTTATTCTTCCAAATTCCTCGCCTTGCCAATTTGATAACATAAAGGATTTGATTCAATACGGTATAGAGATGACCTAACTGTGGCTCTGATTACTCAAACTATCATTAAAAAAGATGACACTCTTAAGATGTTTAAGAGTAAGTCCAAGGGTAAAAAAATGAGTCTTAAACCTAATATTAAATCTGAAGCTCCTATGGCTAATGGTAAAGGTAAATGGAGGAATAAAAAGTCAAAGGCTAAGTATGGTAACAATAAAAGCAACCATGATAAGTCTAATATCAAGTGCTTCTATTGTGATAAAGAGGGTCATTATCCCAAACACTGTCATAAAAGGATCTGAGATGAGAAAAATAAAACTAAGGAAAACCCTTATTCTTCTAACTTGTTTGAGTCTTGTCACGAATATCCTTGTGAGCTTCTTGTTTCTAGCAGTAGTAATGTGTGTGATGATTGGATTCTGGTTGTAACATACATGCTACCCCTGTTGTACATTTGTTTTCGTCTCTTGATAAGTTTAATGATGGGTCTGTTCCTATGAGAATGTATGATGGGGTGACTAGAATCATTCATAATGTGAAATGGGTGCCTAGTCTGTGTAGAAATTTGTTTTATGAGAATATTTGATGATATGAACTGTCAAATTAATACTCAAAATAGCATTAAAGATGTGATTAGCAATGATCATGTTGTAATTAGGAGTATTAAATGTGGTGGTTTATACTATGTTCTCTGGTATTCCTGAATTTCATGTGACTATTGAAACTGTTAATCATGGTGGTAAAGATTATACAAAACTCTGACATAATCGGCTTGGTCACATAGGTCAAAATGGGTTGATTCATTTGTTTAGAACTGAGATTATTGATAAACATCCTAGTGATCTTGATTTTTGTGAGGATTGTATGTTTGGCAAGAAAGCTAGACATAGCTTTGGTAAATCAACCTATACTACTTCTTGAGTATTAGTATTCCTACATGCTGACCTTCGGGATCTAGCTTAGATTTTTATGGTTGGGGAAAGAAAGTATTTTCTTTCTATAATTGACCACTACTTAAGAAAATTATGAGTGAGAAAGTCATTCAAAAATTGGAAAACTTGGATTGAAACTCAAATTGGCCATTCCTTGCAATGTCATAAAATTGGTAATGGCCTTGAGTTCTGTAATAATGTTTTAAACTGTTTTTGTCAAGAACATGGCATTAAGAGGTTGTTAACTGTTTCTTGTACCCCTCAGCAAAATGGAATTGCAAAACAGATGAATATAACCTTGCTTGAAAAGGCAATGTACATGCTCATCAGTTTTGACATGAGATCTAGTTATGGGGTGAAGCAGTAACCATTGCTGCTTACCATCTAAACAGGTCTCCCTCTAGTGATTTTGGTTTCAAAACACCTCAAGAACTCTTGACAGGGAAAATCCCTGATCGGCAACACCTGAAGCCTTTTGGTTGTACTGCATATTCTTAAGTTTCTCAAGAAAAGTTGAACCCTAGAGCTGAGAAGGAAGATGATACAAAATGGTACCAATGTTCAACCGGTACCCCTTGGGTAATTTTTTGCTCTAGAAAAAGGTCATAATCCTCCTAATGTGAAGGAATTTTATCTTCGACACTCAGAATCCTTCCCTGTGGCCAGCTCAGAAGGGCAACCTCTCCTTGAGGATGACCCTCCCTCCATACATGAGCCTAATGAATTTGGGAACACCAATGGCATACCTCACCAATCATGTGAGGGATCTGTAAGTATATCCTCCTCTTCCTCTAGCAGTAGTAACTCAAATCTGTGAAGTTATTCCGACAACACAAGTGGTGTTTGTGTCCGAAGGTCCCTCTCGTTATGCCTCTACTCGGATTCATCAACACGGTTTAGGCTAAAAGATTTGGTTTTTGATTCTAATTATTCTAGCGAGTAAATTAAACTAAAAGATTATAAGTTGATTCAAAGGAGAAAGCGAGTTCTTGGAAGAGACGAGTTATTAAGCTCAACCGCTAGAATGTATTCAAAACGAACGAATGTGGACCTCAATGGAATGAAAAGAATCCTCCTAACACTCGTAGGAATCCACGGCACGATTATGCATGTGGATTTCCACTACTAGCTTCCCAACTAAGGTAGAAATCCCCTTAATTGGGCTAACTCGTAATGAACTCCAAGGAGTTCTACAAAGTGAAATGGTGCTTTACCGGAATTAAAAAAATCCACGAGTAATTGGAAATAGCGTTAACTTGGTCCATCAATGCCTAAGCTACTGATAACTACACCCAACTTGGTCCATTGGGTGCAAACTAGAGTGCCCGCCAATTACAACTTGGCTTTCACTTAAAATCGGGAAAAACACAAAAGGTAGAATTAGGTTATCGGTTTACACCACCAATAACCTAATTCTATCCTCGATTTCCAACCTAATGAATTCCTAAGCCTATCACAAGCAAAGGACTTCAAACATTTGACCTAATTCTAGCCATGACAAGAATTAGGTTGAACACCCAAACAATCAAGATAATCTTTCATTCCAAATCAAACATCCACAAACGTTGTTCTTAAACATCCAAGACAGGTTTCATAGCTTAATTCCTACATCTCATCCAAGAATCCCAAAAGATTTAGCTACTCATCATTCTAGAAGAAAGCAATTGGAAAGAAAACCTAACAATCTGATTACAGAGAATTTTCGGTTTGTTCTTTTTCCAATCGATGCTCTTGATCTTCTATCTTCAATCTTAGCTTCAATCCTTCAAGGGGAGCTCCTTTGGATCTTCAATTTGGCTTCTAGAGGAGGTTATGTGCTGGTTTTTGCAGGAAAGCTCGGGAAAAATCGTGAAAAATCGAGTTGGGGAAGAATGGTTTCTCTTTCCTCCAACTTCCCTTTTTATAGTAGCAGCCGGATTTGGAGGGTGCACGCCATGCACCTTCCTAAGTTGTCCGTTCCGCGTACTAAAAGAAAGGGAACGGCGTGCAGAGGTGCACGCCGTGCTGCTCCAATACTTCTCCATGCTGTGACGCCAAAAGGTAGGAACGGCGTGCAGTGGTGCACGCCGTGCTGCTTCAATTCTTCATGATTCTGCGACGCCAAAAGTAAGGAACGGCGTGCAGTAGTGCACGCCGTGCGCCTGTTTTGAAGCCGTGCCTTTGGAGTATTTTATGGACTGCACGGCGTGCAATCCCTCTGCTGCGCCAACTCCAATCTCGACTTCCTTTCTCGAACTCCAATCGCTCTCCACACCACGCCCTTGGCCTCATGGTCAGATCACCTATCTACATAGTACCTGTACATAAAAAATACTACAAAGAAAACATCAAATGGACCGAAACGGTCCAAATGAACGGATCTACACACAATACGCCAAAACACGAAATTGAAGAGAAATGAAGTGCGAACATGCTAAAAACCACTCAAATGAATGTAGAAAAAGGGTAGATAACTGCTACAATTTCTAGCCCTATCATAACTCAAATAATTTCAATAACTTGAATGATTTTAGTCCCTTGCATGATGATACTAGTAATTCTACTGGAAATTCTCCCTTATCCTCTATGCATCTAGACGTTTCTCTAATGCTAATGACTTAAATGCTTACCAATTTGTCAGGGATAAAGTGCCTAAGAATAGGATTTCTAATCCGAGATATACCTATAATGTTATTGATTTTTTCATTTGTGTTGCTAATTTGATCTCTGACTTTACCCCTGAGTCTTTTGAGCAAGCCATGAAATGTTCTGAGTCTGATGTGTGGTTTAAAGCAATGTAAGAGGAGTTTCACTCTATGCATGGCGATAAAACCTAGAATTTAGTCAAGAAAAATGAAGGTGTTGGGATAATTGAGAATAAATGGATCTATATGATAAAAGAGGGGTTCTCTGGTTATGAACCTCTGAGGCACACAACTTGTATTGTTGCCAAGGGGTGCACCTAGAAGGAAGGCATATATTATAATGAAATCTTTGATCCTGTTGTTAAGTATAAAATCATGAGATTGTTGTTTGCTATGACTTCTATTTACGATTTAGAAATAGAACAAATGGATGTTAAAACGAATTTCCTCCATGGTGATTTAAAAGAGACTATCTAGATGAAATAGCCTAAGGGTATTATAAATAATCATGTTTGCTTATTGAATAAATCAATCTATGGTCTGAAGTAGTTTCCTAGGCAGTGGAATGTGAAGTTTGATACCCTTGGGGCTCACTAGGAGTAGTTATGGTACTTGCCTTTATTTCAAAAATGTTAAATATGCTTCCCTTTTGTATGTGCTGTTTTATATGGATGATATTCTGTTGATCTGTCAGTCTTTTGCTTGTATCATTGGAGTTAGAAGAGATTTTAA
Organism: Linum usitatissimum; assembly: GCA_030674075.2. NCBI lineage: Eukaryota > Viridiplantae > Streptophyta > Magnoliopsida > Malpighiales > Linaceae > Linum > Linum usitatissimum. The sequence goes on from JAUJYP020000657.1 coordinate 1,908,547, forward strand.
AAATTATTTTAAAATGAAGGATATTGGTCCTGCTCTAAAAATTCTCAGTGTTAGAATTCTTAGTTAAAAGAGATTTGAAGAATGCTTTCTCAATTTGACTATATGTGCAAGGTGTTAGAAAATTTCTCTTATGCCTCTGATAAGTCTGCTTTGGTTCCTTTGGGAGCTCAGCTTGAGCTTTCCAAAAATTATTTCCTACTGCTGCTTTAGATATATAAAAGATGAGCTATGTTACTTATGATGTTGATGTGGGCTTTATGATGTATGCTATGTTATGTACCTGTCTTGATTTAGCCTTTGCTATCAATGTGCTTATCTGGTATATGTCCAACCCTGGCGAGAGGCATTTGAATGCCACGAAACATGCCATGAGATATCTATTTGGAACTAGGAATATGGCCTAAACTATACTAAGCATATTTCGAGACATGATTTGGTTGGCTTTGTTGATTCGGATAATGCGAGTAACAAGGACAATAGGAAGTCTATAACCTTCTATTATTACACTTGGGCTGGTAACTGTATTTCCTGAAAACCACATCAACAGTCCATCGTAGTTTTATCTTCAACTCAGGCTGAATTCATTGTTGCTATTGAGGCATATAAAGAGGCTATCTAGTTGAAAGGCATTTTATATGAGATAGAAGGTAAAAACTATGTGCCAACTCTTTTTATGGATAGCCAGAGTGCCCTGCATTTGTAGGGTCCAGTCTACCATGAAAGAACCAAGCACATAGATGTTGGGTTACATTTCATCTGTGATGCGGTTGAAAGGGGAACACTGAAAATTGAAAAGATAGCCGGTGATGTTAACTCAGCTGACTTTGGTACCAAAATAGTCCCGGCTGAAAATTCTTGATTTCCAGGGACTACCTCCACATCAATGAAGTAGGCTGAGATGGGGAATGAGTCAATGATGACGGGGAAACTGCTTAACCTTAAATCCACTATTAAAGGTAGAAGAGTAGGGTTAGGATGGCTATAGGATTAAAAGGGAAATTGTTGTAATCATAGCAGCAACCAACCCTAAACCGGACTGGTTACTTATTCGGTCAAATGCTTGGACCGACCGGCTACCTCTTTTTTTTCAAGTTCTCCAAACGGTGTGTGTAGGTCTTTTCACTTAATATATAAGTGACCTCCATCACTAGGAAGACGAATGGATTCCACTTCTATCCTTTGAAACCCTAGCTTAGTAAATCCTATCAATTTCTCTAAAGAAGACGAAGAGTCCACCAGGGATTTTGGGATCTTCGTGGTGCGTTTGTGATTTGCTCATTGCTCATGGAACCTCGGGCTGGAGTTCCTCAACCTGGAAGGGGGCAGAAACCCTTCGAGTGTCTTATATGTATCGTTGTAGGTCTTTGGGTGATCTTGAGTGTTATGGGTTTAGGTCTTCGCATCTCTTGACTGTAATCCATCTTGTACTTTGTGCCTATAGTGGATTGTAGTCTGAACATTCTCTCCCTCAGGTTCCGCTGAGTAGGAGAGTTCTCTCTCCAAACAACGTCAACAAATCTCCTGTGTCTGATATATATTCTTTCAACATAATAAATTCAATATTTGACTTATGTGAAACAGATAAAATACTGCTACTTCTATAGAGGTTTTGAGAGAGCTTCAAACTAAAAGTTACATCTATAATTCTATAAAAAAGCTAAGTCTATGACTGTTGGAGACGTAAATTTGGACAGAATGTCTGTTCGGTGTGATTTGTCTATCCTCTCTCTCTGTTGGTGGCCTCTTGTATTTATAGGTTGTCATTAGTAGTAACTAACCTTTGGAGGAGGCAACTGCCATGGAGGTTACCTCCGACGTCCTGAACATGGTCATAGTCTTTTCTCTTCCTCAAGTGATATGGATCGTGGCGTTGGTAGTTACTTAGCTTCTCCCCTACGACTTTGGTGTTCTCTTGTTGGTGAGATACTTTGCGGATGTGGATATGGCAATCGATATTTTCGACTCGATGGCAGTACTGGATGTCAGTGGCAAGATGGCAGTAGTTGTAGTTATGGCAGGGTCTAGATGACAAAGGTTGTAAAGGAGGGTAGGCGTAATTATGGCACAGACGAGATTGCGACTCAATAACTATCATTAGGAGGATGTTAATAGGAGGCTTGGATGACCATCGATGGGAGATCGAGATGGCAGTGTTGGATAGTAGTACTGGGTGGCTGAATGGTATTGGTAGTAATTATTGCATGATGACCGTAATCATAATTATTGTTGGCTTGGTTGTAACAAAGCCAATACTTTTCTTCGCCCGAGGCCTTAGGCTGGATGACAGTACTGAGTAGCTGGATAACAGAGGTTATAATTATTACATGATGGTAACAATCATAAATTAATTTTTAGTGTAAACAAGGAAAGCCACTAATAATTGAATAAAATTTAATTTGATATTTGATGATAGAAGCCACTAATAATTTAATTAATTAACTAGATAATCCATCAAAATCAAATCTTGTTCCCTGCTTGTAATTTGGATAACATAAAAACATTAAACAACGGGGATGTGTGGTTTGAGATATAAATCAATGCTCTCTTTTATTTTGCTGTATCCTTGAATCTTTCCTAATTTGATCTCCTGGGGGGTTGCCCCACTCCCAACATCAATATGCACATACATTGACCCCAAATGTACTTAAATATATAACTATAACTTCAATCTACAGGTTCATTGATCGATCGAGACATACACAGCTAAGTGGGGTCAATATCATTTTCAATGACTATCTAAGTTTCTGTTTGTGGATGATATATAATACAACTGCATCTTATTATTTTAATAAAAGGTTACTAGAAAAAGGAAGAAAGATTGACCAATGGAATCGTTTTTTTCTCTGAAAACCTTTTAGCCGTTCTTTTGTCCGAATTTAGGGTTCGTCTTTTTATGAAATTTTGCCGTTATCTTGTGCGGTTGTTCATCTCATTTGTGGATTTGATCATGACACCAATCATGCCGAAGCAGCTTGAATTGAAAGCAGCATCGACAGAGCTCAGCGCGGCATCCGCAGGAAGTAAGAACAACATCGGTGGCAGCGAGCATCTGATCGGCGTTGCGACTGCCCGACCCCCGACTGCAGCGGCCCAAGGAACTGCGGCGGCCTTGTCGTCGGCTACCATGTCCCCATCAATAGCACTAGTCTCGATGGACTCGGCGAAGATGACCGCAAATGGGTTACCTGCAGATGGAGAGATTATAAGACCATCGAAATATCCACGCAAACTTAATCATCATCCAGGTCTAGAAAAACAGGCGAGTCAACATGAAGAGACTTGCCTAGCCATGTAGGGAACTAAACTTTAAACTTTTTACTCTATAAATGGAATCTTCTGATTTGTCAAAAAAAACAGATTGACCTATTGATTTTTTCGATTCACCCAATGATTTTATCTATCTATCTATCTATCTATATGCTCTATATAAAATTGGATTACTATTCGAAATTGAACAAAAATGAAGGTTATCGATTTCTCTAAAACGTAGATTAGGCCGCTCTCTTTAAAACGTTCAATGCATCGTAATCGCGCACAACATTCTATCAACGACCACCCTCTTTAAGACGTTCTTATTTCCTATTTTTTTTTATTTGTTCATGTAATTTTATTTATTTGGAATATTAATGTGGTTATATTTTATATTAAAATTACATAATTTTCCATTTTTATATTCATTAGATAATATGTATTCCAATTAATTATTGATTTTATAAGTATTTAGATATTATTTATTTACATAAATTATGAATTATTTAATATCTATTATCATTATGTAAAAGTATTTTGAAGAAAAATATAGATGCTTAATATTTTTTGTTAAAAAATTGTTGGGATGAAGAAATTTAAAAATTAAATAATAATTTTTGAAAAGGAGATGATCTTAGGATTGAATTCAACCTTAATGTTTGAATTTTATATAGCCCAGTAATGAAATTTTATTTATTATGCTTTTCTTTATATATAAAAGGCTATCTTCTTCAACCTCTGACTCCGACAAGGCCAGGTCGACGCCGGCGAAGAAAAACCCAGCATCCGGCGAGGAATCTGGCGCTCCAAAAATCCTGGAATCGCGATTTCCCATCGCCGATTCATCCCATCTCCTTCGTCCGACGCCAGGGATGCTCCATGACCCAGCCCCAGATTGCCCTTGCCTCTACACGCGCCGCCATCGACCTATAGCCGCCGTCGCGCCTTGATTCCCACACGAAGCGACCTCCAGTTTCCACCGACGGTTTCCGTAACCATCTTCTCCTTCGATCGTCTAGCTTCGTCTTTGAAATCCAAGCACGGGGCTCCCTCCCTTTGCTCGATCCGATCCATTCAAGAATCGACGCCGCTAAGTACTGCTCCTCCTCCCCTCTCAATTGTTCTAGCCGAAAAGGATTTTTGGGGAAGAAAGTTAATTAACGAGCCGCTATGTACTTGAATGCTAACTGATCTCAACCAGTGTCCGATCAATCTACCGGTCAAAAGCCCATCACGTTACCTCGTCAAATTCTGCCTTACGGCCCACCACAGCAAAATTATAGATTTAAAAAAGATGTAGCCTAACTCTCCCTTTCCTTTATATGATCAGGACAAACTCCCACCACATGATTCATCCAACGATCTAGATTCTTCCAGGTTCACAACTAAACATTAAAGGCTTTACACCATCTCCCATTATCTAACCACCCTGGTAACTAAGCCGAACCTAGTCGATCTCTTGAAGTATGTCAATCACACAATCAAACTCGTTAAATAAATAATTAATACAACATCAAATCTCATATTCCGCTCTTCGAGTGGGATTTTAATCAAACGGAGATTTTAATCAATAGTCTATAACTTATCTCATGAATCAATTCGAACTAATATCTTTAAATCACAATTCATCAATTAATTGAACTAGTTTAATCTATTAGAATACTGATACTCCCATCAACACAATTTGATTTGAGCTGCCCGTTTCTTGATTTTAATCTCGACCAACCGTCATTTTTTAATTTCCTTTTTTTAAACTTTTATCAAATTCTTCTTCTCGTCACACGTATTATTTTCTATAACTTCCCGTGTACTTTTGTTTTGTGTTTGCAAATATTTGCACTATCAGTTAACTACCATCCATTTTACTTTTTTAAGGAATTGATTGATTCTATTAAACTCATAATTTAATATTGGTATTAATCATTGACACTACAACTGGTATCAATATTTGGTTGCTCGTGAATGAATCATTTTTTTTAATCTTCTTTCTATTTGGATCGAAGAGGTGGTGCATGTAGTTCACGAGTTGATATGAATGGTTTCTCTTGACACCTTGATGTTGGTCCTCCCATGATTAGAGAATGCTTAGCATCGATGTGCTATTCCGGCAGATTGAAAACAACATGAAATTTCGTCGACTTGTAATTTCAGCCATGATTTGAACAAAGCTTGCTTGATATCATTTGATAAATACCTTACAAGCAATTTTGTGAAAAGAAATCTATCAATATGCATCATATTTTAAATGTAGGGGGTTTTGTATGTGGTAAGTGGTTTTCTTGGTGAGGGTGTAATATTAATACATATTTATTGCCCACCATTTTGTTGTTTGTTGTTTAGTTTATGACCCCTCTGCAGTATAGATGGAGTATAGGTGCAGTTATATTTATTAGATTCAGTATAACGCTCGATTGAGATATGATTGTAGTATACACTCGTTTTACATTTCAATAGGTAAGGGTTTGAATGCACACTTTGATTTAATTTATAATTTGTTAGAGTTATAATTACAACTTACTTAATAAATAGAGAGCCTTACTTAATAAATTAAGGTGTGAAGTCCGTTTATTAATGTTCATATCTTAAGGGTATATTATAATTTATTAAATAGGTAATTAATATATAACGGTTAGAACTTATACTATTGATTAAGTGAATTGATAATGAAAGAGACCTTGTCAATTGTTGAAATTATAATCCAACTGGCAGTAGTTAATGCCTTACTTTTAGGTTCTACACTCCGAATTCATAGGATATAGGGTTGGTTAATCATTGTTGGGGAAATTTTTTATCTGAAGTCGTGAATATCCATACATCTAATTAGGGTTGGTTAATATATTTATCACGCATGGACTTCACTAGATTCCTTTCTATATTTCCAATTGCCTATCTTTAAATTTAAACTATTTTTAATAAAATATTTTAAACATAATTTTACACCGAACAACCGCTTCCTTTCAAACCCTTAACGGTTTGTCAGTTTTCTATTCAATAACCCCCCCATTCTCACCGTTATTTCGTTACTACGTATACCTTTTCAATTTTCTTTCTTGCGGTTATATTTTAACCTTACACGGTAATAATGTATGTCGGGTTGGAGGAGCACGAAGTTGAAGTCAGCGAAGGACCTCCAACAAGCTATGTCGCAATACCACTAATCTAGGTATGTTTCTCACTATTGGATTCTCCCGTCCTTCTCTTCTTGTAATGAAGTTCCCTAGTATGGAAGATTTGCCTCCAAGGGTTGTTAGTTTGGTTGGAAATATTGGGTGGAGAGTCTTTTTTGATTGGCACAATCAATTCAATCTAAATCGTTGCCGTTTTCTTGTCATAGCTTTCTTCTTTAACCTTAAGAAGGACCCTTCCCACAAGTGCCAGCCTTACCTCTGTGTTCCATGGTTATAGAGTTTTATTTATTCCAGAATGTTTTTCCAGACTCATAAGGTTGTCTAACAACGGTTTCAAACTTTTTGATGAGTCTCAACTCTCCTCCTTACTCGAATTCAACACTGCTGCCGAACTTGCCGCTCTAACCGGGGATCCTAACGCTCCTCCGACTATCGAATCACTTCCCATGGACCTACTAGTGAGTCACTGCCTTATCACCCACTTCTTTCTTCATAGGAGAGCCCATGGACCGTCCATTACACGACTTGATGTATTCATAATGGCCAGTGCAGTAAAAGGCGTTGCGATTAGCCTCTCTAATCTTATGTGCATCCATATGATCAAATCAGCATCTGGTGGTGATCACAATGAAGATCCTTTCCCTTACTATGCCTTGATTACTCACTTCCTCCATGAAATTGACATAAGGTTTAAAGGATACGTCCTTTCCCACAAGTGGACTACTCCCTCTGTTCGATAACTTCTTGAGCAGACTAGTATGTATTTATTTCCTACTTCATTATATATTTGGCATGTTATCCCATTTTTAGTTTATGTCTTTTATTTATTTATTATTTGTTTGTTTCATCCACAGATTATTATCTAACAGATAATGAAGAGACAACTGATGAGGGTCTATTCGGATGGAACCCTATTGTGGTAACTGATGATTCCAAAAACAGTTATGACGATGGTGATGATTTTAGGGTGGAATAAATGGGCAGACGAGGGGGATCCAAGGAAGGGAAGGCAAAGTTTAATCTTTTATTGTTGTTTTATTTCCTATGAATGATTTTCTATCGACGGTGTTTGTGTTGTTGTTTTATTTCCTTTAAACGTTTTTCTATTAACGGTATTTGTGTTGTTGTTTTATTTTCCTTTTTATTGACTGTTTTGTGTTTTTTTCTATTTCCTTTTTCTATTGTCGGTGTTTGTGTTGATTTTTGTGTTTGGTTTTTAATTCCATTTGAACTTGTTACTGTTTAAGGTCATAGTCATTTTATTTGGTTTGTATTGGTGTTTTCCCATCATTTTGGTTTAACTATCGTATTTATAACAACTTTAATGTTAAACGCATTCTGTATTTTTTTTAAATTAATTTTTTACTCCCTCTTTTTTATAAATTGATAACTACAAGCCATATGTTCGCTCTTAACATTTTTTGTACCTTATGGAATTTAATTTATTCCTTAATTTATCGATACATATAGATAATTGCGTATCTTTTCATTAATTTTTGGAAATGGTGTAGTTGAATTTTTGGGAAATTATAAACGAAACTTTCAAGGCTTACCAAAAAATGGTTAGAATATTTTCCTTCTTTGTTAGTTTGATTTTTCTTAACTTTGAGTTATCCAATATAATTTAGATTTGATTATATTAGCGATCTATAAATTTGATTCGTTTAATTAATATGTTATATTAGTTAATTCAACTATGGTAGCTTATTTTCAAGGATCGAAATTGTACAACATATAATAACGCATATACTAAAACATGGTTACGGTCGATCAAAACCACGCAAATGAAATATCTTAGCGAGTTTGAAAATATTTTCTACTAGTCGCGTGGTTCACAGTATTAACCAGTCATAACCGAGTACAACATACTACAATTATTAGTAGCGTGGTTCAAAGTATTAAGTAGTCATAACCAGTTACAAAATACTACAATTACTAGTCGGGTGGTTCAAAGTATTAACCAGTCATAACCGAGTACAAAATACTACAGTCAAAATCCATGGTACTATTTTTAGACACAAAGCGAACAACTAAATTACAAGGCTACTTACGAGACAACCTATTGGGCGTGTTTCCTTGGATGTCCAGGCGGCTTCCTCTTCAAGGGAATGTCAGCAGGCTTTTTTTCTAGGGAACTTTCAGCATGCTTCTTTTCTAGGGAATCTTCAGAAATCGAGCTTAACATGAAACTATGCTCTTGATTGGTCATATTGCTAATCAAGCGATATGCAAAGTATGATCCGTGAGCTTTGAGAACCCTCATTTGATTCCATAGCCCCCTTTGCTCATGTGTGAATCTGCCATTGTAGTGCTCTGGGAAGTATACCTAGAACAATCCACAGCTATGGTTGTCGGGTTGACGAGGAGGATCAAAATTTATACTGCATATAATAACGCATATATTAAAAAATGGTTACGATTGATCAAAACCACGCACATGAAATAGCTTAGCGGGTTCGAAAATATTTTCTACTAGTCACGTGGTTCAAAGTATTAACCAATCATAATCGGATACAAAATACTACTGTTACTAGTAGCGTGGTTCAAACTATTAACAAGTCATAACCGGGTACAAAATACTATAGTTACTAGTCTGGTGGTTCAAAGTATTAACCAGACATAATCGGGTACCAAATACTACAGTCTTCTAACAATTAGGATCTAAGTCACGCCTTTCAATGACATGCCATTATGTTCGAACTTTCATTGGGATGAATGTTGTGAATCTGTGTAACGTAGGCAAAGAGTACAGACGGTTTCAACATCAATTTATAACCATGAATTTGTACATTATTAGTCTCGCTAACTACCTCAAAAACTGGTAAAGATGATGAATATAATCGTGAACATGTAAAGTCAATGTGACCATACAATGTATTGTGTTTCATCACGCCTATGACGTCATGTGTCAACCAAACCTGTAACCAAACGGACTACACTTACTATGTTAAGAGTGAAGTTGCGGTGAAAACTTACTAAAGGTATTCGACTAACTATTGTTCGTCATCTCACCATCTGGGCCATATATTACCAGATGGTTCTACAAACTTGATGCATCACTATAAATTTGTTATCACATAGTAATTGTGGATTACTTACTAATATGTGCTTCCCCTTATCTAATGTTTTTTACTCTTAATAAGTTTTATGATAACAAACTTCTTATGCTTATTTTTTAAATTCAAATTGCAACACTTATTTGATCTTGTCCACCCAATTTTGTTGTAATGAAATGGTCAAACTATACTATCCATTTACAGTAGATTGTCTTCAAATTTCATTACCCTTAACACCCCCAACTCTTCCAAGGCAATTCAAATCTATTTCATTTTTTATATTCCCGCCCTACAATTTTGCCAGATCCAACACATGCCAATTGGTAATATTATATACCAAAACTAATATAACAAAATAAGGTTGGAAACAATTGGTTAAGTGTCTTGATTCTTAATATGAGATCACAGGTTCAATACCATCTAGAGGTTTATGTTTTAAACACAACCATCTACATTTTTAAAACGACATAGTTTTGTCAATATTCAATATCAAAACCCAAAGAAGTATATTAACATTGATCCCCCACTAAAGCCCAATAATTTTTCTAGTGTAAGTTATTTAAGTACTAAATCTTGTTTGTGTTTGTAACCACCTCACCAGTTCAAAACTACTTACTGCGTAACGTACAACCGAATGTTCCCTGTACATTTAGGAACTACTCCTATAATTATCATCTTGAAAATAGGATGGAATGGTAGTGACCTGAACTCATAATGTTTGGAACATTGTGGCGAATCCCAAAAACACCTCATGACTAGTATGTTGGTTGTTCTTTTTGATACGGTAATGGGCTAAATCTATATGCGGATCCAATTACCCAGCCAGGATTCTATGGATAATAAGGTAGTTTACAGATTATGATTTGGTAGACACATTTTAGAGAGGAATGGCGACCGATAATATTTTTGGGGAATTCGGACTGTAGATCATCTATATCCTGAAAAACTTGGATACTACTACTTACGTCAGCTGGACTACAAGCAATTTCACTACACATCTCTTTAATGTATTGGTTTTTTCCCTATGGGAGCTTTCTCAGTCACGGGGCTTCATTGGATTACATATGACACATATGTTAGGGCTATGCTGGATGCTAGAAAGTCCGGTCAGGTTACTATCTTATTCGAGGGGCTACCACTCAGCGACCATCATAAAAAGGACAGTGCATCCGCTTCTGAACACGGGACATCACCAAGGTCATGCACAATTTTCTCATCCCTGGGTCACAACATGCATACTTTTCCAGATAAGAAGTCGTGCTATTGCTGAATAGGTCGTATTGTGACTGAGAGCGGTTGCTTTTCCGTACTTGTTAGCGTACCTGTTCTGCTACATTAATTTCTTTGGTTTCCATTTAATGTTTTTATTACAAGTACAATTAATCTTCAACGTTACATTCCATGTACGTAGGAAGCAACTATGTTTATTTTGTACAACAAGTTTTTTTTGCCTACTAAAGTTGTCTTAATCTTCTAAGCTTGCAATGTTCCCTCCAGTCTTTTTTTGTAAATGTAGATGTTGAGATTGTATAATAGTTATAGCTCAGCATTTCCATGTTTTATATACTAGTTGGTTCCTTGAGAACCTTTGGGCATTGGAGTGTCCTATTAAGAATAATCGATCAAAGGTTAGCAACACCAATATAGCACTAGATCATAAATGGAAATGAAACATGACATAGAATATGTTGTACATTCAAAAGTCATAATCAATGCTTACACCTCTGAACATTGTGGCTGGTTCCTTTGCATTTACTACACCTCCTGGCCTTTCCTTTACTTTTAATTGTGGGAGCACCCTTTGTTTTGGCCACTGGAGGGTACTTTGCATTTGGATACTGGTCTGAGTCACTTCCATTACTGGGAGTAGTTGTACATGCTCCCCCTTGAATCAATATGTCATGCATCGCAATAATGTCTTCCAAGTAAATGTTGAAGTGTGTACTGATTGTGCTACCAGCCAAATATTCAATAAAGTACGATATTGCAGAATCCCATATCGCAAAACGATATTGTTATTTGATCCTTAATTCATCCCCATCCCCATCATAATCGAAGTTTTAGGATATTTTGACACTCGTAAGCGCATACAACTCTGGGGAACCTTGTCTTCTTTTTCCTCCAAAAAGAAGATCATATGAGAACACGGAATACCAGATCTCCTAAACTTGTAACAAGTGCATTTGGCTTTTTTTCATCACCGTCAAAATCGATGGTACATTGATTCGTACCCCTACCTTACATTTCCACCGTGTACTTTCTGATGTTCCATCCTATTTGTTGACAACCTCTGTTGCTACAAATCGAAGAAATGGTCAACTCCTTCAAAAATTCTTCCATTGCTTCTCTACCGTAACTTTGTGTTGCACTCATTTCAAGTCCATGAAATAAGGGGTCTCTCACTACTAGTATATCACAGTTTGTAAGATAATCAGTGTTTATCTTTGTTTCACTCAAATCTCTCGTCCACAGGAAGTAATGGTTGACAAACTCAAGGAGATTGTCAGTGGATTTTATGTACTTTCCGATACATGAATTTATTCCCTCACACCTGGATGTGGTTGTATATCTCATGAAGAAGTTTGATCGTAAGTATGCGTGAGCCCATTCTTTTCGCTTATCGTGTAAACTTTGGACTTCTTTATTGTTCTCTAATCTATACTTCTTCATCAACTCTCCCCACTGTTTCTCAAACTCATCTTCCTCTAAATCGTCCTTCAGGAATTTTCTCCATTCTTTGAGAAAATGACACTATGAAATTTTCCCTTTTATGTTATGATCAAGATTCCATGCATAACGATGATGGTTGTCCATCGCATGTTGATAGCTTTCAACATTTCCTTTTCCCTATCTGTAATCACTGCTTGTAGTTTTCTTCCCTCCGTGGCTTTGGTTAATATTTCCAACGCCCGTACATACGCTTCGAAATTTCCATTTTCCAATAGTGCACTTCCAAATAAACACGTTTGGAAGTAATTATTAACCCCTACACAAGATGAATCAAACTTGAACCAACATCGTCATGTCATGATCTTTGTGTAAAGGAATCGAAAAAATGAATAGTGAAAGATAATTGGAATTGGTAATGAACTGTACTCATCAATTTGTACTTATAGAACAACATATCAGTGAAATCACAAGTGACATGTGATAGTTATTCCGTTTGTACGTTGTGTCGAACGCTAATACATCGCTACAGAGGGATCAACTATACTCATACTGTCAGCCCACATAATGTTCTTCAACATATCACCCAGACTTGTACTGTATTCCCTAAAGAACTGCTTATCATCATTTTTCATGGATTCCAATTATAGTATTGCAGTTGAAGAGTCGTCATTAACAATACGATGCTGTCTACGATATATGTATGAATATATATAGATGTCCCTCCTAGTGTATCCAACATGGTTGTGCCCACCATGTTCCGAAACGTTAAGGTAATGTATTGAACCCAGTCTCATTCCTGACTGCTCTCGAAAATCAATTACCGCCGCTTGGTGTGGAGTTATGCGACGATAAGTCACAATATATTGAGTGAGATATTGTAGCAGCATAGGATGTGAATGAACATTTTTGAAGGTCGCCACATGCCACTTCAAAGTTACCTTGTTCAACTTTATCCTTAGAAATGCCTTGCATATGCATCTAATTTCTTGTCTTGGTTTGCTCTTTTTTTGTTTCTTGGATTTGTAACCCCTTTGTTGTCGTTAAATTGTTGTTTTCCTTGTCGAACTCCGAAACCATCGACAATACCAATCTTCTTATACAGACTTAATGCTGCATCCTCACTATAGAATATCAGTTTATCCAGCTCTTCTTACATCAAGTTAGTTGGTTCTTGTGAATGAGGTTCCACATCAATATGAACATCAGTAGACACTCCGTTGACAAAGGATGAGTTTTCCTCCTCTTCATTGTGGGATTCTTCCTAATTTACTTCTATATCATTGAATTCATCATGGACATCGGCTGACACACTATCATCACTGTTATATTCATTAGGGAAAGTTTTAATGTCATTTCCCATATGCTAGCAATGTATGCACACTTGAAAGCAAGTTCATTCACTTTGCTCCACAATTTATGACTCGCTATGATGCAAATCTTAGCAGGCCCATTGGTGATCCTCCATTTCAGAAAACCTTTATCCTAAAAACACAACATCAGGGAAAAAATAAGGACTTGCAGTTTATTCAATATGTTGAACTATGAAAAGAAGGGGTAGTGAAATTTCGCAAAGAATACTTTCCATTACCAGATGTGGTTGTGTTGCCACCGCCTTCGATGTGATTGAGCTATCGTTAAGAACAATATGTACTGTAGAAAGTGATACGTTTAGATCTTCATGGGGTTTACTCTGTTTCACAATTTTTCAGGGCCACCCGACGGTTGATGACACTAAGATACAATTCCAAGGTTTTACAAAAGTAAGAACCAGTGATAAAGGTATTGCAGCTACTTTTGGTTTATTATGAACTATATCTGCCATATTAAACCGTCATGTAGATTATATTACAGGCTGTCTACAAGGGGCGGTGCAAGATTAAACTTTTATCGTTACCTTATAGGGTTTGGTATGACCGAGGGCAATTATTATCATTGAATATAGGTAACCAATTTAAAAAGGAAATAAACTAACTGAAATAACGGGCATCCACTAGAATATAATACAGATTAGGACGAGCCCTTGCCTATGATAAGTCTAGAGCTCATTTTTCGGGTGTTTAAATCTGTTAAATTTATCCGCTGGCGTAAGTACTGAAAGGGAACAAAATCCTAAAATTGAATCTTCATTAATTATTAAACTCCCCTACGTGTATCGATACTTTTTTATGAAGGTGTGTTTTACTCACTTGTATCTTCCGTTTCTAATTTTAGAGGTTTGTACTGTACTATTTTATCCCCATGTATAAACAGCATAGCAAACACGCTTTACTTATATAATGATTAGTGAGACCGTATTTGATGCTTGATGCAGATAATCGACCAAGCATACACAATGGCGTCTAAAGATGAAAGCAGGAGTTTCAAGAGAATAAAGGCAATCGTATTTGCAATGCGCAAATAAATAACATATCTGCAAGGCACGATGGGTACTTGCTCACCTACAAGTAGTGGGTACTTCTGAAGACCCACTACTTGTGACGAAACATCAGGAAAAAATTCTGTATATGGTATCTGCATTAGACCTCCAAATAGGTAGTCTCAAAGATGCATTGGAAGATGAATTTCATGTTGAGTGTATGGATGGACGTGGCGTTAAAAGCGGGGGAGTTAAGAGACAATTTTGCAAGAAGTTGTTGTTTGACGACCATATTCTTTCCAAGGTAATTAATTTACTGAAGCTGTACCAATTTGATTTCTAATATCTATAGTTTCTTCAACAACAAATTGAGGTTTTATAGTTGTATACATTAATTTTAGTAGATTAATCCCACATATGGATTGATGGAGTGCAAGTCACTAGTTGAACTTGAAGGTGTGCGATTGACTATATTTTTTACGAATCTCTGCTCGATGACGAACCACTCGTTAAAACCGGCAGTCGTGAATGTGTCCGACGGAGTCTGTTGACATTAAAAACCATCTACCTGGTTGGAGGATGATGTACGTTGATATATTGAAAACGTGTTTGTAGCTTAGAGATTTGGGTCTTGAAATTAGTTTTAATCTTTTCTTCATTCCGTAGTTGATTACGAACGTAGCCTCTCATTGCAACGTTGGTGAGCATAAAGTGAAATATGTTGATGGTGTTGATGGCCCAATATGCTTTCTTCCCGCAACCCTAGTTGTATGTTGCGTTATTATATTCAAAGCCACATTTTTGTGGGGGTACATTAATTATACGACTTCACAAAAGCAACTAACTTTTTTGCACATTTTTGCGCGTGCTCCCAAGTCATATGCAGTGGCAGGAGTACTGTCTCCATACAAAGCTTTTAAGGAACATGGTATAGACTTCTTTCGTAGCGCGCATCATTGCTCAAAGGTTTCTGCGTTTCCTCTGTCGTTGCTATTTTAATCCATTTGTTTAGTACGTGATTCAAGCGATGTTCCGATCTACTATAGATATATGTGCCAATTAACAAAGGAAACAATCATTGGCTTCTTATGGTTATCCAAATGAGAAAGATAGAAGTACAAATGATTAATTTGCTACTCGACAAAAGTAGCCTCTTATCACGTTGGACAACCATAGGGAAAATGGTGGGTGATCAGTCAATGAGGTTCACTATGATGAATCATGATATATTAATACACCTTCAAATTTTGGAGTCAGGTCATTGTCTAATCTTTGTTTGTGGCAGCTCGATTTTTTGGGACAAAATTGTGAAATTATGTACTTCAACGTGAGGGTGACTCGCACATCGAACTTTAAACGATTCAAGAGGGTCGTATTTCATGGAGTTCCGCACCAACCTAATGGGTAACTCGTTCTTACATTTACGTAACTGTATTCACAGTTGCTTTTAGTGAAATCAAGTTTGGTCCTTCGAGGATATGTAAACAATTGGTTTCATGTTAATAGCATCGATTGCGGCCGTTGGGTCTGTTGGTGGATGATGACGACAACACGTAACGACGGGTTCAACAAACATTTTGGCAGATTCACCAGGATGCATATTACTTTATTGGTCATGAAAAGTGAGAAAAATAAACTTTGGAGACAGTTGTGGAAAAGCCATTCATCAGAAGGAGACACTAGTTGATAATTCTGAGGGGTTGATGTTCACAAAGCATTAATACTCTGAAAAAATTCTTATATGTTTATCGTCTATTAGTGTATTGAGTTTGTTTTTGTAAGCTACATTTATTTGTCTCTCAATTATGACACGTTTTGGATAATTCGTTTATTATGTCAATGAGTGAAGTTAATGAATGCAGCTTCATTAATAATCTTATAGTTGATACGTGATGCGTTCAATGAGTTTGATACTGTGTATGTTTACAATACTCATTATGGTTTCGGGTGACATGTCATCATAATTTGAATAATGAATTGCAGTCAAGGAAGGACCGTTAAGGAACGTATATATAAACCCTAACTTAAAGGGAAATAGCGAAAGTAATTACTGATGTGCGGAAACAATCAGGCAAAAATAAGAAAAAAATCATACACCCACGGTTATAGACGAACTAGTGGGATTCTGCTACATATGAATTAATTAAGGAATAAAGACGGATATTGATTAAAACATTTTTATTGTTGTTTGGATAAATACTCATTACATCACCATAATATTCGTATTGGTTGGACTCTCATCCGCCATTACGCATGCCAAAGGGATATTTTTAATTTATTATTACGCAATTCTAGAAAATAGTTAGGAATGTTATTTTCAAAAAATTGAAACGACATTAAAAATACTATAAATTGGGACATTAGCCGATTAAGTTCTCATAACTTCATTTTGTATATTACAGAAAACACTTCATAACTGCCAAAGCCAAACCTCCGATTACCAGGACGAATTAATATAGGAGCAAACGTCGGGAGACATTGTACTCCAACAATTACCATATAAGTTCTGGCACAATTCGCATTCGCTAACGTAGTGTTTTCGGAATGAGAATCATTGTATAATGCTATTGTTAGACACATTGTAGGTTTGAAACTGCAAGACCAGTGACAAATATGGAATGAAATATTTTATTTCCACGAATTCATAATATGGAACAATTGGTAAGAATATTAGAGGTGCAAGTTCAATCATTTCATTATTACATTGTTTGATTATAATGTACAAATTAACAAAGTAACTCTATGCAAACATTGTTGAACCAACAACAATCGTAGCCCAACTAGAATACCATGAGTTTGCATGCTCTATTGTGCTTCGACTTCTAAACATATGGGTCGGTGAAGAACCGGGTGTTGAGGACAACTGCCCAATGGCATATTGCCTATGGATTGATGTCGATGTATTTAGATGTTACTTTTTTATGTTTTGTTGTATCAAACTGCATCAGGTGATTAATATCTTTCTTGGATTTTTTTGGGTGTGTTTGTCCATACAGGAACAGTTGATTGAAAGCTTTATGGAAACAAAACTTTTTAGCCGGCAATTAAGAAAACTGAAACTTAATCAAGTCTACCAAATTGAAGACATATGTCTGAGGGATTCACAAAAGCGATACAAAATTGAAGACATATGTCACGAGGTCGATAGAATGCCTTGGTTTCCTACAGATGGCTTTGAGATGGCCACAACTAATTCTGTTACTCGTTTCGAAGAAACAAAGGAGAGATATGTTGGTACGTTGGGGATTTTGCCATTTACACGTTTTATTTTATTGAAACTACATTTTCATTTTAGTTTAATTTCTAATTTGCAGATCTAGTAGGATGAATATGTGTTGTTCATTTTGGAAGTAATGATGCGGAGAAAGAAGTTTCACAATGTCTAAGGATTCAAGTAACATGGTAAGAACGTAATGGAAAAAATGTTCATGGAAATATTACAATATGATATACCTGTCACGTATTACAGGGACCAATTTGTGTGGGAAAACATGTCATGTGTTAGGCATGTGGTCTCAACTGTGAAGCAAGCAGATCTTTTGTGCCGTGATGGACTCGGCACCTGGGAAAGACGTTGATGTTCAGGGTTTTTGCGAAGAGGTAAATGATCGTGCTCGAATTTTGTTTGTTGATATTAAGCCTAACGAAAAGGTGTTGTACTAACTTTTTTGTATATGTTATTGTGGTTTGTAGTCCGGCCCTGATGCACAATTGTTATGTGATGCTCTCGAAGAAGCTATGGAAAATAGAAAAAAAAACTTGTAGGCACGATTGAATCAGAAATTACGTAGATAATCAAGTGGAAACCTTAATTACATGATATGGCCATTACTGCCTTCTACGATGCGGCGCGCACCATAGGATGCGCCGCGCGTCGAAGCATGCGAGGTAAATTGTAGAGTGCTTATCCAACGGCTATATTCAAACGACCGTTACAGACCGTTTTAATATAGTAATTGGTTCAACCTGTATTCTGTCACGCATCCTACACTGCGCGACGGATCCTACGGTGCGCGGCGTACTGTAGAAGCGATACAACGGCTATTTTCCAGCCCTATATAAATCGTGCAGCTTGTGGTGAAACAAGTCACCCCTCTTATCAATTTCTGTATTCCTCACTTCCTGCTCTTCATGAAAATGTCTTCAAGCAATTCGAAAGAGAATATGTTGTGAAAGGTATGATGTCCCGATGAGTCAAAGGATTTGTTCGCCTACTTTGGAGAAGAAGTGAAATGCGATTGCGAATTTTGTGCATCGAGACTAATGACGCAAAATTTCGAGAAATACTTCAATTTCCCTTTTTATAAGTGTAAGTTCAAGAAGCCGTTGAAAGTGGTGTTGGCTTAGAACTCGGTGAGGCACGAGATGAGAGCTATAATGGAGGCGAAGCTTGTAGAGAAGAATGCTGAGATTGAAGCTGCTCGTGCTGAGAGCTTCTCATGTTGAATGGGCAGTTGAGAGGGCAGACATCGTAAGGTGTAAGGATAGGTATATAGATTCTCTTACTAAAGAGTTGAAGGATGCAAGACTTAAGCTTTAGCGGAGAAGGTGATAGTGTGTTATATTTATGTACTTGTTATGCAATGTTGAATAAAAAATGGGTTTTTTAATAAATCATAATTGTTTTAAATTATTTTAGTAAATTAATTTAATTGGAGCCAAATTTTTAAAAGCAGAGTAAATGATAGAGGAAAGCTGCATTTTTTGGTCCAAAGCTGATAAAGTTATTTGAAAGTGGCAGGCCCCTCTGTCAATAGCTGCTATAGTTGCCAAAAGGTGTTGTACTATGTTCCAAAGCTTTTTACTCGATCGGGGGGGGGGGGGGCAACCCTTTTACTCAAACATCAGAGTTGAGTATGCCGGTGCTTGCAGACGGAGAGTGAAGATGAGTTCTACACCGACATTCGCACCGATTAAGATTTTAGCACCTAAGCATTTTGTCAAACACTTGGTGTTCACTGCCAATTGGCTTGATCACTTGTGAATTGGACTCCTACGAATGCTTAAAGGATGATCAAACCATAAACTTTGTCCATTGTATCCAATCTTTCTTGTGAATCAGATTTGAGCACAAAACCAACACCCGAACTCTAGCAACCCTCGTCTTCTTGGGTTCCACCTTCACTCTCATGTTTGCTTAGTTCGTTACCTTAAACTAGTTTGAATTACTCTTCTAAACCTAGAGAACTAGTATTTTGGACATTTGTGAGCTTCAACCATGTCTTAAATAGTTGAGTATAGGTTTGTTATTCCTTGTGAAAACTGGCACTTGAGATGTTGGATTAGGGAGTAGTCCCTTTTCCTTGTCGATCAAGTTTTTTTGGTTCTTTTCTAGAGGATCAATCTCCTTCCTCTTTCATTCAAATTAATAATCCATTTTTTGTTGGAATTTCTGGAGAGCCGGCCATAAAACACTTTGTTTCTATTCTGCTGAATGATTGTTAGATTCACACGCTGATGGTGGTTGATATTAATAAACCTCGCATTAGCGGTGTTCGGGCTCGTGATGTCATTCGATCACGTAATTTTAGAATCATTTTATTATGGATGCTTCATGAATAGCCGGTGGGATTTGGATTTTCTGGAATGAATCTGATATTCAATTAGAAGTTATACAGGCTTCCTCCCAGGTTGTTCACACCCTTACGGTTTGAGGAAATATTGAGTTTGGCTTCATCTCCTTTGTTTATGGACCTCCCCGTAACGCTGATCAGTTTTGTTTGTGGGAGGACATTATCAATTTCAGAAACGGTGTTGATTGTCCTTGGTTTGTGTTAGGAGATTTTAATGCTACATTGAGTGCAGTTGATAAGCAGGGCAGTGCACCTTTCCAAATTTTGCAGTCGGTTGATTTCTCATCATCCCTGGTTCAAAGTAGCCTTTTTGACCTAGGGTTTGTTAGGCCTAAGTTTACCTGGCGGCATGGACATAACCTTGTTTGACTTGACCGTGCTCTAATTAGTGAAGATGAGTCCTTGGAATAAAAATGTATTTTGGAATATCACTAAAAAGAAGCACTCTTTAGAAAAGGTAATTGGCTAAGCTAGAGGATCTTCATGAGCAGTCTTTCTCTTAGCTCATCTTGTGCAGGGTTTGAAATTTCATGCTAAACTTGACACTACTTTATGGAGACAGGGCATTCTTTGGCGAAAAAAGGCAAAAGTTACTTGGACCATTGATGGGGACCGCAACACTCACTTTATTCATGCTACTACATTGAGGCGGCGGAGCCATAGTACCATTCAAGGCCTAAAAAATAACAATGGAGATTGGGTTGTTGATCCCCAGGAGTTTATCGAGATGGCTAGAAAATTTTCCATCTCCTTGTTCTCTACAGGTGTTCATAAAATTCAATCTCTTAATGATCCGCTAAATGTTCAAATCTCTGCTAAACAAAGTGCCTTAATCTGTGATCCTTTAAGCTTCGAGGATATCTCTCTTGCCTTGAAAAGCAAAGGATGGTTTTAACCCTCTCTTTTCTCAAAAGTGTTGGGATAAAGTGGGTATAGACTTCACTGTTTTTTTTTCTAGTTGGTTCAGGAACCCCGATCACATTGCCTCCATTAATGAGACTATCATTATGCTAATCCTGAAGGTTGCTCAACCATCCTCTTTGACCCAGTTTTGCCCCATTAGTCTGTGCAGTATCGTCTACAAAACTCTTACCAAGTGTTTAACGAATCAGGGTTAAAAGCTACATGTCCAAGTTAGTGGGAGCAAATCAAACCAGTTTCGTTCCGGTGAGACAAATCTTAGAGAATATCGTCATCATCCTCCAAGAAGTTGTACACTCTTTGCGCATTGAGACTAGCAAAAAGGGGTTCTTCTCTGTCAAAGTCGATCTTTTTAAAGCGTACAATTGGATTGAATGGAGCTTTGTCGAGGATACATTTTGTCGAGCTAACTTCCTAAGTAATTTCATTAATGCTACAATGGCGTGTATCTCAACTGTGTCTGCTCAAGTCCAATGGAATGGCGCCTTGATAGGGCCTTTCAAACCTAGTTTTGGCCTTCGCCAAGGATGTCCCCTTTCTCCCTATCTATTTACTTTATGCATTGAGAGGTTGAGTATGTTGATTTGTGATAAGGTCAATTTGGGGTATTGGCTTTAAATTTCGCTTAGTCGTAATAGTCCTAGACTTTCCGACATATATTTTTGGTGACGACCTTGTTTTGTTTGGCCAATCTACTATTGCTCAATGCAATGTGATTAAGGATTGTTTGAATTCTTTTTGTCTTGCTTCGGGCCAGACATTTAGTAATGAGAAGTCCCATATCTTTTTCTCCAAAAATGTTTCATCTCATAGTCGTCATATTATTTGTTTTAGTATTAATTTCCAAGAACCGAATGACCTTGAGATCTCTCTCTTTGCGGGTCGTGACCCATGCTCTTCTATGCTCAATGCTATTCTCTCCTATGTTATGCAGATTGTTGTTCTCCTTGCAAATATTTGTCTTAAAATTGATCAACACATTCATAACTTTGTGTGGGGTATCATCCTGATGCGAGGAAACCCCACTTTATTTACTGAGATGATGTGTGCAGACCAAAGAAGTAAGGTGGTCTTGGACTGCGCAAAGCATGAGAGCTCAATGAAGCCTATCTTATGAAACTAGCATGGAAAATCATTATAGAAAAAAATGAACTTTGGGTGAAGGTCGTCCTTGGAAAGTATACAAGAGATAGTAATAGTGGAGAAACCATTGTTCGAAAGGGTCCTACTTCTCCTCTTTGGCTTGGAATTCAAAGAATTTTGGATTTGGTCAATCGAGGTGCTCAAATCTCAGTTACTAGTGGTCGAGATACCTCTTTTTGTACGACCAATGGCTGGAAGGAGGTGTTGTTATGGCTGATCTTGTGTCACAAGATGCTTTGAGTCAACTTACTAATGCTTTGATTTGTGATTTGGTTACGACCACAGGCGGGGATTGGAATCTCTTTCAAGTGTTTCTTCCTCATAAACTCTTATGCATATTGAAGGAATGAATCCTCTACAGGATGAAGACATGGTTTCTGTCATTTGGAGTTTGGAAGCAAAAGGCCAATTCTCTATTAAAAGTGCTTATCATCTGCTTACAGGAATCAATTCGACTCAGAACCAATCTTTGTGGAAGTTGATTTGGCGATGGAAGGGTCATAATCTTGTGGTTCATTTCTAACGCATTTCGGCAGAAATTGATGAACAATTCGGGAAGAAGACGCCGACATATTTCTCATTCAAATGTTTGCTTGATCTATGGCCTACAATCGGAATCAACTCTCCATGTTCTTCAGGATTGTGCTATATCCCGACAGCTATAGACCGCGATACTGAGAAATCATATTGGGTATGATTTTTTTAACTAGGATTTTAATGACTCGTTTCTTGCAGGAATTTGTCATTGCGACTTTTCCCTTCAGTTTGGGATGACAACTTGGCTTTTGTGGAAAATCCCAATGAGCTTATTTTTAATCAAATTATGCTTTCGTGTGATCAGCTCCGCCGCCAAATTCAATATTGGATCGCCGGGGTGCGGGAGACAATGAAAGTGAGATGTTAAGTTTGTGTTAGGAATAACCTTGAGCGTAATGAAGCCTTTATTTTCTGGGAAGCGGCTAGTCACGATTGCATGACGGCTAATACCGACGGATCGGTCCTTCATCCTTCCGATGTAGCGGCTGCTGCTCTTGCTTACCATGGTCACTTGCTTAGTTTTGGTTTACACAAGTTGTTCTCGCTCCCTTGTAAGATTTTTGATTGTATTTTTTCCAATTTGGTGGACATTTCTTACCCACATACAGTTTCGATGATTAATTAAAGTCCTTTGTTTCTACAAAAAATAAATTATTTTTCAAAGTAGTTAGGGCATCTCCATTGCAAAATTTTAGCAATTGTTAAAGTGATATGGCGGGTGAGGTGGCACCTAATCAGCATTTATTAAGGATCCATATAGGCTTCATAAATTAGCAAGCTTTTTAAATTAAAAAATCAATTAGTAATGTCACAGGGAAAATGAACCATCTATTAAGAAAATAATATTTATTATTAGGGTTTATATTATGTGTGATGCATTATTATTGGTGGAAAAATATTATTGAGGAAGACATAAATGATGAGTAGAAATTAATAAAGATTTTAAGGATGGAGGTGGTTCAAAATTGTTCATCAAACCAATTGCTAATTTATAGCTAATCTTGTATAAGATTGTACATTTGTAATTAGATTCACAATTGAGGTAAATCAGAATTGTATTGCAAACTCTCTCTCTCTCTCGCTTCTCCAGACGTTTTCATCGAAATTTCGACTTCTGAAAGCCTCGTCACTCAACCCTACCGATGCACCTCCACCCACAAAAAAACTGCATAGAGAGAAGAACTTCCATTGGGTCTGCTCTTCTGCTAAGAGGAGCCGGTCGGTAGCATCGTGCTCGAAATCTAATGCTATAATGGTGGAGGTCTGCGACACAGCTTCACTTACTGATAAAGAATGGGTTTGGTGTTTGCTTATCCCCCCACCTTTGATTGAAAGGTACTGAATTCTTTTCTCTCCTTTCGAATTCTGACAATCCATGGTCATGAGATTTTTTGTTGGATCTCCTCTGTTTGTGGCTTGACCTTTCCACCATCATCGGTCCCTTTGCATCATTACCGTCACTTCCGGCAGGTCATGCCTATGTCGCCTGGCCATTTAACCTTGAGATTATCCCTATCTGCCATCGTGAAGTTGGGCGGGTTGCTCGTCCCGGTTTTTAGGCTCCAGGTGACAGTATCATCCTCCATATGACGATTCTGTTCATTGAAACTGTTCGGTTTGATCTCTACGACTCTTGGCCTCCTAGTGACAGTTTCACATTCCCCTTTTTATCTCTCATCCTTCATGGAAGTATGACACATTCAACTCTTCATCTCCCATCATTCATGCACTCTTTACCCTTCATCATTATTCACGTTCTATGGACTCTTCATATCTCATCATTTATGATGTTTCACATTCCACTCTTTATCTCCCTTCCTTTATTATTGTTTGCCGCGATCTCCTTCAACCTTGACAATCATGGGTCAATTGGAATGAATATTGTTGAATAATTAACTTTATGATCCTTCTAATTTTTATTTATGATCCTTCTAATTTTTTTACGAGTAAGGCAATAGTCTGATCAGTCTTATTAATGCTAACTCCATAACAGTTACAAGAGGTTCAAAGCAGACTAATTTTATTTATTTATTTACAGATTACTTAAAAATTATTTGTAAATATTGAAAGTGATTCGGTTGGTTACAGCCTTAGAGAAAAAATTCTAAACTGTCGACTTTAGATGGGGATCTGAAGCGCTACAATATAACGTAAAAACTTAATGAACTCTATATATTCAAAGGCACATATTGAGTATTAATATTTTTATTTAAATACCATTTTACTACTCGACTGTTCCCACTTGCCCGCGGGTTTGATCTTCTTCGGTGCCGAGTAGCGCTGTTGTGTGTGTTTGGGAATTCCCTTTGAATTGAACACGTGCATATCCCAAGTCAATGACCCACCGTAATTCTGCGAGCAGTGCTATAGCTTCACCCTCATTAATATAGAGAATGCCCATCTGTGTAAACATGTTGAAGTTTAGCAGCTTGCCCGTAAGATCTCATACACACATCCCAACACCGGTATGCAGTTGGGGCTTGAAGATATAGCAACATAGAAATAACATTTAAGAGTAACTTCTCTCGGTGGATGCCAATCCGGAGAGTAGGTCGGCCGGTTTTGGGGTTGCGTGTGTATTTCCTTTGCTCTCCACAACTGCCAGTCCAGTAACTCTTGCATGCCAACTTGGAGTACCAATATAGTAGGCCGCCAGGTATTAAACCACACCCGATTTGTTTGCTCGCGTCAGATCACCCACATACAAGCACAACATTTCTCTCGAGTCTTACTGTCAAGACCATTCCACATGCCCCAAATCCATGCATCAAGCTCGTTATGCTTGTGACTCTCTACTAGAACCTTTGATAACAAACCTCCTTCCTACCAGAACTACTGCACCTATTTGCATTCAATCAATAAATGCCAATCTTCCTCATAACCATGCTCACATATTTCTTAACTTCCCGATATCAGTACTCCCCGCCGGCTCAGTCTAGCCCGGGCAGGAAAATATCACGAGTAACCCGCCACACGAGATGCACTGTTTATGCTAGGATCGACGTGTTCAATAATACATTATACAATCAACTACTTGTTGCATATACAACCTATATACCGAGCGAACCGTGTATTGCTCGATTTTGCTGAAGTGCCATAGCCTCTTACCAACTCCAAATGCCATGAAAATGGGTAGTGCGAGAATAAGCTTCGTATCCTGCGCGGTAAACATATGCCCAATTATCGGTCCATTCCAAACAAGTATTTCCAGAGTAATAAGATCAGTAGATCACTAACCGTTAGATGGGTCATGGATGCGAGAGAACCGGTTTCAAAGTACCAGTTTGGCATGTCCTTTAACCAAGGGTCGCACCAAAGATTAATCTAAGTACCTTCACTAGCTTTCCTACGGTATCCCCCATTGAAAGAGAGGTTGTGCCTTACATAAGCTGCACCATACAAAGCTCGGGCTATGTCCGAATTTTGCATCCAAACATTCTCCCGACTTGTAGCACTTTGCTCGATAAATACGTGTGACCAAGGTCTCTGGTTGTGATAATAATTGCCAAGTCTGTTTCCAGAGCAGAGCATAATTGAACACTTAGAGGTCCCTAAAACTCATCATGCCATGCTCATTTTGAACCGTCAGTCGTTTCTATTTCATCTAAGGTATACCACGACCCGTGGATCATTGTGTCCCCCACTAAAAAGAACTCATCATTCTTTCGAGTTCCTTCGTAAGAGGGTCGGGCAGAAGAAACACAATCATACTATAAGTTGGTAGATATTGTACGACCGCCTGGATGAGCACCTCTTTTCCTTCGTTAGATAGCTTCTTACCTTGCCAAGATTGAAGACGTTTCCATAATTTCTGCTGGAAGCCTTAAATGCCTCATTACGATTTCACCCAACCAAGGCCGAAACTCCCAAGTACCTTTCAGTATCGAATTTGGACCACACCTCCAACACACTTAAGATATCCTGACCAAACATAGGATCCGCTCCTTTGCTAAAATAGCACACCGGCTTTATCAAAATTTACCAACTGACTTGAAGCCATGACATACTCTGTCAAAATGACTTTCATGGTATTGGCTTCTGCAGTAAGAGCTCAGAAAAAGAACACTAAATTATTTGCAAAAAGAAGTTGTGACACTGGTAGTGCTCCTTGACACGCCTGATAACAAATGTTTAAATTTTTCATAGGTTATACTTAAATGTCATAAATATAGAGTAAAAAATGTTTAAAATTATCATAGATAATATATTTTTTTTAATAAAGGTCATATATAATACTTAAATGTCATAAAACCATATCAATGTCCATAAACCCCATCTTACTAAGAAAAACCAAGTCGAGAGACTCTAAATCAAGGTCAACTGACAAAACCGACCCAACCAAGGCCAAGTTACCCATTTTTTTCTGAAAGCCTATAAAAGCTTTCAAACAAACACTTTTACATGATTCTACCCATTTTAATCGCTTCTAATAAGTAAAGCAGAATTAAGCGTGACAATATGCACTTTAGCAGGATATGAAACATTGGAAAATTTTGGCTTAGAAGATGTCGTCATACTAGAGGTAGGCTTGGGAGTTGGTTAATTCAGTTATTAACTATCGGTTAATTATCCGATCGTTAACTGACCGATTAATTTAACCGACCGACTGTCACGGATAATCACCCGACCGTTAACTGACCGACTAATTTAATCAATAGTTTAATGCAAAAATTGTGATAGTTTCCATTGAATTTGGGGTAATTTCACTTAGGTTTGAGGATAATTTCATTTTTTTGTTAACCACCATTAATCGAATTTTAACCAAATACTCGAGTTCCCAATGCATCAACCGTTTCACCGACCGACCTAATTTTGGTTAAAACAATTTTTAACCAATTCGATCTGTGAATCGATTTTAACCGATTAACCGAAACGAAATTCTCAAGCCTAGCTAGAGGTGTGATTAGATATCTTACGGACAATCTCTTCTTCTCCAAACCTCAAAGCCATTTGTCCTTCATGCACATCAATGATGGCACCAACAGTGGCGAAGAACAGTCGACCGAGGATGAGAGGAGTGTGATTGTCCTCTTTGATATCCATCACCGCAAAGTCAACCGGAAAATAACTATCATGCATATTCACTACAAGATTCACTATCATCCCTAGAGGACTCTTAATGTGTAGATCAACAAGTTACATATTTATATTGACATGCATCAAATCAGATAGTCCTAAGCGTTTAAATAAGGGATATAACATGATTTTAATATTAGCACCTAAATCAGCTAATGTTCTATCAACATGATGCTCATTAATAACACAAGAGATAGAGAAGCTCCCAAGGTCTTTTTGATTGGCTGTCACCTTAGCTTGCAAGATTCCTGAGCATTCCACACCAAGTGTTGTTTTGGAGTGACTTCTTCTTGCTTGTTTTCAAGAGTAATTACTTAAATTGTGTTACATACGTTGGAATTTTAGTGATGGCCTCCAAGTAGGAGAGACAAATGTCTTGCTTGCTGAAGAGATGAGCATAATTCCCAACGTCTGCTGATGAGCACTACTTTTCAATAGCTGATGGACAAGGTTGTTTCGCCAAGTATTTCTCAAATTCCACTGGTGTGAGGACAAAGTTGGTGTTGGCGAGCAAGCGAGCTTTTAAAGGTGGCGTGCTCTTCTTGATCAGAGCTTCTTTCTCTTTGGAATAGTCATAGCAACCTCTAGCATTAGTTCTAGGTGTACTTGGTAACCATCTTTGATTTCCTCTCTCCACCCCATACAGTTATGGCGTGCGCAACCTCCATACGTTTCTTTCCTCCATTGTTATTTGGGTTATTTCCATCATTACTCTGGGTGCCCAAAGAGACTTGTCCTCTTTCTGCAAAACAATTAAAAAATTTGCTTCCCAGCGCTGATTCGAATCTCGAATCGGTTTGATTCTGCTTGCCATTTGATGATATTCGATTTAACGCATTTATCACCCTCATTTAAGAAAAATTTCATGCATACTTGTATAACTTTAGGTAGAAGCTTAGGATGTTTCTTGCATTTTAAGTTTTTATCTCGATTTAGTGTCTCGGACCCAATCAGGGTCCATTTGATGTAATTTTGAGTGGTAAGTCAATCATGGTAAATCGTGACCCTTGGATCCCTTCATTACCTAACTTCATGATAACCTCATCAATACAAATAGATGATACCACAGCGAAGAATTGGATAAGAGAGGAAGAAAGAGAATGGGATAAGAAAGCCCTGGATCAGGCATGTTCCCTAGAGGATGTGCAAGAGATTTTAAAAATCCTAATTGGCCTGATGGACAAAATTGACAAATGGATTTGGAACTTCGATAAGAAAGGTATATTCTCGGTAAAATCAGCTTACCATGTGCTTAGTTGTAACCCTATTCAAAGTGATTCAGTTATAGCCCACGACTAGGAAGCGACCTTTTGGAAGAAGCTATGGAAATTAGTTGTCCCATCTAAACTGCTTTTTTTCATGGAGAGTCATCGACAATGCTATTCCAACTCAAAGAAATTTATGGAGAAGGAAATATAATCCCTCACCACTATGTCAACTAGGCCATATTGCTGAGGAAGACACAGTACACTGCCTTTTCCAATGCTAGGTTGCTAGGGAGGTTTTGAATGAAGCGTACCCATCAATGGCAACTTCCAGCACTTGTGGTGATATCCTCCCCTGGATAACACCAAATAATGAAAGCTTTTCTTGTCCAAACCTGCGGAAATACCTTGCTCTAATGTGAAATATTTGGAAAGCAAGAAATGAAAAAATCTTCAGGAATTCGACCTCTAGAAAAGAGTCCATCCTTGTGCTTACAACAAAATCCTTAATGGAATGGGATTGCTTAGTTTGGATCTCCATCCCTCCCATTTGTATCAACTTGGACCCTAGTCCACCGCCACCTGATAATAGGCGACAAGAAATCTCATGTGATGGATCTTTCAATCTAGCCTCTTCCTCGGCTGGTTATGGGGTCATCATTAACGACACTCATTGATAGGTGTCCGACGGAAAATTTGGGAGGTTCACATGTTCATCCCCTCTTGTGGCCGGCCCTCCTTGAAGCTTTAAGGTATGCGGCAACCTCTGAGGGTCATCTTAGTGTAAAAACTGATAGCTTAGTTCTAGTTCATAGCTCAACTCACAAATAGCATCATGGCCTTAGGAATGCTATGCATAGCTTTCGTTGATGAAGAAAATCCTTCTCTAACACGATAGGATTTCGTTATCATTCATCCCTCGAAGGCTTAATCAATTAGTGGATTGGAGTGCTAAACATGCTCGTATGAATAGTTTACCTTATGATTGGCTTTCCCATGTAAGCAATATGAATTTGGAAGGTGTATCTATTTTTTGGCCCATTATGGATGAATAAAATCACAAAATTTGTAAAAAAAGATATATCTCCTAACTCGGAAGTCTGATTGATCTAAGGTGGATGGCATTGGAAAGCTAGTTCAATTTCCTACGACCAGAGAAACAGAAGATTATGTTTATTTGGGAAAAAACTGCGCCATAAACCGTTGAAAATGCGGAACACATTTCACCGCACATATAGTGCACTTTCTGCCGACCATCAATTACAAGGACTTTCTCCCCTATAAAAGCCCAGTTCCTCTTCATAATTAGACATAGTTTTGGACAAAAAATTTAGAGCATAGTTCAGAGACTTTGTAGCAACGAGAAGGCATTGACTTCGAGGAGTTTGGATCGGAAGACATAATCTAGATTTGCGGATCAATTTCTTTTACGATTCTAGGCAAAATTAGGTTTTTCAGATTTCTTCTTGTAAACCTAATTCCAATGTGTTCCTTTGTTGATTTTGATTTTTCTTCACGATTATGAGTAGCTAATCTCCTCATGCTTAGATTAGATGAACCCTAGGTAATTCTTTATGATCGGATGATTGTTTCACTTTGACTATTTATGCGAGTTGGATGGATTTTGGTGTATGTTTAATTTCATTTTTGTTCTTATTCTTGTTTGACCGTCTTGAATAGGATCTTGTTATATTTGTGATTGTCTCGAAAGAGCTTCCATATCTAGAACATCGAAATTAAACAGCTAGGTTAGTCGTTAACCCTCATTTGGGAGGGAATAGACTAGTTCGTCGTGTGAGCAGGTCTTGTTTGTTTTATCGCCTACAGATTTTAGCTTTTTGTCTCCAAAGAGCGTACTGGGATAGTAGATAGGTAGTAGATTAGAAGACTCAAAAGGACGTGATTTGAGTAGAGAAGAATTGCGACGGTAAACTGAATTTATCTTGTTCACCATAAATTATTGAAGTTGAATGTCGTTTATGAATTTATATAGCCTAGACGGATTGAAAGTCTAAGAATTTTCATCCAAATTGGTTAAACCCTTTATCGTACAGTCTTGCAATCTCTGTTTTCTCTATCATGCATAGATGTAGTTTAATTGATAGTTTTAGAGAACAACTTAGATTAAACCGATTGATACTTTTCACAACTCTGAGTAAACGCGATCAAGAGACCCTAGGGAAATTCGACCCTGAGTAAACGTTGGTAATTAGGTTATTTTTTAGATAGTTGAAAACTTTGTCATCATTTAACCTTGGAGGTCCTTGATTGGTGTTGTTGATGTTGGTATCCATTCTAGGCGCCCTCCACATTTGGATGGGTGACATTGCCTTTAGAAGTTCTTCGCTTTATAGTCTGAGTATCATTGTTGACTGAATGGGAAGCCTTGTCGCATAAAATTTACCTCCTCTGTTGATGGATTGCCTCTGGTGAGGAAGTTTAAGCATTCTCCCCCTTTTTTGTGGTAGAAATATGCACCTTGGATTTGGCCTTGCTGTGATGGTAGCATCTTGGACTTGACCTTGGTGCAATGTCGGTCTTGGTATGGATGCATGGACTTATGGGGAACCTCACCTTAGCTTGTTGTATGAGTAACTAGCTAACATCAACTCCTCTATGAGCTAGCTGATGCTAAGGACAGACACTCTAACTCATTTGGTTCACGTTGAGCTCAATGCCAGTGTCACTACTTGTGACGGTGAACTGAGCTACAATGCGAGTAGGGAGATAGGTGGTTGGGGTAATGACCCCTTGACCTAGGACGAATTGATGCACACCTCTTGGTTAAATTCATAACTTAAAATGCGTTTTTTTGCCACCAAACCCTTCAGAGATCAATGTGGTTTCTTTGTAACAGCCCCCAAGTCTATCTATGAAACCCCAAATTTTGGGTCAAGGTCTGGGTTGGGTTGATGCCTGGTTCTTTAGTTCAAGTAGTGGTGATCGAGTTGTCGATCACGGGTGTGATCGGATGTCTGTGTAGTTGTGAGGGAGAACACGGGCGTAGTCAGCAAGACATCACGAGCGTAATTGCCGGTGAGTCAGGACCGTGATTGATTGTCAGACACGGGCATGGTTATCAGCCTATCACGGGCATGGGTAACTTCTAATAATGGGTGTGGTGAGATAATTATATAAATAGAGCACGGCTTCTCCAGAGGCAGAAAACCATATTCCTCTTTTCTTTTCCCTAGAGGAAGTCTCTCGCGAACGATGACAAAGTCCAGACCCAATCAATCAAAAGAAGGGACTAGAGCAGATTGCTAGTTGAGATGGAGAGTCACAGGGGTTGCTCCCTAAGCTAGAAAGGAGAGGAGACTGGAACTTTTGGATGATTCCTCCTCAGTTTAGAGTTAGAGGTGTCAACTCATCATAAGAGGTGGGGGTTATGATTAGTTACTGCATTAATCTGGTATAGAACTATACCTAGATGTCGGGGAGTCCTTTAATTGGATTTTCCTTGTAATGTTTGATGTTGTGGAATGAGGGTACCGAGACTTTGTAGTAGCGTGCGATCTACTGTATAGAAGTTAAATTAAATTTGACCATTTCCCTAGGGTCTCTACTTAGGTCACACCATTTCGGGACTGCTAACCTACTACCAATCCTAGAATCAATCTCATACGCTCTCTCGAGCCAAGAATCTGAAACCTGTACGGCGATAAATCAAACACGTACGACGGACTAGTCTAGTTGGCCCCTTTTTGAGGGTTAACGACTAACCTTCTTGATTGATTTTGGCGTTCTATGATAAAAAAGCTCTTTCGAGACGATGAAATCCTTAAAAGATCCTATTCAAGACGGTCACGAAAGAACAAGAACCCAAATGAAATCAATCATAAACTGAAATGCATCCAACTAGCATAAATCAAAATCGTCAAACAATTATTCAATTATAAGGAATCACCTATGCTTCATCTAATCTAAGCAAAAAAGAGTTTACCTACTCATAATCATGAAGAACAAATCAAACTCAACAAAAGAAATCATTGAACCTAGGTTTAAACAAATCAAACTTGGCTCGCTAATCTTTATACGTTGTCACCGATTTGAGCTCCTCAAAGTCGATGCCTTTTTGTTGCCCAAAATTCTGTGAACTGTCTCCCAAATTTGTTCCAAAAGGTGTCTCCATAATAAAGGGGGGCTGGTCTTTAAATAGGAGAATAAAACATTGATTCTGTCGGATGTTGACATTGACACCTTTAATGTCACGATTGGCGCCGTAAATTGTCAACATCTTAGGCGCCAATCATGAAATTCTACGAAAGATCCATGTTGCACTTTTCACCTATAATGTTGACTCTTGTCCATAAGTTATTAACAGCTTAGGTGCCAACTGTGACATTTTCTAGCTCTTATGAATGTTGGTCCTCCGATTCCTCCTAACTTATCCATCTAAGTTGTATGGCACCTTCTTAATGCTTGAATGTCACTATGTACCTGAAATCTATAAAAACACTCCAAAACAACATCAAATGGACCCCGATTGAGCAAGTATGAGACACTAAATCGAGATAAAAACTAAGAATGCATAAAACACCCTATACTTCTATCCAAGTTTATACAAATATGCATGAAATGTCGCTTTAATGACGGTGATGAACATGTTAAATCGAAGAGAATGTCAAGCGAGGCTGAGATGAAAGAGAATTTGAATCGAATCCAGCTTTATATAGACACGTAGTTGGCAGCCTCATCTATTTAACATCCAATCAATTTGACTTGTCCTATACTGTTCAAGTTGTAAGCCAATTCATGACAAGTCCGTGCAAACCTCATCTTCAAGTTGTGTTTTGCATATTTAGGTATCTTGAAGGCACCCAAAATATTGGGATATTCTTTCCCGCTTCTGGCACACCTACTCTTAGAGCTTATGTAGACATAGATTACACTGGGTTGGCGATACACCCCACTCTAATTTTGGTTGGTGTGTTAAATTTGAGGATTCTTTTATAACATGGATATATAAAAAGCAGAATCGAGTGACAAAATCATTGACCAAGGTAGAGTATCGATCGATGATAGAATATGGCTTACACGGCAGCTGATTGAACTTGAGTGTCATAATGAGCTTCCTGTTGCGTTACATGCCGACCTACAAATGCAATTCAGATAGTGACGAATATGGTACTAAACGAGGAGACAAGTCATATTTAGACCCATATTCATTAGATTAGAAGTTGGTTCGCGATAGAGATATCAAGTTACACTATTTGAAGAGTAATAATCAGGTGGCAGATCTTCTTACAAAGGTGGGTCCTTTATGAGTCAACACTAGTATTTGTCTAACAAATTGATGTGTTGTGATCAACATCAATCAGTCAACACTAGTATTACGTCATGTAGGATTATATTAATATATTATATTATTATACTTGGGTCGCCTAATGTATGTAAGATCAATATATATTATATTGATGGTTCTTTTCTCTTCATCTTGTCTCGTCTCTTCTTTCTGAGTATTAGAAGCTTCTTATTCTCCTCCTTGGATTAATCAACCACACTGCTAAGGAACCATTCTATATCACTTGTTCGTATCATCTCTTCTCTTGAATTTACATTAATATGAAACAATCATAAATTCAAAAACTCTTCCAGCCTAGCCAATCAGCTTTAAAAATGATTCATCTTTTTACTAATAAAAAAAATTACTATTATTTGTTACTATATCTAGCATATATTATATACCAGCAAAATTTTTGGTTCATAAAATCCAACATGTAATAGAAGTGGAAAACAATGAAGAAATTGAAAAACAAGCGAAGATTTTTTATTACATTGAGTTTGGTAAACTAAAATGCACACTTTTAACACTTTAGTAACCACTTTATAATGAAATGGAAACTCTACTTTTACAATACACCTCACCACACTCAATCACTCACTCCTCTCTTCACTCTCACAAGATAATAATGGCCTTTGCACGTTTTTTCTTTCTCTGTTCTTTCACTTCTCTTTGTCTGCACACATTACATAACAACAACACCATTCCTATTTATACTACTCTATCCCGCATTAACTATATAAATATCACAACTCAATAATTTCTTCTTGACCCAACCGACCCAAATTTGTGGCTTCGCATTTTCTTTTATCATTTTAGTTGTCAACTCATTTAGTTTAAGGAGGTAGAAATATTAAATTAGGAACACTCCAGAAAGTTGGAGGTGTTTCTAACACTCCCCCCTCAACGACAACTTTCGATAGTATCAGCTCTTCTTATCCTCCCTATTTGTTTTGCGAGGGTTTGTAGTCTTGGCCCGTTGATTCCCTTTGTGAAGATATCTGCTAGCTGATCATCAGTGTTGACATACTTCATTTCAATAAATTCTTGAAGCACCTTTTCTCAAACAAAATGATATTGTACCTCCGCATGTTTTGTACGGGCATGAAAGATCAGATTCTCCACCAACTGCATTGTTGATTGATTATCACAATATATTGGTACTGAGTAGTTTACTTGTTGACCCACGTTCTCTAAGAGTTGTATAAGCCACACACATTCTTGGGCTGCCATTGTTGACGCTTTGTACTCCACTTTAGTAGTTGATAATGCAACTATAGGTTGTCTCTTACTGCACCACGAAATTGGTCTTGATCCGATAGTGAACACGTATCTAGTTGTTAATCTTCTCGTTGAGATCTCCAGCATAGTCGGCATCACAATATCCTGCTAACTCTTCCCTTTCACATTTAACATACCGAAATCATTTGTACCATTCACGTATCGAAGAATTCGCTTGGCCGCTTCCAAATGTTACTTCTTTGGATTTTGCATGAGCCTGCTTACCATGCCTACAACAGATGATAAGTGTGGTCTTGTCAACGTGAGGTAGATCAAACTTCCAACTAGTTGTCGATACATTGATGTATGCTCTAAGTCTTTTCCTTTTGTCGAGTATAGCTTGGCATTTTTACTTCTATTGGAGTAGAAGTTTTCTTGCACTCCAACGTTCTATACTTCTCTAAGAGATCCTTTGCATACTTGTGTTGACATAGAAATAATCTTTCTTTTGTTCTTTCCACTTCAAGTAAAAGAAAATGTCTTAGCTCGCCAAGCTCCTTCAGCCTGAAGCGTACCGATAGATTTTATTTGATTTGATTCAACGTACACTAGTATTATCGATAGCTTCCCTTTATGGTTCTTCATGAACAAGTTAGAATCTGCAGGAGTCAACATATAGTTATTCTGAATAAGGACCTTCACAATGTTTCCATACCATGCTCTTAGGCCTTGCTTGAGTCCATATAATGCTTTTTTCAGCTTGCAGACGTACTCAGGATGTGTGACGCTTTCAAAACCTTGGGGTTGCTCCATGTAGATAACTCAGTCTAGTTCTATATGTAGAAACGCGTTCTTAACATCCATTTGCCATAGTTTCCAATTCTTTATTCTAGCTAGTGCTAGTAGGACACGTACCATTGTGATTTTTGCCACAAGACTGAACATCTCATCATAGTCCAACCCATAGTATTGAGAGGCGCCACTAGTCGAGCTTTGTATCTTTCAATTTATCCATATGGTTGAGTCTTGACTTTGTATATCCACATGCATGATATAGACTTGACATCAACATGATTTAGTACGACCTCCCATGTCTCATTTTCCTTGAGTGCTGTTATTTCTTCTTCCATGGATTTTCTCCACTTGAGATGTTTTGCTGATTCCGGGTATGTTGTAGTCCAACCCATATTATTGAAAGAACCCTCGCGCCACTAGTCGAGCTTTGTATCTTTCAATTGATCCGTCTGGTCGAGTCTTGACTTTGTATATCGACTTGCATGATATAGGCTTGACATCAACAGGCTTTAGTACGACCTCCCATGTCTCATTCTCCTTGAGTGTTGTGATTTCTTCTTCCATGGCTTTCCTCCACTTGAGATTTTTTGCTGATTCCTTGTATGTTGTAGGTTCCTTTTCTTCCTTAATTACTATTGCGTTTGCATACTTTGGATTCACCTCCCTAAGCCTTGTTGATTTACGAGTTCCTGGTTGGTTAAGATCATCCACTTTTTCTTCTTCAGAATCTTCAATTTGGCAAGGTGTTTGTTCTTCCGCTCAGCAACACCGTTTTTTTGAGGTGTCCTTGGACATGTTAATTGTCTCCGTATCTTGTGCTCCTTCATATAGGTTTGAAACTCGTCAGATGTATACTCTCCCCCATTATCTGTGCGTAGTGTTTTTATCCTTCTTCCGAGCTAACCTTCTACCTTCTCTTTGAACTCCTTAAACTTTGAGAATGTTTCTCCCTTTTCCTTCATGAAGTCTACCCATACGCATTTGGAGTAGTCATTAATGAATGTAACCATATAGCAACATCCACTGATTGACGAGTGCTTAACTTTTCCAAATACGTCTGAGTGAATAAGCTCCAAAGGTTGTTTTTGCTCTATAATGTGATTCTTCTTAGGGAAGTTTATGTGCCTTACCATATTTACATTCCGCAGAGACTATGTTATCTTGGAACTCTATTTGGGGAAGGCCTTTGATGACAGCTTTCTTCATCATCACCTTTAGCTTATGATAGCTGCCATAACCAAGTCACGTGTGCCACAAGTCGATTGTGTCATTTCTTCTTGCATGATCTACAAAATCTGACTCCATAGACATCACGTAAATGGTATCCTTCTTTACTCCTTCCATTAGGGGTACGCCAACGACTCTTACCTCCTTGCAGACTTTGACATCTTGTAGGCCAAATACCACATAGTTTCATGTTGCTGTGAGTTGACTGATGGACAACATGTTCTCAATTCGAGGAACATGATATACTTACTCAAGTTATGCCTTCATGGAGGATGTGTCCACTTTTGATTTACCAATGTGAGCTATCTATAGCTTTGCATTATTTGCCGTCACCACAACTCTTTTCCCTCCATACTTTTCCGTCTCTTTTACTATGTCCCTGCCACCAATGGTGTGATTTGAGCAACCAGAGTTAGAGATCCAATTTTTCTTGTAGTCGACTGGTTCACGGCACGATACCTCCCATGCTTGTTTGCCTATTTCTTCCTCGTCATCTCGATCGTGATTGTCCTCCATAGTGATTGTTAAGGCGAGGTCACGACCACTTTCATCTCCACTTAAAAATTCTTCAAATACTTCTGCCATGGCAAGATAGGCTTCGAGATTCCATTCGTCTATGTTGACCTCTATTAGGGTTACTTGACGTTGCGACATTTCCTTCCACTCTTTTCTTGTACCAGCAGTCACGAGCAAAGTGTCCTTTCTTGCCACAGTTGTAGCATGCATCCTTATCCTTTTGAGAGAAATCTTTTGACCTTTGCTCCTCTCTTTGATGAGGTCGGGGTCTTCTGGATTGAAAGTTTTGGCCTTTCTATTGTTTTGATTTGTTTTCTTCCTTGTTCTCTGACGGCTTGTAAAATGTGTTCTTTGTAAACCTACCTTTTTGTTTGCGACTGAACAATGCCTCCTCCTGGTCATTTGTGACTGAGTTGTTGCTTTCTTGCTTTGCCAGAGTCTCTTGATTAGTCAATAAATTCTCCAACTCCTCGATTGTTGGTGGAGTTGGCCATCCCTGTATAGCAGCAATAATACCCCGATACTCGGGGGCTAAACCGCGAATAATATTCTCCTCTTCCTATCTTCTTCAATTTTAGTTTTTGGGTCTGGCTCAGATATTTCTCTACACAGGGTTTTTAAGTTTAGTAAAATATTGGCTAATCGTTATTTTCCCTTGAACCGTCAATAGTAGCTCATTTTATAAGAGTTGAAGTTTCATGTCATTTTTTTAGTAAATCGTGAGGATAAATTGTCCCAAACTTCTTTTGGTGTGGTGGTGTACCTAACATGCTCCAACAAGTCATCTTCAAGGGTAACCTTAATGGCAAAAAATGTTTTTCCAGCTCTCATCTTCCACTTCTCAACAGCGGAATTCTCTCTGGTGAGTTCTTTCGTCTCGCTCCCACCAATTAGACTCTATATGCTGAAACACCCTGATTTCTTACGATTTATTAAATGACTAAATTGCCTCGGCCAGAAAAGTTTAAAACAAAAAAAGAAAAGAAATAAAAATAGAAATCTTTAACACAAGAGGATAAACTTTTTAACTAGCAGCGGAAATGGCCCTAATATGTGGGCACTCAACATTAAAAATCAAGTCTCAATAAGTAGCTTTAAATACTTTATTTCAAATTCCATATCCATACATGCCACATCCTGAATCAGCTTAACTATGCACCTGCAATAACTTTCAAACACCCTGGTGGGTGGTTCGGGGTCTGTCTTTCGTGCTCTAATCTTAACAATCAATAATCAATAAAATAAAAAACGTGTTGCCAACATATTATTCAAATTCATCTAATCATATAGAGCTATTTCATTGCTAGTACTATTCCACTGTTATTAAGGTTCTCTAACTTCTACTAACATCATACCTATAGGGTATCATGATCAAAAATCATTTACTAACTCAAAACTAACTGGTCTTAACATCCATTTGACGGACTACTCTAATGGCCCGACACTATCATAAGGATCTCCAGTGGCCCAATATCTAATCGTAGGAGTCCCTAGTGACCTAATTATAAGTATTCGATCTCTAATGGTCCGAGACCATAAGCTGCCAACATGGATTGGAGGTCTAATAAGAGAGGTATGTATTACTAGATCATCTATTAATCGTCTAGACTTAAAGTAGTTCTTGTTGTTCACTAATTATCTAATCACATCATACTCTAGTTTAATCATATAGGCACGTCATATGAGCATCATAACTGAACATAGGAAAAATAAGGACACAATAGATTCATAAGTACTAACTGTGTAACTATATTACATAAAGTAGTCCTCTTTATGTAACCCTATCATAAGTAAGAACTTAACATGATAAGTACTTAATCATCAACAAGGAATCGTCAATAACTAATCATCATCAAGGAATCATCAATAAAGAATCATCAACTAGAAATCATCAACAACTAATCATCATCAAAGAATCATCATGAAAGATTGAAGCTAAAGTCAATCAAGTTAGGTGCATTATGAATCATAGATGTAACTTGTCATATCATAAACATCATTCTTGAGGAAGTCAACTTACATGACTCTGATTCTTGTAATATCATTGACTTTATCTAAGGTATCTTATTTCTTGTAGGGCGTCCCCCAACTCAACTAACTAACCCACCGCCCTAGCGCTAAAATCATGGAGGTATGGGAGTACATATCCATCAGACGGTATCATAAATCATAGAGGGCAAACTGTGGCCCATAAATCATAGTGGGTATATGCCCGAATCATAGGGGCAATTGTGGCGGTGGTCTAGCTAGTGAGTTTCATGTTTTAAATCCACCTATTACACATCTAAGTGAAGTGTTCGTGTTTCTTATCACTGGTCATGTCTAAACTTATCATCATCTAACATTAATATTAGTCTAACCTTATCATAATGTTAACATTATCATTAGTCTACCTTTATAGTTATATAGGAGGCATAACTTGCACAACATCAAAGTAATAACATGTCACAAATAAACACTTAAACATGGAATCATGGCATAAACTAAATGCACCAAATTAACTAACTTAATCTAGCCTACTACAACGACAAGATATTACCCACCTTATACCACCCCACCTCATGGATGAGTCGACATCTCAGAATTTTATCGAAGATGATCCCCCTTGCTTCCACGAAACCACAGCTTCTGACGGTGCATCGTTTGGAGTTCAAACGGTCGAGTTATGCTCCAACCACTCCTTTGCAACAAGCTTAAACTCACAGGGGCAGAACTGTCATTCATAGGCCAGTTTGGTAAATTCCAGAACCAGTCCTCCAACATTTTCTATTACAGATCAGTCCCTGAATAGTCAGAACTTTCAGATCAGTCACCTAACTTTAACAAAGTTCAGTCCAATCCCAAGTTTCCAGAAGTAGCAGAGAGGTCACTTAACTTTCACCAATCTACAGAATGGTTACCAAGCTTCTCCTAAGTGGTAGGAAGGTCACTGAACCTCCAAAGAGTTGTTGAATCGGCCATCATCTTCCCCGGCGAATATATCACCACCGGCAATCGCTCCCTAGATTCCGGCAAGCTCCGAAATCCTTCCACGTGGTCCACGCGCCGTCACCAAAGCCACCCCTCTCTTTCTCCGATCGTTGCCACGATCCCCACGCCGTGGCTTAGGCCAACTCCCAGGTCGCCTCCAACGCCATAGCTTCCTCTCTCAACAGGTAAACGACGCCGCCGCTCCTCAGGCTCCGCCTACGATCTCCAGCCTCAATCTCTCTGTAGCTTCTCTCTCCTTTCT
Source organism: Linum usitatissimum (assembly GCA_030674075.2). Taxonomy (NCBI): domain Eukaryota; kingdom Viridiplantae; phylum Streptophyta; class Magnoliopsida; order Malpighiales; family Linaceae; genus Linum; species Linum usitatissimum. The sequence goes on from JAUJYP020000657.1 coordinate 1,949,736, forward strand.
CCCACGATAAAGGATCGTGTTTTGGCAATTGTTCCATTCATTCCTCACTCCACGAGCGGCACCCAGGTAAGCTTCTTCTCCTTTTAATTTCTGACGTAAATTAGGTTTAGGGAGGAGACTCCCATAACTACACTACCACTTTTGAATATGACTTAAGTCCATCTCGCCGTTGGGTCCATCGAACAGTCCAAGCCCACTCCCGTCATCTCTTCTTCAGTAAGACGCAATGTTCACAGCCAAAATCCATGATTAAATTTGTGGCAGTCACTTCCCTCTCCTGAATGAATCAAGTTTCAGCCATCCACCGGCAGATGTATCCAAAGATCCAAAATGTTTACATCCAAAAACTTTATAGATAAGTCTTGAATCCATCTCCGAACCACCCGGTAATTAACCTAACCTCGCTAGTCCACTAAGCTCGGTCAACTACACTGTCAAAGTCCTCGAACTCTCAAATTAATTAATTAATTCGGTTTGAAATCTTGGTTTCTACTCAACGAGTAGGGTTTCAATCGAACTGTAAATCCCAACCGCTAGCCTACAACTCCTTTCATGAACCAATTTCAACTAGTATCTATATATAGTAATTCAACAACCAATTTATTTAATTTCATCTACCATGTACTATAAGCCAATCTTTCTAATAATTGCTAATTCGACTAGAATTAATACGTAAACTAAATGATAACTGAACATGTAATACTAATAACTGAATTGTATCATTATTTAATCGCCAAATGACTTCTACTTTACTCTCTTTAAAGGGGTAAATTAGGAATTTCCTAATAACATTTCTAACCCTAAGATCGGGATGTAACATAGGCCTTGTCCTCACAAATAAGACTCCATACAAGTCGCCCATGTGCTGTAATTCTGGTTGTTGAGCTTCTTGATGCTCCCAACGACATCCATCTTCACGCTATCACTGACTCTTCAATTGGTCCCTGACCAATTTAGCTCACAGTCCAGGACTGTACACCGGCAGAGTCTCCCCTTATGGAAATTCACCAATCCCGGCTTAGCAGTGTGACAACGGTCCTAGACCGTTAGTTTATACTCAACATAGCAAGTATCAAAGGAAAACCTTTCTGATGTGGAAAATCAATTTACCTACAACCACATAGCATACTCAGTATGACCTCGAACTTTGATATCAAATTGTTGAGCTTGGTGGACTAAAATGCACACTTTTATTACCTTAGTGACCACTTTATAATTAAACAAAACTCACACTTTTACCATACACATCACCACGCTCAATCATTCAGTCCTCTCTTCATTCTCACAAGGCAGAAGCCTTTGCACTCTTTTTTTCTCTCTCTATTCGTTCACTTCTTTTTGTCTGCACACATTACATAACAACAACACCATTTCTATTTATACTATTCTAAACTGCCTTAGCTATATAAATATTATAACTCATTATTTCCTCTTGACATAACCAATTCAAACTTGTGACTTCATATTTTCTTTATTAGTTCAGTTGTCAACTCTTTTAACTTAAATAGGTAGAAATATTGAATTAAGAAAACTCCAAAAAATGGGAGGTGATTTCTAACAGATTATTATGGGACACTGCAGGCCCTTAGCATTCATCTTGAGTTTGTCATTTACATTCGTTTCTTTGATTCTATCTGTCCTTGGCGCAATCATTTGGATTTTTGGGTTAGTTTTCATTTCTATTTCCATAAAAAAAATTAGAGAACATTTCTACCAAAAGCTTCTTTTTGAGAAAATTAATTAATTCAACTAGAATTTTCACATTTCAGTTAGCCCTCTCAAACTCCCCATTATGATTATTGAAATGTTTATTGATTTAATTCCTTGTTGATAAAGAAGAACACACATCTTCAATTTCTTTCAGAATAGCTTCTTGTTCTTTTAGTAGAATGATGATAATGGTTTATGCTTTTTTTTATAGATTTATAACATTTGTATAATTATCAACTGCATACATAGTATGTGTAAGTTTTTTGCAAATATTACATCAATTGTTAGTGAAACTACGGTGCCCCGCCGGGTAATCTTGACCCACTAATATTTATGCTATCTAAAGTAATATTTTTATTTAATCAAACATTAAATCAATAGATTTAATTTTACTAACTATAAATTAAGCTTCATTTAAATTTTTTAATTATAATAATATAAGATTATATCGAATGTTTTTCAAAATTTCTTCAAAAGCGGTATTTTAATTAAAATAAAAATCATCATATCTACTAAATTAATTTTGTACTCAAATCGTTTGATCTAATTTTTATCTAAAAAAAAGTATTAAAAACCTTTTTACTCCATTAAACTATCAATGGAGTAAACAATACCCTATTTTTAATTGGGGGAACCGTAGCGCGGTATACACATAGTGTTAGTATGCAAAAAATAATCGAGAACATTATTATTTAAAATGGGTTTACTTTTCAATCTCTTGCTAGAGGCTAGATCACCTTACAAAATTTAAAGATGATAAATAATAGTAATGAATTATAACACACACTTTTGTCCTTAAGTGGGTCCTGTTTTGTCTGTAATTGAACCGGTTCGAATCAAAACCAAACTGATTATTCTTTTATATCACAATCCTTGTTAAAACTTGATTTAAAGTTAATTCTAATTATCTCAACTCGTTCAAAATAGATTTAGAACTCACAACTCAATCCTTAAGGCCAACCCAATCGGACTGAGACTCGGCATACCAAAATGACCAACTGACCCAAACGGTTCAACCAAACACTTTTAACCAACTTTAACTATTCAGCCAGTTCAATAAAGCATAATAATCCAAAACCCGTTTTCCCACTAAACTCCAAAAGACACGAGATCGGTTCAATCTATTAAATCAAATTTACATTGAGAATCAAACAAAAGATCTAACCGAATTTTAATTGAATTCAAACTCTCTTTTAGACTTTTATAAATAGACTGGGAGACTAGGAAAATTAGACCTAATATCTCACAGAAGAGTTGAATTGGCCTACATGACCAGATTAAATTTGAACAAGAGAATCAGATCGATCGAGTTGTTTTGTCGGAAATTCTTCTGAAATAATTTTGAGCCTAGACTTAAGGCGAAATTAATTTTGAAGCTTTATTTATAGTCCGAAAAACAATTGAATTCCATTTAACATTTAGAAAAAAGACAAAAATATTTTTCAAAATAATCTTTTCCTATAGTCAAGGAGAAAATAATTTTGAAGCTTCGTATACAGCATGGAAAACAGCTGAGTTTCGATTGACGTCTGAAAACAAGACAAAATTCTTTATGAAAATAATCTATGGCCTAGACTCAATGAGAAAATAATTTTGAAGCTCTGTCCATTTATAGCTGAGAAAACAGCTGAATTTCGTTCATGTCTTGAAACCAGACGAAATTTTTAGCCTAGACTTAAGCCTGAGATAATTTAAAGATCCGTTTATAGTCCGGAAAATGACTGCACTCCGTTTAATGTCTGGAAACAGGACGAAAATTCTCTTTGCAATGATTTTTTAGCCTAGACTAAAGGTTGAGATATTTTTAAAATGATTTTTTGGCCTATATTTTAGGCTGAGATTTTTTTGAAGATCCGTTTATAGTCCGGAAACGACATAAATTCATTTAACGCCAAGAGACACGGTGAGATGAGTTTATCCTAGAGTTACGCGCAAAATCCTAGATTCATAGGGTAACTTTTAAAAACGCACGATCCAACCCTGTAGCTGAATAGTGCTTGAAATTTGAGCCCCCTCCCCCACACGATATGAGATGTCGGTGCGGCAGTTGGTCAATCGTTCTGAGTCGACTGAAGGTCATTTTGTCCTTTTTAAATACACTCGCTGACAGCTCTTTTTTGGGATATGATTTTCAGTAGAAGTTTTTTTATTGAAGTGATTGGTCACTAGACTCAGAGGTACTCATGGGCCGCAGAATCCCGGCCTAGACTAGAATTTTCGGTTATGTGATTGCAAAGTTCCAGCTCGCCAATAGGTGACGCCTTTTGACTCGAGAATTCTACATATTTTTTTGGAGTGTCAGGAATGGGAGGTATACCCTTGTTCTTTTACTCTTTCTTTTCTTGATTTTAGGCATCTCTTATTAATAAACCCTTGTTGCTTGTGTACTTCTACAGTATGGCGAAGGCTATCACTACTGTGAGTGGGCGGAGCTCACCAATGGAGTGAGGTTCGATGGGGGCTATCTTAAATCTAGTACGCTCATCAAAGCTCAAATAGTTAGTGTTATGGCTCAGATTGTGAACCTTGCTACGGTAGTCGACGAGCTCAATAAGAGGATAGATGAGATTATCAGCCGGGTGAGGATTGTGACCCTTTGTGCCGCTACAACATCGGGGCTTCCTCGATCCTCCTCGGACCGGCCGACTACCCCCATGAGACTAACCTTGGGTTAAGCTGGGGAAGTTATCACGATATGTTACTATTTGTTACCATCCATGTTGAACATAGGCGGTCCGCCTCGTGTTTATTTTCGCGTTATAATAGGATCTGGTTGTTGGGTGCCATAACACTTCTTTAATAAGATTCGTTTTGTAATCGGTGCGGAACTTCTCCGAGAAACTAAGCCTTATGGCTTATCGGGAACGCTAATGAAATAACTACTTGACTCGGGTGAAATGACCGGAGGGCCCCTGCCCTCATTTCTTCAACCTGATGCACTTCAGTGTTGCTTGTTCTTCCAAAATGAGGTCACCACCCTTAAGCGGCCAGTCTTTATTTCTTACTATGCCTATGACCAACTATGATGAAAAACAAGATTGGAGGTTCCAACAATGTGACTGTGAAGGGTTTGTATGTCAGAGGAAAACTTCATTAGGGGCTAAAAAGCTAAGAGTCCTCCTGAGTGCCAACAATGGGAGGTACGCCCTTTTCCTTTTCTACGCTATCCGCATTACGTTCATTTCTCTTTTTACTGTGTTTACCGTGTTCTAATCTTAGGTTTTGTTATTTTTAGTATGGCTTGGGCTGTCATTATTGCAAGAGGCTTTTGCTCGTCAACGGGCAAATAGTCTGTGGTGGCCTTCTTCAATCTGGTTCTTTTTCGGATAAAACTATGGCAAGTTTTGCTAGTGAGACTGACAGACTCCATATTGCTGTTATGGCACAAGCTAAGAAGCTCGAGGATATTGCCACAAATTTTATGACAATATCAACTTGCTCATTCCCTTACCCTAGATCGCCTTACATGGTACGAAGGATAAGGTGTCATCGTCCTTAACCCTTGGTTGAATTGACACTCACTCACTCTTTTCTTGTGACACTTGTCTCATGGTGAAAACTTGCGCGGGACAAAGGGTCGGGTGTGTTTTTTAGGACTCTTGATCACACGGGGATTCATTTTTCCTTTCTGATTTCTTCCCTCATGGTTCAGAGGAATGACTTTTCATGTTGATTAGTCCCCTATCATTCAAGCAACTTAGCGTCCCAGGGTAAGGATGTCCCTTCTCTTGCATCCCATATATATAAGTTTCTGTCAATGGGATAGCCATATGGGGCGTGAGCAAGGGGCATTTCGTACCTTTAATCTTAGAATGATAGCAGGGGTCTTTTGTGCTTGTTGAGCATCATCCTATTGTTCAACCAATTTGTGAGTCATAAATTTCTTTTCCTTCTCTTGTTGAACACTTTTTCAGCCGAAACTTTTTCTATAAAACCCCCCTCCTTTCACTGCTAACTTCACCCCTCTAAATTTCTATCTTCTACTTCTTAATCATTAAACATACGTCAAAATCAAAGAAATTACGGTTGGCACCTTTAGGTACAAACTGCCCCCTAATGGCTGAATGCATCCTTTGGATGTGGCTTACGGGCATCCTTGCCTCCACCTTTTGGGTTCTGTTTTTCCTGGGTAAGATGCTTGCCGAAGGTTCACGGGGGATGATGACAGAGCACAGGAAATTACTCTCCTTTTTATTTCTGGGAATGAAGCATCCAGTTCGTGCTGCTCAAAGCGTTTTCATTTTATATTCTTTTCCGTTTATCATTTATTGTGGTTCCTTGTTTTGAGCTTTTTTGTATTGGAGATAATGAAGATGCTTGAGTAAAATTTCTTGGCCTTCTTTGTGACACCCTGATTTTGGTCAACTATTAGTTTGGGTTTTAGTTTGAATCCGCTGAGTTTTGTTCTGATACGTGGGTGATCACAGACTTGACAAATAGACCGTCAAAGGGGTGGTTTCCAGACTGACCACAATCATGGTCAGTTGTCAGTCACGGGCGTGACCATCAGGAGATCATGGTCATGACCAACAGTAGGTTACATGTGTGGCGATCAGGTAATCACATGCGTTCTAGTAAGTCCACCACGGGCGTGGTGGACATAATATAAAAGCAGAATCGTGACCTAAAACTCATAAACATAGAAAGATAAAATCCACGAATTGTGATTCCTTTCCAGGAAATGAAGGGGATCAATCAAGGAGAGAAGTCAAAGTTGATCGGCCAAGGATCAGGGATAGAGGATTACATAGGCTAGGAGATGCATGAGAAGGTAATCAATCCTCTTTTTTTACTCTTAATCCTATATATTGAAACCCATGTAAGAAAACCTAACAATGAGGGTTTATGGAGATTCAATCCTTGATTGATTTCAGGTCTATCAAGACATAAGGCAGGAGCTTCGGGAAGGAAGCCACAAATCAAACTCTACCAGGAACCTATTTAGAGGTGGGGGTTAGGATTAGTTTTCTGCTTTAAGTGTAGAACTATAATTAGGTTGTCAGGAAGCCAATGATTGGACTCTTAGTGAGTTTCAGCGTACGGCTCCCAAGACTGTACAGTAGCGTGTGATCTACTGTACAGGTGTTGTAATTCAGAGAAGGGCTCTCACGCGGTACAGTAGCATGTGATCTACTATACTGACGGTTATTATAATTCGAGCATAAGCTCATGGTGTTTGAACTGTGGTGTGTGATTCACAATTCATGTTAGGATAGGACTAGGCTTAACTAGATTAACTCCTGATTATGCGTTGGTCACCACCCATGGATTGAGCAATCTCCTAGGTTATAATTAGGCTCAGACTGGACGTGTTGAGTATGCCTACAGATGATGCTGACACGGTATTCAAGGTGGTTTCATGGTCTGATCCACCATGAGGTTGTCCACTCATAGCTAGGGCTGGATATTGTTAGGTTGATGCCTACAAGACCTCAGGGTCACATATCTAGAGTAGTGACTAGATAAACTTCTTTTTCCTATCTTCAGGTTAAGTCTCAGTTCTACGCGAGTCTAGTTAGCCACTCAATGCTTATCACTGACCCATTAGATATTGTTTTACTAGAATATCTATTTGTTCAGTCATAACTATTGGAGCTTATGGTGGAGAGATACCTGTTTGGAGTTTTTATATCAGATGATATCTGTTTTGATGTATTTTCAGTACCTGAGTTGTATCTCCTTTTTGTTATGTTGTGATTTGGGATCCGAGATCATTGTGGGTAAGTTTTATTAAAATATTTCAGTTCAACTTTTAATGCTTGTTTTTACACATTTATTTTAGTAGTTTAGAGTAGAGGTTGGTTCGGGATGGAACCCCAATAAGATTCCTTGGTTGAACCAGTTGTTTAACCGGGACTTCTAGGGTAGGGTTTCTCATTCTTCCAGTCTCTGTAAACTCATTGGATTGAAGTATCTGTGCTGGGATCTTGTTTCGGTCGTTGGTTTACATTACCAACATTGAGGAGAAGCAGGGAATAGGTAATAAAAAGGTCATCCTCCCCCTATAAAGCCACCCTTACTCCTTTAGGTTCCTCACTCCACTCATCCTCTTCATTTCCTTCTTTCTCCTTCCAAACATTGTTAGTATTAAACTGCGGTTTCCCGACTTTCATCGTCCTCTGTGCTTTCGACGATTTTTAATTTTTTGACGTGGGTTGTTGATCGTAGTTTTTAGGCTCCTTGGATTTCTGTTCATGTGCATCCAATGAGCATCTCTTAGCCAGAACCATGAGGATGCGGAGAAGAAGTTCAAGTGGTGATCGGTTTCCTCCACTTTTTAGATTTCTTGTTTAGATTTCTTGTTTTTTCATACGTTCCTTCTATCGTTCTATCTGTCCCACTCTTTCCTTTGAGAATCTATTGTATTTCAAGTGCTTAGGAGATTGGGTAATCTTTTTCTTTCTCATTGTTGACGGTGTAGAAACCTATTGTCTCTCGTCGTCGATACTTTGAACGATTAGACGATGGATGCTACATGATGCCCCTTCATTTTCCTTGTCGGCCATCGACTACGTTAGTGCGAAGCCCACTTCCTTCCTTCATATTTTGTAAAAGTTTTCGACTCTTGTTCCGAGATAATTTTCTGGTAGACTTTCCCTTTTGCCGACGCCTTTCCTCTAAATGCGGAGTCCAATATACGGCTACTCGATTGTAAAGCTTTCACGTCCCATTACATCATTATCCCAAACGGTGAAAACCACTTTTTTCAAAACCAGGGGTCATATCCCACTTTTCCCATTCCTTTACTCTTGTGATGACACTTGGCGGGTTGTGGAAACTCGACGGCCCGTCCTCCTTTTGTCCCACATTATTACCTCTTTTGTTTGCTGTCACTTGTGACTGTCAGTGATGCACTTGGCCAAACATTCTGGTGACATCGACGCACCTCACAACACCCCACGCAAACTCATTTTATGCATGTTGTGAACGTAAATGCATGGTATGCATACTTGCAAAATGATTTTAAAAAGTAAATGTTCATGTTTTCGAAATTCAACAAATGTACTTGGGACCCGAAAAAGCTCAGTACAAGAAACTGCTTGGCTAAAAACGATTTTTTATTTATTTTAACAGCAAATAGTCCGCTGTTAGAAATACTAATGGAGGGTTAAGATAAGTAATGGTAGAATAATTAATGGTGGATTTTATCCGCTGTTAAGCTAACAATGAATTTTATCCGTCGTTAGCCTTTTCGTCCAGTAATAAAAAAATGCAAAAACCCAACTGAGTTTCTTCATTCGTTGTCCATCGTTCTTCGTTCTTCATTCTCTAGTCATTTTTTTCATCTTCTTCATCCTTCTTAATTATCATCATCATCTTATTCTTCTTAATATATTCTTTTATTCTACTTAATATATATTCTCCTTTTCTTCTTCTTCATTGATTCTTCATCTTTTTCTTCATCATCTTTTTCTTCTTGATTGAATCTTGTTCTTCTTCATCTTTTTCTTTGTTGAATGTTCATCTTTTTTTATCTTCATCTTCTTCATCTTATTGTAAGAAAAAAATTTGAGAAAAAAGTTGATGAATGGAGAATGAAGGAGATGGAGGAAATAGAAATAGAAAAGGAGAAAAAATTTAAAAATTTGAGAAAGAGGGATAGGTGTTTGAATTTTTTGGGAAGGAAAGAAAGGAAGAGAGTGAAATTTTGAATAATTCAATTTCCGCAGATTTTATAAATATGCCAAATTTGCTTTCTATTTCACTTTTGGAACATTTAATAAGGTACAAATATGAAAACAGAATAATAAGAATTTTTATGAGCCTCAAAGCCTAATTTGATAACCTCCTTTGGAAACCCGAGGAAACTCATTCGTGTAAGAATAGTAATTCTTCACTTTATCTGAATTGACAAGATTTGGAAACTTTCCTCTAGGGCCCCCTGCTTTAGTGGAAAAGTCTTGATCACCTTTCTCCCTCTCAAAACCTCCCAAGCTTTACTTTTTTTTTGAATGCCCATATTAGCAGTCTCTGGTACAAGTGACCATGGTGAACTGCTTCCAACCTCTTTTCTTCTATTAGGTTAAGTTGGTCATATCGTGCATATAGCCACTCAACTTCCTCTAGTTTTGCTTCCATTAATACTCTGAGTGAAGGAATTTCCACTTCTATGGGGAGTATTGGCTTCCATTTCGTACACGAGGTGGTAGATTCCCTAACCGAAGCACGGAATCCATGAAGTGCAAACTGGAACATCTCGTGCCAATCTCTTGATAAGTAACTATCATCTTTTGTATGATCTTCCTGTTATTTTTGCTGGCGGCTTCCACTACATCGTTCATTTTTTATCTGTAAGGGATGGAGGTATGGTGTTTGATCTTGAACCCTATCACATTGATGCCCCTAATGGTGAAAGGTCAGGGTGATGACATCACATTCAGGGAAGTTGCGTGTGCCTGGAGATCGTCAGTGTAAATTTGGCATTTTGTGGCACTTACGAACATATATCATATAATCAGACTCCATCCGAGTCTAATGGTATCCCATACTTAGGATCTTTCATACTATGGCATGTCTGTCGGAGTGAGTGCCATAGATCCCTTTATGAACCTCTTCAAGTACGTATAAGGCTTCTTTTGAGTCCACACACCGTAAAAGGGTAAGATCATGGTTACTTTTGTAGAGGGTGTACCTATCGATGTAGAATCCTAAGGTGAACCTCCATAATGTCCTTTTGTCATTTTCTGGTGCTCCCGACGGGTATTGCTATATCTAAATATAAGTTTTTATGTCATGGTATCAAGGTTTACCGTTCGACTCTTCTTCTACATTAGCCACATGGGAAGAGTCATCTTGTATTTGGATTTGAATTTGGGGAATGACATCAAGGTTTCCCAATGCATACATCAAGGATAGGGTGGCTAGAGCATCAACGATTTGGTTCTCCGCTCTCAGTATGTGCTCCAACTCGATGTTGTCAAAGCTTTCCGTTTGGGATAAGCTTTTCTTCTCTTGTCCCCCACTCACCCCTTGGTTGGTAAATGATGACCGAAGAATCTCAGTAGACCCTAAAGTTCTTAATCGTTGGCTACCCAACAAACATGCCTCATATTCGTCAACATTGTTGGTGCACTAGAAGGTTAGCTTGGCTGTAATGGGGGTACATCTTCCCTTCCGGAGATAGGAACACTACACCTATACCATATCCAAGCGCGTTGGATGCCCCATCGAATTTCATAATCCAAGGTCGATCTTTGTCCTTGATGTCTTCCTCTTCCTCGCCGTTTACAACACTCTCATCGGGGAATTCCGATACTAGTGGGTTCAAGTTGGATATTAAATGTTCCGCTAGGTCATCGACAATCAAATTTCCCTTGATTACTTTCTTTTCCATATACAATATGTCGTACTCAGCTAGTTTAACATGCCACCTTGCTAAATGATCGGTGAAGGGTTTTCAAATATATGCTTCATGGTATCGATCTTCTAGACCAAGTGTGTGGTGTAGTACAACATGTAGTGTCTCAACCTTTTGGTCGTCCATGCTAATGCTCCTCATGTCCTTTCTATGTCCGAGTATCGGGATTCACAGTCAGTGAACATCTTGCTAGCATAGTAAATGACGGGTTCCTTCTTTCCTGAAGAATCACTTTGGGCTAGCATAGCTCCAACCGAGTTCTCTAACACCATCAGATATAAAAGTAGTGGTCTATCAGGTGTGGGAGTTAACCATTAATTTTTTTGAACGTCATCTGGCAATCATCATTCCACTCCACTTGTTGGTTCTTCCAATGGAGTTTGAATATAGATTTTCACATCGGGGTTAGGTGTGAGATAAAGTGGTCGATGTAATTCAACCATCCCAAGACATGCTTTTGTATATGCGGTGGCGGTATTTGGCGATGGCTTTTACCTTATCCGGGTCCACTTCAAATCCTCTTGCACTTGTTATGAATCCAAGGAGTTGTCCTAATATTACTTGGAAGGTACATTTTTCTAGGTTCAGGTGGAGTTTGTATCTCCATAATCTTTTGAACAGTTTCAGAAGGGCTCCTTTATGATCTTCAAGGCTTCTAGAATTTAGAAGGGCACCTTTATCTCTTTATCTATTATGTCGTGGAAAAGGGTGACCATGGCCCTTTAGTATGTTGCCCTGTGATTCTTTAATCTGAACGACATCACGATATAGTAGATCGTTCCCCAAAGCATGGTAAATGTTGTATTCTCTCTATCCTCAGGGAACATCTTTATCTGATTGTACCCTGAGAAGCCGTCCATGAATAAGAACATTTGATGCCTCGCAGTATTGTCAACGAGCACGTCAATTTGGGGTAGAGGAAAGTCAACCTTTGGTCTTGCTTGATTTAAGTCCCGATAATCGACACAAACTCGTACCTTTCCATTATTTTTGGGGACAAGTACTATGTTGGCCACCTAAGATACTTGGAGAAAACCCATCGCGTACTATTTCTATACCTCCTCTTTGATGTTGAGAAACCATCCTATTTTCAACCTTCAAAGCTTTTGTATCCATCTATAATTGGCATCCATCTATAATTGGCAGGCAATGTGTAACAATACTTTCGACTAGGCCTGGCATATCCTGGTATGATCACGCAAAGATTTCCTGGTATTCTGTTTATAACTCAACCAACTCCTTTCGTTCCTTCAGGCTCGGCTAGTCCCCTATCTTAGCTTCCTTCCTGTTTTATGTGGTCCCCAAATTAACTGTCTCAAATGAGTCGTAGAAAGGCTGCAGACTCATTTCCTCTTGATCCAAAATCCAATATGTATCCGGCTGTATCTCTATCACGTCTTCTTCCTCATCCCCGGTTTCCATTTCGTAAATCAGGTTATCAAAGTTAATTTGTGATCATGATAATTATTATTTCTCCTAACCGTCTCTGTTAGTCTTGAAAAGTTCGGGTGGAGAATAGAATAATAGGAGAATGGAATGTAGTTTTGACATAAAATGCTAAAAAACAATTTGTCTTTAGGGTGTTTCATGTAGAACACAGGTTTTGAAATCCAAACCCAAATACAAACACACAAAGTGAAATGCTTAAATCAAAACACATGAAGACTTATATTATTTTGAAATGCTCCCATGTTTATTACTTTCCAGGCTGAGATATTTTTGAAATGATTATTGAGCTTATACTTAAGGCTACGACTTTTTTGAAGATCGGTTTATAGCTTGAAAAACCATAGAAATCCATTTAACACCAGAAGACAAGACAAAAATGCTTTTGAAATGATTTTATCTCAGAGTTAGGTATAAAATCCTTGACAATTATTGTAATCATGTTATGATATGTATTATAATAACGTTATGCATGTTAGGAGGGTTAAACCTTTAGGTATGCTTTTAAAAAAATAGGGGTCAGAAACTTCCTAGATAATTTTTGGTGAGATTCTGAGCGTTTGCCGCACGATCCAACCCTGTAGCTGAATAGTGCTGGGTCTTTATCTTCTTGGGGAAGTTTGACCCCCATGATCTGAGATGTTGGGGGGACCGTTGCTCTATCGTTCTGTCCTTTTTAAATATCATCGCTAAGGGCTCTTTTCGGGATATCAGCTTCAGTAGAAGTTTTCTCATTAAAGTGATTGTTCAGTAGACTCAAAAGTACTCATGGTTGCACATACGCTCGACCTAGGCTGCCAGTTTCGGTTATGTGATTGCAAAATTGCAACTCGTCAATGGGCGACAGCTCTTAACTCGAGAATTTGATGTTCTTTTCCTCCTTCTTTTCTTAATTTTATCACGACGTTGGTGGAGGCTAGAGACGAACACTTTCCACATGTACAAGGGGGAGTGCACAGTCACTCTTGAAGATGAGGCGATGGTGATGGATATTCCAGTGGAGGGTGATGCGTTCTACGTTATGTACGATGGTTCTGATATTGATTGGTTCAAAGAGGTTGAGGACATTCTAGCCATGAGGCCATGTGAGAAGGACATCGTGAATGACGAGCGATTGAGGACATTTTTCTCACCTGAGCATGTACGAGTCGATAATGAGGTGACCCTCGTCCAATATGCATGATCTTACATGCTGGCATGCATGGGGCGTTCTTGTTAGCTTATAGGTTGAGTGTGTATGTGCACTTGGAATATCTTCTGCTTTTGACGGATTTGAGGTCGTACGCATGGGGTACAATGGTATCATCATGGCTTATTTCCTAATTAAGTGGGCTGCAATCCACAACCTATTATATTGGCTATTGTCTTCGTATGGGCTATCTACTAGTGATCATGTCATGAAGCCTATGACTTCTCAATAACACATACATAACACATATGGGTTTTATGAGAGCGCATCGTGAAGTGTATATAAGGAGCTTGAGGTTGTGGTCCCCAACACACCAAGATAACATACACACATATTCTCCCCATCTAGAGTTTGTGAGGCTTCCCGTGAGTGGATCTAAGGTGCCTTGGTTGAGGAAGGCTACTGAACCTCCCGGTTCGTGCTCGTAACGGTGTCGGTCGGTTATTGATCGTCCAATAGTTTCCGCATCCAGTTTCAGATGATCATCATGAATATAGGTACCTCCAATTAACCTTTGATGATCTTACAATATGATGTTCTAGGGAATTTTTTATGAAACTATATGATGTTCTAGGGATAGTATTCGGCCCAAAGGTAGACACTATTTGGCCAAATAACGATACACCTTAATGATAAATACGTAATGACCGTAAATTTGTTTTTCTTCCATGTGAATAATAGTTAGTCCAAAGATAAACTATTATTTGACTGGATTTTTGTTATTGGTATTTGATCATTTTAGTAAGAGAACCGCTCGTAGTCAATTTCTCTGTTCAAAGAAAAAGATTTGATGTTACAATTGGTATCTTAAGATGTTTTTTTTAGAAATTAAAACTATTATATGTTTAAATTTTTTCTTTTGTTTGATTTTTTAACATAAGTGAATTTTATTTTTTCTTTTCTCTACAGTATCTATGGCTAATGCTTCCAATGTGTCTACTCAAATTAGTAGTATTCCACTATTGAATGGCACAAACTTTAAGGTTTGGAAGGACACCGTGGAAACTTTTCTCGGTTGTATGGATTTGGATCTTGCTCTGTGGGAGGAACGCCCTGTTTCTACTCCAGATAACCTAAATGTGGCTAAAATAGAAAAATGGGATCGTGCTAACCGTATGAGCATAATGATCATGACACGCTCTATTCCAGAGGCGTTTCAGGGCTATATTACTGAGAATGAGAATGCTAGGCGTTTCCTTGAGGAAGTTGAGAAATACTTTGCCAAAAATGAGAAATCATAAGCAAGTAATCTGTTGGCTAAGCTCGTTTACATGAAGTATAAAGGAAAAGGGAACATTAGGGAGTACATCATGGAGATGTCTAATCTCGCTTCAGAACTCAAGTCACTTAAGTTAAGAGTTTTCTGAGGACTTACTTGTGCACTGGGTTTTGATTTCTCTTCCGGCACACTTTGGGCAATTCAAAGTGAGTTATAACACTCAGAAAGACAAATGATCTCTCAATGAGCTTATATCTCACTGTGTGCAAGAGGAAGAGAGGCTAGCGCGAGATAGGACTGAAAGTGCTCACTTGGCCTCAAGTTCTCAACATAAGAATAAGAAGAGAGCTAGGGATGTCGTGGAAAATTCTTCTGAGCATAAGAAACCAAAGACACAGTCTAAGGGGTTTCCTTGCTTCTTCTGTAAGAAGACTGGGCACATGAAGAAAGACTGTGGCAAGTATGCCACTTGGCGTGTCAAGAAGGGTGAGTTTCTGACTTTAGTTTGTTCTGAAGTTAATTTAGCTTTTGTACCTAAAGATACATGGTGGGTGGATTCTGCTGCTACCACTCACATAAGTATATCTTTGCAGGGCTGCCTGTGGAGTCAGATACCAAGTAAGAACGAGAAGTTCATTTATGTGGGTGACGGCAACAAAATTGCAGTGGATGCTGTCAGAACTTTTAGATTACAATTAAAGACTGACCGTCATTTGGATTTGTTTGAGACTTTTGTTGAACCGTCTTTTTGACGGAATTTGATTTCGGTTCCTTGTTTGGACAAGTCGGGATATCCTTGTTCTTTTGGGGATAATAAAGTTAGTCTCTTCCAAAATTCCATTTTGCTAGGCTCAGGTCAATTGATTGATAATCTTTACAGGCTTGATGTCATTAGTTCAACTAATGAAATTTTGCAAACAAGTTCTCGACGTACAAAGCGAAACTTAAATGAGAATTCTGCCACCTTATGGCATAAGCGCTTAGGTCACATCTCTAAACCGAAAATTCAGAGGCTTGTGTCGGATGGAATTCTTGAACCCTTGGATTTATCAGATTTTGAAGTTTGCATTGAGTGCATCAAGGGTAAAAGAACAAACATCAAGAAATTAGGTGCCAATAGAACTTAAGACGTTTTAGAACTTATTCACACCGATATATGTGGTCCATTCCCTACGGCATCTTGGAACGGTCACAAATATTTTATCACGTTCATAGACGATTACTCTAGATATGGTTACCTATTCTTGATACATGAGAAGTCGCAATCCTTGGATGTTTTCAAGTCTTTCAAAGCTGAAGTTGAACTTCAACTAGGAAAGAAAATTAAGGCCGTTAGATCTGACAGTGGTGGTAAATACTATGGTAGGTATGATGGATCAGGAGAACAACGTCCGGGACCCTTTTCCCTTTTCCTCAAAGAGTGTGGTATTGTGCCTCGATACACCATGACGGGAACACCTAGCATGAATGGTGTTTTGTAGAGGCGCAATCAAACTCTTAAGGACATGGTAAGAAGTATGCTTAGTCATTCTTCCTTACCAGAGTCACTTTGGGGAGAAGCTCTAAAAGCAGTAGACAAGACCCCTTATAAGTTATTGACTGGCAAAAAGCCTAGTATTAGGCACTTTCACATTTGGGGTTCTCCAGCTGAGGCAAAATCATATAAGCCACTAGAGAAAAAACTGGACCCAAGGACTGTAGCTGCTATTTTGTTGGTTATTCTGAGTACTCTCGAGGCTACAAGTTTTACAATCCCACCTCTAGATCTTTCTTTGAGACGAGAAATGCGAGATTCCTTGAGGATGTTGAGTTTGGAGGGGAAGTAAGGAATGTTGTCTTTGAGGAAGAACAAGTCAGTGATGGTGACCAGGTTATGATACCTATCACTAGTCCCGATATTGTAATAGAACATGACAACAATGAGGTTCCTGAAATTGTTATAGAACAAGACAACAATGTGATTCCTCCTCTTGAACCTCCTATTGAGCAAACTCAACATACTCAAGAAGTGCCACTAAGGAGATCCACAAGGGAAAGAAGAAGTGCAATTTCAGATGATTACATTGTATTTCTTCAAGAACATGAGGATGGCGTTGGCTTGATTGAGGATGATCCAATTAACTTGAGTTAAGCCATGAGCAGTTCTTATTGGGAAAAGTGGAATGATGATATGAAAAAAGAGATGAAGTCCATGAAAGACAATAACGTTTGGGATCTCGTCATATTTTGTAAAGGTGTGAAAGTTGTTGATCCCAAATGGATATTTAAAACCAAGAGGGATTCGAAGGGCAATATTGAGAGATACAAGGCACGTTTAGTCGCTAAATGCTTCACTCAAAAAGAAGGCATTGACTACAAAGAGACTTTCTCTCCAGTATCTTCGAAAGACTCTTTTAGGACTGTAATGGCACTAGTGGCTCACTTAAATTTAGAGCTACATCATATGGATGTAAAGACTGTGTTTCTCAATGGAGACATTTATGAGACGATTTACATGGTTCAACCACCAAATTTTGTTGTGGGTGATCCTAAATCTGCGGTATGTAAACTCAAGAAATCCATCTATGGTCTCAAACAAGCTTCTCGTCAATGGTATCACAAACTTCAACAAGTTATTTGCTCATACGGTTTTGAGACTAATTTGGTTGATGATTGTGTATATCACAAGTTCAGTGGGAGTAAATTTATTTTTCTAGTGTTATATGTTGATGACATTCTACTTGCTAGTAGCGATATAGGTAGGGGTGTAAATGGGTTGGGTTGGGGTGGGTTTTAGAGGGTTAGGGTTGGGTTTAAGGATTAATAGGTTGTAAATTTTATTAACTCAGCCCATTTTATTTTTTAATCTGACCCAACTCAACTTTAATGGGTTGGTGTGGGTTAAGTTGGAATTTATTATGGGTTGGACCAAATCAAACTAAAACTGTCAAAACCCAATAATTGGATTTGCCTGTGAATATTTTGAAAGCATCGGGTGCTTTCCGTTTCTCCGTGGCATAGAAGATTTGTGTTCTTCTTGCAAGATAAATCCCCGGATCAACTACAAATCTACAATGGGTCGGAACCTATCGGTTCCGCATATACAAGAATCGTACTTAGACTTTCCTCAAGTTATATAGAAATTGTATAATCAACCGGAGGAATAAAGAGCCTACTCTTTCCATCCCGGTGTCGCTCGCCGTGATCAATGAAATTGAGGTCCCTGCTAGCGGAAGAGAACACGTAAGATAAATCTGCAGGAAGTGTCGTCGATGAAAACTCGTCAGGCATAAGCTTCTTCTTCATATCCATCATACCTGCAAATGTCAACATCTCAAACCAAGTCGGATATGAAAGTACCCTTGTGGCATCAAGCCTGGACAGTTGGTTCATGCCTGTAAGGAATATCTTGTCGATAACTTCTAACACCAAACCGTTGCTTACGGTTATCAATATAAGTTAATCTAAGACTTACACTGTTACACACATAAGAATCTATAAAAGCAACCCGACAATGTCACTGAGTTACCTTCATATACAATAGTTTGCCTCATCTTCAGGGAGTACACCAACAACCCTCGCTACATACTGTTTATGCACTAACCCAGCTTCAATCTGCAACAAGGGCCAACAACAGTGTAACATAACAAACTGGCCATTTCCATATGTAATTTGACTTCGATAATCGACAAGTACAAAAGTCACTGCTAGAGAAACACATTCAGACACAATTACCATTTAGGGTTTAGCAAGTCTAGAGCTGTGCAAAACCACTCACTGGGAAGTACTGTAAGCATAGCATACTGAACATCTTTATCATTTCATTACAATATTAAAACAGGCACAGGTTTTAACATAAATGCTTTACTTTGATTTTTCTACAAGAGGATTTAAAAGCATTACCTTCTAAATTCGCGAGTCATCATCTACCATGATAGCCGTCTCATCCAAACCCAACTCATTTAACTCTGTTAATACAACAAAATATATACATATAAGATCAACGAAGTTATAAAGAATGAAAAATGTTAAAAGAAACACAATGCTTACCACGCTCAAGTTCTTCAACCTCTTCAAAGGTTTCTTCCATATTAATTGGAGCGGTACTAGAGCGCAACCAATTTTGGGTACATATTAGGCTCTCTACAACTAAAGGAGACAAAGAACTCCGAAATGCATCCAAAATGCGCCCCCCGGTACTAAATGCCGATTCGGATGCCACAGTAGATACTGGAATTGCCAAGATGTCTTTAGCCATCATCGCTAATATCGGGTACTTTGATGAATTCACCTTCCACCATCCTAAAATATCAAAGTTTTTATCATCATCTACCTTATCATCTGATTCTAAATACCTCTCGAGCTCGGACTTGGATGCTTCTCCCACACTCTCTTCAACCCTCTTTCTTTTATATCTTCTTCTCAAGTAAGCTTGCGCACTTTCATCAATATCACATTCTTCGTTCTATTCTTGCGTTTCCCCACTTATCTTAGATCTTCCACTGTCTACTCCACTTGTTTCTTTATAATAATCAAATAAAGCCGTCATAGTCTTTGACACTTTATGAACCAACTCTTGCAACTTTTCTTTTTCATAAACCAACTCAAGTACGAACAACATATAATCCACCTTAAACCTAGGATCAAGAATCACCACAATGAACAATAAAGGGTTAATGTTGTTGACATTACCCCAATACTTGTCATGTTTCGATCTCATTTTCTCTGTCATTGCAATATTGGCCTCACTAGTTGTTTATGATACTAATCGATCCTTAAGCTTGCAACCAATTCCATAAATAACATGAAAGTATTCATCACTAGTAGCATACAAAGTACCTGATACTTTCAAAGTTGCATCATGAAATTGCTTGAGAAATGGTAACAAAGATCTCACATAATCCCAATATGCCTCAGTAGGAGTCCCTTTTAATTTTTCCAATTCCCCTTTAAACTTAGGATCTTCTTCTTCTAGCCTGTCAAATACTTTTTGAAATATTAAAGCACAATCCAACATAAAGTAAGTTGAATTCCATCTAGTCTCAACATCTAAATGAACACATCTTTTACTCTCTATCTTCTCTTCATGAGCGGCAGTTTGGAACCTTGTTGTTCTAGAGTTAGATGATCTTACATATCTCACAGCCGACCGAACTCGATAAATTGAATCATCTATCACTTTTAATCCTTCTTTCACGATCAAGTTCAATATATGAGCACAACATCTCATGTGGATATGCTCCCCCTAACACACTCCCCTTCCAATTATTCAGCCTTTTTTTCAAATATGCCATGCCCCAATCATTAGCACTTGCATTATCCACCGTTACTGTAAGAATTCTCCCAATACCCCAATCAAGCAAGTGTGCTTTAATGGTTTTCGCAATCGTAATACCAGTATGATTAGGAATAGGAGAGAAATTCAAGATCCTTTTTTGTAGTCGCCAATCATGATCTATAAAGTGAGCCGTGAGACACATATAATCCAGATGATGGCTACTCGTCCAAATATCAGTGGTAAGGCAAACTCTAACTTTAGAATGCTTAAAGTATGATTTCAACTTTTCCTTCTCACTAAGAAACAACTTGAAACAGTCTTTGGCAACTGTGACTCTACAAGGGATATGAAATTCTGGTCGTAGTGAATAAGTATAGTCACGAAAACCTTCCCCCTCAACATGTCTAAATGGCAACTCATCAATAATAATCATCCTAGCAAGTTTCATTATTGACACTGACTGATCAAATGTATAGGGTGTGAAGGTCTGGGATGTACTACTTGCCTCCTCCCCAGGAAGCTGAAGACTAAGATTCTTTTTGTTCATATTGACCGTGCTGTATGGATATATTTTACATCTTTCTAAATGTCTTTTTAAAGTACTCGTCCCTTGTGAACCTCTACATTTATAAATCTTTCCACAAGTATTTGCAAGTAGCTTCCCTATTCTTTTTATCCTCCCAATTCAACCTATCAAAATGTTCCCACACAACTGAAGTTCCAGGCATACCTTATATACCCACTTGAATATTGGATGAGGGAGGTGCATTGCTCTCTTCGCCATCATCCATGGTCTCTACTTGATTAGAATGATTATATTATATCTGCAAAAAATAGTGAGGGAATATGGATGAACAGAGTACTGACAATTAATATATCTGGAGTAATCTGATTTCTATAATGACAATTAATAATTGATTTGTGATCATCATCCCCAACTTAGATTTCAGTTCACTACAAAAGCTTTCACACACATGAATATCAAATTTTACCTTTCTTCAACCACTAGAATAGCTACACCAGTGTATTGTTTTTATTGTCGAAATTCGAGTGGGACATATCAGGGGGATTTCTGAGGATCCAATGCAAAGTTGCAATGCAACCAATCAGGGGGATTTCTGAGGATCCAACAAGGGAGGAACTGAGGATGCCTGACATGTTTAATTTACCTTTCCTTACAAGCTAAGATGAAAACAAAAACATTTCTTTCACCTAAGTTGGTTCATCATCTGATCTGAGGTTGGTTGTTCTTCTGAAAATGACCTAAACATGCACATCTAATCTATCCCACTGAAAGATTTGTGTATCGTACTCTTTACTTGTTTTCGAGTCAGTGGCAACAGCTAGCTATATCAACAGAACATATTTACAATCTCTTTTCTCACATTTGATATGGGATTGTCATTGTTTCCATTGTTTCCAAAGACTCCAATTTGCACAGAACATATTTACAATCTCTATTTACAGCCCTAATGCTAACTGCAATTAGCACCACTGTCCACTACTACAAGTCAATTTCAGCTTTACCCACTACTAAACCGCTCCATAGTGCTCATATCCTTTTCATATAGTACCCAACTGTAAATGCAGTTGTTCTAATGGAAGTTGCAGAGGAAGAGAAATTCAATTCAAACTACGTACTCCTCTAAATTATGACCCAATCGTTGGTTCGAATCGGACAACAACGACAAACGAACCAACCAGAACACAAACACATGAACAGCCAAATAGAAGAAGGCAATAAAGAGCATACCATTAATCTGAAGCCAGTGACAGTAGCGAAAGAAGTAGCCATGGAAGCAGAGGACAAGCTTAGTTCACCCAGATGCCCCACGAACATCACCGATATTAAGTTCAAACTGTACTGAAGCAAGCTCACCGCTATCGTCCGATGAGGATTTGAAGGAGGAAGAAAGAGTTGGTCTGAGGAAGTGAGGATGCAGGAGCCGTCGCCCGAGAGGAGAGAGGGATTGAGCACGGTCGCCGAGGCTCGAGGCTGGGTTGAAAGTAAAAATTGGGTTGGGTTAGGGTTTTTGTGGGTCAAAATTAAATATGCCCAACCCTGTCTGGGTTTAAAAAATCTAGCTCGAATTGGCTCATTTTTTTGATGAACTCGACCCAACTCATTCGAGTTGGGCTGAGCCGAGTTGGGCTTACGGGTTAGTGGGTTAAATTTACAGCCCTAGATATAGGCTTACTGCATGAAACCAAGAAATTTCTGACGAACAATTTTGAAATGACAGATCTTGGTGAAGCCTCCTTTGTATTGGCTATTGAGATACTAAGAGATCGCTCTCGAGGTATACTCAAATTGTCACAAAGGAACTATATCGATAATGTTTTGAGTAGATTCAACATGAAAGATAGTAATCCAGGAAATACACCTATAGCCAAAGGAGATAAGTTTAGTCTCGCTCAATGCCCCATCAATACTTTAGAGAGAGCTGAAATGCAGAAGATACCTTACTCATCGGTAGTAGGGAGTCTAATGTATGCTCAAGTTTGCACGCGCCCTGATATAGCATTCATAGTGGGAGTTTTGGATCGATACTCAAAGGATCCAGGAATGCATCATTGGAAGGCAGCCAAACGTGTGATGCGGTATTTAGAGAGAACAAGAGAATACATGCTTACTTATCAGAGATCAGATAATTTGGAGTTCATTGGGTACTCTGACTCTGATTTTGCTGGATGCCAAGATACCATGCACTCTACATTTGGTTATATCTTCATGTTAGCCGGAAGGGGCTATTTTCTGGAGTTCTACTAAACAGCGTCTCATAGCTCCTTCCACCATGGCAGCAGAGTACATAGCTTGTTATGAGGCATCTCATCATGGATTATGGTTGCAAAAATTTGTCACGGGGTTACGTGTGGTAACCAATATTGAGAAGCCACTGAAGATTTACTGTGACAATAATGCATCGGTGTTATACTCTAATAGCAACAGGAGTTCTACAAAGTCAAAATTCATTGACATCAAGTACCTAGTTGTTAAGGAGAGTAGAAGCATAATGGTCAGATTTCTGTATGTCCCTGCCCTGCATACCAGTGCTAGGTTGGCAGATGAACTTTTTCAGTATATTTTGGATTGGAATGTTGATGGGAAGTTATCCTCAATCACTTTGGACAACTGCACCACCAATGATTCCATGATTTCCCTACTGAAACATAAACTTGATTTTGAATGATTTGTTGTTGGATGGTAGTCTGGTTCACATGAGGTATTCTGCCCATATTATTAACTTAATCATGAGGGATGGTTTGGATGTAATCACGGATGGCATACATTTGATTAGGGAGAGTGTTGTGTACTGGTCTTCTACACCTAAGAGAGTCTAGACATTCTTTGAAACTGTGAAGCAGCTCCATTTGGATTCTGAGATTAAACTTGTACTAGATTGTCCAACAAGGTGGAATTCTAGTTATGAAATGTTGAAAGTTGCTATCACTTATAGAGATGTTTTTTTTTCATTGAGGCAGAGGGATTGTCAGTACACCACAGTCCCTAGCAATGAACATTGGGATTTTGCTACTATTGTCAATCAGAAGCTTGAGATATTCAAGGACATGACTAAACTATTTTCAGGTAACAAGTATTCTACGGCTAATTTGTTTTTTCCAAAGATGTGTGGTCTGCAACTGCAATTGATTGATCGGTGTGCTAATTCTAATCCTGTGATTTCTGCTATGGCTCGAAACATGTTGTAACATCCCAGTTTTACCTTTTGAAACAAACGAAAAATTGTCCCGGGACGGACACATGACACAGTTTTGTAATAGTACAAAATAAAATTAAAATTATACATAAACGATACTGGTAACCTTTGCAGAAAAACTAGAATATTACGCCAAACAACTTATTTCCAGAAACTGGTGTCAAACAGTGAACGAACCCATCTTTTTAAAACAAATCCCAGAAATATATAGTCTCATCAATATCCCAGCTTCAGTATGGCGGCAGATGAACAGATCCTCTATCAATTCTTCTAATACCATATCACCTGTCACGAACTGGTGGGTGGCTCGGGGTCAGTCTTCCGAAGTTATCATATATATATCAATATTGAAAATCATTGAAAAAGCTAACTATATAGCATGTAAAGCACGTTGGACAACTCTGACTCTACTTTGCATATTTTAATTGGGATCCCGGCTCACATATGCTGACGACCCATATACATGTTAGTGGCACCAAATTGGGCCGCATATAGTGGCGCCTACCAAGGCTCACGACGACAGTTAGTGTGGGAAGCCCACCGCGTAGCTATAGTGCATTAAGCACGATCGTCAATATATGGGCTCTAACTAGGTGATCAATCAATACCAATATTACTCTTGTAACAGAACTTGTTCAACTGAACAATTACATATAACATATCATATCAGCAATATATCACTTAGGATATAATAGAATATAAGGATCACATATAATTGACATGTCACGTTGTCGCATATAATGCATCTAAAACCTTTAAAATCCAATTATTATTCATGTAATTCAAAGAAACATAAATAACACAAGTAAAACATAAACATTTAAAATGGAAGATATTACCCCCTTAAACCAACCCACCTGGAATCAACCGGCTTGACTCGAAATACGGTCAAACGTCCAAGAACGGAACAATTATGGCTTAACTCAACACTTTCGGGCCAAACTGCAATAGCTGGAAAGTATTGGGCCGCGGCTGGAGTAATTTAAAAGTTACACACTGCGTAGAACAAAATACGATAGTTTAGGTACTAAACTGGAAGTATGAAAGTTCAGGGACTAAACTGGATATTTACCGACGGGAATTCATTTTTCCATACTTATTTCCAGAATCCGGTGACAACGAACCCAACTCCGGCGAGCCTTGAATCGCCACTAAAACTCGAGCAAACTCGAATCGAAGGACATGCAAAGCTTCGTCTCGATAATACGAATTTAACAAAGGTATTTAAATATCATGGGTTGGTCCGGAACTCGTCGACGCAAGTCGACGTCGAAGAAGAGTAGAGAAGCACGATTTCTGGGTGTTGCCTCTACTAAAGGGTCGACCGGTGATTGCTTTAAATAGCCTAACAATTTCCCCTCGATGAAAGGTTTGGTATAGACCCATGGCTCCCGTTTCCGGGTTTGTCGTTTGGCGCCACCGAGATCAAGTCGGAGGAAGAAAACAACAACTACTTCCGATGCAGCCCACATGGATTGGTAAGGCAAAAGGGTAAGAGTTTGAGTTATGACGATAATATCGACGATGACGTCCTTCAATTAGCCAGGGAGGCGCTAGAGATGCTTGTTGTCGGATTCAAAAGTCGCCGGATAAGACAGAGGTCCAACGGCAGCGAGAATGAAGTCGAAGATGGTGAACAAATTCCAAAATAGACTCACGACGTCGTTTAATGAACTTAACGTCAGAGGAACCAAAAATAAAATACTGCAACATCCATTTGACTCGAACTCGGGTCTGAATAATAGAGGTCAAGCATACTAGCCAATTATGCTACTGGGTAAATATAATATTATTTTGTAGACGACATTATGTAAGCCGAAACAATAAGAATCCTAATGAGCACAACCTTTTGATTAACAATTAATTATACCATTTCTAAATGCAATATAGTTCTAGCATAAACCCAATTTTTACGGATAAATATTTCTCGTATTAGGGTCGGGGTATTACACATGTGGTTGAAATTTACAAAATATTGGGACGACATACATTTGGTTCTTGCAGTTTCAGTTGTTCTAGGTCCTAGGTTTATGTTGGCTGTGATCGAGTTTTAGGCTGCTAAATTTGGCGCTGATGATACTGATTTAGTTGCTGCAAACATTAAGCAAAAGATTTGTAGCTCGATTCGTGATTACCAAGCTAAGTCTGAGAAGCAAGCTGGACTTGAAAACGCATCTGCTAGTACTGGTAATGCATCATGCTCTGCCACTATTTCTAATTTTGAGCTCTATGTTAGTGAGAGGAAAAAAGAGCAAAACAACTATTGATACTACTGAACTCTATCTTGCTGAGGAACTTATTCCTCGATATAAAAAATTGAAGGACTTCAATTTGTTAACGTGGTGGCAAATGAATGGCCTTAAGTATCCCACTTTGCAAGCAATTGCAAGGGATTTCTTGGTTATACCAATAACATCAGTAGCTTCTGAGTCTAGTTTTAGCTCTGGTGAGAGGTTGTTAGACCCTCATTGGAGCAGGCTGCACTACTCTATTGTTGAAGCAATGATGTGTGCCTGCAGTTGGATCATGGAGAACCTACAAAAGGTAACTAACTCCCAGCATAACTCTATTTGCAATATAAATTTGTTCCACTGTTACACAAATTAACAGTGTAATGATTTTCTGTAAAATATGAAAGTGCTCAGAAAGCTATGGAAGGAGTATTCACTGCTCCATCGATTCAGGATTCAAGTGTTGAAGATGAAGAACTTGGTAAATTTGTAATTGCTACAACTTCATTTTCAATTTAGTTTAGAAATAAAAATTCCCTAACTCAACAAAACTATTGTCATTGAAGTTGCTGAACTTGTCATGATGAGATCGACATTCTCTTTGGATGATTGAGACTTGAACGATTAAGAGAAAGGTAAACAAAATATATCACATTCATTCTTTCATATTCTTTGCTCATGTCACTGTTTCCTCATAGGTTGACCCTTAAAAATGACTGTTGTTTCATTCTTCTATACATATAGTGAATATGATATTAGGATGAATGTATGATGGTTGGTGCAGTATTGCAGTTGGGATGTTGGACACTTAGACTGGAGACTACTTGTTATTTTCTATTTCTGAGTTAAATTTAGTTTAAACAATAGATCGTGGATGTAGGCTTTCTGCCTTTTGTGTTCTTGTTTTTTATCATTGTTGAATGCCGATTAGATGTCTGGGTTTTGAGTGGTGGGTTACAGCCTTGAAGGCTTGCTATGATGTTTCCTGTCTTATTTTCCGATTTTACGGATTAAGGATTCTGTTCTTTTGATTCAATCAACTTTATGTATTTCAATATTAATGTTAGCTTAATTGTGTTTTGCCTTAATTTTTTATGGATAACAAGGCGTCATGGTTCACCTGAATCCATCGTTCAACGGTGATGGAAGACAATTCCTTCCTATAAACCTACCGGGCCCGGGGTCGGGGAAATCCGCAGTATAAACGGACAGGGATCGGAGGGTTCATACCCGTCTCTGATCCGCCCCGATGCCAAGCCTAGAAATACTAATTGTAATGTAACTATTCATAATTAGTATTTACCATAATCAAATAAAATTATAATCAATTAATAAAATCACATAATTATTACATATACAACTAATTACGGTAACTAATATTAATAACAAAAATATATATTGGCACAGCCGCCCATACCGGATTGTCGGTTAGAGAACCGGTCGTCCAAATCGGCCATCCGATTCTCTAACCCGCCGTCCGGTTTGGGCTGTAGATTTTCTCAAAAGCGTCTGATTTGGCCGGCCGGTTCCTTAACCGGCCATCCGGTTTGGACGGTTGGGTAAAAAGTAATTCTCGAACTAAAAGAGGCTCATTTTTACGGCACGACGGCGACAATTGTTCGGCGGAGGTTCGGCGGAAGTACGGCGGTTGTGCTCTGACGGTTCTCCAGCGGCTGGGGAAGAGGAGAGGTGAGTGTTTCGTATGAATGAAGTTGATTGGTCGAAAGTAAGTTATTTAAGGTAAAAAACCCTAAAATGTCACGAAGTTTAGGCATATGTCAAAAAATGTCACCACAATTTCGATATAGATTTTTTGTCAGAACGTATTGAGTTTTTCTCCAAAAATATATTGTTGTTAATTTGTTCAGTCTTCATGCTGACGTGGATCCAATGTTGTTAAATGAGTAAAAAAGTTCGATGCCACGTGTTATTTGAACGTTCAACCATCGTTCACATAGTAAA
The DNA here is from genome assembly GCA_030674075.2 of Linum usitatissimum. Taxonomy (NCBI): domain Eukaryota; kingdom Viridiplantae; phylum Streptophyta; class Magnoliopsida; order Malpighiales; family Linaceae; genus Linum; species Linum usitatissimum. The sequence continues at coordinate 1,977,827 of JAUJYP020000657.1, forward strand.
CTGGATATTTACTAAATCCGACAAAAAGTTAGAAGCGATTTGAAGAGATTAGAGTCTCTGGACTATTATCAATCATCTGATCATTTCCCCCAATTGCTCTGTTTTCCGATTTTGGTTTCCTCTGTTTTTCATTCCATCTTGGCCCTCACAATGTTCTGAGCGGCTGCGTAACAGAGTGATTTAGGAGGGCTAAGGCAGTGCTGTTTACATCATTTGAGAATGGTGGATCTAAGGGCTAGATTAGGGATTGCTATGGAGAAATCAGGTTAATAGAGAGCATGGATGAAGTGAGAGATGTAATTAGTAATTGAATGAGAATCAATTTGGGGCATACATATATAAGTTGTGTAGATGTTTATAATAAACATGTAAGGGAGGGATTGTTGTTTATTTACAGAAGAAGAAAAAAGTGATAGATGAAGGTTTAGTGTTAAGAGAGGAGAGGAGAAGGAATCAGATTTGGATTTGTACGAAAGAAGAAGAAAACGGAGGATGAGGAAGAAGATAAAAAAAATATTATTTAATTAAAACAAAAAATATTATTTAATAGTTATAGAAATCAATTTAAAAATAACACTTAATGTTGATTTTTCTGACTCATCTAACGATTTTGGATTAAGTCAATATGAAGACGATATAAATTAACGATGAGATATGTTTGACAAAAAAGTCAATATCATGTAACAAAACAATTATATGGAAACTGTAACGATAATTTTTAATATATGTCAAAATTTTATAATATTTTAGAATATATTATTATTATTTAACTGAATCCCTAAACGACGCCCTAGTTTTCGAATTAGACAACGCCCTAAAACGATAAAATTACTACATTGACCTTTCGTAAATTTATAAGAAGTTCAATCTTGAACAAACACATTCAATCTAAAACACAAAAGTTGAAGAAGTTGAAGATCCTAACTCGAAGATTCAACGAGAATTCGAAGTTCCGAATGAAGATCGACGACTTTCGGAAAAGGTAACCCTAATTTCAGCTTGATTTAATGAATTTTTTTAAAAAAATATATATATTGGGCCAGCGGCGGCGGACGAACCCGCCGTCCGTCTGGCCCTATATCTTTTTTAAAAAAAAAATTATTTTATTATGATTAATTTAGATTCACTTTGATTTAATTTAGGGTTTAGTTGAATTCGGTTTAGGGTTAGGGTTTAGATGAATTTAATTTAGGATTTATGGTTTAGATGAATTTATGAATTTAGTTTAGGGTTTAGATGAGCTTAGTTTAGGTTTAGATGAATTTAGTTTAGGGTTTAGATGAACTTAGTTTAGGGTTTAGGGTTTAGATGAATTTAGATTTTTAGGGTTTAGATGAATATAGTTTAGGGTTTAGGGTTTACGTGAATTTAGGGTTTTAGGGTTTAGATGAACTTTCATAATTAGTCTTAATTTAATTGATTAGATTTTTTATAAGTATGTGATTAATTAGATAATTCCGTTTATTATAGTTTTTGAATAAAATGGCGAAGACAAAAGGCGGAGGTAAGCAGCATAGCACCGACCCGGTCGAAGAAGAGACTGATGGAATTCAGAAAATGCGAGGGAAGGGCAAGTCGTTGGAAACTATGAACCGACTTGCCGAGCGTGCGATTACTACTTCTAATAGGAGAGAAGCAGATAAGAAGCAAAAACAGAAGATATACGAGACCCCCGAGTCTTTTACCCCGATTAGGATTCCCGTATGTCAGGATAGATCTCCATCCCCCGCTAGGCCTGTTAGAGTTCCCCCCTTTCTGACTTCACGGCGGAGGTTTATACCAGATGACGACGAGGAGGAGTTATTTGGTGGGTACGAGTCCGATACCTTTTGGCCTCCACCATTTAGGGCGTCCACTGGTTCGTCTCACGCTTCAACGAGCGTTGGAGCTGCAGTTGGGAGAGATGCTAGTTTTGCTCCCGCCACTAGTACACACGGTGCCCAGATGGATGAGGAGGTCCACACTACTGGGGTTGGGGGAAACCTTTCCCGCACTTGGCAGCTGGAGTCGGGGATTGAGGACGGAGGGCCGATTGCGACCAGTGTGATTCCTAATTTCGGGGGTCACATTGCGCATTATCTGTGGGAGTTCGGTGCGGACTACCGTAATATCCGAGATTTCAGGTTCTACCCCCGACGGGATCATCTCAGGCATGTGATGAGATTCCAGCCACACACACCGGATCTGGAGATGATGATGTCCACCTCGGGACTTCTCCATTTGGGTCATCTCGGGATGACTGATCAGTTGGACGAGGCACTGATCCACGCTTTTATAGAGAGGTGGCAGCCGGATACTAACACGTTCCACATACCCTTCGGAGAGATGACCATCACACTTCATGATGTGTGGCATATTCTCCGTATACCGGTCCATGGACGTCCACTTCACGTTCCTCGATCCAGTCATGATCTGCAGTTCGATGTAGCTCGAGCCCTAGGTATCCGACCCGAGGATTTGAAGCTGCCAGTTGGAGCCGCTACAGGTGGTGATGCACGATACCCTTGGCTGAAGGGTGCTGCCATGCATGAGAAGTCGATGTTGGCACTGGCGAGCGGTTTAGTGGATGAGGATGCATACATGGTCTTCATGTTTTGTCCGCCGGGGTCGACTCTCTTCATCGATAAGACCACCGATCGTACACGTCCGGTGCTTTGGGAGTATTTTATCGGGGGCGTGTCCACGGTTTCGAGATATGCTTGGGGGACGGGGGCTCGGCATGGTTGTACCACGAGCCGGGTAAGGCGAGCAGGGCTAAGTGTAAGGGGATGGCGGGGTGCGTGTCCCTACTTCAGTCCTGGATTCACGAGTACTTCCCTAGTACTCGTGCTGCTAGAGTAGTGTCTCGACAGCGGGGTGATACCGAGGCGTTCGTTGGGCGGTGGAGCAGTATCGAGCAGCCGGATAGATCATACGAGTTCTTGCATCGTCGTCTTGAGTACTACCGTCGTCTGCTGGATGATATGACCTCAGAGGATGTGATTTGGCTGCCATTTGGGCCACGCCCCGAGGTGGAGGTTTCCGATTCGACGTTCCGTGGGGTCATTCGTTTCGGTCCGACGGCAGAGTATTATGACCCGACGCGTGTCGTTCGACAGTACGGCTACGCGCAGATGATTCCGGGCCTCATCCCGTTGCCTTCCGGTGGCTTACGGTGGCCGCCGAGCCCAACGGGTACACGCTTGATCGGGCCGACACCACATATAGAGCGTGGAGGGACGAGGACTGGTCCAGGCTGATGCCATTTCAGTCTTTGTTTAGGCGTGCAGAGGATGTGACCGAGGTCGACCCCCGATACATGTACTGGTATCGGCGCCACACCCACCCGCGCATCTTCAGACCCATCCCTACTGGTGTAGCGGCGCCGACAGATATGGTAAGTATACATTCGTTTTAGTTAGGCTTTAGGGTTTAGGGTCAGAGTCGGATACCGATAGCTAACTTGTATAATTTTCCCCTTTACAGCTAGCTTGCAGGGTGTTGGATCATATGCATCCATTCTATATTGGGCAGATGAGACAGGAGTACGAGTCTGATGCTGAGTACCTAGAGGCGGTCGAGCATATGAGATGCAGTGTTGCTGGCATGTACGTGGACTTCCGACACCAGAGACCGTACCGTTAGACTTCGTTTATGGCATATGTTATCATTTCTTTCCATGTTGTGTAATGAGACTTATGTACTTTTGTTTTTAGACCTATGTAGTTTTGATTTCAGATTTGGGACATTATGCACTTTCGATTGTATGCAGTTATGATATTATGCACTTTCGATATAATGCACTTATGATATTATGCACTTTCGTTATAATGCACGTACGATATTATGCACTGTTGAGCCTAAACCCTAAACCACTAAAACTTATACCCTAACCAATAAAACCTAAACCCTAAAATCTTAAACACAAATTACTAAAATCTTAACCCTAAGATCTAAACCCTAAAATCTAAACCCTAAACCCTAAACCCTAAACAAAATGTTAATAAATTGTAAAATTTAAACCTTAAACCCTAAACCCTTAACCCAAAAAAATTATACAAATTATAAAATTTAAACCCTAATTCCTAAACCCTAAACCCTAAACCCTAAAAAAAATTATAAAAATTTTAAGATTTAAACCCTAAACCCTAAACCCTAAACAAAATGTTAACAAATTTTAAAATTTAAACCTTAAACCCTAAACCCTAAACCCTAAACCCTAAACACTAAATTATAAATCTTAAACACAAAATACTAAAATCTTAACCCTAAAATCTAAATCCTAAACCCTAAACAAAATGTTAATAAATTTTAAAATTTAAACCTTAAACCCTAAACCCTAAACCCTAAAAAATATTATACAAATTATAAAATTTAAACCCTAATTCCTAAACCCTAAACCCTAAAAAAATTATACAAATTATAAAATTTAAACCCTAAACCCTAAACCCTAAAAAAAATTATAAAATTTTTAAGATTTAAACCCTAAACCCTAAACCCTAAACAAAATGTTAACAAATTTTAAAATTTAAACCTTAAACCCTAAACCCTAAACCCTAAACGCTAAATTATAAATCTTAAACACAAAACACTAAAATCTAAACCCTAAAATCTAAACCCTAAACCCTAAACCCTAATTCAATTAACAACAAAACTTATAAAATTATAAAATTTAATTAAAAAAAATAACCAAACGGACGAACCGGACCGATCCGTCTGGTCAGACCAGCCAGACGGAGCGCCGTTCCGTTTGGTTAGACTTAACGGACGGAACGACGGTCCGTCCGTCTGGTCCGATCGGACGGATCCGTCCGGTTCGTCCGTTTGGTTTTTTTTTTTCAGATTCAAAACTGAATTTCGTACCTTTCGAATTTTGATTCGTTGTTCGTCGAGTGTGTTTTCGCAAACTAAAACATACTAAAACATAATAATTAAGAATTTTTTGGATCGAAATAGTACTTTTTCATTTCTACGAAATGAACGTTTAGGTCATATATGGATCTAGGGCGTCTTTTAATTCGAATTCCAGGACGTCGTTTAGGGACCCTCTTATTTAATAAGAAATATATAAAAAATTCACATAATTATATGTACAACATTTGAAAGTTAGGGCCAGAATTGTTTGGATTTTAAATATGGGTGAGAATTGTTTCCCTTCCATCTTCTATTTTCCCTCCAATATTTACACAAACCCACACGCACAACACGACTCTGTCGTCTGCTGTTGTTGGTGAACCGGATTTCTACCAATGGCATCCGCGTCAAGTTCTGCTGGGCAGGATCTCGTATCCGGAAGAATCAAAAGGCTAGCTGCGGTTATCAGGAACGATAACCAGTCTCTGGTCACCGTAAGTCTCTCATCTCCTGCCTGTGTTTGCCTATTAATTCGCGTTCGGAAGTGTTGCTCCTTAGGGTTAGAAGTTTCCCCTTCGGAAGTATGGCACGCGCTATCCTGTGGTGGGTTAAGGCATTTCTCCGTATTCCGCACCTTGTATTTACTATCGGTGTTTGAGGTCTCCAGACTATTTGTTTCTGATTTGATTCCCGGAACCCTAACAGTTCGTTGAGAATATCAATGGGAGTGGAGCTGAAACTTTTTAGTTCTCCTGATTCATACTTCTGCGTAGGAATGATATCGTAGTAACTACGTCTTCCAATGTTTTGATTCAGTACACTTATTTCGTAGCTACTATGATTTTCCCGGGAAAATCTGCTGCCTTAGTTGTTCCTTTGTAGCTCGAAGTAATGGTTTCCTACGCTCAAATGCATCTTATAAACTTGTTTGCAAATACGACTGTCCTCCTTTCTGCTCTTTTGTTATTTTGCTCATTTCCTTCTGTCCTACTCTTTTTTCTATATCCACGAGTTTGAGTCACTTTGAACATGATAAGAGCGTTGGAACAGGCAAACTCTTCCTAATAAACATATCTGTCTTCCCAAGCCTCTATTGGCTGCCATAGTTCATCACCAATTCATATGCATGATTGTCTTCTATACTGTTAAAGCCATACATTTAGATCACAAAGAGCCTCATAAGAGTCTCCCAGGAGAGTTAGTTTGATTCCTTACTTTCAAAGGTCTCTTTGCCCAGTTAATGCACTCTGCCAAGTTCCCAAATTAGTCATTACGTTCACCTTTATGAAGCAGCCCTGTGTGACTGCATTATAGAAGGAGCATTTGAGAACTGAATGGAACCTGGTCTTCATTACAGCTGGAGGAAAGAGCATAGCTCGACTTAGCAATTCCGTACCAAACTTTTCTTCTCAAATGCACTCCCAATTGTCCGCACCCTGTCTCTAGTGTTCCATCAGTTCAGGACCCGAAGCCAAATCTGAATATGGACATAGTGGAATCCTTGAATTTGTAGTTCGTTGTTTTTCTTCTCCGCTTTTCCATGGAGTAAAATATTTATGTCATAATGCTCTTTCACTGCTTCCTAGATTCTCACTTCCAAAAGTGGTACTAAAAATGTTTTTCGACAGTCTCAGCCATTCGAAAGAAAAAAATCAGACTTTTAAAACATTAATGGATAGTTTTTTACTCGGGACTCTTAACTCAATGGGTATGGAATCACTATACATGTGTTAATTCCTTGTTCCAAAGGTAATCCGAGTTAATATGAAATAAACTTCATCAGGTCACATTGGTAATGCTATTTTTTGTAAAGTAATGGGGGGTGTCATCGTAGGGATACCTATGTAATAGTTATTGTCTTTCATATAATGACATCTTTATCTAATCGATCTTCAAAAATAAAATAAAAATGCTGACAAACTAGGGTTTGGTAAGGACCTCAAGTGTAAGTTCCTTCTGCAGTATACCATTAAATCAAGAAAGTTGATTTCTTAACTGACTTGTTTTTATTTTTATTTTTTCCTTTTGGTTTAAAAGAATAAATGAACAAACGCTACTCATGGAGTCCTTTGGTACAAGGTTATCTGAGTGGAGAATTAATGTGCTGATATTTTTAAATGTGGATCTGATTAGGAACTAAAATGAGATTAGTGTTAATGATGTGAAAATGTCATATTTTCTTGTACAGTATTGTAAATAGTAAGGATGCTTGTGCACAAATCCAAATCTTTCATGTTCTATTTTAACTCATTTATTCATCATTTGGTAATATGATTATTGCAGGAGATGAGAAAAGCCTTCACTATGATGAAGGATATTGCAGTTGATTTGGAAAGAGATAATCAATCCACGCAGGTGTTTTTCTTTTGAATATGTTTGTGTTTCATTTCAGCTCTGAGATATTTTCTTAATTATCATTCTTGTACTTTGTTTCTTGGGTTTTGGTTATTGAAGTCTTGCCCTGAGAATCCCAAATCATTAGGTTCTGGTGACAAGACACTTAAGCTATACATCTATTAGCATATGAAATGGGTCAGGAATGTAAAATCTCCTTGTTTTTCTGAATAAGGAAACAAGCATGCCATCTGCAGTATGATCGGGCCATCGTAATGTTTAATTGATTAAACCCAGAAATGCAGTAGCATGTTTCCCTATCTGTTTTCCATTGGTTGGCATATCTGAGTCCTCTTTTTTCTCATCTGTCTCCTAGGTTTGTTCTGTTTCTATGGTCATTCTTGCTGTAAATTACCTGCTTTTGTCATTTCGGTGTGATTGTTTGCATGCATGTATGTTAAGTTTATGTTCTTGCCTTGTAGGATCTGTACTGCGTATTTTTTTTCTTACTCTGATTTGTTCAGTTATATTTGTTGTCGTCCCACGAGAAAAGAACAGAAGTGGAGTTCATCGTTTCTCATTGGGACTCCCAACCCCACAGTTTCTCCTAATAAATAGCATTTAGGAGATTATTGAACTCTGATTTCTGCTAAACAGTTTGACTGTCGATAACTTAACATCTATCTAGGTCAAGGAGCTTGAAAGTATAGCAGCAGAGATATCAGAATCATGTGATGACTGCATCCGTCTTACATCAGCAATTGATGTGGTGGGAAATGGATATCAGCCTACTTCAGAGGTTTAGCCCTCAACGTGGTTCACTTTTGTTTTTCTCATCCTTTCATTTTTGAGCTTCTATTGCCTATAATAATTCTACTGTTTCCTGTTTCTACAGTCTACTGATTTCAAAAGGTTGCTTGATGAGGAGTTTAAGAAACTCAAGGATATGCCTTCACAGAATGACCGTCTGATGCGTCAATTTAGAGAAGCAGTTTGGGTATGCTTACTGAACATCCTAATATAATACCAGATGTCCTTATATTATTTAACAGTTTCAAATATCAAATCCCATAATTGGTGTTGGTCGCATATGGTCAAGTAAGAATCTTGTCATGTAGTTTTCCTTCTCTTGTTTGTTTGTCTCTTGGCTTGCCACTGTTTATAAAAATGGTATGCAGTACTTTTGTGTTCTAAGGGTATGCAGTTGCTGGTCTATCTGCTTACTCTTTTCCACACTGTCTATATAGCTTACGAACAACTGGAGTTTTTAAAGCCAACCCATTTTTGTTATTCTCTTTGATTTGCAAATTTGATGCCTTCCACAGTGTTGAATATATAATGTTTTTCTCATATTTGTCAACTTTTAATGTACTTCCTAGCAATTTTTCTTAGAATTTTCTCTGTACTATAACTGGCTTCTGAAAAGTACTGGCAGGGTCTGCTTACTTGCTACGCTTACGTGTGGTAATTAACCATCCACAGGACAACTTGTCTGGGTGGTGTAGTTGGTTATCATGTTAGTCTCACACACTAAAGGTCCCCAATTCGAACCTGGGCTCAGACAGTTTCTGTAATTTTTTTAAAAAAATTGGCCTACAAAAAACTTTCTTTAATGTTTCGTTGCATACAGAAAGTTCATCATGCAGGTCAGCCGATGCCTGGTGAGGAGCAGGAGGATATTGTAATGACAAGCACACAGTCGAACCTCTTGAATGACAAATGCCCATTAACTGGCAAAAAGCTTACTGACCTAGCAGAACCAGTTCGTAGGTACGGTCAAGTTGTTTGTTTTAGCCGTCTGTTTCTCAAAATTAATTGTTGGGTATAACGTTCAAGGGGTAAGGTAATACCTGGTTAACAGCTTCAGTACTAAAATGGATGCATGTTTTGGTTATACCCTTTTCCTTGTGAGAAGATTTTGGTACTAATATAAACCTTTTAAACCATCTTAAAGTGGTACTCTTCTTTTCAAACATAATTAAAGTGGACTCTCACTTTATAACATCTTAGTCTAGATGAAACTAGGGTCTTCCTGTGGGTGAAGCAGGACTGACTTAGATGGACCTTTAATCAAGTTTTTACAGATCCGAATCGTCATTCTGTTATGCCTTAACCTATTTGTAAAACTGTTTTGGTCTGTGGAAATCTGTCTTGTTTAATTTCTTCAGCTCTTGATGCTGGGAATTTGTGCGTAGTGTGGACTGCAAGCATATCTACGAGAAGGAGGCAGTGATGAGATATATAGCCTGTAAAAGCCAAGAAAAATGCTGCGTAGCAGGTAGCTAAAAGAATTAACATTAAAAATGATATGTTTGGGCTATGGCCAAGCTGGAATGTTCGTTGTCTCCTTGATGACAGGTTGCCCCAAGTTGCTCCAAGCCCAGAAACTCGTATGCGACCCCTTTCTGCTTGCTGACATTGATGAACTGCGGTCAAGGAACCAAAACGATGGATTGGATGATCTGGTGGAAGATTTCACTGCACTCGATGAACAAGACTAGGCTACCAGATTGCTTACCATGCATGTTGCAGTCATATGAGTTTTGAACATTTCATGCTGTAAATGACTGATTATGTCCTAGGAAGGATATTAAAGCACAATATTTGGACTTAAAAAATGTAGGAGGATAGATGTAGTTGGCAGTATAATTAATGTGGATTTTTTTTAAGAAAATGGTCTGGGTCTGCATAATATATAGTTTCATTTCTGCAAAGTTCCTACAGATAACTTGGTCAGCTGTAAGTAGGGGTGTAAATTTAACCCGTAAATCCACAAACTCAACCCAACCCAGCCCAACTCAAATATGTTGAGTTGGGTTCATAATAGTATAGGTTGAAATGAGTTGGGTTTTGTTATCAACCCATAGGGTTTTGTTATCAACCCATTTACACCCCTAGCTGTAAGCGATAGATTTGGACGAAGAAGATTTTAAAAATGGTCTATGTATCCAATGGTAAGGTGATAGTTTATAACGCCTGCCTGGGCTCAGTTGGTTTGAGATTTAGGTGTTGAAGGTTGCTATTTTATTATTTGGATGAGAGTTGTGATAGATGGAGTTCGAAGTTCTACACACAGAGACCTTAAGCAGAACACAAGATTAGAACAATGAAAATGAAATCGAAAATACAACTAAGGAGATCTAATCTATCAAAGAGCGAAAAAACAGAGAAGGCAAAATAATCACTGTGACCGTGTCTGCCTTTGAAGCAATATTTCCCGATATCACTTAGCAACTGAAGGATAATCAAAGCAAGCACTCAAACCCAAGGTGAATAGATCGAGCATTGGGACTTAAAGAGATACCAAGAGATTCAGATTGAATGAACGAGTGTATATCATTGTGTATCTTCAAGGCTGTGCAGAGATGTGTATTTATTGAACCATAAACAAAGGTGACAAAGAAAATCAACGAACCATCCGCAAAACGACAGGTAATAAACCGATCAAAAGCCGAACAATAACCACATCCAAACCAAGGTTCCAGAAAAAGCCAAATGCACCCCAAAGGAGAGAACACATACTAATTAGCGAAGGTAAAATAGGAGAACAAAACATGAGTAATGGAAACCTCATTCCCAACCAAAACGCAGGTTTCTAAACTAGCTAGGAAGTCGAGACGATGCTTCTTGAAGTAAGAAAGAAGCAGGTTCTGCTTCGCAAGCTGGCTGAGACTCTAGACTTTCCAAGTTAGAAAAACCATTTCTTCTTCCGGCGTCTCTGAAGAAGAAGTGGTGGCGGGAGGGTAACCGAAGCAACCAGAGCTGGAACACTTTTGTCCGATGTGACCAGCGCATCAAACGAATTATCAACTAGGAGATCCACTTTGGGAGGGATGGGCAACAATCCTTTGAGAGCAGACTTTAGTAAATGAAAAAAACCTTCAGAGATAATCTCCAGCTTAAGGGGGGTGGAAGTACGGTCAGTCGAGATCAGTGGAAGTGGGGGCTACTCCCGGAGAAGGAGTAGCGGGAGTAGGGTGAGCTGTCAGAGGAGCTCTTGGACCATCATATGTCTTTGAGCTCACGGCTTGGACAACCCGCTGAAGGCTAGGAACCGAATGTGAGGTCCTCGTGGTAGGAGGAGGAAGGCTAGAAGATGATTTCGGGATTCCCCTAGAGCCATTAGAGGCCAGCGGGATAAAACCCTGGATCACTTTAGCATCGCTAGGAATGCCCTTCGCCTGCTAACGGGGAGCCGGGCATTCACCTTGGGCATGGCCTAAAAATTTGCAACTACCACAAACCATAGGAGCATTATGATATTCAACCTGTACTGAAACAAACGATTGCCTCGTAACAAAAAGAGATACCTCATTTGGGAACGGACGATCCGCTGACATAAGCACATAAGCCTTAGAACCCTTAAGACCCACCACCTATTTGGAAGTCAAATCCATCTTAAGAGGACACCTAAAGAGACTAGCAACGTAGCTCAATCCTTCCTAGAATGAAGATCAATTGGGAGATTCCAGAGCTTCACATAAACCTGCGCCAAAGAGGAGACCGGTAAAATAGGCGGATTCGGGGACTCCACCGTCAAAAGAGGTCAGGGACATTACCCATATCGAGAGTTTGGATGGCCGACCCCACAGTTTCAGGATTCCAGCAGCCACCGGCGGTCTCCGACACCACTCATGGCATTTGGGATTCACCAGTATGGTTCGACGGTAGTAGAGCCTCGCAGTAGTGGACTTAGCCCACCTTGACTCCACTGCCACCCCCAGACTTTGAGTTTGATGACTTCATGACCCCCCATCCAGTGCAGCATGTAGGTGAGTCTAGCAGGACGAAGGAGCCACCCGCAGATAGAGAGTGGTATGGGTTGTGAGTGGAGCCCCGCCAGACGTAGTGCCTGACTGGGCCTCATCCCCTAGCCGACCACTGGAGGGGAGGTGGTCGTGATTAGAGACTTTGTTCGTGTACTTTTTGATTTCCCCTTTTACATATGTAGGATATTTGTTCATGTGATGTTTGGATGTTGGTATGTAATAAAAATGCTACTTTCTTATTATACTAGTCAACACAAAAATAATGAGAACCACAACTTTTTTTCAACATCACATAAGAAGTACAAAAACATTACACACCATCACCTTGTCCGCTTAATACATTTACCATTACCATGTCCCTGAAGCTCCCATTTCGCATCGTCCAAGTCATTAGTCAACGCATTAATGTACATTTCCTTCAAGCTTACGATGGCTTCCCTCTCAACTTCTCATTCAGCACCCTAATCAGCCATCTCAACATCCTTCCTCGCCTCCAATTCAACAAACTTCACATTCATTGCAGCTCTCATCTTCAGCCTCACGCGTTCTCGACCGCCACCTCTTCCAGCTTTCTTATCGAACTTGCACTTCCAGAAAGGCAAGCGAAGTATCTCTTGAATCTCCGCGTCATGCATCTCGATGCACGTAACTCGCAATTGCATTTAACTTCTTCTACGCTATAGGTGAACAAGTCTGTCGACTCATCGGGCAGCTTAACTTCTATATAATGTTCTCAATAGGACGTCTTGACGACATTTTCACGCAAATATAGGTGTTTGGGATGAAGGAAGTACATAAACTGTTAAGAGGGGTGAGTTGGGTCTTGTCCTTGATAGGTTATTTATAGGATCGGTTGTCCATGCCCAAATAGCATGGCGCTACCCAAATAGCACAACGCTATCCAACCTATGTCTCAACAGCTAGTTTGTAACAGTCATTATAAATTAGTCGTTAAGGTACAAGTTGGATAGCGTCGGGCTATACAGAGCCCACTAATGGCCATTTCAGGTTATTTTAGTTTCGTATTGTCTTCTTGAGTTATTTCGGATTAAATTATATCTACCAAAAATCCCCTTTCTTTAGGTGTCGAGTGGTGTGCTAAATGATTTCTAAAAATGAAAGTTAAGTGTATGGGTTCGTTGTCGTGTAGATAGTGTTCTACTAAATGTATTTACTATGTAGTTTTTACTTAATTGATTGGAACTGGTTTGAATTAGATAGTTAGGTTATATTTAAGTGACTATTGGTTAATTTTTAATATATATCTTAATGGGTTAATTGTGATTATATTTTTGTGAGTTAATTGTGTTATGAGTTATCATTTTTGATCAATTTAGAAACACTAATCAGATTGAGTTGGTTTGAATTGGATCTAATCATCGAACTTATGAGTAGTCTATATAACATGAACCTTCTTTCAAAATTTTGTATACACATCATTTGGTATCAAATGAACCAGGAATTCATTTCATTTCAAAATGAATTACTTGTAGAATTCATTCTAAAATGAATTTCTATGTTTGGAATGTCATATTTAATTCTTAAAAATAAATTAAATTGAATTTTCAAATCATGTTTGGTATACGATTTAGAATTGAATTAAATAAAAAAATTTCATATATAACCTTTCAACAGATAAGACATTACTATTACTCATTGAGTGGAAGAGTTTATTGAATTAGCAACTATATCACTTTAATTGGCATATTCTAAAAAACAATAACAAATTAAAAAATAACAAATAACGAATGCATTTGATGACAACCATAACAATTAATAATTAGAAAATATGATGGCTAGTGAATGAAGAAAAAGAAATGAGGTATCTAACCTCTTTCAAATTGATGTTTTGTTGCCGGCAACAAAATGAGAAGGTTTGAGCAAACAAAGAGTCGGCCAACTCTAATTATATATTAGATTTGATGGTTATGGTGCTAATTTAATTATTAGTTGAGAATAGATAAGTCATTTTAATGGAATTAGTAAATTTTTTGTGGAATTCATTTTGAAATACCTATTCAATTCCACGAAATTGCTAACACTAACCTCAATTCCGCAAAATTAAAAATTACAAAAAAAAAATTTTACAAACCAAATATAAAAATATTTATTTCAATTTCATGAGACCGGATAGCTAATTTAATTCGGCCATGTTGGCCGAACAAACTACGATATGCCGTTAAATTTAAATTTTAATTTTTGAAGAAAGAAGATAAAGGAGAAGGTGCAGGAAAACTCAGGAATTGAACTTATCAGCTTGCAAGACGAAGAAACAGAAGTAGGGCGGCCAATGCAGCGTGTGTAGGGATCACAACGATCAAATATGACATTTCCAGGGCTTGTGGTTCCCTCATTCCGTACCAGCACCGTTCTTCGCCTCCGCCAACAGCTTCTCATGAGTGCAATCCCAACGTACAACATCCACCGGGCATCCAGATCCAAAAACCTAAACCCTAAGCTCACCGTTCTACGCGCCCTTTGCACCCAAAATTGCTCCTCCTCTCCTCCAACCTCCGTCAGTCCCAATCCCTCCAATGGCAGCGGTTACCGCTGGAAGCCAATGTGCTTGTACTACTCGCAAGGCTAATGCACCAAGGTATACTTACTACCATAACATTTTTTCTCGTCATATCTCCAAATTCGTCGAAGAGGATTTGATCAACATTGTCTCCTGTTTTCTTGTTCGTTCAGATGGACGACCCTGCTCATCTTCAGGTGTTCAATCATGATTTCTCTGAGGAATTCCGCGTGCTTCAACTCGACTTGGAGAGGAAGCAGCCGCAAAAGTTTGATTTTCTCCTTGTGTTTGATTTGGAAGGCAAAGTGGAGATTCTTGAGTTCCCTGTGCTCTTAATCGACACCAAAACAATGACCGTCGTCGATTTATTTCACAGGTTAATTATTAGCTCCTTGTTCGTTTATTGCGCAACACTTGTTTTCACTACTCTATCATAGTTCTGTTGGCTTAACTTCGATAACTAAAATTGCCAGGTTTGTGAGGCCTTGTGCAAAGCGAGGAAAGGGTAGACGAATACATTGAGAATAAGTATGGCAAGTTTGGAGTTGACCGGTATGCTCTTCATTCCATCTCTTTTTATACTAATTTATCAACTAGTGATGAAATTAGATTAATACCTGATGCTGTTGGACTTGGGGAACCTGTAACCAGAATCTCTGCTTTAGTAGTGTGATTATGACACTAGTAGACTGATTCTGGAATCTTTCCCCATGTCAATCAATAACAGGGTTTGGCATGATACAACCCTCCCATTTGTTGAAGTTGTTGAACAATTTGAAGATTGGTTAAACCAACATCACTTGTGGGAAAGAGAGCAGAATGGGCGCCTTAACAGAGCAGCATTTGTAACTTGGTGAGTTAAAGGTGATAGAGTCCGTCCGTCTGAATGAGGCCTAATAATATGTTTGTCAAGTAATTATCTTTGTTAAACTGAATGTACCAGTCGTAATTGGGATGTGAAAACTCAGGTTCCTCATCAATGCAAAGTGTCAAAGATGAAGCTTCCTCCATATTTTGTGGAATGGATCAATCTGAAAGATGTGTTTCATAATTTCTATAATCCCAGAAAAGAGGTTAGTAACAGTCTCTCTAGTGTTGTTTTTTACTTTTTTTTAATGATTTGTTCAGTAACTTTCTGTTGTTGTTAAAGTTGGACGGCATCTTATTTGTGAATTATATTGTAAGCAAGAGGAATGACGACCATGATGGAGCAACTTAAAATGCCAATGTCAGGTAGTCACCATCCCTCCAATGAGATGCGGGAAACATAGCTCGAATAGCACTCCGAATGCTCTCAGATGGTGCTGTAATGCCTATTACTGCATGGTGGGATCGAGTATCGTCTGAAAGTGTCAACTTTCTGTACAAAAACCGGATAAGATGAGGTGCTTTTATCTATTATTCAGAGGAATATGTACCGAGGCTTGCCAAATTACAGACTCCGATGACGTAGACCGAAAACTTAAGCACACGGGAGAGACAAGCTTCAACTGGAACAGAATATGGGCTCGTCTTGTTAAGATTGGTGGCTGCTTGCTTAAAAAAGCAGAATGTTTGGGGGCCGCAGAGTTGGAAACCAAATGGGACAAGGCTATGATTGGTTTTCGTGTTTTGAGAATTAAGTTTTTTTAAAAAGGTTACTTTTGAAATGGTGTATTTAAGGAATTACTGTTTATCAAAATTTATGTTTTGAAATTATTTATTTATTGTTGAATTTTAAGTAGAGATGTATGTATAGCTTTTGTTTTTTATTTTATAAAAAATTAATGATAAACTTTATAAAACAAACATAATATTGGAATTTTAAATAGGTAGATAAATCATAAACCACAATTTGAAAACTTGCAAAATTCATTTTTTTATTGAGTTCTGTTTTTTTAAGAAAATAAGGAAATGTGAAGATGGGGTGTTTCGCTCAAAACCTTTACCCACAACATACTATTAAGTTGTTTGTATGAGTTATTTGGCAAATGAAGTATTTTAGAATAAAATGATATATATTTTTTGAAAATGTGATATTTTTGTGGTGAAAATATTTAAAATGTAAGGATGATCTTATTTGATTAATGCTAAACAATATTCACATATGAGCTTTAAATTGTGGGTTTTGAATTGAGTTATTTCAAATACTACTCTTCCTATTCAGATTTTAATTATTTGAAATACTATAATTATTATTTCGGGTTTAAATTTTGAAATTTAGATCCAAATATCTCATCCAAATAAAGCTGTACAAATCTACGTCAACTTTAAGAATCAGTGCTTTTTAAAAGATAGATACCAAACGTCCCTTAATTTGGATTCTCTTCCCGGCCAAATTTGTATCGTTTTCTCACTAATTACAATTTGATATTTTGATATCTGGAAAAGTTGAGAGTTTTTTTTTGTGGTGTGGAAAAGTTGGATAGTAATTCTATGCATTTATACCTCTTAAACACTTTGGATATCCCAAAACAAGGTACGGCGTGCACCTATGCACGTCGTGCTGCTCAAAACAACCCGCAACCCCTGTGAGCCAAAATAGAGAATGACGTACACCCTTGCACGCCGTGCTCCCTGTTTTAGACCCGCCCCTTACCCATTTCTCTCTCCACGGGTATTTCCCTTTTCCCCTCCTTTCTCCCATCCGCCTCCTCCTTTTCTTATTTTTTTCCTCTCCAACTTCCCCTACCCTCCTCCCCTTCCTTCCTCCCCTCCTCCCCCTCCTTCCCTTCCTTCCTCCTTCCTCCCCTTCCCTCATTCCTCCTCCTTTTCCCCGCCGCCGATGCTCCCCTCTCCTTCCTCTTTCCCCGCCGCCGCTGCCCCCTCCCCTCCCTTCTTCCCAAACCGCCGCCGCCGCCTCCACCCTCAGTCCCACCCGCCGCCGCCACCCTTCCCCCCCTCCCCCACTCCTCCCCTTCCTTTCCCTTTCCCCCAATCCCCCCTCTTCCAGTCCAACCAAACCATTACCCACCACCACTACCACCCACAAACTTCAATTCACCTTCAATTAGGGCAATTTTCGGGTTCTCATTGGTCTTCCTCAACTCAGTGGTTGCCTAATTTCGATCTCCAACACTTAATTTCGATTTCCCCCAAATTCGGTTAGTGTTCATTTTTTTAGGTCAAACTGTGATTTCTCTGCATTTGGGTTAATTGGGTAGATGCTATGTGACTATTGTGATGTAGGTAGTGAACTAGACTGCTTAAGATGATGTTTATGCCATGTTACTTGTGTTTTGCTTGAAATTTCGGGTTTTCAATAACGGTTGAATTTTTGAGTTCTACCCTAATTTTGAAATTCTCAAATTTCAAGCGATCCTTGTTTTCATTGTGTTTCCTATGCCTTGTTGCGGACTTTTTATGCCTATGCAATGCCTGTTTGTTCCATTTGTATTGCTATGGTTGTTCATGGATGTTAATCTTCACTTGGTGCACTTACATTCCATTTGGTCATAATGTTGCATATTTGGTTTTGGAAATGTCACAACTAGTGTTGAATGTTTTGGACGCTTATTGTGGAATTGTGAGATAAATTCTCTATGCCTTGCCTTGTTTTTCATTTCACGAGGACGTAAACATGTTAAGTGTGGGGGTGTATTCTCTTATTTGGGGGATGTTAGGATATTAACCAATATGCAATCTTGTGCGATTTTTGTTTGCTATTATCAATATTGCAGGATGCATCGAAAGAAGACTCCCGCCATAGGGCTTGGCAAAGTTACCGGCACTTCAAAAAGGTCGCGACCATCCACTTCCCCAGAACTTTCGTCTGCTAGGGTTAGTCCACTACCATCTCCACCTCGGGCTTCTGTTTCCACCCGTCCACAGCAGGGTTGAGTTTCATCTTCAGCTAACCCTCGCCGCTCAAGGGGGGCTTCTCAGCAAGAGACACCGTCGGACCGCATTCCGGCTGCTGCTACTGCTCTACCGACTCCAGAGTTGGAGCAGATGATCTTCGACTTCGAGCCTAGAAGTGAGTTCACCCGCCAATACGGAGTGTATCGGACTTGGGTGACGGCACCTCAAGGATACCTCGACTTCCAGAGCTTCATGGAGGAAGGGTGGAGCACATGGCTGATGGCATATTGACCCGCTCGTTTGACTTGATGATCAGGAGCTCCCGCATGCCACCAGGGAGTTCTACTCCACTTTGAAGATATCGAGGTACACCTCGACTCAGAACGTGGGCGGCATCAAGTTCTGACTTGGAGGTTGGACGTTTTCATTCTTAGTAGATGAGCTGGCAGAGACCATGGGTTTCTATACCACGGAGCAGGTGGCCAACCTGGAGGTGATGTCGTTGGCCACCATTGATAGGAGGTCGGTTCCGAACTCGAGGGAGTTCTAGAAGGACATTGCGTGGGACAATGCTCCTTACTCCGCTCGGTCCTCGAAGACGAAGCATATGAAGATTCCGAGGATGAGGCTCCTTCACCTCCTCTTCCTTCGCACCATCACTGCTAGGAAGCAGTCTAGCAACGGAGGAGTAGTGAACACCACGGACTTGTGGCTTTTCTACTGCCTCGAGAACGAGGTGAAGGTCCATCTAGGGGACTTGGTGGTGAGCTTGTTCAGACACATCTCCGATTAGAAGGGAGTTGGAGTTCTGTTTGGGGGAGGCTACATCGCACGGCTGGTGTGAAGGCTTGGAGTGATGGACTCTTTCGGAGATGATCCGCTGTTTCAGCGCGGCTTCCCCATCACAGTTCGGACCCCTCAAGGAGCATGGGGTCCCGAACCTGCTGGCTAAGATAGTGGACGAGGGGCCAGATGTCGGAGAGGGGAAGGAGCAGACTTACATCCAGATAATGTGGAGACTCTAGCAGCACAGATTGGAGGGCTGCAGATGAACGTCGGTGACGTTCTCGACAGTTAGATCTTCCTCAGCCAGGATTTTCACCTGTTTGACGGTCGTAGTAGAGCTGTCTGGGATAACTTGGACCAGAGGACCGAGAGGATTGAGAGCGAGGTGTGAGGACTCCGCCATGATTTTCAGGAGTATGTCACCGAGAGCAGGGAGGCGAGGACTCGACAGGAGCGCCGAGACGAGCAGTTGATGGAGGCTCAGGCTCAGCAAGGCCAGTGGATCTAGCAGCAGGGACAGCAGATCACTTACATCCACGAGCAGCAGCATTGGTAAAGTGGACATATGTCCTACTATTAGTACACTTACTTCACATGAGTTACCTACCCACCTCCGTGGCCAGCCTATCCGCCACCACCACAGTGGCCAGAGTACGACCCTTACCCTTAGTTCCCGGGGTATCCGTATCCTCCGCCGGATCAGTGATCGCTTGGGACGTATCATGACTCAGACTTTTGTGTTTTCGTTTTAATTTCAAGACTTTGTCATTTTTCTTTCTTTTTATTAATTTTTCTCTTTGGCTTGTATAACAGATGACAACTTCGGTTGCATCTATCACTAGTACTTTGTGTGTGTTATGGTTGGCAGGTCCCGAACAAAGATTTTATCCCGTCTCACCATCAATCTTCGTTTCATCGGTATCACCTTTTGGGCTCTCTAGTGTGACTTCTTTTGTGAAATGTGCTGAAAATTATGGGATGAATTAGGATGCTAGTTTTCCACTTGACTGCTTAATTGAATCTTTGTCATTCAAATGCTTGAAATTCCCTCGTAAACTCGGAACTTTGGTTGAAATTGGAACACATGTTTAGCATAGTAATGTTGCTTAAGGGTGAATAGGATGCATGATAGATTATTTTCGGGCCACCTCCCGTTTTTCTCGAAACGAGTTTAGAATGGATTTATGCACTTGGTAATGCGATCTTGATGTTTACCAACTTGTGTACAATTAATTCCCTTTTCGAGTCGCTCTAGTGGTTTAAAGTCATATCTGACTAGATGGTCCAAATAAGGTGCAAAAGAGGCGAATGTGCCAAAATTGTCATGGGGGTTTGGTTGCTACTCAACACATTGGCGACTTTAGGTCTGCCGCCTGTAAGCTAGTCCCTTCAGGCTTCTTTTCTCATCTCTTCCTAGTTGTGGGTCAACGGTTTTTCAGGTAAACTCGGTCTATGTGGATGAGAGACTTAACCCAATCAGGGTCGCACCTACCCCCATTTGGAAAGATACCCTCTAAACTATACTTAAAATTTTGAAAAGTGAGTTTGCAATTAATTGAGTAAATCAATTGACTCACATGTGTTTAATATGTCTTATATAGTTAAAATTGTAAAAGAAGAGGGGAGTGCTTTTGACCAAACACATTATTTAAAGTAAGCACTCCCTTCCTTAGGACGGGAAAAATACCCGGCCAGAACCATCTGTTTTGAGCATAGGTGATAGGGAAAATGTTTCTTGTCGGTGGGTGTTGAGTGGTACTAACCATATGCATAAGTTTGCTCTTAATTTGGATTAGAGAACTCGGTATTTGTAACTGCGTGGTTTGGTGATCTAAAGTGCATTCTTGGCATCGTGAAGTAGGTTTGAACTGTTAGCATGATGTATCGATCTCTCCATGTTCAGAGTGAGGACAAGCAAGGTTCAAGTGTGGGGGGATTTGATAGGGCTAGAATTTATAGCAGTTATCTACCCTTTTTATGCATGCATTTGAGTGGTTATTAGCATGTTCGCACTTCATTTCTCTATAATTTCGTGTTTTGACGTATTGTGTATAGATCCGTTCATTTGGACTTTTTCGGTCCATTTGATGTTTTCTTTATAGTATTTGTCACCTACAGGTACTATGGAAATAGGTGATCTGGCCATGAAGCCAAGGGCGTGGCATGGAGAGCGATTGTAGTTTGAAGGGGAAGTCGAGAATGGAGTTGGCGCAGTAGAGGGACTGCACGCCGTGCAGTCCATAAAGGCACTCTAGAGCACGGCCTCAAACCAAAGGCACGGCGTGCACCACTGCACGCCGTTCCCCTGCTTTTGGTACACGGAACGGACACCTTTGGAAGGTGCACGACGTGCACCCTCCAAATCCGGCTGCTACTATAAAAAGGGAAGTTGGAGGAAAGATAAAGCATTCTTCCCCAAACTCGATTTTCATGATTTTTCCCGAACTTTTCCTGCAAAAACCAGCACATAACCTCCATTAGAAGCCAAATTGAAGATCCAAAGGAGTCCCCCTTGAAGGATTGAAGTTAGGATTAAAGATAGAAGATCAAGAGCATCGATTGGAAGAAGAACAAGCCGATAATTCTCTGTAACAAGATGGTTAGGTTTTCTTTTCAATTGCTTGCTTCTAGAATGTTGAGTAGCTAAATCCTTTGGGATTCTTGGATGAGATGTAGGAATTAAGCTATGAAACCTGTCTTGGATGTTTAAGAACAAGGTTTGTGGATGTTTGACTTGGAATGAAAGTTTGTCTTGATTGTTTGAGTGTTCAACCTAATTCTTGTTATGGCTAGAATTAGGTCAAATTCTTGAAATCCTATGCTTGTGAAAGACTTAGGAATTCATTAGATTGACAATACCACGGAACAAAAGTTTCGACAGCCACCCACATTTATGTCATTATAACACATAAATCAATCACGAGGTGGCTACCAACTAATTCCAATTATCAATTCTTCACAAAATAAGAGTATATCACTAGCAATTCATCATGTCACAACAATCGATATAATTCCAATGCCGCTTTCATCATCCATAATCCAACAAAACTCATCCAATCATGGAGCAAATCATATCAACAGAATCTGACCATACCCAATTTCATCATGGCACAATTAATTTTCAAAACCCCCAAATTTGAAAATTAGGGTTCTTCACAAAATGCATCCTAAGATCATTACAGGCACATTCTAAGCAATTCAACGAATTTAAACAAGGGAGAAGCAAACACAGGTAGTTACTTGCCCCTAGCCATGGTGAATCAACCGAAGAAACACAAAAATCCATCGAAAAATGAAGGCGGGGGAAAACCGGATGAAAACACTCAAAACGAGATAAAATATTGCTAGAAACGAATGGGGGAAGGACGAGAATGGCGACGGCGGCTACCGGAGGCAACAACAATGGTGGGCTCTGCGGAGGCGGTACTCGAATGGAAGCGATTGTTTTGATTTTCGAATGAAGAAGGAAGTAAAAGTGTTGTGAACATAAGAGTTGCTACTATTGGTTATTTCACGATAATATACCACATATACGCCATACACGAACTAAAAGTGCGTTGCACACTTTTGGTATTTTTATAGCGCACTTTTGGTGTTATTTACAAAGCCCGAATTTTCAAAAAGTACCAAAAGTGTGCTATAGACGACCAAAAGTGCGTCGCGCACTTTCGTTTTGTTTATAGCGCATTTTTTGTCTAAAAAGTCAAAATTTTCAGTCTAAAATTTTTAAATCCACCAGCTCACGAATCAAAATAGGACCCAAAGCCCATTGTTCTAGAGTCTATCTAATACTTAATCATGCAATTTGACTCAAAGAAAATTAAAAAAAACTGACTCCAGATATGGGCTGCCTAGCGCTCTTTATTTAACGTATTTGAGCTAGACGATACATGGCCTTTTATTGAGCATCCTCAAAATAATGAACTTTGACTTTGCCGGTAGGTTGGCACCAAGATAGCACTTGAGACGGTGATGGTTGACCTTGAATGTTCCTTGGTCCGGATGTGTGATCTCTACGGTCTCGTAGGGGAAAGATTTCATGACTTCATAAGGTCCTGACCATCTTGATAGCAATTCTCCAGGAAACAGTCTGAGCCAGGAGTTGTAAAGCAGCACTTTATCTCCCTTCTCGAATTCCTTGACATTTTGCAGCTTTGCATTGTAGATGCGTTTCTTCTTCTCCTTGTATAACCATGAGTTCTCATAAGCATGAAACATGTACTCCTCTAGCTCAAGGAGCTGATATTTCCTTTCGAAGACTGGGAGACTAGTATCCATGTTCAGGAACTTCATGGTCCGCCATGCCTTGTGCCCAAGCTCGACCGGTAAATGGCAAGCGTTGACATAAACTAGTCGATAGATACGACAAAGTGCCGAAGGGAGTCTTGAAAGCGGTTCGATAAGCCCATAGAGATTCATCGAGCCGAATTGACTAATACTTGCGAGATCGATCGACTATCCTGTCAAGAATCCGCTTGAGTTCATGATTCATTACCTCCACTTGATCGCTTGCGTGTTGATGGTAAGTGGTGGTCAATCGATGAGTTACACCAAATTTTGGCAAACTCGATCGAATTAACCTTGGAAGTGAGTACCCCCATCGCTAATGATAGCGTGAGGAGTGTTGAAACGCATGAAAAGGCGGGTGATAAACTTTCCCATTGTCCTAGCGTCGTTAGTAGGTAGCGCTTGTGCCTTTGCCCACTTTGACACATAATACATAGCAATGATTATGTACGTATTACCATGGGACAGTGGGAAAGGACCCATAAAATCAAACCCCCACATATAAAAAATCTCTACAGGCATGGATATGGTCATTGGCATTTCATTCCTATTTGAATTATTACCGAAACGCTGGCATGGATCGCAGTTCTTCACGTAATGTCCACAGTCTTTCCAAATTGTCCTCCAATAGAAACCCACATCCAAAATCTTCCAAGCAGTGTGGTTTTCACTATATGATGTCCCCCCAGAGGGACTGGTGTGGCAGCAAAGCATGATTTTGAGTGATTTAGGCGCGGTGACATATCGTTTGACCACTCCTTCGGTCCCCGAATGGAAGAGGTAGGGATCATCCCATATGTAATGCTTGGCATCGGAAATTAGGTTCCTCCGCTGCTGATAAGTGTAATCCCGTGGAAATGTCTCGACAGCGAGGAAGATAGCTATCTCAACATACCATGGGCGTTTGTTGGGATGATGGTCCGAGACTTCCTCTGCTTCTTCTAAACTATTTATCTGAGAAGAGCTCTTTGATCTCTACTTCAGCAAGTCGACCAGAAAGAGGGCCTTCACAGCGTGAAAGATGGTCTACTACAACATTTTCTGCGCCCGCCTTGTCTTTAATAGATATGTCAAACTCTTGAAGGAGTAAGACCTATCGAATTAATCTCGGTTTTGCATCCTGTTTAGCTAGAAGGTCCATAAGAGCATAATGGTCAGTGAAAACCATAATATGGGACAATAATAGATAGAACCTGAAATGAATGTGAAATCAATCGCCAAGAGCTCCTTCTTAGTAGTTGTGTAGTTTCTCTGTGCATCATTAAGTGTCTTGCTCGCGAAGTAGATGGGATGGAATCTCTTCTCTCTCAGCTGTCCTAGCACTACTCCCACTGCGAAATAACTAGCATCACACACTAGTATCAGTGTAGTTGTCAGCTTCTTCTTGAGGGGTTCGAATGCCTACATACATTTATCATCAAATACAAATGACACATCTTTTTCTAACAGCCTAGTCATAGGCAATGTAAGTTTAGAGAAATCCTTAATAAATCAATGATAGAAACCTGCATGTGCTAAGAAGCTATGCATAGTTTTAACATTCAAAGGGGAGGAAGATGAGAGATGGTTTTGAGGTTAGCTTAATCCACCTCAATGCCTCGTTTGGAGACCCTATGGTCTATCACGATCTCGATCTCTACCATGAAGTGGTACTTCTCCCAACATAGAGCTAAGTTTGGTCTCCTCACACCTTGCTAGCACCTTCTCCAAGTTGGATAGACATCGCAAGAATGAATCTCCATAAACAGAGAAGTCGTCCATGAAGACTTCGACAACATCTTCTAGTAAATACCTAAAGATCGTTGTCATACACCTTTGAAACATCGCAGGTGCATTGCATAGACCGAAAGGGACGTGCTTGTATGCGAAATTGTTGAAGGGACATGTGAAAGTCATATTCTCTTGGTCCTCTAGCTTGATTGGGATATGGAAGTAACCAAACATCTCATCTAGGAAGCAGTAAAACTCATGACCGGTGAGGCACTCCAGCATCTGATCAATGCAGGACAGTGGAATGATATTTTTTCGTAGCATTATTGAGGCGCCTGTAACTAATACACACTCTCCATCTGCTGACTACCTAAGTAGGGATGAGCTCTCCCTTGTTATTAGGTACAACCATGAATCCACCCTTCTTTGGTACAATCTATGTAGGACTAACCCAATGACGATCTGAAATCGGATAAATGATAAGTATATCTAGGAGTGTTAGTGACTCTTTATTCACGACTTCCTTCATAGCTAGATTCAAACGACATTATTGTTGTGTTGCAGGTTTGACATCATCTTCCAAGTTGATTTTGTGGGTGCAGAATGACAGACTGATTCCCTTAATGTCAGCAAGCTTCCATGCTATGGCTTAGTCATACTTCTTCAAGAGAGCTAGAAGCTTCTCCGTCTTGCAGAGGTTCAGCCTTTGAGCTGATGATGCATGGTAATTTCAAACCCCCTTTGAGAAATGCATACTCGAGATGCTCTGGTAGTAGCTTCAGCTCCAACTCCGGTGGCACTTCAAAAGATGTAGTTATCTTTGGGAACTTTGGAAGTTCCATCACCGGTGGCACACCAAAGTAGATCTCAAGCTCTTCAAGGGATTTTGCATGTGCCCTCTGCTCCATATCAAAAATGAAATCATACATATATTGAAATCCATCCAACTTGTATAAACCGTCAAATGTATCAAATCATTCGTTCATATGAATTAACCTAGGGTTCATCTAATCTAAGCAAGAGAAATTAGCTGCTCATGGTTTCGAAAGACAAATCAAAATCAGAAGAAGAGATCATTGAATCTAGGTTTACACATGAAACTATGAAGAACCTAATTTCGCCGATCCTCTTGAGAACTTGATTCGCCGTCTTAATCCTTTTGCCGATTCCGAGCTCCTTGATGTTGCCTTTTCATCATTCTCGAATCTTTCACTAATGCTCTCAATTTCGTCTGAGAAAGTCTGACTGAGAATGGGATCCAATTGGGCTTTTATAATGGCGCTTCCTTAGGACTGATGAACTACCAAAAGTGCGCATTAGATGAACGAAAAGTGCGCCAAGGTATGTTTCATCGCAGCAAAGTTAATGGTGTTGGGTCCCCCAGAAAGGATCCCACCAGACATAGAGGGTAGATATGTAGAGGTGGGACTGGAACCAGTTCTGTGAGCGGAGATTACTCATCCTCACTCTATGCCAAGGACATGTTTTAGACTTAGAGAGCAACCAGGGCATCCGGTGATAAGTCCACCATCGTTTCTGAGGTTTTATTGCTGAAACTTGGCTTTGATTGTTTCGTCACAACACAAAGGGAGGTCAAGGCCGCCGTTTGTACCACGAAGAGGACATGCGGAGTTGTTGTTTGCTCCTCTCCTAGGTGACCTCCGTTGAGACCTTCTTTTGGCGAGGATTGAGATAACGCAAGCCCCACCGACGACCCCATGTCCTTTCCTCGAGGCGGGTCCTCCTTGTTCCCGATCGATGGATGAGACAGTCGAGGCATATTGACTTGCGGTGATGGCGATCAATTGGTTCTTGCGAAGGATAAATTGTTGAACGCCCTAGAATTTAGAGAGAAAAAAACCTAATTGCGGGTGAGAATACGAATGCCCATCTATTTGATTATTTCCCATGGAACTCAGTTTTAAGTTAGAAAGTTAGTTAGTATTATAATTTATAACTTGTAATTAAATTGTGTAATTAAGTATAGGCAATTCTCACTAGTTATAAATGATTTTCACTTCTCTTTTTTAAAATTTTTTAGAAATTAATTCTCTTTTTCTATTTAATTTTTTAGTATAAATTTTGGTTGAACCGAGCATTCAAAACCGATAAAATCATCCAATTTGTCAAGTTAGACCATGTCAATGTATGGTTTTGACAAATCTTACAAACTTTTCAACTGGTAGCAGAAGTACTTTTGGTATGGTCGGACCGGTTTGACCTGTCACTCTGATCTAAGTATGATAACACTAGATATTATACAAGTTGATAATTTCTCATCCAACCCATTGCTTGTTTTCCGATGATATCATTATCATCAGCAAGGCATCCACCAACGAAACTACAGAGATGACCTACATCAGTGTTTGTGCTAGGATTTGTAGTGATTATCTCTCCCAATCTGCAAGCTTTTTGAGTGAATACTAGCTCATTTGTGTGTCAATTCCGTGGGGTTTTGCATCTTGGCATTGTATGCCTAGACCCATTCAGTTGGACCGTTTTGGTCCATTTGATGTGTTTCTTTGTAGTATTTTTTATCCATAGGTACTTTAGAGACATGTGGTCTGGCTACGAGGCTATGTGTGTAGATTAGAGAATGGTTGGAGCTCGAATGGAATGACAATTCAAGAGTTGGTGAAGGAAAAGGGATGCACTTCGTGTATACATGTACGTCGTGCATGCCTTAAATTTGAACTAGCTCACGACGGAAAAAGGGATGTACGACGTGCACCCATGCATTTCGTGCACCTCCCTGTTCCAGAAGTTTCCATATAAAAGGTGTGATTTAAGGAAAGAGATTCAACATTCTTTATCAATGAATTCCTAGTGATTTTTTTTGAGTTTTCTCTGCAAAAACCATCATACCTTCATCCATAGAAGTCGGATTGAAGAACTAAAGGAAGTGTCATTGAAGATCGAAGCTAGGATTGAAGTTAGAAGGTCAAAAGCAAAGATTAGAGCGATTCCAATTTGTTATCTCTTCAAAAAGATAATGGTTAGGTTTTACTTTATCTTCTCTTCTCCTCTAAACATTAGTATCTAAATCTTTAGAGCTTTTGGTTGGGATGTAGGAATTGAGCCATGATACACTTCCTAAAAGTATAGGGTCGACGAGTGTTGGATGATTGGATTTGAATAAAAGACTGCTCGATTATTTTTTTTTCAACCTTATTCTTGTTACGACTCAAATTAGGTCCAATCTATGGATTCTTTTGTTTGAACGAACTTTGTAATTCATATGATTAGCAATCTAAGATAAAAGAAAGTTATCGATGGCCCAAGCCAATATCTCGATTCTACCTTTTGTGTTTCTTTTGGTTTTAACGATTTTTCATTGAGTAATTAGTGGGTGTTCTGGTTTGCACCTAATGGACCAAGTTGGGTGTATTTATTAGTAGCTTAGGTGTTGATGGACCAAATTAACACCATTTCCAATTTCTTGTGAGTTCCTTTAATTCAAAGAGAGCACCTTATCACTTTGTAGAACTTCTCCGTGTTCATTACTAGTTAGCATAGTTGAGGTGATTCTAAACTTGATTGGGAAGCTAATAGTTGTAATCCACGTGAATGATCATGTCGTGGATTCCTATGATTGATAAGAAGAGTTATAATATTCAATCCTAATCCAACATTTGTCTGAACCGCATACTGATAGGAAGTTGAGCTTGATCAAACATCCCTTCCCAGAACTTATTTTCTCCTTCTGTTCAAGTCTAGTTCTCCATTTTATTTGCAGTGTTATTTAAATTAGTAGTATAATTGGAAACCAAAATCAATTTGTTCTGTCTAAACCGTGTAGCTAAGTTTGAGTAGAAGCATAGCGAGAGGAACCTTGGACACATATGACACTTGTATTGTCGAGATAACTTCACAGTTATTTTGGTGATCAATCATCAACCATTATGGGAATCTTATGGGGCAGTTGGTCAACAACAAAAAGTCCTCCACCTTCTTCAGCACCAATTTCCTCCTGACAAGCAAACATTGATTATTCATAGCCCCCGTTTTTTCAGAGCATAACCGACACTTGAAGTATCTAGCCGGCCCCACCAACTGGGGAATATCTAGGTGAGAGACCTTTAACTTCATCCAGGGTCGCATGATCGTTAAAGCACAATCATAGCAATGTTGCTTCTTGTCCCACAAATAGAAGGAAACTCTCATCAGAACGGTCCTCCAAGCTACCCCCACCTTCATCGTGAGTCTTTCCTACTTCCTGGCCATATAAATAAAAATGTGAATTCTATGTCGATGAATATTTTGAGAGTAGCTCCCTCACAAAGAGGTCTATCCACAAGGTCAAGGCGGATGTCCTCAGCCCTCATAAGGAAGTGGGTGTGCTTGGATTCAGGACTTTGGGGACTTTAACTCCTAGACAAACACGGGTAGTGCCTCCTCTCTAACCCTCTCTCGTTATCTCTATGTGGGTAAGGACCCTAAAATGCAAGTATTTCCCCAGATACTCCTTCATCAAAGCTAAGAAAGGAGCTCGACCTTCTTAGATTTGGGCAAGCCTATGTGATGCTCGATGCCGCCTCGACCTTGGTGCCTTCAAAGTCATTGGTGGAGATGAAACAATTAATCTCAAATCCGACCCATGGATTCCCTCCAGGCACTATATGAAGCTAAGCCAATCCACCGGAACTTTTGAGATCGCACTAGGACCATTAAACTATACTGCCTGTATTCCTAGGGCAAAGCCATTCGCCGCATTCCCATCGCTCCCTTGAAATGAATGATGAATGGAAATGGAAGTTCAACACCAACAGAGCTTTTACCATTTGCCCAACCTACCACTCTCTTTATGAGTCTGACTTTCTCCCTTCAATGATAATGACTCCCGAAAGCGAAAGGAAACCCTAGAGATGACTAATAAGCAAATTTTTCTCGGTCATTAAATACTCACTAGAATTAACTAATGAAATCATATTTCCCTAGAGGTTTTCTAATATCATTACTCAACTTTAATATGCAAACTAGACCAAGTAATAATTGGGGGTTCGGTTGTTTGGATGTTGTAGTATCAATACGAAAACTAATGATTGAATTAAAAGAAAGCAAAGTGCAAGAAATTGAGTTTGAAATATAGGATGGAAGGTTGCTTAGACTCGAATCTACAATAGCTAGCAATGTATGAATGCATAATACGCAATCTCGGTTACACAGGTAATAATGGCTTGTCAATTTCCTGAGATAACCTTAGACCGCTCCCACGAATATAAGGATCTATTCTGTTTGACCTAAGACTCATCTCTCCAGCTAATCTTACCCAAACTGAACGCACTATAGGTGTTCGATGAAATACCACAACGATAAACGATGCAAAAAAGCCTAGATGAACCACTCCTCTCTCTAGCTAACGGGAAATCTAGAATTCTTCCTAAGCGTCCTATCAATTATCGTTCATATCAGACCCAGTACTTGATAAAAAAGATTCAATCAAGATGATCAAGCAAGA
This sequence comes from Linum usitatissimum, assembly GCA_030674075.2. Taxonomy (NCBI): domain Eukaryota; kingdom Viridiplantae; phylum Streptophyta; class Magnoliopsida; order Malpighiales; family Linaceae; genus Linum; species Linum usitatissimum. The sequence goes on from JAUJYP020000657.1 coordinate 2,008,302, forward strand.
TTAAATCTGAAATTAGGCTTTAGCAAGAACACAATATTATCATGCATATAATAACATCGATAGTATAATCAAAGGGTTAAAACCCATCATACATACAAAATCTAAACTAAAACATCATATAATCTAAACAACACAAAGAGTTTCGCTACTCATGGTTCTGTAAACAAGAAAGCTATAAGAAAGGAAAATAACCCGAGAAGAAGACATCCTTCCTCGAGGAATCTCTAACTTTTCGTCGATCTTTGATCTGTCAGCAACCGTGGATGAACTCTTACTTCAATCGCGCTCTGGAACTCTTTCTCTCTCTCTCTAAAAGCTCTAAAATTTATCTAAAATAATATAGTATATCTTATCCAAAAGGGGTCTTAAGGGTTTGTATAGGATGTCTTCCAAGCTGGAGAAGGATTCAAGGTCCAAAAACCGATAGAGACTAACACATGGGTGTGTGCTATGCTTCCCATGGCCTCAAAACTTATAACACATACATGTGTGTGTTATAAATTCATCAATTTTTGGCTCAACATCAACATCAAAGTTATAGGCAATCGTAGCATTCTAACGCCGCTGTCTTTGCATTAATCGAACTTTCGTGCAATGAGTTATGTAAAAAATACTAAACTGTAACATTTTCTGACCAAGTCAACCGTTATGAGTTGTTACAGCCAAAACGTCGTAACAATATAAAATGGCACAAGGGGAAAATGGAGATCCAAATATTATACTGCTCTTCTAATATAATCTCTGAAGCACGCAATCTTCTGGAAGCCTCTTCGTATGCCTCCTGTCTCCCCTCCACAACTCTCATCCTTTCGGACAGCATTGTCATGTTCAATGCTCTTCAAGGTACCAAGCATCCTTAAGCCTGGAAATGGTATGGGCTCCTCGGCAACATTTCCCATATCCTCTAGTATTTCCCTAATGTATCCATTTCTTTCACTCCCCGTTCCATGAACGCTATACCCGATCAGATTGCCTGCTCGACTAGGTTAAAGATCCTCTTTTCAGAGTGGATTAAATATGTGTAAGCCGTTTAATGAAAAAAGTTGTCTTATCGTAAAAAAGATAATTTCAATCATAATATTATGTTCTCTGCCTGATTTGGTAATGCTTATTGTCCTAGAGCAATAATAACACTTTTGCCTAACAAAAAGAAGTTGTTAAAAAACCAACATGATGTGATGAGAGGGGAGAAAACCCCTAATGCGGTGGTGATTGCTACAACAAACGAGTGGATTCTCTTCTTCTTCGTCTAATTTGATAATTCTGTGGCTCAATGTTTCATTGACATTATTGTTTTCAAGATCTAACGTATTTCTCTCGTAAGAGAGCTAGGTTTTCCTCTTGTATGAGAGCTAGGTTTTTCTCTCACAACAGAGAGTTTTGTCTAGGGTTTCATCTCCACATAATTGATGAATTTTTCAACAATCAGGGTGGCACAGACCCTAAAGATACCAGAGAGGGATGAGGAGGACATGGCGTTGGAGCAGCTGGTCTAAGCGCCGTCGCCATGGAACTTGAAGTCACCCAAGAAGGACAAATTAGTCGTAACAACCAGAGTACATGTAGGTCAGTCGTAGGTGATGAAGTTTGATTCACCACATTCATCACCCTCATTTAAGCGATATTTCATGCATAATTATGTAGTTTTGGATCGAAGTCTAGGGTTTTTGTGCATTTCTACCTTCTATCTCCATTTTTATGCATTTGATGTCGTTTTGGAGTGTCTTTTTAATAGATTTTATGTACAGAACAACGATGAGGCATTAATCAAAGCAACACAACGTGCGTGGAAGAGATGGACGAATCGGAAAGATGAACAATAGACCAAGTGCTGATGATATGTGTAATATGCACCTAAGATGGGAGTATTGTGCGCCACAGAGTATGCCTGTCTACAACGCATATTACACCAAAAATCGAGAGGGAATATGTGTTTTGGGCATAACATGCACTGAAGGCCAGTCATAATGTGCATCCGAATAGCAGCTAAATTTAAAACGGATTAGTACACAACATGTTGTGGGGTGATGGTCCCGCTTTTGAAGTCAAATCAATACGCTCTAATAAGAAATTCTTCATAATTCAGACCTCCGAAACGTAAATGCGAAATTTTTATTATTATTTCAATAGTCACACATTATGACCGACCTTCAGCACATTACGACTGTCAGAGTTTAGGATTTCTCTCCTATAAAAGACCGGGTCCTTCATTCTTTCGGGGGAGAGCCTTTTTGTGACGAAATTCAAAACATATTGAGAAACTTTTGAGCGATGAGAAGGCAATGAATTCTCGATGCTCGTATCGGAAGGCATAATCAAGATTTGCGGATCGATTTCTTTGGTGGATTTCAGCAAAATTAGGGTTTTCAGATTTCTTCTTATAAATCTAATTTTAATGTTTTCCTTTCTTGATTTGGATTTTTTTCTTTACAGTTATGAGTAGCTAAACTCCTCTTGCTTAGATTAGATGAACACTAGGTGATGCTAGATGAACGATTGATTTCTTCACTTTGATGATTTATGCGAGTTGGATGGATTTTAGTTTATGATTGATTTTGTTTTTGCTTTTGTTCTTGTCTGATAAACTTGAATAAGACCTTGTTATATTTGTGATTGTCTCGAAAGAGCTTGCATATCTAAAACGCCAAAATTAATCAACTAAGTTAGTCGTTTACCCTTAAAAGGGAGCGAATAGACTAGTCTATCATGTAAGCAATTCTCGTTTGTTTTACCACCTTGCGGATTTTAGGTCTTCGTCTCAAAAGAGCGGACTGAGATACTATATAGTTAGTAGGTTAGTAGTAACGAAATGGCATGATCTAATTAGAGAAGAATTGAGATAGAAAATTAAATTTATACTGTTTTGCATAAATTGGAGAAGTTAAGTGTCGTTCGTTTGTTTGGTTAGCCTAGGCAGATTCGAAGTTTAAGCAGTTTCATCCAAACTGGTTTAACCCCTTAATTGTGTGCAGTTTTGCAACCTTTGCTTTAGTTAATCTTTATTTTCTTTTTGATTGATAGTTTGATAATCGTGACACCTAAACCACAAAATCTGTTAAATCGATTAATACTTTCTCACCATTTTGAGTAGGACACATCTTTGAGACCCTAAGGGATCGAGTCTAATTACTTTGGTAGTTAGATTTATTTTTGAGACGTACTACAAAAGTGTTAGTGGGCGACCTTCCCAGATGCATAATCATAAATCTCACCGTCGAATATTTTTAGCCGTCTTCTTTCCTGCTTTTTAGAGTCTTAGACCCTCATGTTATGTTTTTTTTTGTCTTGTTGGTTTTTCTGAGTGTGTGTCTGTCCTTTTGTGTCTTGAAATTTTGTTGGAAAGTAAGTATTGATGGTTTTTGTCCTTTCAAAAAATCCGCAATATACATAGCTCCCTGAGACTGTATCTCCGAATGCATCTTCGATTATACGCCAATTGCCATGTCTTTTATGAGATGCACTAATGATGGTTTTGTTAAACAAACACTGCTGCCTCAAAGAGAGGAGAAAAGTCAAACACGCAAGTACAAACTTGAACACCAACTCCTTTTCTTTTCGATGAATATATCACCAACTCTTGACCGGAACCATTTCCCAGCCGACCAGCGGAAAATGTTTTTCTTTATCAATAATTCTAATAAATAAAGTTTAACACAATATAGATACAAAGCATTAAAAACAATTGTTACTCGCAAGCCCCCGCACGCAGCCTTCATTCAAACCTCACGTAATTCTCTGCCTCTCTCTATCTGCCACTGCTGGACCTTGTCGCTTAGATTTCAAGTCCAGAATCTCCGAGGAAGCTAGCCATGGCGGCGAACGGAGGAGTGGATGTGGCTTCGCAGGCTTATTTGGAGACCGAAGCAGTGAAGGAAACGAGGGCCCTGATTTCTGATCTGTGTCGTCAGTTCTACAGCCTTGGATGGGTGTCCGGTACCGGCGGTAGCATCACCAGCAAGATCCACGATGATCGCGTCCCTAAACCGAATCAGCTCATCCTCATGTCTCCTTCTGGTAATTGCGATTATCATCTTCTCTTTCTTCCTCCATTTGAGCTGATTATATATTGGCTACGCTACTATCACGGTTTGAAATTCTGAATTATGTCGAATTTAATGCTCCTCCTAATATTCGTGCACAATTTCGAACTGTCAGCCACTGAAATGAGTGTTGTGGTTGTGATTTGGCAGGTGTTCAAAAGGAGAGAATGCAACCTGATGATATGTACGTCATGTCAGGAAATGGTTCAATATTGTATGCACCTTCACCCAAGCCTTACCCTCACAAGCCTCCCAAGTGTTCTGATTGTGCTCCTTTGTTTATGAAGGTCAGGATGATGCTTTCTTCTCCATAGAATTAATTTCCTAAAACTACCCGGACAGAAGCTTTACACTTATGTTTTCTTGGATCTCTGATTCCATTCTTAATTTTGTTTTAAGTCTCGAATCACTTCGTTTGTAGGTTTTTGAGATTTTTGGGTTGGGCAAGTTATGGTTTGTTGCATTTAGTTCAATTCGAATTATGGATGGGGATGGGGTTGGGGTTGGGACTGAGCTGAGCCGTGTCAACTTTTGACAGCTCTATTCATACAGAACATGGTACTATTCTATTGTGACTGCAGTGTGCAGTTTCGTCAGCTATTATCACCTTGCATTGTTGTACTGCAGTTGGCCATCTATGCAATTACAGTCTGTGGCTGATACTTCTTTCTATTGCAATTCTCAGGCGTATCAGATGCGTGATGCAGGAGCTGTTATTCACAGTCATGGGATGGAGTCTTGTCTTGTGACGATGCTCAATCCATCGGCAAAGGAATTTCGGGTAATTTTTTTTCTAATTTTTCCCAATAATTACTAACAAGTTCTACAACTCTTTTATCTCATACTGGCTTTTGTTTAGGATATTTTTCCTTCTCCTGATCTCATCTGCAGTTAAAGCATCTTGAAATGTATTCTCAATGACATCACTGTACTTCTTTATATTCAAACTAAATTACTGTCCTTTTTTATTTGCTGCAGATTACTCATATGGAGATGATAAAAGGGATAAAGGGTCATGGATACTATGATGAACTTGTTGTTCCAATAATAGAGAATACTGCCTATGAGAATGAGCTGACAGATTCTTTAACTAAAGCTGTAAATACTTTTCCTTCCATCCTCTCCATCCTCTTTGCCCTTGCCAATTGTAAATTGTGCTCTGTTAAGAAGGGATTCTAGTATCATATAATAGTCTTTGTCCATCACATACATTGACCCAGCTATATTGGTCAATATTGAATATTTTGAACTTGATCTACGTTGATGTTATATCCAGTCTTTAAATGACACGTATAATGTGCAGAGGTTTGCATGCTGCACATTGTTTCTGGGTAACTGATTAGGTTATGCCAATGGAGTTTCTTTTTGATAGTTTCTCATAATCGTGCTGGACGCTTTTTGCTGGTTTTAACTGGCAATATTACTTGTTTTTGTAGATTGTTTTAATGTAGGACAACTGACATCCTGACGACTGAGTCTAGTGCATTTTCCCCTTGTGATTTTGTTTTGAAATGCCAGTTTAGGTCCTCTCAAAAGACTATCTTTGGGTTGAAAATTTGTTCTTGTTCATCAGATAGAAGCATACCCAAAGACGACAGCTGTGCTTGTTCGGAACCATGGGATATATGTATGGGGAGACACATGGATTAGTGCGAAAACTCAGGTTTGTGGAAACCCTGAATAATGCGGCATCAAGTTTGCTACTTATGTGACATTTTACTAGTATAACTTATCTACTCCAATAGTTTTCTTGTTCAATGTTCTCTGTTGTGCATTGTTATAGTGGATGATGTTTTTCAAGGTTCAAAGTCTGGGTTCATGAGTTGTTTTCAACCCCGCCGTTAATGTTATACCAGCTCGTTGGAGCTATTCAGAAGAAAAACTCCAAGGGCTGTTATTCATACTATTTACATTGGCTGGACAATTTTGTTCCCTTGTCAGTCTTCCTCCACAAGTTAGCTGTTTTGTATCCTAGTAGATCCCCTCACAATCTGTCTATTCCAATTTTCCCCTTTCAGCGGTTAGATGAACTTACGATGAGCATAGGTTAGGCAAAATGTATTGAGGTGATCTTGATTTGGCATCTGTTCCTTGTAGTGGCTCTGAGTTGTGAAACTACCACCGCTAGTTATATTAAAGTTTATGAAAATGACATCTGAGAACATATAGGACTTTCATACGAGAAGGTGGTTATAAACAAATCAGTAAGAAAAGTTAAAACTACCTTTGCTTGAAAAGGTTGCTGATAACCTGTCATTCGAGTGTAAAAGAAAATTTAAAATTTATGGAGTAGCGTGCGATGACTACACTTTTCCAATGCCAATATTAAATAACTAGGGGTACTTTAAAGTACCAAAACGAACAATCTTCTACCTCTTTTGCTCAATTGGACATATTAAATACCATATACTAGAAGAGGTAATCACGTTAGAGATGATAGTTAGAGGTTACAAACCATAAAGTATGTCTCTCATTCAAAGTTTGAGATTTTCTACTTGTATTGATTGATCATTTCTCCTCCAATTGTCGGTTGTTGAGTGTCAGTTTATCTTTGTAGAGAATTTGTAGATAATCCTATGTAGTTCCTAATTAGGATATGTATTTCCGTTTCCCTATAGTAATTGTATTAACTATAGTATATATTATTAGGTTACTACCTTCTAATAGGATTCCTAGAGTAGGTAAGTCTCATATGGAGACTTGTGTATATATACCCTATTGCCTACGGGCTATCATAATAATAAGAGTAGATTATCATTCTCTCAAATCTACATGGTATCAGAGCCTGGTTCTCTTAAACCCTCTCGTACCTTAAACCCGAAAGCCTTCCGCCGACGCTACCTCCGATCGACGCTATGACGAATGACGGAACCGTCTCGTGAGCACGTGCGCCGTCCCTACCGGAAATAACCGGGGCACAGTCATACCAGTGACGAACACAGACTACTCTGGTTTCCTCACTACGCATAAACATGACGGCAAGAACTACCTTAAATGGTCCAAGACAGTTCAGATGCACATCAAAGGAAGAGGAAAAGGAGGGTACTTGACTGGCACAATCACAACACCAGCGAGCACTGATCCTCAGTTCCAGACCTTGGATGAGTACGATAACCTCGTCAAGACCTGGCTGATCAATTCTATGAAGCCGAATATCGGGGAAAACAACATTCTTCACCCGACTGCCAAGGCTATCTGGGATGCAGCCAGGAAAACGTTCGATTGTTGACAATTCATCAGCTATGTTCAAAATCGGACAGCAACGTTTCCACCTTGATCAAAGGGAGATGGATGTCACGGAGTACTACAATCAGCTGGGCCATCATTGGCTTCATCTGGATAATTATGAAGCTCAACATTGGGATACCCCCGGCGACCAGGAGAAATTCCGACAGTATATTGAAAAGAAGAGGACTCTGGCTTTCCTTTTGGAATTAAACCAGAACCTTGACGGAATTAAGAGTCGTGATATGAGCACCAAGCCCTTCCCTTCTCTTGAAGAGGCTTTTGCGGAGATCTGGGGAGGAATACCGACGGGATCTCATGGTGACATCAAACAACGCGAACAACACTCCTCTCCCGGTGAAGGCTCAACCCTAGTCGTTCGTGGCCAATACCGGAACAAATCAAGGTCAACACGCCAATCAACCAAGAAGGGATGATGACGAAGATCCACATTGTGATCGGCGCCGTCGTCATGGTCACTCTAGAGCGGCGTTGGTACCTAATTGGAGGTCCACCGGGATGGAAACCGGCAAACCCCGATAAGAAGAAGAAGGGTAAAGCTCACGTAGCAACGACCACGGAGCAACCACAACGGAAGCGATCCGGCGGCCACCCCCTTCTCAAAGGAACGAGCCGGCGCAATGGAGAAGTTCTTCAAGCTTATGGTTCGGAATCAACCACCTTCCCAAAATCGGCTAGAGAACTTCTCCGATCACTTTGCTAGTCAAGGTAAATCCTCTCATGCCTACCGTATTCGATCTCAACCGTGTGAAACATGGATAATAGATTCGGGATGTTCGGATCACATGACTGGTTCCAAGGAAGTGTTAACAGAATTTCAATCCTATCCTAAGAAGGCAGGGGTACATATAGCTGACGGCACCCTCTCAGCAATCGAAGGAATAGGCAGAGTTCGGATTAACCTCAATATAGAACTGTTTCCCGTGCTCTATGTCCCAAAGTTAAACCGTAGCTTAATCTCTATAACTCAGTCACTAGAGATCTAAAGTGTGAAGTTCTATTCAGTTCTAATCGTTGTTCCCTGCAGGGGGAAAGTTTCGGGAGGACGATTGGAACTGCTAACCTCCAGGACGACCTCTTTATCATAAAATGGAGTCAGGAGACAGGAGGTGGATGAAGGACAAAGACACGCTTTAGCTACTAGCATTCTAAATAGAGATGATAGCCACATTATGTTATGGCATAGTCGGTTAGGACATCCTAGTTTCGGATATTTACAGAAATTGTTACCTAAGCTATTTCTTAATAAAAACTCCAAGGATTTACAATGTGATCTGTGTCAATTGGCAAAGCACACCCGCAACAGTTACCCTGGTGTTCGCTACAAACCAACACAGCCATTCGCGATTATTCACAGTGATAATTGGGGACCAAAGAGGGTGAAAAACATCAACGGGGCCAAATGGTTCATCACATTCATAGATGATCACACTAGGCTCACTTGGACCTTTCTCATGAAATCGAAGTCTGAAACAGCAACAGTGTATCAGAGGTTCTATGACATGATTTTCACCCAGTTTGGCACGAAGATACAAGTCCTAAAAACCGACAATGCTCACGACTACTTTAACTCAGAATCAGGCATCTATCTCTCTCAACGAGGAATCGTTCACTGCAGGTCGTGTGTTGATACCCCACAGCAAAACGGTATTGCAGAACGCAAGAACCGACATCTCCTTGAGACAGCTAGAGCACTAATGTTCACCAAACATGTACCAAAACACTTATGGGGAGAGGCTGTTCTAACAGCAACTTACCTAATCAACAGACTTCCATGTCGAGTCCTGAACTATCAGACCTCCAAGGATGTCCTAGTACAGTCATATCCGCATGTGCAGCTTACATGTCAGCCATGGACCCAAAGGTATTCGGGTGCCTTGCCTTTGTCCACATTCATCAGCATCAACGGACCAAACTGGATCCGCGTGCACAGAAATGTGTGTTTATCGGCTATGCACCTCGATAACAAGGCTATAAATGTTATTCACCAGCCACGAGTAAGGTCTTCACCACTATAGATGTGACGTTTTTTGAGAACTTCGGGTATTATAGCATTCCAGAGCTTCAGGGGGAGAGAGAGGACCCCATCAGAAAGCGGAGAGCAGAAACTCTGGACATGCTAATTACCATGGATGCACCTGCAATGCCACAGGTGGTGGTAGCTTCACCAATTTCCCCATCAGAACAACATGAGGAACGGTAACAACCACACATCCAGCATGTGTACCAAAGAAGGAAAAGAGCAGATCCAGAGGGGTTCAAGGAAACTACAACTGTAGCAAGTACAGTTGATGTGGAAGATGTTGCTGAACCAGAACCAGCTCCACCACAATAAAAAGATGGCGAAACTGCAGTTGAAGAAGTGCACCAGCCCATCGACTACGACTTATACTTGCCAATAGCCATGAGGAAATGAGTCCGGGAATGCACTCGTCATCCTATTCAAAGGTATGTCAATTATGGTCGTCTTAGTCCAGAATTCCGAGCCTTTACAACTCACCTGGATACTAAGCCTCGAACCATTGAAGAGGCAATGAAAATACCAGAATGGAGACAGGCAGTACTTGCTGAAATAACAGCACTGGAAAAGAATGGTACATGGCGAATAGTCACCTTACGAGACGGGAAACACACCGTGGACTGTAAGTGGATATTCACCATCAAATACAAGGCAGATGGAAATGTAGAAAGGTACAAGGCACGACTTGTAGCTCGTGGCTTCAGTCAATCCTACGGAGTGGATTGTCAGGAAACATTTGCCCCTGTGGCAAAACTGAATACAGTGAGGATCCTACTGTCCATTGCCACTAATAAGGATTGGCCTCTATACCAAATGGATGTCAAGAATGCGTTCTTAAACGGAACCTTGTCTGAGGAAGTATATATGACTATTCCAGAAGGTGTCCAACATACCAGAGACGCAAGAGCTGTGTGCAAATTGGAAAAATCCTTGTACGGATTAAAGCAGTCCCCCCGTGCTTGGTTTGAGAAATTCTCAAGCACGGTGATTGCAAATGGGTATCACCAGTGTCAAACAGACGACACAATGTTTGTTAAACACAGTGCTGGAAATAGGACTGCCATACTTATCGTCTATGTTGATGATATAATCATCACAGGAGATGATGAAGATGAAATTGCAAAACTGAAGGTGAAACTGGGAATAGAGTTTGTCCTAAAGGAATTGGGGGAAATGAAGTATTTTCTGGGAATGGAAGTGGCCAGATCAGGTGCAGGAATCTCTATTTCACAAAGAAAGTATGTCTTGGACCTTCTAGATGAAACAGGGATGACAGGCTGCAAACCAGCTGACACTCCGATGCAGCAAAACCTCCAGTTCAGCAAAGAAGCTACAACTAGACTAACAGACAAGGGAAGATATCAGAAGCTAGTTGGTAAACTGATATATCTCTCACACACACAGACCTGATATTACATTTGCAGTGAGTGTGGTGAGTCAGTTCATGAATGAACCTATTGAAGAGCACATGGAGGCAGTAACCCGCATCTTGAGATATCTGAAGAAAACTCCAGGACTCGGTTTCTTATTCAAGAAAACTAATAACAGATCAGTGGAAATGTTCACTGATGCTAGTTGGGCAAGTGAAATTACTTCACGAAGGCCAACTACAGGCTACTGCTCATACGTTTGGGGAAACCTAGTTACATGGAAGAGTAAGAAGCAGTCCGTGGTAGCCCGAAGTAGTGCAGAGGCTGAATATAGAGCATTGGCTCTTGGAATACAAGAAGTAATGTGGATACAACGAGTCCTTAAAAAACTCAATGTTCCAGGACAAGGAAAAGCGTCACTGTTCAGTGACAGTCAATCAGCACTAAGCATAGTCAAGAATCCCGTCCATCACGACAGAACGAAGCATGTCGAGATAGACAGACATTTCATAACAGAGAAGGTTGAAACTGGAATAGTGGAAGTCAGCTATGTACCGTCTAGGCAACAGACGGCTGATGTTCTCACTAAGGCTTTGTCTCAAGAGCTTTTAGAGTACTTCAAGTTGAAGCTTGGTCTTGTGAATATTTACACCAAGCTTGAGGGGGAGTGTAGAGAATCTGTAGATAATCCTATGTAGTTCCTAATTAGGATATGTATTTCCATTTCTCTATAGTAACTATATTAACTATAGTATATATTATTAGGTAACTACCTTCTAATAGGATTCCTAGAATAGGTAAGTCTCATATGGAGACTTTGTGTATATATACCCTATTACCTACGGGCTATCATAATAATAAGAGTAGATTATCATTCTCTTAAATCTACAATCTTCTTACCAAACTTGTTCATATTTCCATTCATTGCGGTAATTGCAGGCTGAATGTTACCATTATTTGTTTGATGCTGCAATTAAACTTCATCAAATGGGCCTAGACTGGTCTACACCAAGCCATGGTCCAATCCAGCAGGTCAGAGAAGTTATAAGTGCACCAGTGAAGGCAGGATTGAAGACTTCAGATCATAATAATGAATCACTGCCTGTAAGTTCTCTTATGGATGGTAGTATGATATGTATGTCTTGTTCTTGGGGAAGTCTTACCTGGAGGCGTTTTTGAAATTCATTACTTCATGTCGCATCTTGCTATACACTATACAGCGATGATTGTTTTAAAGCCTGTTCCATACTGTGAAAGATACCATAGCTGTATTTGTTTCTAACATTTCCCCCCGGTGCAGCGCTGCATCCTGCTGGACATTGAAGGGACTACTACACCAATAACCTTTGTTGCTGATGTCCTCTTTCCCTATGCTCGTGACAATGTTGGAAAACATCTATCAGCAACATATGACACAAAAGATACTCAAGGTGATATAAACTTGTTGCGCTCTCAGGTAATCTGATCAATTTTCTTCATTTACAAATACACTCATTCTTGTTATTTTGCTGTCTGTAGCATTGTTATAGAGGTTGGAAAACTAGATGTTAGGTGAATATAACATCTACCTAAACCCCAACTCCAATGAAGGGGCAACCTGCCAACTAATTACAAACCTCGAGGAGCAAAAGCACATCCAGAATAAGGAAAGAACAACTTCTAGTGGGTTATTCTTGTCATTAAGGAACATCACAGCTGTATAATAATAGCCATTGATGGGCTGCAAAGACGTGCCCATCAAGACAAATAACCAAAGTTCAGAAGTTGCTTAGAAGCGTGATTTTGTTTGCACTCTGGGAGTTTTCCGCACGAATGCTTGAAAGCTGTGTGTTCCTATGTTTTGCCTTGTATTTTCTATGAGGTATCTAGGAAAGTAACCTGCTACTCTACACTAAGAATGATGAGGATAGGCAGCAGCCGCTGCAGCTACTGGGTATAATTAAGGGAACTACCGTATTCATATAGTTTTCATGTATATGAAACTGATCAGCTTGAATCATACGAGAACAAAAAAAATTGTAGTTTTTTTTACCATTTTAATTGAAGGTTACTTGGGAATTTTAGTCCTAGGACTCATTTAGTTGTTTGTTTCCTTTTTGGCTTATTGACAGGTTGAAGATGATTTGGCACAAGGTGTTAGTGGTGCTGTACCCATCCCACCAGATGATGCTGGAAAAGATGCAGTCATTGCTGCACTGGTTGCAAATGTTGGCACAATGATAAAAGCAGATCGCAAGATCACTGCCTTGAAACAATTACAAGTTTGTATCTTGTGCAAAGCTTGGATCTTGTACCGAACTCAAATAAATTGTGTCTAAAATTTACTTCCATTCATGTAGGGGCACATATGGAGAACTGGCTTTCAGAATAATGAGTTGAAAGGAGTAATTTATGATGATGTACCTGCGGCATTGCAGAGCTGGCATGGGTTGGGCATAAAGGTGACTTCATCTACTGATTCTTTTAGTCCCGGTTAGATTACTGTGCATTGGCTGTTGCTGACTAGGAGATTACAGAAGATAATTAAGAGAAGATTAGGCTGATTTACTTCACTGATTTAGGATTCATTGAGATATTAGTGATTGTGATATCAGGCTCATATAGTAAGTAGTATCTTGTAATTATAGTGGTAGCCCTATTAGTGTTAGCAGCCTATGTGTATATATACTAGTTTTTGTATTGCTCTACATATAACTACTAATACACAGAATTCAAGTTCATCTCTGAACTTTTAGTCCCTGTTGTACTTCATTTCTCAAAACTCTAGAGATATCTTGAGGTAAAAGGTTGTTGATGCTGATCTGAAGAAATGAAAATTAATGACTTCCAACAGAGGTGTAGAAGAAGGTTATCGCGATGTGTAATGTGTTAAACCTAGCTCATCTTGTGTTGCAGGTTTATATATACTCAAGTGGTAGCAGATTGGCCCAACGGCTATTATTTGGTAACACAAATTCTGGAGATTTGAGGACATACTTTTCTGGGTTTTTTGACACAACCAGTGGGTAAGCTATGTACATTTCATTAATATGTCAGGCCCCTTGTAGCTTCCATGTCCACTTAGAACAAATAATTTTTTTGGGTCTGAAAAATCAGGAATAAAAAGGAAACAAGCAGTTACATTCAGATTTGTGAATCGCTGGGAGTGGATAGCCCGTCTGAAATTTTATTCTTGACGGATGTTGTGCAAGAAGCAGTTGCAGCAAAAGGAGCAGGTAAAAACACAATAGCTTCCTTAGTCCTCAAAACTTTTGATCTCAGTATAACTTGCAGACCTTCTGTGTGCTGATCCCCCGGAATTCTTTCCAACGCCTGTTGAATAATTTTTATGGATTCCGTCATTTCACCAATTCGGACTAAATAACGAGCTAATGAATCTCCCTCTTTTTGCCACGGAACTTCCCAATCAAATTCGTTGTAAGACTCATATTGATCCTTCACCATAATACGATTGTGATTCAGTCTTCCGAAACGTAGAAAACTTGCAGCTTTTTTCTTGCATAACTTGAATGTGTTTGAAATTTGGTCTTATTTCTGTTTGCTTTGATTGATAAATTCAACAATGATGCTTGTAATCAGGTTTGAAGGTGATGATCTCTGTTCGGCCTGGGAATGTGACTCTGCCGGAGAATCATGGGTTCAAGACTATCAACTCTTTTCTGGAAATATGACATTCGCTGGATAGATGGATTGATTGTGTTATATCAGCCGACGTGTTGGGGCCTAAGTAGTGCTATAAAGTCTCTGTTGTATCATCTGAACGGCAATCATAACTCACCCTTGCCTGACTGACTCAAGTTTCAGCCAAAATAAAAGAGCAGTATTCGGATCCCATATAACTAATTGTTCAAATTTTCTTTTGGTCTGTTTGATGTCAGCACACAAATTGCACGATCGGTTTCTTTTAAAACTGGATTAAAAGATGAGATTGGAGTTAAACATATAGGGATTATGTGAATAGCATTGGCGGCAATCAATAAATTTCTTCATGATAGTTTTAAGTTGAAAGACCTGGGAGTTCTATCTGATTTCTTAGGATTTGACATTAAAATGTCTAACAAGGGATTTCTTGTGGTCAACAAGAATATATACATCGCCAATTTATTAGAGGAAGCACAACACTCAACATGTACACCAGCCATCACATCCATTAGAATCTTAGCCGATGGAGGGTGATATTCTCCTTGAACCAATGTTTTACCAAAAACTGGTGGAAAGTCAAGAAGGCTAGCTATATTTAGCAAATGTGATTCAAGTCGTCAGCCAGTTCATGAGCAAACCTACAAAACCTCATATGGATGATGTGTTTAATTTCGAATCTTCTTTCCCTCGGTTGGCTCAGTTTATGTGGATGTGAGTATGCATGTGTTTACACTCGTAACTAGATCCAATAGTCGATGGTGTGTCAATAATCGGGGAAGCATGTGTTGCATGGCAATGCAAGAAATATTGAGAGAATTTCTAAGTCCTTAACTGAAGCGGAGTATCGGTCAATATTAGAGGTATATTTACATGTTGTATGACTTATTTGATTACTCATGGAGTTGGATCAGCATGTTGAAGTCCCGGTTCACCTGCATGTGGACAACCTAAGTGCGATCCAGATTGCTTAATTCCAACCCGGTTCTACTTCTACATGATAGAACTAAACATATCGAAACTCATGTATACTACATTCGATAACTTGTTCAGACTGGCAATGTGAAGATTCACTATCTAAATACTGAAGATCATATTGTTGATGTTTTGACGAAGGCTTTGGGAACAAAGTCGACATTGATTTCTATCTACCAAATTGAACTGTCGAGACCAACATCAATTTGAAATAGGCTGTAAATATAATGTGTAATTGTACATGGATTAACTATATATACTGGGTTGTGCATCAATAAAATCCATCTCATTATCTCATCGTAGACTAGTCGATGATTATGTAGAGAATCGTATTACATTCTGAATAATTGGTGTAGGGAAGAAGTCAAATAGAAACCAGAGCGAGAGCTACTACGTACTACTTCTGAACATCATTACATTTTATATATGTAAATAATGGGCGGCAGAAGCGTGTCAGATCGACCTGGAAGGCCAAATAAGCTCCATGCACGTATAATTGGCCATTTTCATAATTATAAAAACAAGAGTTTGGATCGTATTTGCCGCCGTGAAAGAAGATCGATCCTTCTCATGTTTTTATTGTCTGACGTAGCTCCTGAAAAGGAGGAATAAGATACCAAGAAACAAATAGAGCTAAGCATCAGTCTAAGTCATGAGATCTATCTCCACACGATTCAGGAGATATGAAAGAGTATGGCAGGCCACTTTATGGGCAACTCTGTTAACATCACGTCGGACTACCTGGATATGAATGCGAGGGCAAGCTGTGAGGAAGGAAAGGATGTGCGCAACCACTACCCCACCAACGGTACAATGAGTGTTCCTATGAGAAAGTCGGGAGAGGATAGTCCCCGCGTCTCCTTTAGTGTCTACTTGCCAAACTCCATGACGAAAACACCGAGTACATGCATCTTGGACGGCCAGAAGCTCCAGGACATAAGGATCAAGGAGCCCTGAATACGTCCGCCCAACAACCTGCAGAACAGAACCGAAGGCATTGCGGACAACCATACCCACAACGCCACCGTTTGGGTCTGCCAATGCACCACCCACATTAATCTTAATGCTAATGGGGGTACCCAGGAGGCCAGATCAGCCGCCCTGGGAGGAACTGCTATAGGAGCCAACCAGTTGAGGAAGTAATGATAACTGGGCCATTTCTTTGGAGGAATTGTTGGAGGAGGACCTAGAGCTGAAGCAGTTTGTTGTCAAAGACCACCAAATTACGGCCCTTCCATAATTGCCACCAGAAGGGTGTAGGTTGGCCCAAAGTGCGGGTGAGAGTGCAGAAGGTCCTGCCAGAGATGGATGTAACGCGACTGAGCCAAGAATGGGAAGACCAACTCAAGACGTAACCCTTACAACGACATGGCATTCGAAGAGGTGATGCTCAATACTCTCCTCCGGTTCCTAGCAGACAGGACAACGAATATCCTGTATCGGGACATGGTATTGCACAAGAGCTTCTATGGTGGGGACAATCCGGTGGAACAGTCGCCAGAAAAAAAAGTGAAGCTTTGGAAGGACAGGCAGGTGCGAGGCCGAATGCCAGACACGGGACCCTAACGGGTCACTAGTGGGATTGTGGTCATAGTGCTCGGAAGGCTATGCAAGGAGGAAGGTCGAAGATGTGGAGAAGACGCCATAGGGCGAGTAGTGCCAGATCCAAAGATCATCCTGTGGGGATAGTAATAGAGGGATGGAAATGATACAAATGACCGTGGCCGGGGTAAAATGAATGTGGAGGATGTCGTCCCGCCATTGTACATTAGTTATAAAGTCACTAACCTATCAGGGACCATCATAAGGAGGAGCCATGTGAGGTGTAGGATGACCAGGATCAGGGCCAGGAAGCCAAGGATCCCGGAGAGTGGGAATGCGCCAATTGGCAACTTCCCAACGCAAACCTTGAACAAGAAGATCCCATCCATAGAGGATACTCTGCCAACCCCAAGAAGAACGCGCACCGGCAACGGCAGCCAGGAAATTATCAAACAGAAAATACCAGACCCGGAATACCCGAGCAAGGAGGCTCTCTAGATTGACTAGCAGCTGCCAACATTGATTAGCCAACAAGGCTTGGTTGAAGGTTTTGAAGTTACGAAGGCCCAGGCAGCCATCTTCCTGGTTTATGCAAAGAAGTTGCCTTGGGAGCCCGTGGACAGGACGCCGGTCACCAACATTTCCCAACTAAAAATCAATCATTTGTTTGTTAAGGTGACAACATAGTCATCCGACAGACGGAAACATGACATGGCATAAACTAGAAGACTAGCTATGATAGAACAAAGGAGGGTATGAATGTCAGTCAGAGACAAGCAATCACGATTCCAAGTTTGTAGTTGTTGGGAGATTTGCCCTTCAAGAAAACCAAACGTAACCACCTTATACTAAAGAATAATCAAAGGGAGCCCTAAGTAGTGGTTCGAGTCTGTTGTTAAAGGTGTGCCCAGGAGGTTGGAGTACATCAACTGAATCGAAGGGGAGACATTATTACTAAAACGAATAGTTGACTTTTGGAGGTTGACTCGTTGACCGGTCATAGACTCATATCGCTGGAGGAGATGTAGGATTCCGATGATAGAAGACGAGACATGGAGAAATAAGATTGTGTCATCAGCGAAAATAAGATGAGAAATGACTGGAGCGCGGCTATTGACCTGAATGTCACGGAGCAACTTGTCGTTCAGGTGGACATCAATAAAGCGAGTTAGTCCTTCAAAGTAGAGAGCAAATAATAAAGGGGACAGATGGTTACCTTGACACAAACCCATGGAGGGAGTAAAGAACCCATATCAGGAGCTATTAACTAAAACTGAGATTGTATGTGAGGATAAGCATTCCCGAATGAGCCCCATCCATTGACCTGGAAAGCCAAGTCGTTCGAGTAATGAAAAAGAAAATCCCATTCCACATGATCATATGCCTTTTCCATCTCTACTTTAAGAGCCATGAAATTACGTCCGGATATATGAAGCTTAAGATAGTGCGTAAGTTCATGGGCAAGGAGGACGTTATAAGTAATGGAACGCTGGCGGACAAATCTATTCTGGTTAATGCTGACAATGGCGGGCAGGATTGCACCTAACCTGGTCGTGATGATTTTGGAGTTGGTTTTATAGAGTATCTAAATGGTCTGCATGGTTGATGAATTGGTCAAACAAATATCACCTTGAATGCGTTCCAAAAATGTGAGCGATTCATTTCACTTTTGTCGATGATGGTCGGATAATCAATTTTCCTTGAGAACATGCGATACAATCCAAATCATTCGATTGGGGAATTCGCTTACTGATCAATGAGTGTCCAAGGGAATTCTCAAGTATTTTACGCATCATAATTGTTCCAGGATGGCCTAACAGGTTATGCCAAACTACAAATCTATCACGATCCATAAGCTTGGAGTTTATGGTGGAATGTGATTCAATTGTACTAATAAATATGTAGTACAAACCGGAAGAAATAGATGGTAACTTTTCAAGATACAATTTGTTACCATCTACCATACTTGTGATGTCGATATATTCTCTATTTTCTTCCCCTATTGTCTCGATGTGATATCCGTTGCGACGGATATCTTTATAACTTAATAAGTTGTGGTGAGACCTTGCAGAATATAATGCATCATCAATATGCATTTTAGTTCCTTCGTGTAGTAGCACGTTTGCTCTTCTCGAGCCTTCAATTAAATTACTACTACCAGATATAGTGCTAAGATTAGCTTCTCGCATCACTAGATGGGAAAACTACTTCTTATCCTTTAGAATAGTATGAGCGGAAGCATTATCAATGAGACACACATCCTTTTTTATGTTTTCGTGGATGGTAGTAGTATCCACGCTATAACACGAAAATAATAATCCATATTAAAAGGGACAAGTATGATAGGAAATTCATTAATAAAAAGAAATAAAATAAAAAAATATGAAAAAATACTTTCAAGAAAATCAAACTCAAACAAATCAAATGAGAATGATAATAAAGTGCATACATCAAGGCACCATTTTGTAATAAGAGATATTTCAACAACCATTTTATTTCTCAACATTTCCATCATGAGGAAGAAAGAAGTCAGCAACATTCAGATGAGAGGCGTCAAATTGGCCATGGTTCAAAACACCTTCCTCAATGACCATATTGGTTTCAACCTTTTTGTCCTTCCTTGACTCTTGGTAAAGATTGATAAGATGTCTAGGTGTACGACAAGTGCGAGTCCAATGATCCCTGCCACATCTAGTATGCATATTTTGAAGGTTTCAGTTGCTAGACCCACCTCATTCCTTATTTATTCGTCCATCCCGTTTGAAATGTGGATGAGAAGAGTGGTTGAATCTCTGAAGGCGACCGCGACCATAATCACGTCCACGACCATGGACATTATGCGACCATGTCCACCACCACGACCACAACCACGATCAGAAACAGAATATCGATCAAAATGGTGACTGTTTGTCGCGTTACCTTCCAGAAATGGAGCCATGCCAGTGGGGCGTGATTGGTGATTCTTCAATAAGAGGTCATTGTTTTGCTCGGCTACTAAAAGGCATGAGATTAATTCAGAATATTTGGTGAAGCCCTTCTCCCAATATTATTGTTGGAGAACTACATTGGAGGCAAGAAAAGTGGAGAATGTCTTCTCGAGCATTTTCTTATCAGTAATTTTATCGCGACATAGCAACATCTGCAACCAAATTTTGAAAAGGGCTGAATTGTACTCGCTCAAGGATTTGAAATCTTGTAGGCGTAAATGCACCTAGTTATCGCATGCTCAAGGGAGAATTACCATTCTCTGGTGATCATATCGGTCTTTGAGATTAATCCATAATTTGAGGGGATCTTTGATGGTGAGATACTCATTTTTCAAGCCCTCGTCAAGATGGTGGCGAATAAAGATCAAAGCCTTGGCCTTTGTCTTAGGCAGATGTTTCAGTATCATCTTTAATCATGTCGCCCAACCCTTTGGCTTGCAAATGGATGTCAGCATCCAAGACCCACGAGAAGTAATTTTTGTTTGAAACGTCAAGGGCCACAAACTCAAGTTTGGAAATATTCGACATGCTTCGTGAAAATTCGAGGAAATAGCCAGAGCACTTGTGTTGATAACGTGTTATAAAACTAAGAATAAAGAAGAGAACAAGAATACGGGAGGAGAAGTGCTTTCTTATTGAGATGTGTACAATGTTATAAATGAGAGCTCTATTTATAGACTCATGGAATAATAACTTATACTTTCGAATATAATTACACATAAAAGAGGGGAATGAAATACATTAAATCATACACATAAAGGAGGGGAATAAAATACATTAACCATGAAATGAAGAGTTACACAATTGGGCATTAACTACAATTATCTTCATAACAGAAGGAGGGATTCTTTAAATGACAAAAAATTACTCTAAAACTCAAAGCCTTCCCATAGAATATTTGGTTTAAAATTCGACATCCTGACCAGACTTTCCAAGTTTTCGAGACCAACTTTTTGCGGTCTGCCTAAAAAAATAAAATACCTGAGATGGTCTTTGTACCATTATGCACAGTGCAAATTTTTAGGGTGGAAACTCCACCATGCACCATGCATTGTGCACCTTAGTATAATGCACCTCGACTATGTATAGTGCACCTTAGTATGAATAAGGCACCATGCACCTTAGTGTAGTGCACTTCCACTATGCACGATGGGCCTTATTATGGTGCTTTACCAACACACACCTTGCACGATGACCCTTGGTACGACGCACTTCTACCATGCACCATGGACCATTCAACTTGGTATAGTGTACTTCCACTATGCATAGTGTACCTCGGTATGGTGCATTTCCGCCATCCACCTAGTAGTTTTCACCTTAGTACGGCGCAATTCCATCGCGCACTGTGTACCACGATATAGAGCACTTACGTCATGCATTCAACACCGTGCACCTTGATACGATGTACTTTCACTATGCACCACGTACTGTGCATCGTGCTATGCTTTACTTCCACCATGGTATGGTGCACCATGCACTATGCACCTTGATATTGTGCACCTTCGTATAGTACACTTCCAATTTGCACCATGCACCTTGGTAGGGTGCACTTTCACCATGGAAAACCTTTACGGTGCACTTTCACCATGCGCAACCTTGATACGATACACTTCCACCATGCACTGTGAAGCTTGGTATGGTGCACTTCTCATATGCACAATAGACATTGATATGGTGGATTTCCACCATGCACCATTCACCATCCAGCTTGGCACAATGCACTTCCACTATGCACTAGTCACCTTGGTATGGTGTACTTCCACCGTACACCTTGCACTGTGCACCTTTGTACGGTGTACTTCCCCCATCCATCGTGCACCTAAGTACGATGTTGTTCTACTATGCATAATGCAAGTTGGTTTTGTGCACTTCCACCATGTAGCATGCATTGTGGACAGTGGTGCAATAAACTTTCATTAGGCATAGCGCCCTTCGTATGATGCACTTCTAAGATACACCATGCACCTTGGTATAGTGCACTTCTTCTCTGCACAGTGCACCTTGGTTGAGGGAAATTCCACAATCCACCTTGCATTGTAAACCTTGGTACGATGCACTTCCATCATGCACCTTGGATAGTGCACTTCCAATATGCATAATGAACCTTGAGATGGTGCACTTCCACCATCCATCTTACACGTTTTGCCTTAGTACGGTGCACTTTCACCATGCACCATGCACCCTTAGTATAGTGCAGTTCTACGATGCTCCATACACCACTCACTATACTATGTTGAATTTGAAACTCAACTAGATACTACCAATCTAGGTCGTAGCCAATCAAACTAGTTAAATTTTAAGTATAATGACTTGACAAAGAACAAAGAAAAAGAAGAAGTGTAATCTCTTCTTCTGTCTTGCGCCAACAATACTACACAAAAAATAAAAAGGACACTTCTCATTATTGAGTGGGCTGAAAATATAATAAAACCGAAGAACTTATTTATATTAAAAACATTAAATTTCAGCTCAAGGTTAGTTCTGCGTATTACTTTACGAAATAATTGCAAGAACTAAAAACACCGAGTTTTAACGTGCTATCGAAAACTCAGTCTATTCCACGCCCAATGAATTATTACCTCGAGAGTTATATTATTATCACAAATAGAATAATCCTTCATAAACTAATGAAGTGATAACAACCTTTGGAAACTATAAAAGTGACAATCCTCCGAACACTGGGTGACAACTTACACATGTGAGTTCTTGAGAGCAAGAGTTGCGATACAGATTGTTACACATCAAAAATCTTGTCGACTAATCTAGAGCACTTCACTCAGACTCTCTGCTCTCAATCACACCCTATCGACTTTTCACTCAAAGACAATAGTGACAAAGACCAACTCGAAAAACAGAGTATTGAAGCTTAAAGAATAGAGCACTTGCTTGCGAATTGGTGATTTGCTCCAATCACCTCCCTCTCTATTTATAGGTCTCGACTAGTCCTTGTAGCCGTTGGGATTGATCTTGGAAATCAACTCCATGATTCTGTATTTCGTCCAGCTTCTATATGAAGTTGAGTTGATCTTTTGATCAAATCCTTATGGATATGCTAGCTGTTGACTTACTTCAAGAGATGTGATTTTCTTCCTTCTTTGTCCTTTGTATACTGACTTCTTGCTTACTCGGTTTGCTCATCATGGTTAGTGGGTAGATGTCCTATGTAATTCATCTCTCTGCAAATAATTTCATTCCTTAGTTGCATTGACAGCCTGCGCGTTGCTCGTGTTTGTAGTAATTATGAGTTGTGCAAGTCGGCTGTGATGGCTTGATTTCATTTCCAAAATTTCACGTTACCAGTGCATCTTACTTTCCTATCGAGCTTTCCAATTATCAACAAGATTTCCATCATGCATTAGGCAACATGCACCTTGGCAAGGTGAACTTCCATAATGCAACATACATAGTGCATCTTGCTATAATTCACTTCTACCATCCGTGATAGACCACGTCTTTTGGTACAGGGCACTTTCACTGTGCACTGGTAGAGTGCACATCCACTATGTACCGTGCACCTTGATAGGATGCACTTTGACCATGCAACATTCACCGTGCGCTTTGGTGCACTGCATTTTCATTATGCACAGTGAAATTGGTATGGTGTATTGCCACTATGCACCATTCACCGTGTACCTTGGTATAGTGTACTTCCACTGTGCACAGTGCACCTTGATATGGTCCACTTCGACCATGCACCGTACAATTTGGAACAATGCACTTCCACCATGCACCATACACCGTGCTTCTTATTATATTGCAGTTCCACCATAAAAAGTGCAGCTTTGCATGGTGCATTACACCATACATTATGCACCATGCACCTTAGTATAGTGCACTTCCACGATGCACCCTGCACCTTGGTATGGTGCACTTACACCATGCACCTTGCACGGAGCCCCTTGGTATGATGTAGTTCCACCTTAGACAATAGACCATGCACCTTGGTACAATAGACTTCCACTAAGTACAGTACACCTTTGTATGATGTAGTTCCTCCATCCACCTGGAACTTTTCAGCTTCGTACGGTGCACTTCCATCATGCACCGTGCACCTTAGTATGGTGTAGTTCCACCGTGCGCAATGCGTTGTGCGCCATGCATTGTGCACCATGGTATGGAGCACTTCCATCATGCATTAGGAATCGTGCACCTTGGTACGGTGCACTTCCACTAATAACAATGCAACATGCATCATGCTATGGTGCACTTCCACGATTCATGATATACCATTCACCATGCATCTTCATATGGTAAAGTTCCATCGTGCAGTTTGGTACAATGCACTTCCACTTTGCACCATGCACTTTCATAGGGTGTACTACCACGATGCACCATGCACAACATTTGTACGGTGCACATTCAACATGCACCATGCACTATGCATCTTGGTATAGTCCACTTCCACTATGCACCAGTGCAATTTGGAATGATGCACTTCCACCATTCACCATGCACCGTGAACCTTAGTACAATGCAGTTTAACATGGTAAGGTACACCTTAGTGCGGTTCACTTTCCACCATGCACCGTTCACCTTAGTATGGTGCAGTTCCACTATGCACAATGCACTATCCATCATTGTATGGTGCACTTCCATCATACATTAGGCACTATGCACCTTAGTACAATGCACTTGCACTATGCACAATGGATTATGCATCTTGCTGTAATGCACTTCTGCTTTGCATGATGCACCTTTTTCACTTCATCCGTGCAGCATGCACAACCTTTGTACCGTGCAATTTTACCATGCACCGTGCAGCTTGGTATAGTGTAATTACACTATGCACAATGAACCTTCCTGTGGTGCACTTCCACCATGCACTTTTCATCATGCACCTTGGTATAATGCACTACCACTATGGATAGTGCACCTTGTGTGAAACTTACCCCTAGATGACCCGATCGAACCACAAGGTTCGATCCATACAATACTCGTGGGTTCACTCCATCACATAGATAACTTAAAATTCACATGCAGCAACTCTACTGAAAGACCTCATAACATAAGTTAAACTGTTGAAAAGTAACTAGAGCGTCTAAGGCTTGAATCCAGTATCAAAAGAGAATGAATATCATCCCAAACAGAGAATCCAAACATCCAGTGATAAGTCTGACAAATCAATTAAAACATAGAAATGTCTGAAAACATAAAAACGTCTGAAAACATGAAAACAATGAAAGGGATAACTGAGGTCCTCCAAGGTACCTCTTTGTAGGACTCCCAGAGCCACTCAGTGGAGGCGTTGCTGCTCGTGCTGCTATCTTAGCCAACATTTTCTCCTAAAGTCCCAAGGTTGATCATACAAATAGAAACGAGACGGGGGTTAGCGATAAGAACTGAGTAACTAAGTCTGAAAATGAAGAACTGAACTAGTATCTAGTAAAGTGACCATGTGGTCCTATAGGTATCATCCTAATATCAGCCACCCCTAGCTACGAGCGGACAGTCTCATGGTGGATCATACCATGAAACCACACTAAAAAGACATGAGAGCAACTCTGAAGGTTAACTCATCACGTCCTATCTGAACCTGAAAGAATCTCGGGGGATTGCGCAATCCAATGGGTGGGCGACCAACGTATAACAGGAGCTAATCTAGCTAGTCCTGATTCTTATCCTAAACATGAACTGCGAATCAGACGCATAATTCATCGTTTTGAGCTTATGCTCGAAATAACAACTGTATGTGCAGTAGATCGCATGCTACTGCACAGCCTAAGAAATCCGACCCTAAAATACAACACCTGTTATAGTCTTGAGAATCCATTCAAGGATTCCAGCCAACTATTTACAATTCTTTGCATAAAACAAATAACTAATTCTAACCCCTACCTCTAAAATTTTTTCCTCAAAATAGTCTGATATGAAGTCGTCTCCCTATAGCTCATTCGCCTGACGAATGACCTGTTCAGATCAATCGTATGATTGAAATCCCAAAATCCCCAAATCCTAACATGTCACGATTTCCATACGTAGGATTCAAAACAAGGATGGAGAT
The DNA here is from genome assembly GCA_030674075.2 of Linum usitatissimum. Classification (NCBI taxonomy): domain Eukaryota; kingdom Viridiplantae; phylum Streptophyta; class Magnoliopsida; order Malpighiales; family Linaceae; genus Linum; species Linum usitatissimum. The sequence continues at coordinate 2,034,122 of JAUJYP020000657.1, forward strand.
AGGTCGAAGAAGATAGATTACCTTCTGAAGCTTCCTCAAAAATCTCCAATCCTCTCTTACCAGTCCGGGATCGATCAACAAGGTCCTCCCCTCTTCCTGGAATCAATCGCCATCATCAGTGATTTTATAAAATTAGGTTTCTGTGAATTCTGAATTCTAAAGTCGCGACTCAATTTATATAAATAGTCCACCATGCTCGTGGTGACATGGCAACCACACCCGTGGCCCATTTCTATTATATAGTAATGTCGTTCGGATTAAAGAATGTTGGGGCAACAAACCAAAGCGCAATAGTCACCCTTTTCCACGACATGATACACTGAGAGATAGAGGTGTATGTGGATGACATGACCGCCAAGTCCAAAAGCCGTAAAGATCACCAAGATGCGTCGTTCAAAAGATTAAGGAAATACAAGCTATAGCTGAACCCGGAGAAATGCACCTTCGAAGTCATGTCAGGGAAACTTCAGGGATTCATAGTTAGCGAGAGAGGAATTGAGGTAGACCCGGATAGGATAAAAGCCCATGCCGAGATGCCTCCATCCCAAACGCGGAAACAAGTATGTAGGTTCTTGGGACTGTTAAATTACATCAGCCCCTTCATCTCTTACCTAACCCCAACATGCAAGCTAATATTCAAACTCCTTCGAAGAATCAACCAGTGGAGTGAAATGACGATTTTCAGCTAGCGTTCAAAAAGATTAAGGAGTATCTCCAAAGCCCATTGGTGTTAGTGCCTCCAACACCCGGGAGACAACTACTTTTGTATCTAACTGTGTTCGAGAACTCGCTAGAAGCTATGCTAGCCAAAATGACCCGTTAGAAAAGAAGGAACACACCATCTATAACTGCCTTACACACACCTAGCAGAACATCCTATAACTGACTTGAACCCACTAGTATCAGAATTCCCTAATGAGAGCATTTTTAATGCCAAGAAAGAAGAATCCATCAAGGATGAAATACGACCTTGGATTATGAAATTTGATGGGGCATCACCTGCTCTTGGATATGGTATAGGTGTAGTGTTCCTATCTCGAGAAGGGAAGATATACCCCATTACATCCAAACTAACCTTTTATTGCACTAACAACGTGGCCAAATATGAAGTGTGCTCACATGGTATTCGATTGGTGAATGGATTTTACTCGTCTCAAAATAAACATAGTTAACAAACTAACTAGAGTCGAATTTCCCTAAGGTCCCTTGATTGTATTCTACACAAGGTTGTGAAAAATGCTAATCGGTTTTATGAATTTATGTGGTGTAGGTTCCACGATTACTAAGACTATCAATTATTCTAATTATGAAAATAATAGGAAAAATGATATAAGGCTACTAGACTGCATGATAGAGGGTTTGAACCAAATGGGAGAAAATAGCTTTGACTTCGAATCCCCCCTAGGCTATCCAAATTCATGAATGATAGACAAATTCAAAAATTTTAACAAAACAAGATAGATTCAATTCATCATCGCAATTCTTCTGTAAACAAATCACGCTTTTCGGGTCCGCTAATCTACTTCCTATCTATTATCCCAGTCCGCTCTTTCGAGAAAAAGATCTAGAATCCGCTAGGCGTCAAAACAAACGAGAGTTGCTCACACGACTGACTAGTTTATTCGCTCCCAGTTGAGGGTTAACGCCTAACCTATCTTTTCAATTTTGGTGTTCTAGATATGCAAGCTCTTTTGAGATAGTAACAAATCTAACAAGATCCTATTAAAGATGGCCAAGCAAGAATAAGAACGGAAACAAAATTAAACATAAACCAAAATCCATCCAACTCGCATAAATCGTCAAGTCAAACAATCATCCATTCATAAGAAATTACCTAGGGTTCATCTAATCTAAGCACAAGGAGTTTAGCTACTCAACTTTGAAGAACAAATCAAAATCAACAAAGGAACACATTGGAATTAGGTTCAAAAGAAGAAATCCAAAAACCTAATTTTGCCGAGAACCGTCAAAAAAATCGATATGTCAATCCTGATAACAACTTCCTACTCCGAGTCGAGAACCCATGACTTCATAGTGCAGTAGATGCCTTCTTGTCACTATGAAGTCTCTGAACTATTCTCCAATTTTTGTCTAAAAGGGTCTGTTTAATTACAAAGGAGAACTGGGCTTTTATAGAGACGATTCCTTAAGTCAATAAGATGTTCATTAGTCCGCCATAAGTGGACCAAAAGTGCTGCACACTTTTGGTCATACCTATGACGTACTTTTGGTCATATTTATAGAGACCCTAACTTTGATTTGACCAAAACTGTGTTGTCACTGAACCAAAAGCGTGGCACAGTTTTGGTCTGTCTTAGGCGCACTTTTGGACCGTCTCCCACACTTGGTAGTTTCTCCATTCTTCGATGCATCTAGGTCCTTCTTGCACATCGTACAACTCTGAATAATGCTATGATGTCATCGTGTACCTGAAAGAGATAAACACTACCAAACAACATCAAATAGACTCCGAATGGGTCTGAGACACTAAATCAAGATAGAAGCTAGAAATGCACGAGACATCCTAAACTTCTGCCAAATACTATACAAATATGCATGGAAATGTTGCTTAAATGAGGATGATGAACACGGAAAATCATGAGACAAGAGACGAAACACTTACCCCTTACCATAAACACAACAAAGAAATGATGGAAATTTTCTGCAGTATAGAGTTGGAGCACATACCAAGAGTAGACAACCAAGTTGATGATGCTCTAGCTACCCTATCCTCGATGTACACGCTGGGAAATCTTGACGTCATTTCCCAAATTTAAATCTAAAAACAAGATGGCCCTTCCCACATGGCTAACATAGAAGAAGAGTCAGGCGGTAACTCTGGTACTTTGACATAAAAACTTATATTCAAAATGAGGAATAATGTTTGGGAGCATAAAAAAATGACAAAGGAAATTTCGAATACTTGCCCTAGGATTCGACATTGGCGGGTCCACCATATACAAAAAAAACTATGATCTTACCCTTTTTCGGTGTGTGGACGCAAAAAAGACATGATACATGATCTTACCCTTTACAAATGAAACTATAACAAAGCTGAAGTTTAGTCATAGGCACAACCTACGACAAAATTAGAAATACATGCGACAATTATTGCTGCCACAAAGCTAGCTTTGTTGCAAGCAGCGAGTGCGATGAGCTGGTCACAGGCACGTGTGCGATAAAGATTGTCACAGTGCAATAAAACGCCCGCGACTAGCTGGTCGCACACGCTGCCTGCGAAAAACTCACTACAGCATGACAAACAAACTACAACTCTAGAAATCAGAATATTCAGATTCGTATGTAGTTTGAAAAGTTACGAAACCATATGATTTCATGTAAGCGAAATAAACTGGATAGAGAAGCTGTATTGAATTATTATTACCACCAAATATGTTATGACAATAATACTAAGAGTACATACAAAACAACACTAAAACAAAACAACAAGTGTATCATATCATACTACAACTCATAGAGATCAACAACACAATGTACCAACCAACAACTTGTACACATCATTTATGGAGTCAAATCGTATTACAACTACTACAACATTATCACGGAGGAGTATCATCTCAACGAGGTATCATATCCGGGGTGGGAATGTACACATGAAAAATAAGAGAAATTAGATGTTTTATACATAGTTTCAAAAGCAATCAAACAATAAACAACACTCACACTAGATAACATTCGAACAAGGTCATCATAACCATCACCTTCTTCTCAAGGAGGAAAGTTGTCCATCGGGTTGACTTGTTGTTGCGGCTAGTAATACAATTCTAGTTGATTTGGAATGAACGGAGTACCTAGAATAGTGCTAGAAGAACAAGTAGAAGCAGAGGCTGTACGAGATAGAGTGGAACGAAGGATGGTTGGCCATCAGTTAGATCAGGGGGAACAAAGGAAGAAGAAGTACCAAACTGATGGCTCATCATGGAGTACATCGTCGACACCTATTGAGTCATAAATGCCAACTATTGTGATATTCTCTCTAACTCTTCTCGAGATGGTGGAGGAGCAGCAGCACATGAAGAAACACTTTCATACATAAGAGGTAGAAGGAGCTGATTAGGATGACGAACAAGTGCCAGCCCCAACAATCTGCAATTCACTTCAGCAACAAATGTCTAATTCAACTAACCTACCAAAATGAAAGGAAGTATTGAAGTTGTACATTACCATGATAGGGGTGAAACCCTAACCCATCATCTCAATGTGGCCTCGATGCTCTAGCTTGTTGAGTGCTTGAGCCAACGAATCATGAGGTACAACCTCAGTGGGAGTGCCATCACGCTCTAGCTATAGTATAGACTCCTCCAAATGATAATAAAAATAATTATATACACTAGCTATATCTCCTATTCCAAAGCTATACATTACTATATTCTTAACTAGTTACATTACTGCCATAACTCTTGCATGGTCTGACTTGTTGCTTCCATCCGGCCACTGAAAGAACTGATGAACATCTTCCTCTCGAAGGTGGCTTACTCGTCTTTGCAATTGTTTCCTCAATTTATCAATCCCAACACCTTCTTCCTCCTTTATTATTTTTCAATTGGAGTGCTCGATTTGCCTTGTTTCTGTCAACTAACCTCTGTAAAATAAAAGCTACTTGAATTAGTATTTTTGCAATTTATAGCAAGAATTTGGTACATATTTGTTCCAAGTATGTTACTCAATCAACCATTAGACAACCCGTTGTCTACTCAAACTCCTTGTCATTTACTTACTCCAAGTATGTTACCCAATCAGCCATTGGACAACTCGTCGGAGGATTATTCGTAATCCAGTCGGGTGGGAGCTTATTCCTTTCTACATGCTTGAACATCTCCCTCCAAATTCTAAGCCTTGACTTCCCCCAAAGTCGCCCAACATTTCTGTGCCAATACTTTCATGCTTCAGCCATCTCATTAAGCTCGATACAAAAATTTGTATTTAACAATAATACAAAATTAGACATTATCGTGTTGAATAACATTTATAACTTATGACAACGCACACTATTTACCAACACAAGCTTGGGTCTTCACCTGTGGCGACACACTCTTCCAATCAATTGGAGAGATTGGATAATAGGCATAATTCATGGAACACTCGCCTATATGATCCCATGAAGGAACAAAGATCACGGACAAGTCTAACACCTTGATTCTTCAACTCGAACATGATTCGATTGCCCGACGCCACTTTATCCTGAAACTCAGAATACTTTATGTCCAGCTATTTCTTTAAGCCTTAAATATATGGGAAGACAATGGACCATTCAACTATTATATTAACTTAACCCATAGCTAAACTACATTATGCATTTGGTACCAACCTCTAATCTCTAAATGGTGGAGATATGCAGGAGCTCCGTTGGTAGAAGATCCAGTCCCTTGGGTCTATAAATCATGTGCATCTTCATCCTCTAAGCGCTCATCTTCATTATTATTATAAATGTCTTAATAGAAGCCAACATAAATGAATGAGACAAATATGACTGCATTCCCAAACATAGAAGAAGCCAACATGAACTTCAACTCCCATTCCTCACTACTCTTTTCATCTCGCAGTGGCCATAACTCTTTTATTATTTTCATTGCTCTCAGGTCTTCCCTCACTACAATGGTCTTTTGTTTTGTTTTTGTCATTCATTAAGGTGAACATAATATTATCACGCACAATCTTCTCAATGTGCATCATATCAAGAGTATGACACAATAAATTGAACTCCCAGTACGGAAGCCTGAAGAAAATACTTTTCTTCTTCCATTGTGGTGCTAACCCCATTGGTTTCTCTTGTGTCTTACCAAATGTGACATCCAACTCTGCCACTTGACCTAAATTATCTGTACCTAACAATAACTTTGGTGGCTCTCGCCTTTCCACTTAACCATTGAATTTGCTCTTTTGTAATCGAAACTTATGCCTCTCGAAAGGATTGAAACCATCAGTTGCTAGCTCAAGACACACATTTCTAGACTCACTGGAAAAATCAGGATACTTCCTATAAAAACTTTTAAACGCTTTTGCATCTCGAAGATGTCTACCCATTCCACCTCCACTTCCTTCAATTGCATGCCAAACCATTTCTTCAGCATTTGGAGCCAGATATAACCTTTTCAAACATGGAATTAAAGGAAAATATCAAAATGTTTTCTCAGGTCGAGACTGTCTTCTTAGCAGTATTATTGTTCACATCCTTGTATCGTGATGCCCCATAAATTCTACACATCTTCTCTTCACTATCTTCCCCAATGTACAACAAACAATTATTTCGACACGCATCGATCTTCTTATATGTCAAACCAAGACTTCTAAGTGTTTTTTTCGCCTCATCATTTGATGCGAAACTCTAGCCATACTGAAAGCCAGTTGAAGAAATTCTAGATTCTTAGACATTGCTTTATCGCTTATCTTGTGCAGATAATTCATGTGATACAAACGCATCAAGAAGGCCAAGTTAGTAAATTTCTTGGGATAGTCATCGTACAAAGGGTTTTCACCATCCTTGAAAATGGAGAAGAAGTCATCCACTGGTTCTTGACTTGGTTGATTGGGCATGGAAATATCTTCAAAGAGCGATTGTGTTTCTAATTCACCAACTGTCACAATTGCTTCAGTAGCCCGAACTCCAAACGCATCATTCACCATGTTCTGCATCAAGTTCGGCTCAAAAGGTGATGCTTGGTCAACCACTACATGAACGGCTTTTTGCATATCTACCTCTGTTTCAACTGCTTGAAAAGTAACTAAAGCTTCCCCAAAATCTATCGACAGCTCCCTATGCTAATTCAAAGTTCTGTAACTCGAGGGAAATGCCTTCTCCCCCAAGCGTAGCGTAACCTCAGCGCGTGGTCGCTACTTTTTTAATTTACATTACGGACAAGGACAGAGAATATTTACCCCGAAGCATTGGATTTTGCAAAGTTTAGAAATTTCTAAACACCAACATGATACTCGAGAGTATGACGAGGCTTTAGCATCCAAGACTTGTCCATCTAATTATAACAATTAAGTTTATACACCTAAATGATAAGAAATGTTACTTTAAGTACATATAATTAAATATTAGGTGAACCATTTTGAAAGCAACGAGAAAACTATTTTTGGTATGTTGAGGGTGATATGAACAGTAAATATTTTTATGGTGTCGCAAATGGCCGTAGTAAGAGGAAAGAAATTGGTAGTGTCCAATGGGAGGATGAGACATGGGTTGACGACATTATGGGGATGTCCGAGGTTGCCAGAGAATATTTTCAAGACATTTTCACTTCACAACCGGGTGATGTTCAACCGATGTTGGCTGTTGTGGATGATAGGATCACAAGTAAGGAGAATGAAGCTCTTTTATTTCCATTCACTAAAGAAAAATTCAAAAATACTATTTTCTCAATGCATCCTAATAAATCACCGGGCCCCGATAGTTTCAACCCTTGGTTTTATCAATAGTTTTGAGATTTTTTGGGAGACGATAATTTTGCGACGTGCTCTTCTTGAATTAGTCATTGTCACATCTTGGTTGAGGTTCACTCAACCACCATCGTGATTCTCCCAAAGAAACCTAATGTGGTGACAATGAAGGATTTATGTCCTTTATTGCCTGAATTCTTTCCTACTTCCACCTTCCTTAGTGAGGGATATTGAGCGTATGCTCAATAGTTTCTGGTGGGGGGGACAAAAATGACAGGAGAAAACGGTATTCCTTGGATGAGGTGGGAGCAACCGTGCACTCGAAATTAATTTGGGGGAATGGGTTTCAGAGCATGCATGGTTTTAGTCCGACACTTTTGGGGAAGCAAGGGTGGAAGGTTTTAACTGATCCCTATGCACTGATCACAAAGATGTTCAAAGTAAAATATTTCCGTTGTGGGGATTTCCTTAACGCTAAGCTGGGTTACCGACCGAGTTATGCTTGGCAGAGCATTTTTTCTTTCCAAGAAGTTGTGAAAGCTGGATTCTGACGGTGCATCAGGGATGGAGCTTCGATTAAAGTGTTCGTTGAACCTTGCTTGCGTGATGAGGTGAATCACTTTATGGAAACGCCCCCTAGTATGAAACGTATGAATTTGACAGTTAACGATCTCCTCGATCCTCTCCTTCGGGTTTGGAAAGAGGATTCAATCACTCTTTTATTTTGCCACAGGGATGTTGAAGCAATTCTTTCCATGCCTCCACCTCAAGTGGACTGGGTTGACCAATGCATTTGGAGTTTCAGCTCACGGCACAATTACACGATCAGGTCAGCATACCTAGTTGCGGTCGAGCAAATTAGAACTCTCTCTCAACACACGGTAGCTGGTGAATGGAAGAAATTATGGGCTGTCTGTGTTTAACCTCGTGGCAAGCCCCTTGTCTGGTGTTTTTCTGGAAACGTGATCGCGACACGAGACAGGTTGATGCGAAAAAGACTTCCCATTGACAAAATTTATGGGAGCTGCTCATCTAGTTCGGAAGACTAGGTGTACCTGTTTTGGTATTGCCCCATGGCGCATGACATCTGGATCGAGGCGGGCTCATGGAATTAACTTGACACTTGTTGGGAAAATTGCACCAGCTAGAATGAATGGTTTTCAACCATTCTCCGATCTGATGTAGTCTTTTGTGTTCAAAAATTGCTCATCTTGATTTCGGTATCTGGAGTGAGCGGAACAATAGGGTATCGAATTCAAAGTCCCAACCTGCTACGGCCACCGTTCGATCTACCCTCGATGACCTCGATGGATAGCTCCAAGGTTAGCTTCTACAACCTCCAGCGAATGCACAATCTTCCAACTTGGAAAATGCACCGCATTATTGCAGCACCCTCCCAGTCTGACCTCATTAAAATGTAACACGGATTTTCCTAGTTTTGCTAATATTTCTTCATCCGGTATCAGAGTTATTATTCTGGATTCAGTTGGTGAAGTGATCAAGTTTGCAACACATTTCATTCCATGGTCGTTTCCTCCATGTGAAGGTGAGCTTCTTGCAATTACTATGGCAATGGAGTGGTGAGCTGGTCAATCCAATAGGCAATCTATCAAGCTATCAAACACTACCATGGTGACGCTACAGAAAAAGGTGGCCTTGCAAGACTTTGTTTTTCTTTTTTATCCACTCATACCTCTTGTAAGGTTGTTTTCGTTTGGAGAGTTCGAAACCGAGCCGCTCACGAGCTTGCTCGTCACTCGCGTTTCTTAGCAATGCCCGCTACGGGAGCTACTCCAAGCTGGCTCAATGCTCTGAAAGCCAGCCTATGAATCAAGAAACTAAAAAACTACTCATATTCATTTGTTTTATTCTCTGTTCCTTCATGGTGCAAATATCCACACTAAACTTGTGTAAATATGAAACTAATTCTATGTATCTACTTTCTTTATTAAAACCTCTAACATTCTAGGTCCAGACTTTCATATCCATAAAGTATTTCTTCCTCCACCACGACCCTGACCACGATTACCACTTTTGTTCTTAGAAACACTCCTTCCATTAGACAGGAAGTCCCCAAGAGTAATAGGAGTAGGCTGGTTACTACTCTCCATATCATCTTCATCTGCTTTTCCTAGTGTTGCATTATCAACAGATTGTAAAGCTTTGAATTCATCACCATTTGAGTTCGCCTTCTAAGTCAGAGCAGCAGTAATAACTTCAACTACTTTAATTTCATCCAAAGATGCATCTTCATTTCCAGTATGAATAACTCCATCAAGTACATCAAAGCCATTTGTGTGTGAGAGAATGTCTATGGACATATTATCAGCGTTTACAGCCTTCTCTAATTTAATCACTACCTTGCTTTCAGTTTCAATAATAGTTCCAATTTCTTCGATCTTCCCTTCCTAAGACAACTTATTTTCCTGTACAACCTCCACTTACACTTCCTTCTTTCTCCAAGTCGGTTTTCTATTCTCATAAGATCGAGTAATAGAACAACTCACACTTAGCTTTACTATTTCACCATCCTCCAAAATAATAGAAATGAATTACAGGCAAGGAGATTCATACAGCAACAAACAAACCTTAATATCAAGACCATCTCTCACATAGCTTCTAATAGGTTGGCCTACTTTAGCCACCACCCATCTCAGTTCTTCAAGATACAAAGGTTGTGGGGGAAACAACATGAATCGAAACCCAAACTGGCTTTTCTTTTGATGACAAGTCCAGCGGTTGGATTCCTTTGACCATCGTCTCAACACAACGATAGTGTGGTGGATGTGCCACATACGCCCAAGAAGCCGATCACATAGATCTTTAGAGGAGAATTTCAGCAGGAAGAAACTGGGGGATAAAACTGGGATAAGAAGAATTTAACCCAAGCACGAGGGTATAAATGGATTGCAAAACAAAAAATCTTCAAATTCGAACTACGCAGACTTTGATCCTGAAGTCTGGGTACGTAGGAAGTCATTTTGACTCGAGTCCACCAATCAACGTCTCTCCCTAAAAATCCAAAACCATTTTAAATTCGTATTTTTAACGCACGATAACCTAAAACTGTGAAAGACAACTTGTTGTCCAGCAGTATTGTCCTTGCGCCGGACGGAACGATAGCATTAAGTTTCTATCGTTACGTAACCGACCTCGGATCCAAAATTCTCAGGTTTTGCAGATAAAATCATAAAGTGTCCGCCCCGAGCCACGACGGCTTGGACGGGCTAGCAGAGTGTTCTATCCACCCTTAGTTTCCTCAATCGATGGAAACTCCACCAATACTCCCCCCTTGCGCCGCACGCGCAATCTGATCCCCCTTCCCCACAACGAAAGTGGCGGAGCCCGGGTTGAACGCATCCGGGACGGGAGACCTCCATGACACACCTTTTGTATAGTAGATCACACGCTATTATACACCCTTAGGAGCTTCAAGCTCTTCATCATTATCATCTCATGAGGAATCCAATCATAGGATTCCCCAACATCTAACCATATAGTTGTACATTGGACTAAATAGTAACTAAACATAAACCCTCACCTTTGGTTAGCCTAAATTGTCAAATCCCAATGGAGTAGAGGCATAGTGAGTAGGACCCAAGAACAATAAAGACACTTTTGTGTCAAGTTCTAAACTAGTAAGATTTGGTAGCATCATAATGACTTCTTGTTTTCCACCTGCTCACTTCTAAATTCTAACATAAATTACTAAATCATTCAACAATCTCTCTCGAGCAGGTCTCTATCTCCAATAGCTTGATGCAACGCAATCACCGCTTTCTTCCATAGGGGGCACAAATTTAGTATCTTGATTTATTGTTGAACCTATGTTATAGGTGTCCTATTCAATGTCTTTGATAATAATGATTTCAAGCAAATGTGTAAGGCTATTGGTCAATTTGGTCGTAGATTAGTTTTCCTACTTAGTTTAAAATCTGAATATGTAAGAACTAAGAGCTTATTGAGTGACCATGAGGAGTAAAAGGTAAAGAATGGTTACGTTATTATCTCTTAGGCTTGGATAGACATAAAGAGGAGAAGCATAATAAATAGTGTCACACATTATGTTGAGAGAACAAGCTTCATAAAGTCTACAGACATATTAGATGTTTCCCAGACAAGTGAAGTCATCTTTGATCTAGTTAAAAAAGTAATTGAAGAAGTTGGAGCTGAACATGTAATGCATGTTGTGACAGATAATAATTCAAAAAATATGGCAGCAAAGGACCTCTAGTTGAAGAAGATGTAAAATATCTTTTGGAGCTCCTTTACAACTCACACCGTCAACTTGATGCTTCAAGAAGTTGGCAACCTACAAAAAATCAAGAAAATTTTGATCAGGCTAAGGCTTTCTCTATCTTTATATATGGTCACCATCACAACTTGGAATGCATAAGGTTTATCACCAAGAGATATAAACCATATGGCAGTGTGACTCGATTTGCTACTTCTTACTTTCTTTGAAAATCATGATGAATAAGAAACATGTATTGAGGAAGATGACGGTGGTTATGAAGTGGGACAACTTGAAAAATACTCAAATAAAAAAGGGCAGGGATTCTACAATGACAGTTCTTTTTGGCAAGTTATTGATGTTGGAATTAATAAGTTAGATGAAACTGTGCATTTTTGGTTTAGTGTACAAGTCTGTTGCGTTTGCCATTTCAGTTCAGTACTTTCATTTATTTTCACTTTGGTCCTTTATTAGTTAGTTAGTCGTGGAGTGTTTTCTGTTTGCTAGTTGAGATCATGGCTGATCTTCAGCCTCTACTTAATGGATTTCCTGCAACAAATTCTGTTGTCAGTTTACTATATGAGACTTTAACATATGGTATCAGAGCCTCGAGCAAACTGTAACCATCTAAATCGAGTGAGAGAGGTGTAAGTTGCAGTAGTGAAGTTTGAAAGAGTTGTAGAGTTAGAGAACTGAAGGAAGGTAGGGAATCAGGAGTGAAGGCTTTGCTGGAGTGAGCATCCCTAAGTACGGCAGAGATTATGATCATTGGAGTTTGCTAATGGAGAACCTGTTGCGATCTAAGGAGTATTGGACTGTGGTAGAGGAAGGGTTCACTGAACCTGCAGAAGGGGTGATCCTGAGCACTGCTCAGCGTGCTGCTTTGGAGGCAACTCGTATGAAGGACCTCAAACCAATGAACTATCTATTTAGTTCTATTGACAAGGGTGTTCTGAAGACCATAACCAATAAGGCAACAGCAAAGGAGCTTTGGCTCTCAATGATGGTCAAGTGTTAGGGAAATGCAAGAGTGCAAAGTCTCAACTTCAGGCCTTGAGAAGGAAATTTGAGATTCTGGAAATGAAGGAAAGGGAAACTGTGAATGACTACTTCAGTAGAGTTATGGTAGTGGCTAATGCAATGAGAAATTTTGGAGAGAAAATGGATGATGAGAAAATTGTGGAAAAGATCCTCAGGACACTAACAGAGCGATTCAATTATATTTTCTGCTCCATAGAAGAATCCAAGGACCTTGAGGATCTGTCAGTCGATGCCCTTCAGAGTTCTCTGCTTGTTCATGAACAAAAATTTACCAAGCATCGAGTTGAGGAGGATCAGGCTCTGAAGGTAACACACAGTTTTAATGGAAACACAGGAGGAAGAGGTTTCAATAGAGGTGTTTCCTTTGGAAGAGGAGGACATGAAAGAGGAGGAAGAGGCTGGAATCGTGCCTCTGTTGAATGTTTCAAGTGTCACAGACTGAGACACTACATAGGTGAATGCCCTGAGTGGAATAACCAACAGGCACATTGGATCAATCAAGGAAACTGGAACTCTCAACAAGAATGTCAGCATGGAGGTTCAAGTTCAAAAACTAGATCTAATCAGTCTCCTGCACACATGGATATGAAGGAAGATGCCCTCTTAATGGCTTTTATGGAAGAAGGTTGTTTTGATAAGACAGCTGAATGGTGGTTTTTAGATTCAGGATGCAGTAACCATATGAGTGGTGATCAACATGGTTTCTGGATCTGGATACAACTGTTAAATGCAGTGTGAAGCTAGGGAATGGAACAAAACTTGAAGTTGCAGGAAAATGGAGTATTTGAATATTGGTTTATCAGCTGTCTTTGGTTGTACAAGATGTGTTTTATGTCCCAAGGCTACAAACCAATCTATTGAGCATAGGACAGTTACAGGAGAAGAGTCTATCCTTTTTCATTAGGAAGAATGTGTGTCAAGTCTTCCATGATTACAAGGGATTGTTCTCTGGAAACATCCATGAAATCCAAGGAATTTGGTATCACATGGGTGGAGAACAGGACATGTTATGTGGCTATACTGATAGTGATTGTGCAGGAGATGTCAATGACAGGAAGAGTACGAGTGGCTATGTGTTCTTTCTTGCAGTAGGGGCTATCTCATGGGCATCCAAGAAACAGCAGTAGTGACCTTGTCAACTACAGAAGCAGAATTTGTAGCTGCTGCTCACTGTGCAACACAATGTGTTTGGCTTAGAAGAATTCTGATGCAGATGGACTAGAAAACAAGTGTTCTGGGAGCAACCACAGTGTACTGTGACAACAGCTCAACAATCAAGCTCTCGAAAAATCCAGTGCTACATGGGAGAAGCAAGCACATTTATGTTAGATTTCATTTTCTGAGGGATTTGACAAAGGAAGGAGTAATCGAATTGAAGGATTGTGGAACTCGTGATCAGGTGGCAAGCATCATGACCACGGCTCGCAAGCTGGATTCGTTCCAGGTGCTGCACAACAGACTTGAACTTGTGGATGGTGCAAGAAACTGATTAATGGAGTTGGAAGATGAACTAAAATGAGTTATGGGAATTTTAGTTCAGGGGAGGATATGTTGGAATTAATAAGTTAGATGAAACTGTGCGTTTTTGGTTTAGTGTGCAAGTCTGTTGCGTTTGTCGTTTCAGTTCAGTACTTTTATTTGTTTGCATTTTGGTCCTTTGTTAGTTAGTTAGTCGTGGAGTGTTTTCTGTTTGCTGTTGAGATCATGGCTGATCTTCAGCCTCTACTTAATGGATTTCCTGCAACAAATTCTGTTGTCAGTTTGCTATATGAGACTTTAACAATTGAATGGTGTGAAACGTTGCTTGAAGGTTTCTAAATGATTGGTCAAAGTGCTTCGATTGATTGATGGAGATATGAAGCCTTTAATGGGTGTAGTATATGAGGAACTTGGAAAAAGAAATATGTGAAAGATTCGTTTGAGAATGTGGAAATTTGCTATAAATAACTTGTCTACAATTGATAAGAAGATGAAAGACATAGTTGATGCTCCATTGTAGTTAACTGCATATATGGTGAATCCTCACTGTAGCTATGTTGGCTCATCAATATTTGATAATGTCAACATCACAATAACATTCATCACTTGCGTGGAGCAATTTTACCATAGTTGTAATGATGAAATAAACAATGAGGCAACATTGAGCTCACAAGATTTCAAAGGAATGAGGATACTTTGGAACGAAGCTGGCGAGATAATAATCATGTTTAGTAATTCTTTTCTCATTTCCTTTCATTCATGATTTAGTTTTATTCACTAATTTAGCTTTAATTCCTTTTCCCAGTGACTCCGTGAAATTTTTTTGGATGCGAGACATTATATTTTCAAGAGATGACTATAAAGATCCTTCCATTGACCTCAAGTTCTTCTGCCTAAGAGAAACTTGACAAGTTCTTCCGCCCGAGAGAAACTTGAGTGCTTTCAAGTCCAATTAGTAACTTAACCTCTAAATCTTTATCTATGTAGTAGAAAAAGCAAATAGTAAATTCAAGTTCATATGGTCAGTTATCCTTATAGATTCATACTAAGAAAAGGAATAGACTTACAACAAGGGTACTTTGCAAGTGTTGAAGATAAGGATGAGAGGGTTCTTGTCTCTAATGAGGAATCTCTAACTAGCATCTATGATAGGTTTGTTTCTTCATCTCCCACGCTCTTGTTTGAGTTGAGATTAAGGAACATGGGTCAAAGTATAAGGAAGAAGTTGTGTAACCTTGAAGAAGACTATTTGCAACGAGGGAGAAGAAAAAGTTTATTACTTAGGTTTGATTCGGAAAAAAATTGAATTGGGCAGTAAGTGAAATGAGGTGGAAGCCACCTATTAATTTCTTTGAATAAGCAAGCAGATCATCGTTCGAAAAACCAACGTTAAATGGTCTAAAAAATGTCTTTACTATGCTACTACTAGTGCAATGGCAATGCAACTAAAACATGAGTAATAAGATTGGAAATACATATACAAAACAAGCGGGACGAGACACCAGCATTAATATACATCCATGTTACTTAGGGCTGGAAAGAGAAGACTTCCATTCCCCTACCTTACTTACATTGCAAGCGATATCCTAATTCCTAACGAACAAATTCAGATTGCAGTCAGCAAACACACACACTTAGCATCTAACAGAACAGGACAGGGCATATATTTACAAGGTTTAATAGATCACATCACACCACAAATCCGCCAGTCCACTAAAGCATTTGATCTCCTCCTCCTAGTCCCCAACAACTCAAAGAAGCTTTGAGATAATGTGACAGGAGGTCCAAAAGGCATTAGTGGCTGCCCTCAGTATCACCGGGTTCTGGTATATCCTGTGTTGACACAAAGGAAACATTAATGTCATATTCAATATCATCATTCTCTTAAAATTTTGAGTTTCATTCATTCATTAACTAAATACCCGATGGCTGTTGCCCCCCAAGAAGCCACGTTGTATATAACTTTACTTCCATCCCAAGCCTTTCGAAGCTTTCCTTTTTTCTTTTTCACTGAGAATGTTTTGCACAGTGCTAATTCAAAATCAACACATCATGTCAGTGACAAAAACAAAACCATAACAACAAACTCATTGCATTCTCCATAGCCATGTTTGAAGGCAAACCAACCTTCTTGAAGTTGATTCGGAGTCAGGTCCTGTGAATATGAAATACGTGAGTGAGTTACACAACTTTGCAATTCATCAATGGCTTGTACTAAGCTTGAAGTATGTATGTATGTATAGGTTGGCTTGAAATCTATTAACTGATGCTACAAAGACTTTCCCCATAATTATTTAGTATTCTCCATTGCAAAAGCCCCAATGTGGGCCAATGCTCATAGTCAACGAAAAAGTAGAAACGTTCCGCACCTTAGTCTGCTTAAGGGACAAAAGGTAAGCAGCCATGAAGCCTGCAATGCCCTCTACTATATCTTCTTGTCGAACAAGAACAAAGTCTTCTTCTTCTGAATGACCCATTTCCCCATCCCAAAGATCATTCTCATTAACCATGTCCCAGGAGCTACATTCTTCTCCTACAACAGGTCCCGTTTGAAGTAGAGTGTATATAGAGAGATAGCATGATTACACGCACTGAACTGAACTCAAACTCTATAATCATGAGAAATCCAAGAATCTAACAACAGTTTTTACCACGGTCAGGGCTCATATCAGTTGGAACAGCCTGTTGAGCAGACTCTAGCTTTTCGAGGAAGTCAGGGCATTCAACTCTGGACTTGAGAAGGTCACATAACTGCACTACAAAGTGCAGAGGCTCATAAATCTTAACGGCACATAATTCAGATTTTAAAGAGTGATTCGAATTTTACTTGAGGCGTGAATGCAAATAACTACGAATTACAAATGGACATCAATTACTTGTTATTCATATCATAAATCACGTAAAAAATTGTGATCCATCCTTAACATCTGACCATCTTTAAACAACAATTTTCCAGCCGTGTATGTATTAAGCAATCGATAACAACATAGAAAAGAAACTGATTAAGAAAAACTAAGAAATAGCAAAAGAATATATATAACAGCAACATGAACAAGGTCAAAAACTCCAGAAACCCGTCCTAAGTGTCAAGCTGCAGAGTTTGAGCAAGCAAAATACCTAAGCAACGAATTGGACAGCAAAGAACAAACATACCTCGTCAGCTTCTGGATCGCGGGGAGAATTCTGGCGACTGTAATCGTCAGAATCATCATCGCCGTCATTATCAGCAGCGTCGCTGAGTGATTCAAGAGCTCTCTGACACTGCTCCAACACGACTTGCAAGGTCTTCCTCTTAACGCGAAGGCGATCCTTGTTCAATGTGTCGACACCTTTGTCCTTGTCAATCACGCAGGCTTTGGACATGTTGGGAGCTGAGACCTCGATTTCCATGGGGCTTGATTGAGCGGATCCGGCCTTACGAATTGGTATTGGGAATTTTGGTCCGTGGCTGGCTGTTGATTTTGAATCTGTCTCTATACCTTCAACCCAAGGATCCGCCAACGAATTTGGTAGGAGACAGGAGAAGGAGACGGAGAGGAAATGGTAAATGGAGAAGGAGAATAAATTAATTATTGGGATTTGCGTCCTACTTCCTTCTGCCTTCCTTTATATTATATATTTTTTTTGTTTTACAATGTTATTATTTCCAGTTTCTTATTCTTCTCACTTACGTTTGGTTTCAATTGTAATGTATTATTATTATTATCAAATGATTTTGTGATTCTTGTTTGTTTGTTTATTTGTTTTGGGGCGTGACGCGCTCCATATAGGAGGTGAGTTTTTAAGGTGAGATTATCAAAATTATATATAATTTAGATGATGGATTTTTAAATATTGATTTTTTATTTTATTTAAATAGATAGATAATAATAAGTATGTAATATTTTTTTAATTGATGTTTATCCTATTCACTTTTATATTTTCTGTTATTGGTTTTTAATTAAGAATATATGTTTTATTTTTTTCTCATTTTTCTTAAAGATAAATACCATTAGTTTTTCTTTATCAAACTATACCCGTTTATGTGAATGTATCCTGAACTAGTTCACATTTATGTGAACGTAGCCTGATTTAGTTCACTATATTTGATGATGCTAGTTCAGGCTAGTGTAGAAAATAGTGAACTAGTTTAGGTTACTGTAGAATATAATCAACTGGTTCAGGCTACTGATGAGGTTATGCCCTAAAAAAATAGTGAACTAGTTCAAATATAGTGAATTAATTTAGGCAACTATAAAAAAAGATGAAGTGACCTAAAATATTACATTTTCAATTTTGAATTTTAGATTTTGGGTTTGGATTTTAGATTTTAGGATTTTAGGATTTTACCACAAATTTAAAATCCAAAATTGAAAATCTAAGTAGAGATTATAACTGGTTATATTTTTTAATAACTAGTCATGATTATAACTAGTTTTTTTTTATAACCGGTTATAAAAAACTAGTTATAATTTATAAAATATAACTGATTATAAATTTTCACCAGAAACTCGTAAGAAAAGGTATCAGCCGGTCATCGCGGGTTCGCCGGAAAACTTACCGACTGATTATCGGAGTATCGACGGTAAAGACGTCGGTCGATCACCAGATTATCGCCGAAAAATATGTCGGCCAGTCACCGGAGCATCGTCGGAAAAGATGTTGGCAGTCACCGATGAGGTGGCAGCGGCTTTAAATAAAAATAATAAATAAAAATAATTTAGGTAAAAAGACTTTAGTCCCCTTTTTACTCTTATGTAAAATAAATAAAAACATCAGACCAGACTAAAATTCCGTCCACCTTAACCCAGATCGAACTTTCGGTTGAACCAACTTCTTATGTCTACATTTAAAAAATATGCGGCTGATGAGATTCAAACACTAGTCTCTCAAGGATAAAGGATGGATGATTATCATCTCTACTAATATCATTATTTATTTAAGTTCACCATTTAGTTTATAATAATAAACATGATGACAAGTAATTAATATTAAAAAGTGGCATCATACTATAAATTAAATAAATTATACATTAAATCTCAATCATTTCATTAATAAAAACTTTAAATCATTTGTATAGTTTGAAACTTCTTAAACAATATTCAATAACTGTTATAACACTAAAATGAAGAAGAACAAGAATATGTGAGGAGAAGAGCATTCTTATTGAGGTGTATCTCTTACAGTGTAGTGAACACTATTTATAAGCTGAAGATAATGTAACCTCTACATGACTAACATAACTACTCTTAAACATAGAGATAATGGTAATTGATTTCTCATGGTTAATGCATATGTTATACAATGGGCATTCATGCTCTACAATAACTATATTCATAACAATAACTATATTTTTTACAAGTTAGATTATGATATTAAGCTCTATACTACTGATTTGATCTGGTTCAATTCAAAAAGTTGTTCGGTCCGACTGAACTCTATTTGAATATTTACAGTAGATAAACGAGATCCTTTAATAGTTATATGTTTATGCAACATAATACTATAGTGTACGAAACATAATACCGTACCAAGAAAAATAGGGTATGGAATTTAACACCCTTACCTCGATATCATCGTCCAAGTACAACATAAACACACCTCCCAGTGCCTCCCCATCCCGGACTAAAATGGTAGAAATGTCTCCAATGATCGCCAAAAGTGGTGCATATGGTATGGTTTCAACTTTTCTCCACGCTCCTCCATGGAGTAAACCCTACATGTACACGGGATTCCATGGGTACCCTCAGTTACACAATCGCATGAAAAAAGTTTGCGAGGTCCTCATTCAACAACTCAATCGCCCAATGTCAAACCGTGCATGAATACTGAAACAACTCGATACCTTTACGCGGAAGTCATCCAAAAAAATTTGAACCTCAATAACACAGCCCTCAATGGAAACATGATAACCCTCAAACATGTCAAGTCCCTGATTGGAAGAGTTGTACTATGATTTAAGCGACGAATGTTGGAAACCTGGCTTGTGTCATAGTGGACCCTTGAAAGATTCTTTTAATTTAGAGGTTTTTCATCATTATTATTGATGTCATTTGCCTTTCTTGTAATGGATTTGAGTTCCCCCAAATGCTGATCTTGGTCATCGTTGTGGACTAAATAAGAAATGCAACAAAACCCATAATGACTATCGGATAACGTCTAACACGTCGTTGAGCAAACCATGCAATCTGTATGGGATGTATTTTGGGTTTGGGGTTTCAAGTGTTTGGTTTAGGGTTTTTAGGGTTTAGGGTTTTAAGGTGTTTAGGTTTTATGGTTTTATGGTTTTAAGGTGTTTAGGTTTTATTTACTCCCATATATGAAAATGATATCAGCCGCGCATTTATGGGCTTGAATCTGAGCCGTTGATTTTTTTTTTCCAAAATGGATTTAAATAAAAAAGACTTCAAATCCTATTTACCACTTGACTTAGTTCCAATTAATATTATGTCATATTTTTTTTATCTGTCAATTTTAATATTCGGTATTGATTTATTCACATTTGAACATCTGGATATTAACATTGCACAAATTAATCACTATAACTTTGGGATATGGAATGACAGATGGATGAAACTAACATCATCCATCATTATTGTTATGGAATTATGCTTATTATATTTGGGATCATTTTGATCCTTAAGAACAATTTTTAATCATAAAAGGGTCCGTTTGAGCCATTGAAGAACTATTTTCATTCAAGTTTTCATCTATGCATAGACAATCTATTGTATTCTCCAGTTGGACATTTATTTTTTTTACTGATATCACAAAGTATAAACTTATACAAAAAAGAGCGAACCTCTATTCAAAAAACACATTCATTGTCTACTCTATGAAATAGTAAATTGTCGATGGGTTCATAACCATGGTAAAACCAATCGAGATAGGTTTTGTTGTCCAGTTCGGGATAACCATGAGTAATTTCTAACGTTGCTGCCGAGTACTCCTATTTAAGTTGAAATTATAACCATGAAAGAACCATGGGTAATTTTTAGCATCACTACCGAGTACTCCCATGTATGGTAAAATCATAACCATGGGTAATTTCTAGCTTTACTACCGAATACTTCCATGAAACAATTTTGTTATAGTTATTCAATTTTCCCCATTATGATTTAGGGTTAGGTTCCTTGTTCTAATTTTTTCATAATCAACCGCGACCGCTTATTTGATGAACTATTTGATTTCCGCCGGTAAGGGATTGTTGTATCTGAAGAACCCTAGAAAGTGATTTGCAGTAACCTAACCGAAATATATATCAAACATTAGTTTAATTCAATAATCCCTTGGTTATTTTGTATTTTTCTGTTCTACGTTTCTTCATTCACGATATCGCTATTTTTTGCGACTATCAGAATTAAATTAGTATAAGTTGTTACTTTATCATACTTGTTATGTTTTCATTATTATTGTTGTTCATAGTAATCTTAATTGATTTCTTCCTGATTTTTCAGAATTAGTTGGTTGGATATTTTTTCATCGTAATACTTAATTTAGAACAGTTGAAGTTATTCAGTCCAGTACTTTCTCCCTGTATTAAATCATACGCTTACCCGTCATTGTTGCTCATTGTTTATAATTTAGAAGCTCTTCTCTATTACAAGATGTCCAAAAATATTTTGGTTACTTTCCCTTCCGTCATTAATGAAATTAAGGAAACGTTTAGATCGGAGTACATCAATCCCGATGTTGCCGAGGAAGCCTAGAAGAGGTGGTATGCTGATTTATTTCATGAGAAGACACCTAACAGCTGTTTTGATGATCGACAGACTGTTCATACATAATGGAAATACCTATCCGGTGAATAT
Source organism: Linum usitatissimum (assembly GCA_030674075.2). Classification (NCBI taxonomy): domain Eukaryota; kingdom Viridiplantae; phylum Streptophyta; class Magnoliopsida; order Malpighiales; family Linaceae; genus Linum; species Linum usitatissimum. Next base: position 2,056,070 of record JAUJYP020000657.1, read on the forward strand.
TTTTCAGCCGCAGCAGGGTCTAGCCTTGTATCCAAAAAACTATTTGTGAATGGTTGGGAAAATATGTTATCTCGCGAATGTCTTGCAAACAAAATTAAGGAAGTTGTGAAATTTGTTGTTATGGATCAAGATGTAATCGGCTAGGCTAATGACGTTATTAGGGCTGAAATCTTATAAACACAATCAATCTCGACTTGAAATCGTTGGTACTCATCGAGTTGGAGGCATATTGAGAGGTTTTTCAAGAAAGCTTGCAAGCAACGATTACTTCATTCATATTTTGTTAGTTAGTTCATTTGACATAAATTTTGTAGTTCTTTTTTTACGTCCAGTTAATATATTACGGTTGGTAATGTTGAATGGACGACGATAATATATCAATTCCCAATGTATTGTAAAATTTGGACAATAAGGTTGTATTTTACATTTTCCTGTAAATTTCAAACTCCAGCGTTTCCATACCTCCAAAAAGAAATAAAGAGAGAGAACAAGATAACTTTTAAAAAATTTGATTTGATAGTACTAAATCCTATCCCCAGCCGTTCATATTAAAATCTTCTTCTTTTCAATACCATTTCCCCCCTCTTCTGTCTCTCTCTGTCTTTTCCTACATCTATAATCTCTCCCAGCCTCAAAACAAGTTCAGCGAAGATGAACATAGACTTTTCTTTGATGATAAGCCCCTTTTCATCTGAGCCATATTCGACGGCTTAATCACAATCAAACGAATGGTATGAATGAAGAAGTTTATTAAAACCTTTCACCGTAAGAGTAGCTATCCTTTGCTCCTGATTTTTTTATCTTTTTGCTCTCATTGCTATTCTTATGCACAACCGATCCCTAGTTTGTTTGTCAGGAAGCATTTTGTATGATTTGCATCATCAACCAGATCTTCAAATACAACTGTTACTCTCACTGTTTGTAGTGAGTTTTCATGGGTTGTGGAGTTGCACAAGAAAATCAACGACGACGGCCGCATGAAATTTTTTATTCATGGTCAAGTTTGGGATAACTTTGTAAGATTTCATTCCCTTGAGAATCACCATTCCATTGGGTCTAGGTATGAAGGTGATTCCTGCTTCTCCCTCTTTGTCTTTCATATGTCTCGCATAGAAATTCACTACCCTATCGGCAGAGCTGTACTGTAGACGCAGTCTCAACAGACAATTGATGCTGAGAAAGGGACAACAGGGTTTCAAGATGTTGATGCCGACAACTATGTGCAGAGTATACCACCTACTATTAGTTTTGTTTATACATAATTTAATCTTGGCTATTTGAAGTGTAATTTGTTTGAGATACCCACCGTTGATGTAGAAAATCAGGGGATGAATTCTGGATCTAAAGTTTTAGGAGTGGGTTTCGGGATCTGGAGACCGAGAACGATGGTGAGGATGATGGAGACGAAATCTCAATGGAGATTTTGTCAGATTCAAAGTAAGTCGGTAGATATTTGAATTGTTTGCAGATAAATTATGTATACGACAGTATAATGAGTGTTTCTCTTTGTCGATCTACTTTTCGTAAACTTTATGATCTTTCTACTCTCAATGGTAAATCTAACTCCATTGAAAAAATGATTATTAGTGGAACGTTCTCTCCAATCCTATTGTGCTTAAATTTGTTTTGGTAGTGTGTATTTCAACGAACCTAATTTATTTGAGTTAGGTCATGTCGATACATTTTAGATTTTGTTTAGCTTAAACTTTGTTCAGCCTAGCTATAATGTTTACATGTGCTTGTTGATGCAGGTAGGGGGTGTATCAATCATGGAATGTTGTCATGTGGCAGTCATACCTCCAGGACAATCATGTGGTAATAATAATAACACTACAATTGGTGAAGCAGTTTGTTTGATGTTGGAGTCATTACCTTATATTCGTTTGTGTATGTTTGTGAGTGTAGTTGATACCAGTGGAGTTTTCAAGGGATTTTTTTGGAGTGTGAAAAAAGCATCAAGCTTATTCAAGTAGCCAACACATATGCACCAGAAGAACAAGTCAAAGAAGGAATGATTTGTGGAAGTAAAGAGACACAAAACCAAGGCTCTAATGTACATGGGCAACCGTGATTGGCCGGCATTTGCAAAGGCCAACCATCTTCAATTGGGAAATGTGTGCATGTTCAAGATGACGGATGTCTATGATAATGTGCTCGTGCTCAATTTTTACATCTCTTTGTCCAGTTAGATGACTAGATTAATGACAAAGTCCCCTTTTGGTTGCTTTCATGTCCTCTAAACCTCCATGTGGATTGGTTTTGGACACTTGTTATTGTATTTGAGTTTTTTGGTTACTTCACATTGGAGTCATTATCATTTGTTAACTTCGTCTCTTTCTTTTATTCATATGCTTCATATTCTAGTTAACTACTACTACAGTCATTCTTATCTTTTAAGCTTATCACCCCTAATTATTGGTAATCCGGGATTTTAAGTAATTTACAATTGACTGAGTAGGTATTGTTTATAATAGAAATACAGTTGTAATAATTATTAAAACTTTGATACTTTTAGATTTTCATAAATCAGGATATGGTAATTGAAGATCGTATCAAGTAATTGAAGTTGTCTTTCTCAATTAATTATATTTGTTTGTCTCTTTGATGGTCGAAGTTCCCCTGATTGTGTAGCGATATGCTAATCTAATGATGTATTATCCATTTTCCCATCAGTTTGAGAAACAGTTACATCAACTAATCTGGGACTGCATCTCTGATATACCTATTATCAATATAATGTAATGTAATATATTCATTATTTATAATGGTAATGATGTGCGCATAATAAAGAAGTATCATCATTGGATAATAAACACCAACTATAGAGAGCGCGATCTTCATTCACATCACAACATTAGATAATTCGACGTCTGATATTTCTCCCCGTACTCGTGACTTATGCCGCACGGTTGTCGATAATCCATCGGTATATTGACATCTTCTTTAGCATCAGTTCTATTATTACATAGTCGATTAAATTCGACCAATTGCTTACCAGGTTAACAACGAAGAGTATCCTATCTACGCATTTCTGAAAATTCAAAATAAAAATTAATTCATTTTAGCATTCAAATCAAATAGTAAGACTACTTAAGTTTTGGAGGCCAGAAGGAAGTGCTTACCGACATGTAGAATCCAATAACGTCTTCATATTTCATCCATTTACAAACGGATAAACTGTAATCATACCTGAACTAGTATTCAGTCAAAATGTATCCTTTCCCTTCAAATTTTCAACGTAATTCAGCACTTGCATTTCAAGAACTTACATTTTTGAAACAGTGGAATCTCTATGTCAATATATCAGAAAATCTGGAACATCATATGTGGCGTCGCACTTGGCCACAAATTCTTTGATAACTATGCAAATAAATACCACCTGCAAATTATGGATCAGTTAAGGTTTAATAACTTATTAAACAATGTCAATTAAAGTCATCAAGTGAATCTTACCAGTTTTTTTAATGAGAATGGCATGCCTAGCAAGTTTGTTCGACCCCTTAGAGAATTCACCATATGGACCCTTGCTTGGATTATGTTCACAACTATCAAGCACCAATGACCGTCATCATCCTTTAAAGGCACATATACTTGTTGATCAAACATAATAAGTAAATTAATTTGGTACAAAAACCCATTATTCAATTCGTAAAGCAAGTCAAAGGATTAATGAGTGTGTAGTTGCTGAATAGAACATCCTTATATCACCAAGGATTTTGATACTGAGCATGAGAAGTCATTGATAATGAATGCCACAGACGTCTATAGCGTTTATGGCTTGCCGTGCTATGGGACGGTTATTGACATCTCACAGTGCTCCACCACCTCCGTTGACAATTACAGTCAACTAACAAAGTTGTCAAACAACACAGGGGAATCGATTACCTTTCAGGAACTAAAGGAATGGTTGAAAGACGCTAATGATCCTACTAAGTTTGCAAGGTTATATATCCTTATGTGCATGGGAGAGATTCTAGTGCCTGGGACTTTAGATAGATTATCATTGAAATACAGCTACTACTTGCAAGGGGATTTCGTTAACGTGAAGAATTTCAGCTGGTCCAAGCTTGTTGTGGACACATTGCATGCCAGGCTGGCATATTGGAAATCTGAAAACAAAAAGGACTACCCAAGGGGGGACATGAATTTCTTAATGGTTAGTTCTTATTTGATGTTTTGTGTGAACTCGGTGCTTTGGAAGAAGTTTTATGTTACATAAGAATTGTGTTGTGGTTCATTAAGTTTTGCCTGAACTTATATATCAAGCAGATGCATTGCTTGGACTCTTGTTGCACTATAATGTACAACCAACAACCAAATCAACATGCGGTCACTAGAATGATAGTAAAGTTACGTTGGCGGTGGAAAGTATTAGACAAGAGGGTGGTGGACTGTCCTTGCATTTCAAGGACCGCCAAAACATTCAAAGAATATACCATGGAAGAATGTAGCCCCGTTGCCATACAAAAGCAAGGTCCATGTCAAGAGTGCTTCTGAGGATGTAGGTGTTCAACTAGGGGGTACTAACAACACTTGAACAGGTTAATTTACGTTTAATTCATTGCCGATTAATGTGTGATATTTGTAGAATCAATTCTTTCCTACAATGTTAGAATGGTTTTCTTTGTCTCACTATTTGTATGATTTGTCACTAAATTGTTTGAAGATGGAGAAATTAAGGCATCTGACCACATGAGAATTGCACGAAAAGAAAACAATTGTCGCTGCCAACAAATTGGTTTTTTCTATTCAACAGGTAGCATTAAAAGCGTAGTAACATCATTGTTGGCTCAAGAAGTAGCCCTTCAGAAGGAAATGAAGGAAGTACCAGACTTGGAAGGGGAGATGACAAACATTGAGAGGATGATATCGACACACGTGGCAAGTACAAGCAAAGTCAATGACAAGGACTATCCCTTCGAGAAAGGGAGGTGTTACTTGGATTGTGTGTCTTTGGAAGACAAAGAAGAAGTTGATACAGCAACTAGGAGCACAATGAATCAATGTAATACTGAAAGCGATATTGATAGAAATAAAACGCATGAAGCCAATAATGGAGGAGTTACATTCAATGAGAAGACTGAGTTGGTGTAGATTTGGGTCAGTAAAAGGATGTTAACGAGGTCGGAAGTCAAAAATTAGGAAGGAGGGATATAATCATCTATGACAGTCCTAAAGATTACGGGAAAGCATTTTCCTCAGCAAAAAAGTCATTGGTGCCCAACAAACTCAAACATGATGAATAAAATGTGGTCGGGATTCGTAACTACATTATTTTACTTGCATTATAATTGATTTTGATTATAGTTGGTGTTGTAATTATATCAATTAATTGTTGCCTTTTTCCCATATATACTTCGGTTTGTAAGTTTATGGAGCACCTCAATAAACTATACAAGATTTACTTTGACACCTTAAGACCAAGGCGGTACTTAAGCACAACCGCGTTGGATTCGTTTGGGTATTTAATCAATAGGCCAACAGTCCAACAACATCGAATGTTTACACGATTTATGCTAGATTCCTTCTAGCAGTCCCTGTAAGTTTTCATACTCACACGTCATATAATCATATAATTCTTCTAATATTGTTCTCTTAAGTGTGATGATAACGTGATAATGTTTCATTGTCATGAGGAATGCAGTTAGGTCAGAGGTGATTGGTACAGGAGTAGGTGATGTAAAGAAGCTTCTCAAAATTTGGACAGATCAGGATAAGTCCCATGCATTGGTGACAAGGATTTCGAGCACTGTGAATATGTAAAAATTCTCATGAAACTCATAGGTCATTATTGCCTTACTACTATTCATATTGGCCAGCTATTGTTCCTACTTACAGTACTTAGTAACCGATTTGTATGACAAGAATTTATTATAGATTCATGTTAAATCGTATCCCGTGTTTTCCATATTGAAATTCGTATGCCATTATTTCGTTCAGTGTATGGATATTTTGTGAAGAATTTGTTCTGGATTCATGTTAACTCGTATCCAATGTATTACATATTGCAGTTGGTATACCGTTATTCTGTTCAGTGTTATGTTATTTTGTTACTTAAATTTATGCGTACATTTTTATTCGTTTTCCAGATCTTTTTTCCGGCCCATGGTGGTAGTGTACGTGGTAATCACTACTACGTTTTCATCATACACTTAAAGAACAATGAAAAGGTTTCTTGCTGAACAGCTTGGACGAAAGGAAGAGCTACGAGAACAACCCAATCTACCATGCAACCTTTAAGATGTTGATTGAGTATGTGGAGTCATTTCTCAGGGAAATGAAATGCAAGGACATCAAAGAGTTCAAATGGAGGGTGTTTAATGTACCTCGTCAACCCAAAAACCACAACTGTGGATTGCTCGTCATATACTTCCTGGAACACTACAATGGCGGATTCAGAAAGGAGCAGAGGGAGCTCACAGATCATACTTCGCATGTCACTTGAGAAGCGGTATGAAAAATTGACAGAGCCGTTCGATGTTAAGCTCGGATATAAAGTTCCCCAACAAAGAAGCCTACTGAAATTCCTCCCAATAGGAAGCTCGAACGTCCAAGGAAACAAGCATGATTGGTGGTTAAGGAAGGAGGTGTGTAAGATAAGTCAATGTGGTGGTTTGATTTTGTGTGTACTCTCCGTAATATGTAGTAGTATCATGGATTGTCATGATTATGAACCACGATCCTCGAAAATAACCTAATTCATTTAAATAATATATTATAATTGAATTAACTAACGTAACAACCAAATTTTAATTATATTGGATAACTCAAAATCAAGCAAAATCAAACCGACAAAAAAGAAAAATATTCGAACCATTTTTTTGGTAAACCTTAGTACTTCCAAAACTTCACCAACATTAGTTCCAACAAATAATGACAAGATACGTGAGTCTAATTTGATCTATATGTACCAATAGGTTAAGGAATTAATTATATTCCGAACGATGCAAAATTAAATGTTAAGAGCGAATATTTGACTCGTAATTATCAAATTATACAAAAGAAGGGGTAATATATATATATATATATATATATATATTAAATATGTGTTTATCATTCCAGCTATTGTAACTACGATAGTTAAACCATAAGGTAGGTTACACACTAATAAAAACCAAATAAAATGATTATAACCTTAAACATCAACCAGTTCAAATGTAAAGGAATTCAATACAAAAGCAAAAAGAACACAATCAACACAAACATCGTTAATAGAAAATTGTTCATAGGAAATAAAACAACAGAAGATTGAACAAACTTAGCCTTACCCTCCTTCAATCCCCCTCCCCTGCCCATTTATTCCACCCTAAAATCTTCATCATTGTCAGTGCTGCTTTCGAAAACATCAGGCACCACAACAGAATTTCATCCCAGCTGACGCTCGTCAGTTGCCGTCACATAGTAATTAGCGGATGAAAAAAACATATAATAAGAATAAAAAACTGAAATATAAAATAAAAATGTGATAACATGCCAAAATATATAATGAAGAAGGAAATAAATACATACTAGTATGCTCAAGAAGGTATCAAACAGAGTGAGTAGTCCACTTGTGGGAAATGACGTATCCTCGAACCTTATGCCGATTTCATGGAGGAAGTGAGTAATCAAGGCACAGTAAGGGAAAGGATCCTCAACGTATTCACCACCAGGTGCTGATTGATCATATAGATGCATATGAGATTAGAGAGTCTAATTGCAATGCCTTTACTACACTGGCTATTATGAATACATCAAGTCTTATAATGGACGATTGATGGGCTCTCCTAGGAAGGAAGAAGTGGGTGATAAGCCAGTGAAGAACACGTAGGTCCCTAGGATGTGATTTGATAGTCGGAGACGCATCAGGATCCCCGGTTAGAGCGACGAGTTCGGCAGCAGTGTTGAAGTCTAGAAAGAAGGAGAGTTGGGACTCGTCAACAAGTTTGAAGCGTTGTTAGTCAACCCTATGAGTCTGGAAATAGATTCTAGACTAAAAAAAACTCTATAACCATGGAGCACAGAGGCAAGGTCGACATTTGTGGATGGTCCCTCTTAAGGTTAAGGGCAGTGATTCATATTGAATTGATTGTGCTAGTAAAAAAAGACACTACACCCAAGATTTCCACCCAAGAAGTGGTCTTATGACATAGACTGTTGATTACAGGAAGAGAAGGACGATAGAAGTGAGAAGTGAGAAACACACCTAGATTACTAGTATTGCGACATATCTTGTTGGAGGCCCAAAGGCCTTAGCCAACTTCAACTTCGTGCTCCTCTAACCCAACAGACAATATAATCGCAACAAAGAAAATTGAAAAGGTGTAAGTAGTAATGAGAAATATCGATGAGGATGACGAGGGGGAGGGGTTTTATTGTATATATTACTATCAATTGGTTAAGGGTTTGAGGAGAAGCGACTCTTCGTTGCAAAATTACGTTTAAAAATAGTTTATTAAAAATAGATTAAATTTAAAAACAAGCAATTGGGAATATAAAAAGGGTAGTGGTTCAGTCAATGCATGGTAAATATATGAACTAACCCTAAATAGATGGATGGATATGCACGATTGCAAATAAAAATTATCCCCAACAATCATTATCCATGTACCCTATGAATTTAGCGAGTGGAAACCTAAATATAAGGCATTAACTGCTACCAGTTGGATTAGAATTTCAACAATGGACAAGGTTTGTTTCACAATCAATTCAATTAATCAATACTATAAGTTCTAACCGTCATATATTAATTACCTGTTTCATAAACTATAATATACCCTTAAAACGGAATAATAAAGATCAACGAACTTGCCACCTCAATTTATTAAGTAAGTTCCTCCATTTATGAAGTAATTTGTAATTGTAACATTAACACAATAGAGTGCTACATTCAAACCATTACCAATAGAAATGCAAAACGAGTTCATATCATAATCATACCTCAATCGAGCGTTATACTACAGCTAATAAGTATCTACCAAAAGAGACAATAGAATGTTGGATGTGTTTACAGGGGGAACATAAAGTAACAACAACCAAAAAAATGTCGGGCAATAAATATGTATTCATATTACACATAGACAAACTAACCTACACTAAAAATATGATGCATATTGATAGATTTCTTCTCACGAAATTTCTTGTAATGTATTTATAAAATGATATCGAGCAGGCTTTGTAATGTATTTATAAAATATGGATTCTAAGCATTCTCTAATCACAGGAGGAACAACATCAAGGTCTCCGGACAAACCATTCATACCAACTCGTGAACTACATCCACCTAGATTTTTTAACCAAAAAGAACGAAGATCACGAAACGAAAATGATTGATTTACGAGCAATAGAACATTGATACCAACTATAGTGTCAATGATTAATACCAACATAAACTATGACTTCAATTAAATGAATCAATTCTTTAAAAAACATAAAATAGATGGTTGTTAACAGATAGTGCAAATAATTGCAAATAAAAAACAAAAGTAACGGGATGCTGTAATATTAATTTCAATGTGTCCATATATTAATTTGGCAGTACAAAGCACCGAAAGGAAAACTTCAAAATTTCACAACACAGGATGTTATTGAAAATTATACTTGTGGCCAAAAGAGGAACTTAAAAAAAGACGGACGGTCGAGATTAAAATCCATAAACGGACGGCTCATATCAAATTTTGTTGACGGGAGTAGTGGTATTCCAGGAATACTAAAGAGTTTTCCTTAGGGTTTACGGTTTTAGGGTTTGGGGTTTAGGATTTTAAGGTTTGGGGTTTATGGTACCCTTTTGTTATAGGAATTTTGTTTTGCGTACACCGTCAATCCAAAATTTCCACGGGCCTTCATTGACTTTGACGTCCGTTTTGGTGGGTCTGAACTTGATGATTTGCAACTAGACCCAAGTGAGCAATATATATACACCCGATACTCGAGTTCTGCATCGTTGATTTTACTGGATCCATTAATCACCTTGTGATATGTGCCGGAACGCACAAACGATGACCGGGACTTGAACGGATGCAAGAGGCCTCGTGTTTCTAGCACTGACATCTTAGTAGCTTGTCCACTTTTGGGATTTGGCTAGCTCCAACACTTGATTTTGTTGCTCAAACTGATTTGGATGTTCTTCATATACTCCAATATTCTTCTGGTCCAGAGATGGTGTAAGCAAGTATGCTTCATTTAGGTTGTGGTGTGATTCGTCGAATTTCGGTGAAATCGGTTGATTTGATTTCAAGCATCTTATAACCTTTGACTTCGATTCAGCTCTGAATGCTCTCAAACTTGGTGGACGGTCTCTTTTCCTATTCCATGACTTTTCTACGAAGATAGCTCAAGAAAAGTTTGCTTGATCTCCCGTTCTTACGAATCGGCACTTTTCTACCTTTGTCGGTCTGGGTTGGACAGAGCCATCGGGGAATTCTTTCTGGATTGATGATGAAGGCTAACTTTTTAAGGGTTTTTGGGATTTCTTGACAAAATAATGCAAGATAATTGAAAGATACAAAGATAACAAAAATAACTAAACTTGGTTTGTTTTCTTCTACCTCTTCTACGTGTACATGAGCCTCCGTATAGGCTTGATTACCTTACATTAATTAATTAAACAAACAAAAATATAAACCTTGACTAACTAATATATCTAAGATGTGATACTAAACTTATGAATCAAGTCTACATGTCGTTATTTGCTACAAAAATGTCGTGATGACTGGTTGACTTATGATGACAGGAACACAACATCTTTTCATCAGTCAACAATTGTTAGTGAGCATCATAATCGTCTTGGGACGTTGACTGAAGATGATGCCATATCCTATGTTGATGAAGTCCAAAAAACAACTCACGTTGCTGACTATTATTCGACATTGCTTTCAATTGATCTTCCGTCCAACCCTCATCAAAATACTTGGGATGAACTAAACCTTGGGCCTCCACGCATTTCACCAGTATTGAATGAGGCTTTGATCAAACCGTTCTCTAACTCAAATGTTTGTAAAGTAGTTTTCTCAATAAGAGTCTCGAAATTTCCAGGTTCTAATGGGTTTACAGCTAGTTTTTATCAACATTTCTGTCTCTTATTGGACCAGATTTTTGTGGTGCGGTTAGAGATTTCTTCCACTCATTTTGAATGTTGCGCAATGTCAATCTTACGTGGTTAACCTTGATCCCTAAAGTCACTGCAGCTACTTCCATGCATCAAATCAGACCTATAGAATTATGTGATGAACGTTTTTAAGCGTTATCAAAATAATCCAGCTAAGGAATTAACCGGAGTCGAATCTCTCTGGAGTCTCAATATCGTGATTACTCAAAGTTATGAAAAGTGCTAATAGGTTAAACAGGTTATGTAGTGTAGGTTCAACGAAAATCAAAAGAAAATTAAAGTTGCTTTAAAGTGAAGATTGCAAGACTGCACGAATATGGTTTTAACAATCAAGAATGAAACTAAGGGTTGCAAGTCAGTTTCGGTTAATCGGTTTAACTGATTAACCAACCGAGTCGGTTAGGCATTGGTTTAACCGATCCATAAGTCGGTCGGTGAACGGGTAAAGACATTTGGAATTTTCGGTTAAACGACTAATCGATTAAAACCGTCAGTTACCTCGAATTAACCAGCGTACTGAGCTGTAAAGTTTTAAAAATGGACAGCTAATCAAAAGAAAGTCATGGAGATAAATGTTATGGCTATCAATATCTTCTACATTTCGCGAGGCAAAAATGAATTCAATTGAGTTTGCGGATGCTCAACGGTAAATGAAATATGGTCAACCCTCAAGGTAACTTACGAAGGTACTTCTAAGGTAAAAGAAACTCAAATTTATTTACTTGTACATGAAAATGAACTCTTTAAAATGAAATCTAATGAAAGTATCTCTTATATGTTCTATAGATTTAACTTTATTGTTTATAGGCTTAAGAACTTAGACGGAACATTTGAAAATGCTGACTAGTTTGAAATATCTTGAAATGCTTGCCATGTGAATGGATGCCTCAACGTACTATGATAGAAAACGCTAAAAATCTGATCGAATTAGATTTAAATAAACTCATAGGGTCTCTAATGAGTTATAAAAACATTTTTAAGGTTGATTTTCTTGAAAATGAAGCTAAGGATGGAAAATTAATTGCTTTTCGCTCATGTGTTATTAATGATGTTTATTCTAGTGATTCAGAAAGTGAATTAGATAATAAAATTGAATTGATTAGTAGTAAATTTAAGAGGTTGCTCAAACGTATACGAAATTTAAATAGAAGCAACTCTGAAAATAGCAAGAGACATCATGACAGAAGTGAAAGTAGAAACAAGGATCAAGAATACTCTAGGAAAACCGATAGAAATTGGTCTACCACTAAGTTTTCATGGGTAAACAAAAGTAAGAAAGAAGAAGATGTTCAAGATTCAAAACCTTGCTTCACATGTGGAAAACCTGAGCATATTCGAACCGCATGTCCATCAAAGAGTGATACTCGAAAACGAGGACTAATAGTTACCCTAAGTGACTCGAAAATTGGTTGTGAATCTAATGAAGACAGCGATCGTGCATTTATGGTGACTGCTAAAGATGAAGCTACAAGTGACCGTGACACAAGCTCTGAGGTAAGTAATTATAATCCGTGTAGTGAAGATATTGCTGAGCTTATTGGAAATTGCGTTGATGTACAATCTAAATATAAAAATCTCAGGGCCAAGTATAAGAAACTAAAGGAAGATCTTAAGAAGAATAATGAACTTGAAACAGAGCTTAAGGAACTACAAGCTTGAAACTAATAGACTTAATCAACATGAATATTTCGTTGATGAAGCAACCAAAATTTTGGAAGTTAGACATATAAATGATAATGATGTACTAGGAGTCAAAGGTGAAGATAATACTAGTTTTCCGACTAACCTTGCTAAAGGAAATGAACAGCTTGTACGAAAATTACAAGTAGCAGAGAACACAATCTTTCTATTGTCTTGGAATCAATCTAGTAAAGTATTGCAAGAGAAAAATAATTGTAGACCAAGCACCCATAAATTGCAGTTTGAACTTTAAGATAGTGCAGTATAAAGCAAATCTTCTTTGTCTGTGAGAGTTAAGTAATGCTGTTAGTTCTGTCTTTGAATATAAGGTGTCATGTACTGATTGTCTTGCTATTGTGGGAATAAAGTCTCAATTTATTCAGTCTCTATTAACTTGTTGTTATTGTGTGAATCATGTGAGAACTCGTTGTTGAAATGCTATCTCTCGATTAGTTGCTTCACGGAGATCTCGGCCAGTCGAGATAGGGATTTTTGTTATTGCAGATTTTCACTATCATACTTAGGGGAAGATTGTTAGAATACAAGAAGCATAATATGGAAAGCACTCAGCTGACCATTTGGAATTTATATGCAAATCAAAATCAGCTAGTTATAGTAAGAAGGAAATCAAAGCAATAATTTCTCAGAAACATGGAAAGTCCAACGGTAACTAACAGATCCAAGATTATAAAAGAAACAGCACCCAAACGATTACGAGTGCGGGTTGTGATAGAAAGAATTCAAATCTGTCTTTACAATTCCAGTGAACAATATTTCTCTTGTGTGGAGAGTATTGGGTGTGTGAGGTTAGAGTAGGAGTGAGTGGTTAGAAGGGCTGGTGGATTACTAAGCCTTTGGTGTGAATTAGCTGGTCTAGGCTAATTGGATACTCACCTCTTACCTCGATACCACACCGTTGTTGTCACTCCGAGGTTGTTCAGAGGCGACACATATTTGTATGTAAGTGATTATTTGTGATCATAATATAACTCCTGAGGTAACCATTCTTTGGTCATGGTGTAGGCATAGTTTCCGATACCACGTTCAACATCAGTGTGATCAGTTTTTCGTTCGGATACTCATAATCGTATAATATTTCGTAGAACCGAACTAAACACAAATTGATTGGGCTACCAAATAACAATTTTAGGGTTTAGGGTCTAAAAATAAACCTAATTACTTAAGTAATCAGGGTCGAATTTCCATAGGATCTCTTTATGTATTCTACTCTAAATTATAAAATGTGCTAATCGGTTTTAGCAAATAGAGTGGTGTAGGTTCAACGATTACTAAGATTATTAATTATTCTAAGTATGCAAATGACAGGGAAAACAAAACAAGGTTGCAAGACTGCATGTAACAGGATTGAACCAAATGGGATAAAACGGCTTAGACTTATAGGTTATCCAAATTCACAAAAGGAAGACAACTTCAACGATTTAAGCAAAACAAGATAGATTCAATTCACCGTCGCAGTTCTTTTCTAATCAAATCAACCTTGTTTGGGTCCGCTAATCTGCTACGTATCTAATATCCCAGCCTGCTCTTTCGAGAAAATGATCTGAAATCCACTAACGATAAAACAAACGAGAACTGCTCACACAACGGACTAGTTTATTAGCTCCCGAGTGAGGGTTAACGTCTTACCAAGTTGTTTCATTTTGGTGTTTTAGATATGCAAGCTCTTTCGAGACGAAGACAAATATAACAAGGTTATATTCAAGTTGATCTGGGAACAACATAAATGAAATCGAATGCAAACATAAACCAAATGCTACCCAACTCGGATAAATCGTCAAAGAATATCAATCATTCGTTCATAATGAAATCACCTAGGGTTCATCTAATCTACGCACGATGAGTTTAGCTATTGTCAATCTCAAAGAACAAAACAAATTTAACAAGGGAAAACATTGATTCTAGGTTTACACAAAGATCTATGAAAAACCTAATTTTTGCTGGTTCCTGGAGAAGAACTTTATTCACCGATCGATATTCATCTTTGCCGATTCGACCTCCTTGAAATTGATGTCTTCTTGTTGCTCTGAATTCTCTAAACTTCTCTCTGATTTTCTTCCAAAAAGGGTTTGTTTTGAAATAGAGGAGAGACCGCCTTTAAATAGGATTTTCAGATTCCGAAATTCCATCGGATTGTCATAGATTGTGCCTAAGGGTTGTCAAATATTACGCCTTACTGAAGCGCAATCTTTGACAGACCAAGGCGCAATCTTTAACAAAGTTTTCAGGGAAAGGTACTACATATGGCGCCTAATGTTGTCAAATATTGCACCTATGCCTATGCGCAATCTTTTACAAAGCCAAGGCGCCATTTGTAAAATCGTGGTACTAGTCATGTTATTGTAAGCAACTCATAGTTGAGATTTGCTATATGGTTCACTTGAAGTTTGAAGGAAGGGCCAATAAAAATCCATGTGATCATCTATTTGATTTTTATGCTTATTATGAGACTGCCAAGCTTCGAGGTTTGTCCAAAGAAGCAATCAAGCTGAAACTGTTCAAGTGGTATGTTCAAGGAGCAGCGAGAAGATGGTTGAGTAGTCAACCCAGAGGCACATTCAGAGGTTGGGACACTCTAGCTCAAGCTTTTGTAGAAGAGTACTATCCACCAGCGAAGACTGCAGCTATTCGAGAATCAAACTGTCGAATTCATCATAGAGAAGGAGATAGCTTATATTACTTATCGAACATATTTCAGGAGATATTATCTGACTGCTCTCACAACGATTACATAGACAGTCAGTTGGCAGACATGTTCAACAGATCCTTAGACCGAGCAACCATAATGCTTGTACCTCAACTAGCAAATGGAGAAGTACAATTCAGCCAGCACATACGGTAGCTGCTGATTATTCAGATAATATCGCCTTGAGAGCTCATGTTAAGGCTTTACAGAAGAGGATGGATAAATTGAAGGTTGCTAATACCCTTTCTGCATCTATCTACACCTGTGCTTGATGTGGTATTTATGATAGCTATGGGGGATGTGATAACATCTACACCAACAAACCAATGTCTATGGAAGAAGTTGATTTTGTGTGAGGGGGATATTCTTTCAGTCAGCAGGGATATCAAGACTTCAAAACAAAGAATGTCGGAGGCTGACAATTCCAACATGCATATCCTTGCTCTGATTTTTATAAGCCTATGGAGGAGGACTACAATGCAAGCACTCCTCAAGAAAATTCAAGCAACCGAGGACCGCCAGGATTTTCAGACAAGCCACCACAACAACCACCACAACAAAATTTGGTGACCCCTGGAGGATTTAATGATGACATTATCTGGATGATGAAGACCATGCAGGCGTAGTTGGCAAATCAAAAAATTATTTAGCAAGGTCAACAAGAAATGATTCAAAGAATGGAGGTATCATACATATCTTTGCTCAGAAGGTAGATCAAAGACCTTTTAGGCAGCTCCCGAGGAACACTGAACAAAACCCCAACAACATACAAAAGGGACATATGGATGTTAACTCAATTTCACTGAGAAGTGGAAAGAAAATTTAGGGGAAATCCAAAATTTGTTAAAGAACCAGAGGTTGTGCCAGATGATATTGTTATTGATATTATAGAGGAGGAAGAGGATACACCAGTGGCGGCAACCAAACCTTCCCCTAAAGCTCAGAAGCCTGCAAACACAAATTTTATGCTCACTCCAGGGGAAGTTAAGAAGCATGCTAGGATTCGATATCCATTAGTAGTCAATAAGAAGGGGCCGTCAAAGAATTTTGAGAGATTTTTGGAAATTACCAAGAAGAAAGAGGTTACACTAACCTTCCTAGAGATTTTCACAAAGATTCCAGCATATGCCAAGTTCTTGAAGGATGTGTTAAACACGAAGATCAATCTCAGTGATGTAATAGAGGTCTCCCTATATGAAGATGTCGCAACTATCCAAGTAAGGTCAAAAAAGAAAAAAGACCTAGGGAGCTTTACTTTACGTTGCACTATTAAGAATATTAAAGTTGGTAGAAGTCTTGCTAGGTGCTAGTATAAATTTGATGCCACATAGTTTGTTTGAGAAACTAGGCATAGGTGAACTTAGACCGACTAAGATGATTCTTCAACTTGCTAATAGATCTATGCGAAACCTAGGGGAGTCATAAAGGATGTGCCTATTCGTGTAAGGCTGTTTGAATTTCCTACTGATTTCGTTGTGCTAGATACCCATGAAGGTGACAACAATATTTTTTTAGGAGGTCCTTTCTTAGCTACTGTTGAAGCTATGATTGATGTTTGTTAAGGGTGTTTAACACTGAAAGTAGGATAGGATGAGGTCACATTTCGTTTAAAAGAAGGCATGAAATGCTCTAAGGGTCACGATGATGATGATATTTCTAACAACTATCAAGATGCCTCAGAAAAGTTTGAATTGTCTCATATGCTTGTTGGAGATGTTTGTACTGCTATAGGTATTTATGGAGACTGGATGAATGACATGGAACAGAGAGCATAGGCAAAAGCCCTTGAATAGCTAGAGACCTACTCTGGTGCGCCACCGGTGATGGAACTTCCAAAGATTCCGAAGATAACTACATCTTATGAAGACCCACCGGAGTTGGAGCTGAAGCTACTACCTGAGCATCTCGAGTATATATTTCTTAGAGAAGGCTTAAAATTACCAGTCATGATCAGCTTAAAACTTGAATCTCATCAAAAGGAGGAGCTTCTAGCTCTCTTGAAGAAGTATGAACAATCCATAGCGTGGAAGCTTGCTAACATTAAGGGAATCAGTCCCCCATTATGCACCCAAAAAATAAACTTGGAAGATGATGTTAAACCTGTAGTGCAACAACAATTTCGTTTGAATCCAGCTATGAAGGAAGTCATGAAGAAGGAGTCACTCAAACTCCTATATGCATTTATCATTTATCCAATTTTTGACAGTCATTGGGTTAGTCCTACACATGTTGTACAAAAATAGGGTGGATTGACGGCTGTGCCTAACACCAAGGGAGAGCTCATCCCTACTCGGACAGTCACTAGATGGAGAGTGTGTATTGATTATAGGTGCATCAAGGATGCTACAAAGCAAGACCACTTTCCACTCCCTTTCATTGATCAAATGTTGGAGCACCTCACCGGTCATGAATTTTACTGCTTCCTAGATGGGATGTCCGGTTATTTCCTAATCCCAATCCAGCCAGATGACCAAGAGAAGACGAATTTCACATGTCCCTTCGGCACATTTGCGTATAAGGGCGTCCCTTTCGGTATGTGAAATCCACCCATGACGTTTTAAAGGTGTATGACAACGATCTTTGGGCATTTACTAGAAGATGTTGTCGAAGTCTTCATGGATGACTTCTTTTTTATGGAGATCCGTTCTCGAGATGTCTAGCAAACTTGAAGAAGGTGCTAGCGAGGTGTGAGAAGACCAACTTATCTCTAAGTTGGGAGAACTGCCGCTTCATGATGGATAAAGGGATTGTGGTAGGCCATAGTGTCTTGAAACGAGGTATCTTTGTGGAAACTGTATGTAGCTTCTTAGGACATGCAGGTTTTTATCATCGATTTATTAAGGAGAAAAATTTCTCTAAAATTACATTGCATATGGCTAGGTTGTTAGGGAAAGATGTGTCATTTGTATTCGATGGTAAATGTAAGCATGAATTCGAATCCCTCAAGAAGAAGCTGACGACTAGGGCGATACTGGTCTCCCTGGATTGGGCAGCCCCTTTTGACCTAATGTGTGATGCTAGTGATTTTGCAGTTGAAGCAGTGTTAGGACAAATGAGAGAGAATAGGTTCCATCCAATATACTTTTCTAGAAAGACGCTTAATGAGGTGCATAGGAACTACACAACTACGGATAAGAAGCTATTGGTGATTTTCTTCGCATTCAACAAGTTCAGGTACTATCTAGTGTTGTCTCATACTGTGATTTTCACACACCATTATGCTCTTAAGTATGTTCTAGCTAAATATGATGCAAAACCAAGATTAATTAGATGGTTCCTACTCTTTCAATAGTTTGATATATCTAATCAAAGATAAGGCAGGCGAAGAAAACGTTGCAGCACACCATCTTTCGCACCTTGAAGGCCACCTTCTCGGTCGATTTGCTGATGTGGAAATTAATGAACTCTTCCCGGATGAGAGGTTGTTCCTCTTAGAAGAATTTTAAGAGGTCTTGAAGCATCACCCCAACAGACACCCATGGTATGCCAATATAGCTAAATTTCTCGTTATGGGGACATTTCTAGAGGATTACACTCAGCGGTAGTGGAGGAAACTAATTTCTGACGCCGAGCATTACTTTTGGGGTGATCCCTACCTCTTTCATTTGGGGTCTGATTGAGTTATCAGAAAATGTGTCACCGCGCATGAGTCGCTCAAAATCATGCTTTACGGCCACACTAATCCCTCTGGGGGACAACATAGTGGAAATCGCACCGCTCGGAAGAATTTGGATGCGGGTTTCTATTGGAGATCAATTTGGAAAGACTGTGGACATTTCGTGAAGAACTACGATCCATGCTAATGTTCAAGTAACATTTCAAATAGGAATGAAATCACAATGACAATATCCATGCCTGTAGAGATTTTTTATGTGTCGGGGATATTAGCTTAGGAGGTTCCAAGTAGCAATGCTTCGAGCTTTGATAGGTGATGAGATCTAGGATCAAGACGGAATTATGGGTACCACTTTCTGAAAAGAGTATTTCCACCTTTACAAGCCTTGGGTATCAGGAAATCCCTTCCTAGGATAAGACCGTCTCCACTCAAGTTCTTAGGCTTTAGATACTAGAGTCACTTTAGAATCGTAAGCTAGGATACATGTCTATTTTCTGTGTGTGTTCTACCACACTACTGCCTTCTTTATATAGGCAAAGGGGTCCAGGGACGAAAAGGTGTGAATGCCTTGCACCAAGAGGTGCCATCATCCCCAAGGATAGACTTGTAGGCAACTGCCTTGAAGTCCCACGGGTTTTAGAGGGAAAACAAATCAAAAAGAATTTGAATCAAACGAAAGGGTGTGTGCCCATTTGTCCTAGGAGAGAGAGTTATCACTCCAACTACCTAGCTCCCCACCATCACTCCACCTCAGCTCAGTACTGTAGCTAGTGACACTATCATCCAGCTCAAGGTTGAGCTGGACGAGCTTCAGTGTCAGTTTGTAGCTTCATCTAGCTCACGGAGGAGCTGATGCCAGCTAGTTTCAGCTAGCTCCGAGCTAAAGTGAGGTTTCTCGTGAACTCACATATCCGTCTTAACTTTGATATCACACCAAGGTCAAGTCCATGGTACATATTTCCAACAGGGGATTGATTTTATGGGTCCTTTGCCACAGTCACCCATGGTAATAAATACATACTTGTTGCTGTGGATTGTGTATTAAAGGGGAAAAGGGCGCAACCACTGCCTACTAATGATGCTAGAATAGTGGGAAATTTTATCACCCGCCATTTCATGCGTTTCGGCACCCCTCACGCTAACACTTCCAAGGTCAATTCGATCGAGTTTGTCAAAAAATTGGCATAACTCATTGATTGACCACTACTTACCACCCACAGGTAAGCGGTCAAGCAGAGGTGACGATTCACGAGCTTAAGCGGATTCTTGAGAGTACAGTCGATCAATCTCGTAAGGATTAGTCGATTCGGCTCAATGAAGCTCTCTAGGCTTATCAAACCGCCTTCAAGACTCTTATTGACACTTCACTATATTGACTGGTTCATGGCAAGGCTTGTCATCTACCGGTCGATCTTGAGCATAAGAAATGGTGGGCCATGAATTTATTAGAACATGGATACTAGTCTGGCAACCTCCGAAAGAAAATATCTGCTCTTAGAGCTAGAGGAGTACAGATTTCATGCTTATGAGAGATCATGGTTGTACAAGCAGAAGATGAAATGCATCCACGATGCAAAGCTGGAAAGTGTCAAAGAATTCGAGAAGGGAGATAAAGTGTTGCTTTACAACTCCCGCCTCAGACTGTTTCTGAGAAAATTCCAATCAAGATGGTCGGGACCATATGAAGTCACGCAATCTTTCCCCTATAGGACCGTGGAGATCATACATCCGAACCAACAAAAAATCAAGGTTACGGTCATCGTCTCAAGGGCTATCTCGGTGGCAAGCCTACCCACTGAGTCAAAGTTCATTACTTTAAGGACGCACAATAAAAGGTTAGGTATCGTCTAACTCAAAGATGTTAAAGAATGAACATTTTATGGGAGGCAGCCCATGTCTGGAGTCAGTATTTTGCATTTTTATAGTCAAATTGCTTGATAAGGTGTTAGACATAGTCTATAATCATGTGTTATGGGTCATGTTTCAAATCATGAGCTGCTGGTTTTAATATTTTGAGACTGACAACTTTGATTTTTTTAGATCAAATATGCGGCATAGACAGAGCAAACGTGTGTGTCGCACTTTTGGTGCAATTTTAAAACTTCGGTCTCTGGAAATTCTACCAAAAATGCGCTATAGAAAAACAAAAAGTGTGCGGCGCACTGTTGGTTCATCTATAACGCAACTTGAGTCTATTATCGAGACTTATTCAGCAGCAACATCTCTCAATTTCATTTCATCTTCACAACTCCTCCTCCCAAAAAATCACCCAAACCGTCACCTCTATCACAAACAGCCACTGTCGCACCCTCGACCGTTGTCGCCGGACGTCACCGCCACCACCGAATGTTGCCGCCACCGCTCTTGTCCTTCCCTCATTCGTTTTCATCAAGATTACATCTGGTTTAAGTGTTTTCAACCTGTTTTCACCCATCTTTGCTTTTTACTGGATTTGTGTGTTTCTTCAGTCGATTCTCCATGACTAGGGGCAAGTACCCATTTTTGCTTCTTGCTTGTTTATTTTGGTTGGATAGCTCAGATTGTATTCGGATTGATCTTAGGATGAATTTTTGGATGAACCCTAATTTTCAATTTTTTGGATTTTGAAAATTAGTTGTGCCAAGAAGAAATTGGGTATGATATGATTCTGTTGATATGATTTGCTCCATGATTGGATGAGTTTTGCTTCATGAAAATTGAGGTTTCGGTCGAAAAGTTTAGGGTGTTTTGAGATATTGCCCTATTGAGTTTCATTGCTGTTGATTGTTTGATTGTGGATGATGAAAGCAGCTCTGAGATTATATTGATTGTTGTTATATGATGAATTTCTAATGAAATGTAAATGTGATGTGAAGAATGGATATTTGAAATTAGTTGGTAGCCAGCATGTGATTATTTTGTGTGTTATAATGAGATAAGTGTGTCGGGGGGAATGTTTTGATATATGGTTTCTTCTTTTGCAGTAAGTGTGGACATGTTGCTAATACTCGAGTTTCCACTAATCGAGCACCTCCGCCTCCTTCATCATTATCATCTTCGGAGGGGGGACAAGAGCGTCCTACACATGTTCCGACTCCGGGAACACAACAGAATGTACATCGTTTCTTCACTTTCATAGACACCAGGGCATGGCTCAGGAATCGAAAGCATCGTACACTGCCAGCTTCACCGACTGTGGTCATCACCATCAACAGCATAAGAGCAAGGAACCCTGGTTGGGCGGCTGCAATCGTAGAAGTATCACCCAAGGAGGACTTGTTGAGCTATGTCAGATTGATACTCAGCTGCATCTCCTCCCTCTTCAGGAGTTTTAGAGTTCGTTTAAATTCAAGTCTCGGGAGCAATACAAAGATTCAAGGTGTGTTTCATATCGCATGGGGGAGATGATATAAATAGACACTTGATGAGTTCCAAGAGTTGTTGGATTCCAAGCTCAGATGCAAGGACGTGGTCGAGGCTAGGGTTCATGGGGTTGCTCAACAGGCAGAGGAGACAGATCAAGAGATATATGAGGCACCAATTTTCAGCAGCTTCCCCCCATTCCGCCACATACTCAATTTCAGTGGACTTTAGAGGCAACTTTGGAGACGATTCATCAGTGGCAGACATCTTTCGGGGAGGGCAGTCTGCCTTGGTAGCAATAGACGGGTTGGCAGATTTCATTTTTTGAGGGTGGTATGCCTTGGCAGCACGAGCAGTCCTCGTTGCAGGCTCATCGGGACAATCAGTTGGCTGAGTTGGCAGCAGAGAAGGAGGCCTAGTGATGCTTCTTTGAGGAGCAGCAGAGGAGGAAGCAGCAGCACCATGAGGTGCAAATGCGCTATTCATGCATTTCTCCTACCACCAGAATGGATCATTCTGCCTTCCACCCTCCCCTCCTCCAGAGGACCAGTGATTGAGTAACATCGTTCTGTCTCGTAATCTTTCTTTGTTTCTTTTCGGATGATGTATCCACTTTATTATGTGTGGGACTTGGACACTTGTCCCGGTCCCTTTTTACTTTTTTTTTGTTTTTCTGTGTGTGTGAGTGTATTTCAGGAGAGAGAGTTAGCCGTCAAATTTGAACTTCATGTATCGTGTATCAAGTATCTTTGATTTCTTTCAGTATCCAGGTATTCCTATGCAATTTAGGAGACTGTCTGAACTAAGTGTGGGGTGAGTTTGCATAGGATTCTTGTTAGCTAGTCTTGATGGGTAGTTGTCGTCTTGCATATTAGTCAAAATCTCAAGCTTGTTGACATCTTTGAATCGATTACTTGACATGCTAAGAAAAATTTCATGTGATATGTGCACTTGAAATGCTGATTTACTATGAACCTAGATTGGACAGGAGTATTGGCCAATGATCAAAGTCTATTGATTCGTTCTTTAGAGTACTTACTTGGATGTGTTTAAAGTAGCACGGACCCTCCAATTTGATGTGACCAGGCATGCATGCTACCGAATTACCATCTAGCAAAACATTATGAGGTCTAAAAGACCATTTTGTAGTATAGATAATCTTCTTCATTAATAGATTTGTTCTTAAATTATTTTGAGTGGTCTTCTCTGCTTGTCGTTAATTTGATACTTGCATGATACCAATCTGAATTCACTCGGCACCGATTCACTAAAATGAAAGAGGCACTTAGAAAAGCTCCACTAAGAAAAAATATCCATCTTGTCCCTATATTCTCCCATAGGCAACCCAATCATAGCCAAAATGCCTTTTTATACCCCCCCAAAATATTGTATCCCCGTTCTTTCAAGCCCTCATTTGATCATGTGTACATTAGTGGCATGTAACTAGGTCGAGCCTAGGAGTCAAAGTTGCTAAGTTTTGAAGAATGTAAGACTATTTAGTCACCCTTGTTCAATTTAATGTATATGTAGAATCTCGAAAAAAAATGAAAAAAAGAGAAATATTTTGAAAATCATGAAAATAAAGGAAGGAGACAAGCAAAAAAATCCAATCTTGAGATAAGAAAAAATTAAAAAATCAAAAGAAGACCGAAAGGTCTCGAGTTAGTTGAATGAATGAGTACAAAACCTCGAAGTAGTAGTTTATGCATAAGGGATAGACAAGCTAGTTTAAACTCTTGGCATTTTTACATCCTTTCATAACATTATGCATGATTAGTAACTTAGTTCCATATTAGAGAAGACCGAGTCATTCGCCACTTTATACACTCACCACCAAAAGTCATTTCACCTTCTCTTCTACTTTTTTCCATATTACAAAGCCAAATAAAAGACCTCTGGATTAGTGCTTGAAGTGCCTTGATGTGACACTCGATTTATTGTGTACATCGTCCTCGTTTAAGCGACATTTCATGCATATTCGTATAGTTTTGGGTAGAAGTTTAGTATGTTTTGTGCATTTCTAACTTCTATCTTGATTTAGTATTGGGTATAGCACACTTTTGGTCGTTTTTTGAAGTTTAGGTCTTTGACATTTATATAAAAAATGCGCTATAGAAAACCCAAAACTGCACATCACACTTTTGGTATATCTGTGGGCACTTTTGGTATCCGCCAGTCCTAAGGAAGCGCCTCTATAAAATCCCAATTGGATCCCATTATCAGACAGATTTTCTCAGACAAAATTGAGAGCATTAGTAAGAGGTTTGACAGTGACGAGAAGGCAACTTTAAGAATCTCAAAATCGGCGAAAGGATTAAAACGGCTAATCAAGTTCTCAGGAATAGATTTTTCATAGTTTCTTGTATAAACCTAGAGTCACTGATGGCTTCTTCTGATTTTGATTTGTCTTCCAAAATCATGAGTAGCTAAACTTCTCATGCTTAGATTGGATAAACCCTAGGTTAATTCCTATGAACGAATGATTTAATACGTTTGAGGATTTATGCGAGTTGGATGGATTTGATTGCATATTTGATTTTGTTTTCGATTTGTTCTTGTATGGTCAACTTCAATGAATCTCTGTTAGATTTGTCTTAGAATTGTGAGAGGTTTCATATCTAGAATGCCAAAATCAAATAACTAGGTTAGATGTTAACCCTCATCTGAGAGCGAATGCAACTAGTATGTCGTATAAGCAATTTTAAATAGGTAAATCGCCTAGTGGGTTTTAGATCTATGTTTCGAAAGAGCGGACTATAATACTATATGGGTAGCAAATTAGCTTACTTAAAAGGACATGATTTGATTAGAGAAGAATTGGGACAGTGTAATGCATCTATCATGTTTCGTGTAAATCGTGGAATTAGTCTGTCATTTCTGAATTAGAATTGCATAGGGGAATTAAAATCTTATCGGGTAGTCTTGCATTACATTTACATTAAAGAAAATTTCATTTTCACTTTGATTGATTGATCCTCGTGGCACCTAAACCATATTCATTAATACTTTGATTGATATTAATTACAACTTTGAGTAACATACTAAAAGAGGCCTTAGAGAGATTCGACTCCAGTTAATTATTACCCGAATTATTTTGATAATGCCTAAAAACATACATCAATACTCGAGATGTCTCGGGCACGTGTAGAATATGAAGTTGTGGATGTTACGGTAGTCTGGACTGACCTCCCACACATGATGAGCAATATGACCCCCAAAACTGGGAATCACAGTCATCGGGCCGCCATTCTCTATCCCCGTAGCAAGCTTGCAAGTGCGTGAAATGTTTCCCCGTTATCTCTGTGAAACCCGCCCTCAGAAGACTTGATCGAACCACACGGTTCGATCCATGCAACACTCGTGGGTTCACTCCATCACATGATAACTCAAGATACACATGAAAACAACTGTACTGAAAGGCCTCATAACATAAGTAAAACTGCTGAAAAGTAAACTGAGCATCTATGGCTCAAATCTAGTATCAAAATATAGGCAAACATCTCAAAATCCAGAGATACGTTTGATAAAACAACTAAAATAAAGAAATGTCTAAAAACATGGAAACGTCTGAAAACATGAAAAATGATGAAAATAACTGCGGTCCTCCAAGGGACCTCTCTCTGCGACTCCCATAGTCACTCTGTAGAGGCATTGCTGCTCGTGTTGCGCTCTTAGGTGGCATTTGCTACTAACGTCCCAAGGTTGATCATACATAAAGAAACGAGATGGGGGTCACCGATAAGCACTGAGTAACTAAACCTGAACGTGAAGAACTGAACTAGTATCTAGTAAAGTGACCATGTGGTTATAACCAACTTAGATATAGGTTTTAGCAACTTAGAGATAAACATAGTTATTAGCAAATTAAATGTAATTATTATCCACTTATATGTAGTTATTAGCAACTTAAACATAATGTAGATATCAGGGGCAAACATAGTTATATCAACTTAGACATAAGTATTGACAACTTTGACGTAGGTATTAGCAACTTCAATGTGTGTATGGTCAATGAAAACCTAAGGTAGATATAAATGGGAAATATAGTTAATATCTAGTGAGACATAGTTACTGAGGGGATTCAAACATAGTTATTAGCAATTTTAAGATAGTAATTAGCAACTTTAAAGTAGTTATTAGCAACTTAGAGTTCGACGTAGTTATTAGCAACTACCTTAGTCATGTCATGACCACTTATATGTAGTTATTAGCAACTACCTTAGTTATTAGCAACTACCTTAGAGCGAAGAACTTATGCTTGAAATAAGGTGAACAAAAAAAAATTTATAGATAGAAATAAAATCAATATTTGTCTAGTTAGATTCGTTTTGAGAGACGAGTTTTGCTATTAAAAGAGCATAAAAATCATATTTAAATGAAAGGAGTTATGCTAATTTTAAAAGAACAAAAAAAACCATTTTTTAAATGGCCAAACTACCCGCTTAAATATGGGTTTTAGATTATAAGGGCTGAAACTAAGACTAATCTAACGGTTCATATGGAATTCAGCATGGTGCTTAATTAAAAACTCAGTTGCGCACCCGAACCCCAAAATTCATAACATATATAACCTTTTAATCTCATCTGTCGCCCATGAGTCCTCATCTTTCCTTTTTTTTAATGGTTAATAAGATTTGCATTCAAGAAACAGTGGTACAACATGTGAATGTTACATCAAGGTTGTGGTCCATCGAGACAGGAGTGTACCTAAACTTGCCGATTTATCTATGCTTTCAGCTCTGGCGTTCGAGCCTCTAAGGAAGTGGCAGAAGGAAATAAGAAGGCTGGTAAGGCATATGAAAGCAATGTTCCCTAGTATCCCGTAGCACTCCCATGGCCATTGATGCTTTCGTCCTGTGATTGTAGCTTCTATGAACGTTGCCTCGAGGAGTGCTCTAGCTTCCGAAGCCAATGCAGAAGTGTAGAGGAAAGTCTCGACCCTTCCATCTGCCACGTTTTCAGATGGATCAAACATGATCGTATCGTAAGTCGCCTTCTAGGAGTCGTCTATAAACGACTTGTCACAATCGACCTCCATATTGGGGGGGGGGGGGGGGGGGCTTGGCGCTGGAGCAGTGGTAGACGGGATCTGGTTGGGGGAGACGAGATGGCTGGTGGGGTTGGCGTGGGGGGTTGTGGACCTCCAGCAAGTCCACTCATGGGCGCAGTGTGGGCTAATTCGGTGTGATTTGGGCCCATGAGCATTGTGCATGGGTGCACTTGAAGAGGTCATGGGTGATATTCTCCTCTCCTATGTTGCAGATACGACACATCTTAGATTGGCTGCATCTGCGGTGCCATAGGTTGACGTTAGTCACCAAGGCGTTGTTGCAGCACCGCCATAGGAAACACACAATCCTCGGAGGTAGTGGGAGCATCCACAGCCACTTCCATTTATTGTCGTAATTGTTGAGAAATGTGGCAAAATATCTGCGAATTCCCTTGTTGCGTGGTAGGCTGTCTAAACTGAGAATCTCCCGTCAATGGTTAGCTTCCATTTCCAAATGTATGGTTGGTCCGACGGACCGATTGGGATACGACGTATCCGTTGGAGTATCTCCGGCTGACAATAGAGGCCAATGGTGGGGGTGTCCCAAGTTTGCGTGTCTTCTTTGATCCAATCTGCAACGACTTCAAAAGGTCTGGTAATCCCTGGAAATCTCATGTGGCGCCCGCCAAGGATCCACAGGTCGGAACCAAGTTTTATTGTTTTCTGTTGCCGACAACCATGATGGCTCTGAGGTCGAGGGTGAACTGGCATGACAGAGACTGGACGACATCCATGATGGTAGGGGTCCCCACTTTGCATGAATGAAGTCCGTCTTGGTAAAGTATTTTGCACGAAGCACTAGGTCCCAGAGGGCATCCAGATTCTCCAGGACCATATTGAAGTCTTGGAACTCCTTGAAACCGCGACCTCCGGAGGACTTAGGGAAGCACAGGAGGTATCCCAAGTCTCTTCCTCTCCATGTAGTCTGTAGAGTTCTTTGTTTCGCTGAGGAAGACGACATCCGATCAGATGTTGCGATTCAAATCAAGGAGGTGATCAACTATAAGGGTCCGCCCGACTTAATATTTCACACCAACGTCATCTAAGAGAGAAATGGTGGAACTTTATTTTTTTTATCAATGAATGGTGGAACTTTGTCATTCGATTCGTAACCCCAATATCTAATTTGCAATTATTTATAATTGATATTTAATTCATCATATTGTAAAGTTGATTTTGATATGTAAAATTAAAAAAAAAATATTACTCAAGGATCGATTAAAGTTTCCAACATAAATGTCTTCAAAATGTGTTATTTAATAATTTTAAAATATGAAATCGCATCATAATTTGTTATAGGTCATTTGCTTTGAACTAATATTTGTAATTGTATTAATGGATTTTGATAGTTGATTTTTGTAACGAAAGGCACCACTTGGGTTCACGACTGAAGTCTTGGAATTCTAGTAGTCTCCATCAAGTCTCCGTTGATCGTATCCAATCACATACCTTATAATAAAAAAAATCAAGTGACACGAGCTAGTGTCCAGTAGTATTGTTTTGATAAGTTAAACCAACTTTAGCAAACTAATGTGTCCATGTATGTTGATATAGATAATATTAGACATAGATGTGTTGAAACAAACTAGGAAGGAGCTCCTCTACCTATATACTATCGCCGCAGCAAAACACAGACTACTAAGAAGGCGAAATAGTAACAAAGAAATCCAATAAGGAATGGAAACAAGTAAAACTGATAAAACTCACGAGCAGCAGAGGGAGCTTACTCTTCTCTCTCTCTCTCTCTCATTTACAAAAATTGGTAGCAGAGCAGCAGCAAACCTTTATAGGATTTTACCTTTGCCAGGTCATCATCACCTTAGCTACCGTTAATGCATCCAGCCTCTGCTTTCAAGGCCCGATATGTGAGTATGTCGCTCAGTAATAATAGCCGTTGTCTTTATGATTGGGTGCATCCTTACAGAGCATTGAGCGGACCTCCATGATGGATCTGGGGGGCTCTAGATCCTTGTCTTGTATCGCATTTCCAAGAAGCTGCTGCATTTGCGATGCAAAGGTATCGTCTAACACCTGCAGCAATGTCAGAACTCAGAATTAAATTTATGAAGCAAGAGCAACGGAGGAGAGCCTACTACTACTACTACTAAATTAAATTTGGAACTACTTACAGAAACTGCAACACGAGAACCTTTATACCATGACCTATTCTCTTTCCTGTTCTCCATGAAGCTCAGAACATCCTAAAACCATTTGACAAAGGAAAAAGATCATTTCTATTTCCATATGAGTCAACTAGTGTACAATAAGGCATCATACCTGCCCCATTCTGTCCCAATATCCACGACAGATTACAATGAACACATGAGTCTCAAACACCGAATGCAGGTGATTCACTGTATTCTTTAGCTGCTCTTTTAGAGATTCCATTCTCCCCCTTAAATCTGCTTCTCCAACCGATTCTTTTGATTCTTGAAGTATCTTTTTTAACTTTGTCGCATTTTGCAGCTTTGCCTGCATAAAAACAATAATATTGGGAGAGAGAGTGATGCCAGTAAGTCTCGGAGTTTGCAAGACTGACCAAGGAAAACTCAAATCCAACATTCTCCAGAACAGCTTCAATTACGGACACTATTTAACACTAGTGAACAATAAATAAATCTGATAGATACCCACATTTTCTGCGAGTTTTTCTACAACAGCTTGTAGATAACTTCGGAACTTTGTCCTCAACATCACAGTCACTTCACTTAAACGTTCCCCAGGAGCTGTGTTCCCACCATCAGGTATGCAAGATCCCCAAGACTTGAACCGAATTTCAATCTTTGGAAGGAACTGGTCAAGCATTCGTTTCATTGAATTCAACAGAATTCCAAGCTTAAGTAAACACAATAAAACTTAAGAGCGTCAGGTTGCCAAGAAGAATTGATGATAAATATCAACATCAGCATAAGTTTTAATAGGTATAAGATTCAACATCACCTCATCAGGAACTGTGTAAGCACACACAGAACGTTTCGTAAGTTTCTTGACATAGTTAAACCCAAACTTCTTCGGTGCCAAATTCTCTTTCATTGGTGCAAGAACATCCGCATACTGCTTATCCAATGCTTCCACAATTGCCTTCTCCACATCACCAATTGCCTTTTTTCAAATAGAGACGACCAAAAATTCAGTAAATTACTACAACAGCATTGCAGATTCCAAACAGAAAATTAAATAAGCACTGCACACCACAACTAAACTAAAAGATCAATCGTGGTCAAATTCAATCGGACAGCTGTAATTTAGTTGGCAATGTATGTGCAAATGACTAGTCTTGTTGGTTTTGTGTTCCAAAAGTCAATTTGTTTTATCTAATTAGAGGCAAGTTTTTTGTCATCTACTCTCCCAATCTAATGTTGTCTAAAATTAACTTTTACTCTCCCAATCCCAACCTCATATGAAAAACTATAAACCGGCTCAAGTAAGAATGAAACATCATCTTGACTTACATTTTCCAGCACGAAGATGTATTCAGGCCAGCGACAGATAATGATTTCATAATCATCCAATGTCTCCCTAAGCCTCTCATACATTTCATCAATAAAGGGAGTGGTAGAATTTTGTGTCCGGACACCTGACCATTTCACCTGCATTTAAACAGAATATAAAAATTACTAGCCGTAATCTATCTAATTGAAACTAAACAACGCATTCTCAAAAATGGGTCACCATTGTGCTACCAAAAAGTTATCAGTCTTGTGAATCAACATTGTGTTCAGAAAGCAATGAAGACAAGAATAATGAACAGCACATTTTCTAATCTTGCGTGATCATATATACCTTATCTAATTTGCATGACTCAAGAAGTGAAAGCCGTTTGTCTTGAATCCATAGCATGATATACAAATGAAATAATTCCCTCGCATCAACTCCTCCTTTCACAGGACTAAAATAAGAGAAGAACAAATGAACTTCGTAAGTATGATCAATCAGAAAAGACAAACAAGTATTACACATCTGAGGGACCACCATACCTTACGTTCCAACTGGCAATCTCCCTCTGAAAATCTGAAGTCGCGATAACAAGTTCTGCAACGTGAGGTGAAGGACCAGATGGGGGACAAGATACTAAGAAAGCTCGCAATCTACTGCACAGCTCAGTGCTGTATATGGACGCGGATAAGGTTGGAAGGTCTATAAAACTACATCGAATAGACATAGGAATACTAAGTCATACATGGTTTTAATGTTACTATTTGCAGCAAGAATAAGAATATCCTACAATGCATCAGACTAAAATAACTCATAAAAGATGTAGGTACAGAGAATGCAGAGATGCACACACACTCTAGGTAGGACACACCAGCAGCATCAACTCTTTTTCCATTATGTTGAAGCAAATATATCATTGCTTGATCTTTGTTATATTTACTGAGATATTTTAACAATACACTGATTTCGAACCTTTGGAGTCAATATGACCTATAAAAAAACACATCCAATGTATACCGTTGCTTTTTGTATAAATTCCAAGGTTACTTGAAAACAAAGATTGTGGCAAAAAATACACCTAACGGATTTCTGTAATTGAACTTATAACATGGGAGTTTCAAGGATTAGTGGAACGTTCAAAATTTAGTCCTGACCTCGGTGTTCAACTAAAAAACAGCACAGAAGCACATATAAGCAACAGCGATTGTGCAAACAACATGCAACTCGTTAGGGAATTTTGGTTGTCCCAAATTTCTCTAGAATATTATCAGTAACAACTTCTGATCGATTAAACACTGTTATCTGGTCAAATATAACACAGAAGCATTAGAAATTCCAGTGAGAATGAAATCGGCATGGCTAACACATTATCCATGGCAATTCTTATTTACTATACCTGGGAAGTATGTGTTGACTCTGAATCTCCATATCAGTGTAAATTTCATTTTTTATGTTCATACACAGGGAAGTCATTTTCTGATAAGCAGTAGTGTTAGCAATTGGATCCATTAAAATCCCTTCACTGTTATTGGTTACATATTCATCCGTCTCACTCAAATGCCTTTTAGACCTCTTCTTTGCAGCAACCTTGAGAAGAGAACTTATTCGGATTAGAAGGGATGAAACAATAAGAACTATAAGAATTTTAATTATTGGTACCTGGAAGTAATGAGTCAGTTTAGTTTGTGCCTCAGGTAACAATACATCATTTAGAAGAGTGTACAGCTTTACAGCAGGTTCCAGTGCAGGAGCTGCAATTGCTGTCGCAGGTTTGAAGACATCCATGATACCCGAGAGCAATGATTCATCAAGAGATTTGTAGTTCTCAAAAGCTAGAGAAAGAATCTGTTCAATCTGATCCTTTATTTCTCCCAATATTCGATTCTAGTAGCAGAAACAAGCATACCCATCAATTAAACAGGAAACTACACTGGAAATTTGTAATACCAAAGTAGAAACAGAAACATTAGTACAATTACTGAACAACTAAAACTAAATACCATTCATGCTTTAAATTACCCATAGATCAAACAAATAAGAAAAGACAACAAAAGTCAGATGCAATCAGCCGACCACCAAGGTTCTGAAGTGACCCCAAAAAGGTATTGAACTCACCTCCTGATGGCTTAGCGCGCTCTTGCTATGGCCTTTCATGATCACAGGTGTAAGTAAATCATACACCAAGGTCAGGCAGTCTGCTGTTGGTGTAGCTACATCCATCACATAGGAAAGGTGTCTATAAAACACAAAGCATGCATTAGCAGCCAAACTATGATAGAATGCTAAACAATAGGGGACAGAAACATTTCAAAGGATGAGTTCTGAAGTTCAAAACACTCAACGTATCAGAAAATGGAATAGAATCACCTTAGTTTGGTGTACACATCAGAAACCCCATAATATGTAGCAAACTCATTGAGAAGCCACTTCCATGAACCATATAACACCAATTTCCTTTGTTGAAAATTTTGAACTTTCATGGCAACTTCCAAAATAATGTCATACGCAACTGTTTCAGCCACTGAACCATACTGACAGAAAAAAGTTTAGAAAGTCAATATCATAGCTTAGATTCCAATCATTAGCGAATAATGCTATAAAATTTCATTGGACAACAACATCAAAAGAGGACAAGCTATGTATGACCTTATGGAGAACAATGTGCACTTTCCGTCTTTAACATATATGACAATATGACAATAATTTATGTCGTGTCTCCCAAAAATAAAGCCAATGAATCAAAACCCAAAAACACAAATCTGGAAATTCTTTAGCTAAAAGGAGTAGAGTAAACCACTAGGTCCAGAAGCAGTTAATCGCATCATGTGGTAAAACACTTTACATCTTGACAATCAAAGTATCATTAGGTCTCCAGAATTTTTGTTAGCTACTCAAATATTCCAGTAGCGATAAAACAACTTTCGTCTAACTGAATTGTAGTGGTAATACACAGCACTTGTTCTTCTAGAACTTGTAGTACATGACATTACTCCAAGGCCATTGGCAGAACAAACCAATTTTTGAAACTAAGCTCTGAGCGCACATCAGATCAATCATTCAAATTGACTCCTATAGAAAGTTAGAAGTATCCCAGTCTTCCAGTAGGGTCAAGCTATGAAACCACTCACTTTTGGATTACCATCTTCTGAGCTTGTTGAATAATTGATATACAGTTGCACTTTGCCCACAAGTTCATGCTCGGGCTCTTTGTAGATAGACCACCACCGCAACTTATCAACCTGCATCATATTAAAGACAGTTAACTGATAGGACTACCATCCAATTGATCACAACTAGGTTTGACAAATTACCGAATCTTCAGAGATGGTAGCAACTTGAGCAGCGACACGACCAAAACTTTTCCCCTTAGAGTCTTGGATTTCAATGATTAGATCATCCCCAAGGCTATCTGGAAAGCTGTACAGTTGTGAGCACATATAAGCAAATTCAGTATTGACAAGTACTAATATTTAAAGTAGAAAGGGACAATAGTACATACAATACATGAGTTTCACCAGATCCAGGTTGCATCTTGATTGCATCTTCTTCTGCTGAACTTTTCAACCATAATGAGCAAGAATATGTTTCTGGTGACAATTGTAAATCAGAATTTGTCAGCAAAGAGGAAAATACAGTAGAATAAGCTGTAAATGAACTTGGATCTGAACCCACATAAAATTTAAAGGTAAGTGAAGTATACTTGACACCTACAAAGATTCCTTTTGGAGTTGCTTACCATCACCGAAATAAATAAATAATAAAAACAAAAAAGAAAGCTTCTGGATGTTTATTTATACAATAATTTGAATATTTAAGAGAAAAGATTTAGATGGTTTTCATGAAACGGACAATCTGGTGGCAAGAAAAATAGATTACTGTAGAGAATCCTACGTGTAGATAGAGTAAATTACCTAGTGTATGTATCCTATTAGGAGTGGTATTTGTTATTAGGGTAACTACCTTAGAATAGGATTCCTAGTTTAAGTAAGTCTCTCCTAATCCTTGTGTATATAACCCTATTGCCTATGGGCCTTCTAATAACATAAGTGAATCAGTATTCTACTATTTCTACAATTACATGCAATCCAAATTTAACAGTAGTCCAACTTTCCTTGCCTTGCACAACTTCATATGATGAAGAGCTGTTGCGGAGGCTTGTTACACCAGATTTAAGAAGTCCAGACACTTGCTTTATGTATTGGGTGCTAGCTTGCACATAAGCCACGCTCTGACGTCTGAAAGAACCATTTGCAGGTATACGAGGTGCAACACGAATCCTTCTGAAAGCCTTCCAGCCAGTATAGATTGATGATTGAAACCTGGAGAAACGATATTGAACCATTTCCAACTTTGGCGACCTCAAAGCTAGCGCAGACATACTACACCCAGGTTGAGGATCGAGCATTGTTTTCACTTTACGAACTGAGAATAATTTCAGATGGTTGAATTTGTTATTTGTTATAGATCTCCTTACCAGAACCTCAAAATTAAGGAAGTATAACCACAAAACTGTACCTTGCACCTTCATCTTTCCAATGATCTTTTTAGGCTTCGTAGCAGCTCCCTCGCCTCCAAGCTCACAGGAGCGCTTTGATAATAATTCCTCCTCAGATTGCAACAGCACATTCTGTACACTGCATGAAAGGAAGTTCGCAAGGGGAAATGAAAATGAATCATTAGATGATAGCAAAGTAAGACACTAGTAGTTCAGAGCAGCAACTTCAATATCTCATTGATAAAAAGAGTCCAACAAACATGTGATTACGGATAAAGAGTGTTAGCAGTCAGATTTATTAGCTGTATTATTGTGATCATGATCCTTGTAATTAGTTGGATAGATATCAGATATGGTAAGAGATATGATTTCCAATTGTAGGAAATCATTTCTTCATAGGATAGAAGTTAGTAGCTTAGCCCTATATATACTAGTTAGTTCTACCTATGACAATATAATAAGAAACTAATTCTTACCTCTGTACACTCTTAAAGAGATATTAAAAGAGACTCAAAAAATACAGCAGGCCTTAACTTGTAGATGTGTGTTATTCTAAATATATCATCCAAATTTTTGATTTCACGGGTAAGGATCATGTATAGTTATTTTTGGTTTCTCCTTTCTGCGTCATATAGATTATCAACCACAAAAACTGATAAGACAGATGTATGCAATATTCAGGACAGAGAGCATGTGAGATCAGAAAAAACAAAAGAAGGATGGAAGAAAAGGAGACTAAGCTGCACTCATACACATTTTACAAAATTAATCAAGAAAAAATGTAACTGGTTCTAGAATCAAGCCACACCGATGACAGCGGCTAAACGAATCAACAGTGACCTTATAAGCAAGAGAGCAAAACAATTTTAAGAACTCAGATCAGCCATTAAAATATAGGCTATGTTGAAAGTGTTGGCAGGAATGGTGCAAACAAAGAAGAATTGTGCACCTACCCAAATGTCTCACGGAGCAGAGCACACTCATTCTCCAAGAAGATAGGAGCTTCCATGCAACCCCTAGCCCAAGCATGGAGGCAAAGCCGCACACATCCATCGTATGCAATTACAGCATGCCATGGACCCAGTGCGCTGCATGTGATTCACAATGCAATGAGAACACTTCAAAATGCAGTGGATTGCTTACATAGTAATAAAGATGACATATACCTCGCATGGAATGTTGGAACTCGAGCTGGGTTTGGAACAGAAGACAGTGGTTGTTCAGCACTTGTTTCACTGTCCACAAAGATAAACCTTATGTTCATTTCATAACCTATAGGTGCTCACGGAAAAGTATCATTGATTTCCAGTTGTCCTATGGGATCAGAACAAGAAAAAGGATAGAGACATGAGTGCTGGACTTGTGCCTAAATGGTTGCAGGAAACCAGAATGTGTAGCCCTGGAGATGCAAGCCGACATATGGTCTTGTGTGGATATCGATTCTATGCTTTTAAAAATGTACAATGCAGCACTTGACCATAATAGTAATGTAATGTACCTTCCAGACTGATCCAAATTCTTGCTTCCAGTATTATATACAGTGTTAGAGAACCCACTGGAAGCTGCAGTCTGAGAGATCTTAAGTAATTCTGATGTTGCCTCAACAGCTTCTTTAATCTCAGGACGAGATCCAGAAAATGGAGGTGCGCTTGGTACATCACCATCAAACGAAGATTTCTCATTAGGTAGATTTAGAGGATGAGCAACCTGCAATATGACTGATATTCAGAAGAAAAAAGGAGAAATGCATAACCGATAAAATGTTACCAAACAGCAAATCAAGCCGAACATGTCCACAGTCATCATGAGTATCTACAAAAAAAGAGCAGCAGCACACAAAAACGATCCAGAAGAGCAACCAAGATGAACATTCTACCCCTTGCTGCCACATAGTTTAGTATGTCAAAGATAAGCTCACTGCAGATGAAGTATCGAGTAGCAACCTTGAGTTCCATCCCAATTATATTTACCGAGATATCGTATATGTCCACGGCTAGATCATCAAAATTAATAGAGTATATACCCAGACAGCCAATACAAAAAAAGTCTGTAACAAATGTATACCAGCTCTGGCAGCAGTTTAATTATATAGAGTGCAAGCCCAGGATCAGCATCAAAGACCCTCAGTTGTTCGTTGATGTAAATGAAGAGAGCATTTTCAAAATCTAAAGTGGACTGACCTTGGCAGCAAAGGTATCCACATTGGGTCGAGAAGCGGCACTGGATGCATAATCTTCAGAGACACGCAGCCTACTTCCAGGCAAAGGGAAACCATTACTACTTGCTGCTTGAGTTGTGGAGAACTCAGAGCTGGAAGCAGAATTGGAGTCCTCATCGTTCTCATCCTCGGTACACGCACTCCTCCCAGCACGGCCTGGTCTGCCGAATCTAGCACTAAAACCACTCCCCCTGGGCAGCCTGGAAGGTACATTGCTATTTCTCCCCACAGCCGTCTCCATGGAGGAAGTAACATCAGAGTAAGTAGAAGCGGAAGAATAATTGGGATACCTCGAGTTGGAATTAGGGATGTAATCAAGGGAATCGCGTCCCCCGTAAACTTCATCTTCATCATCATCGGAGTCAGTAGCGTCTGAGAGGGACCTTGTGGAGACCGGGATTGCAGTGGTGGGGAGGTGGCCGCTCCTAAACTTGGAGGAGGGCGGGAGGCGGTTGGAGTGTTTCATGGTAGATGATGATGATTCCTTCTGCTTCTGCAAAAAGAAAGAACCGCAGCCAAATGAGATCGGAATGGGAGGAGACAAAAACAAAGACAAGGGAGACTGGGAGAGTGGAGTCTGACCGACCGACCTGTGTAACCCAGCGAAGGGAATTGCTGTCCAGTCCTTGAGTGAATATGAATTGGCGAAGAGATGAGAGGAGGAAGATGAAAGAAAGGAAAATGGTGGAAAAATAATAATAAAGGGGTTGGTTTTGCTTCGAGGAGAAGGTTTGTTGCAGCTGTTAGTTTCTTCTTCTGCCGCAGCTGCTGCTCCTCTACTGGAAAATAGAGAGAAGGGGACAGAGAGAGAGAATGGAGAGTAGAGTAGTGTGTTAGTGGGAACGTTTGTATTCTAATAATATTCTCCCTTCGGTCCTTCTTTAGCTTGTTCAAAAAAAAGTCCTTTAAAGTCGTGATTTCCCTGTTTCACTTGTTATATTATATAATAATAATTAATAATTATTCATGGGATGGGATTAATTAATTAATTAATTAATTGAAATTGATGGTCAATTAACACTCTGGTCGATCACGGACTCCGGTTCTGGATCAAGGAATAACTCTTCTTGGATGGGATCAACAATCAATCTAGGCCTTAGATCCCATACGATCTCAAGGCTTATATTAATTGGGTGCATGGTCATTGTGTTGTGCACTTTTGGTACGTGTTAGGCGCATTTTTGGTCTTCAAAACGCCGATTCGTTGATTTTCTTCATTCCTCGATGCATCCTGCTTCTCCTTGCACATCATACAGTTCCAAATGATGCCCCGATTTCGTCGTGTTCCTTCAATCGATCAAAAACACCACAAAACAACATCAAATGGGCCTCGAACGGGTCCGAGACACTAAATCGAGATAGATGCTAGAAATGCATGAAGCATCCTAAACTTCTACCCAAGACTATCGAATATGCATGAAATGTCACTTAAACGAGGGAGATGAACACGACAAATTGAGTGTCATCAAATACCCCCACACTTCAACTTTGCTTGTGCTCAAGCAAAAGGCCGATCCATGAAAAACATCTACAACCAAATCAACTACTTAACGAAGCAGAGAAAAATCCACAATCCTGAATGCACCCCTAAATTTTCATAATAGACCAACGAACTGTTAAATAAACCGAAATAGGATGTAAAGGCCTCACAAGAAGTTCTCCAATTTTCAACACATCATCATACACGTTACACCAACCATAGACTTACTCTCAAGGGAAATAGGCTTAAAGATGAAGTCAATAATGAACTCACTCATAGTGTTTCAAGGACAATGTTCCAAGGACAGTGTTTATGCGCTCATCATCATCTCTGAAGTTCACTTCCAACACTTGCACATCAACCTACTCATATTCATCACATCAAGGCACTTCAAGCACTAATCAAGAGGTCTTTTATTTGGCTTTGTAATGTGGACAGAAAAGAGAAGAGAAGGTGAAATGACTTTGGTGGTGGATGTACACAGTGGCGAACGACTCGGTCTACTCTAATATGGAGTTATGTTATGACGTACAACCAACATTATGCAAGGATCTAGTTCTACCAAGAGCTTCAAACTAGCTTGTCTATCCCTTATGCAAAAACTACTATTTCGAGCTTTTACGCTCGTTTATTCAACTAACTCAAGACCTTTTTGGTTTTTTTTCGATTTTTTCTATTTTTGTTATCTCAAGACTGGGTCTTTTATTTGTCTCCTTCCTTTTTTCGATATTTTCATCATTTTTTTTCTCTTTTTCTCATTTTTTGAGGTCCTACATAAACATAAGAAAATGAACAAGGGAGACTACAATAATCCTTCATTTTGAAAACTTAGTAACTTTGACTCCTAAACTCGACTGAGTTACATGCCACTAATATACACATAATCAAATGAAGGTTTGAAAGAAAGGGGATACGGTATTATGGGGGTTATAAAAAAGGCTTTTTGGCTATAATTGGGTTACCTATGGGAAAATATAAGGACAAGATGGATATTTTTTCGTGGAGCTTTTCTAAGTGCATCTATCATTTAGTGCATCAGTGCCGAGCGAATTGAGAGAGGTATCATGCAAGTATCAGATTAACAACAAACAGAGAAGACCACTCAAAATAATTTTTAGAACAAATCTACTAATGAAGCAGATTATCTATACTACAAAATGGTCTTTTAGGCCTCGCATTATCCTGCTATATGGTAATTCAAAAATATATCAAGAGATGACTCTAAGGAACGAATCAATAGACTTTGATCATTGGCCAATTTAAAATATAGATTCACAAGTAGATCGGCAATTCAAGTGCGCAAATCACGGGGAATTTTTTCAGAGCATGTCAAATAGTCAATTCAAAGATGGTTCCAACAAGCTTGATATTTGGACTGATATACAATACGACTACCCAACAAGACTAGCATACACAAATCCTATGCAAACCCACCCCCACACTTAGTTCAGGCAGTATCCTCACTAAATGAAATGAAAGTTGCATAAGAAAACATGAATGCTGACTCAAAGCCGAGATACTTGATACATGATCCATGAAGTTTGAGTTTGGCTACTAACTCTCTCCTGAAACATACTCACACACACAAAAAAAAACAAAAAAAGTAAAAAATGGATCAAGACAAGTGTCCAAAATCCCAACACATAAACAGGTGAATACGTCATCCGAAAAGAAAGAAAGTAAGAAATAAAAACTACAAGATGGAATAATGTGACTTAATCATTGGTCCTCCGGAGGAGGGAATGGTGGAAGTTAGTATGAATCGGTCTGGTGGTAGGAGAAATGTCTGAGATAACGCATCTGCTCCTCATGATGCTACTGCTCTCTCTGTTGCTGCTCCAAAGAAGCATCTTTGAGCCTCTTGCTCTGCTACCAACTCAGCCAACAGACTATCTTGATGAGCCTGCCAGGAAGATTTCTCCAGCTGCCAAGGTAAATCACCCGTAGAGAATGAAATCTACCAACCTGTCAGCTGCTGCTGCCAAGGCAGGCTGTCCTCCCTGAAAGATGTCTGCCAGTGATGAATCGACTCCATAGCCTCCTCTAAAGTCCTTTGAAAATGAGTGGGCAGTGGCATGGGGGAGGCTCCTGGAAAGCTGGTGCCTCATGCATCTCATGATCTGCCTCCTCTCTCTGCTCTCCCTGCTAAGCATCTCCACGACCGCAAACTCGACCACGTCCCTGCATCTAATCTCTCTGGCCCCACTGATTATGGCGAGACCGGATCAAAGTCGGATCCAAATAAGTAGCACTGAGGATCTCCACTCCAAAGCCCTCTTAAGGTTGCAGGCCAGGGAGCATTCCTTAAACAACAAACATCTTTCCTCTACTATAGCTCAGAAGAGCAATAACTATACCAAGATAGCAAAAGATATGCAGAGCTTCATTGAATGCAGCGCCAATTGATGACGTTCGATTTACTACATTCATCGCGCTCATTTAAGCGACATTTCAAGCATAATTGTGTAGATTTGGGTAGAAGTTTAAGGTGTTTCGTGCATTTCTAGCTTTTATATCGATTTAATGTCCCGATATCCATTTAATGTCATTTAGGAGTGTTTTTAATAGATTTCAGGTACATGGCCATATCGTGGTACTATTCGATGCTATACAGGCATGGATATACGAGATAGGATGGATCGATGAGTCAAAGAAACACAAATTATATACCATTGCCAGCATTGGGGCTTTTGGCTTTTGAATAATTGTGCCTAAGCAAGACGAATTCTTTGACCAAGGTAATGTGCAACCTATGTTAAATTCAGCAGAATTTAGGATGTGAAATCCTATTTAAAGATAGCTTCTTCTCTATTCAAGACATAACATAAATCAGAGATTTTCGAGCAACAAGAAGACAACACTTCAAGGAGCACAGATTGGACGATGTAAATAAGATCGGTGAATCAAGTTCTTCATCGGGGATTGGCGAAATTATATTTTATTCAGAATTCTTTGTTTCAACCTAGAATCAATGGTTTACTTTGTTGATTTTGCTTTGTTCTTCGAGATTATGAGCAGCTAAACTCCTCGTACTTATATTAGATGAACCCTAGGTGATTTAATTATAAACAAATGATTGTTAATCTTTGACGATTTATGCGACTTTGGTGGATTTGGTTTATATTTAATTTATACTTCGTTTCTGTTATGCCTGATAAACTTGAATAGGATCTTGTTAGGTATGTGATTGTCTTTAAAAAGCTTGCATATCTAGAACACTGAAGTTAAACAACTATGTTAGGCGCTAACCCTCATTCGGAAGAGAATAAACTAGTCTGTTGTGTGAGCATTTTTCGATTTTTTTGTCGCTTAGCGAATTTCAGACCTGCCTCGAATACCAGCAACACCTTCGTCATATTCTTGAGAGTGAGAACTAGATGGACAAGGTTTGGAACAAAAGACCATGTAATATTGCTGATTCCTTGTTAGTGTTAAAGAACTGGCATGGAATGGAATCCCCTTAGAGGGTGTTGGTCAATACTGCTAATATGTGACTTCATATCCAC
This sequence comes from Linum usitatissimum, assembly GCA_030674075.2. Taxonomy (NCBI): domain Eukaryota; kingdom Viridiplantae; phylum Streptophyta; class Magnoliopsida; order Malpighiales; family Linaceae; genus Linum; species Linum usitatissimum. Next base: position 2,098,682 of record JAUJYP020000657.1, read on the forward strand.
AACATGCCTATCGACTACAAAACCAGAAGCAATGTAGAAGTGGTAGCCACCTCACTATTTTTCTCCTACATAAATGTTGACTGATCTAGGGTTATTGCTGAAGTGTGGACTCCTTTCGTCAGAGTCCAAGTCGAGGTTGATATATCGCAACCCCTACTAAATATGTTTGTGTTACAAATCAGAGAAACAAGAGCTTTGATGTGCAGAAGTATGAATAAGTCCAGGACCATTGCACCTTCTGTGGAAGAGTCAGCCATGAAATTGAAGATTGTGAAAACCATGCTTTGACAGTTGTGGGTGGACAAGATGGAAGAGAATCAAGATCTTATTCAATGGTGATAAAATTAGGTTCTGCCCCTATAGATCTACATGAAATCCTCCATCATCTCTTGATCGGCTGGATATCGTCGGGTCAACAAAATCCGAAGAAGAAAGCATTTAGAGAGAGGCAATTAGAGAATGAGCAAGGTAACGTTGGGAAGAGAGCCATACCCCCATCCACTAATCCTTGTCTAAAAGTGTTCCCGCTTTATGAGGCTAGTTGGGAGATGCCTACTGTTGAGATGATCCTTGTTGTAATGGATCAATCCCTTTCTGCTCAAATCTCGGTACATAAAGAAGCTAGAATCATGCCTAGACTTCTTCTAGAGGAGATGAATGTCAAGATGGAAGGAATAAGAAAATATCATATGGGAGCGAATAAAGGAGACACACTCCCCAACCCTAGAGCAGCGCTAAAGATGAGTGAGCCACCTACAATCCCACCAGCCTTTGAACACCAAGGGCCCAACTACGGGTCGAGCCCATCACTATCAACTGGATTAAGAAGTAGTGGAATGAATCAAGAAGAAAAGGCCAAATTTGGCAAAGCCCACATGATGCAAATGAGTGAATTAGCCACAAACCAATCTAGAATGGGCCAAGGTTACATTTTTAATCAGTCACCCACCAAAGATATCTAAGAAACACAAGACAGGCAAAAGTGAGGGAGAAGGAAATATCAGTAACTTTTTAAGTGCAAACACTAGCTCTTAGATGGAATTCAAAATGAGGGGGGGGGGATACTAAAGGCAACTGGAAGGGGAGAATTCTGAAGAAGCTGACACAGCTACTAATAACATAGAGTGGCTCCAGCATCAAACATACAACACCATCCAGAAAGCTGAGAATGGTGATGATCATGAATCAATGGATGCTATCTCGTGGAACTATTGGGACGCCGAGGGACGCCTCACAATGAGCCACATGAAGAAACTTGTCTGGAAGCTTCATCCCTTCATCCTTTTCTTGATGAAACGAAAATCTCAACTGTGTACATGGAGACGAAAAGGATGACCATGAACTTTCAGAATTTCGACTATGTTCCTCCAACTGATCTGATAGGCGGATTAGCGTTATCGTACGTAAGGGGACTTCCTATTAGGATTATTAGTTCTATTAGATTTCATATTCATGTTTATATTAGTCATGGTGTTGATTTCTTTTATACGGTTGTCCATGCCCCTAGTAACATTAGCGATAGACGAGTATTTTGAGATATGTTGGGTGGGTGCCGCCATGATAGGGATGAACCGTGGATATTGATTGGAGATTGTAATGCGGTTTTCCATGCTTAGGAGAAAGTTGGGAGACACCCTATCTGCTATGATTCCGTTTAACCATTTAAAATTTTCATCTTCTCCAACGATCTCATCAACTTAGGGTGTAAAGGTTACCCCTTCACTTGGAAAAATAATCAAGAAGATGATTTTCTGGTTAAGGAGAGGCTTGACAGAGTGTTGTGTAACCTAGCCTGGTTCACAATCTATAGCAAAGCCTTGGTTTTCCATGAGGCCATGATTGGGTCCGATCATGCCCCCAATGCGACTATGCTTTTACGGCTTGAAAAAGAGATGGTGCTCTTTTCTTTTTGAAAAATGATATGGATCAAGCAGGATGATTATGCCAACATCATCAAAGATGCTTGGGGAGGTGGTGGATCTTGTAATGACAAGATTTGCATGTGTCAAGATAAGCTTGCCTCCTGGGCAAGGAACACATTCGCTAGAAGTGAGAGATGCATAAGAGAAATCATGGATCGGCTTGCGTTTCCTAAGGCTAGCAGCTGCTCTCATGAAGTGATTCATGAAGATAAGAGATTAACTAAGGAGCTTGACCAAAGGTGGAAGGACGAGGAGATGTTCTGGCAACAAAGAGAAAGTCTAAGATGGCTTAGAGAAGCAGATAGAAACACATCCTTCTTCCATTCGTCCATAAACTATTATCGCCAGAGGAACAACATAGCTAGACTAAAGGATGAGAATGACGCTTGGATTGACAATGAGATCAGGCTCCAGACCATTGCCAAAGAGTACTTCAAGAAATTATTCTCTAATAAGAACACAGTCTAATCCATTGGTACGATGGAAGGATTCCCTTAGTCCGTGTCATTGGAGATGAATTCAAAGCTATGCCGTGAAATTACCAGGGAGGAAATTAGATTAGCGGCATTTTCCTTAGATGTCGATAAAGCTCCTGGCCAAGACGATTTTTCGAGGTAATTCTATCGGTCTTTTTAGGCTATTGTCATAGAAGAATTATGTAAAGAGGTCAAGGGTTTTTTTCTTTCTTGACCCTACCACCAAGGTGGAATGACACCCATGTGGCTTTCATTCCCAAGATCCTGACTCCGACCACCATGTCTTAGTTCTGCCCTATCATCTGCTGCAACTTCAAATACAAGGTCATCTCGAAAATTATGACTCAACACTAGAAGTAGTGGATCTCGTCCCTAGTGTCTGAGATGCAGGCAGCATTTTTGGTAGGCAGAGTGATCCGAGATAACATCATCATAGTGCATGAAGTCCTTCACTAGTTTTGGATTCGCAAGAAAGGCCTCTGTCGCGATATGATGGTCAAACTTAACATGCGGAAGGCGTATGACTTGGTTTATTAAGACTCGCTCGAGGCTATTCTCCATGCTTATGGATTCTCGAAAACTTAGATATCATGGATCAGTGTATGCATTCCTACGGTATAGTTTGCGGTTCTCTTTAATGGCCAACCAACAGAGCCTTTCTCGCCCAGCAGGGGAATTTGGCAGGGAGACCCTCTTTCCCCTTTTCTTTTCATCCTGATGTTTAATGCTTTATCCTTTCTGGTTGAAAAGAAAATTTTTCGATAGACATATCCATTGTATCAAACTCAAGAGGAATGATCCTTCTCTCACCCACTATTTATTTGCATACGATACTGTCATCGTTGGGAAAACTATAATAGAGGAAGCATTAAGGATTGTTGACATCATCAATCAGTATGGGACACTCAAGAAGTCAATCGGGAGAAGTCTTTGGTGTTCTTTAGTGAATATGTTCCACGGGGTGGACCAAGACTGAGGTCATTAACCCTATAGGTAAGGCTCCCCAAGAGCATCTACTTCCCCAAATGTCACTTTATGAATGCCAAGATAGGAGGGCTTCCTTCCTGGGTGTGGACATGCATCCATTGGTAACGTCAGGGATACCGTCAAGGCAGGGTGTATCTAAGTCAACAAAATAGTATGAACCAAACCTCTTGACAATTAGCAGCACCAGATAGAAAGGTGAATTGGTAGTCCAGAAATGCTTTCTCAGGTGTCAACCCTTTATTCATTGTTTCATTCTAAAATAAAAAAGGGGAATAAGTAAGCGACAAAAGTAGCACATTTACTGAATCATCTTTTCGTTCCGTTTACCTGTAGGTTAGCAGGAAGAAAACATAGTGGACCTCCTGTTCTCGAGGTCTTCAGTTCAGTCATCTCTACTATATTTTGTTGATAAGCAACACATGTTATCACCTAAACAATATGTATGACATTAGCAAAGCGATTGTGTTTTTAAAAACATGGAAATAAAAACTAATGTCTTGTTGTTGTACCTTTGTATCCAACCATGTATCAGCGATCAACGTCCAAAGCGCAATGCGATCACATTTTAACCCATCGTGTTGGATCAAAACTTCATCCATGGGAAGTTCTCAGTCAAATATGTTACACGATAGCTTCTTTCTGATATCTTCGAACTGCATGTTGTCCATCAAAATGTATTACATATTAAAGAAAATAATCATCGTATTTTATCAACACCAAGAAAATCATACGATCACCTTAAATTCGCCATCAGATAATTCCGAATCAGACACCAAGTTCACTATAGGTGTGGTCATTCTCTGTTTCTTACCTGTAAAATATTACAACTTGCGGTCAACTGTTTTTGTCGATATGAAAGAAAAGAAGGTACAAAGCAACTTACTTTCGAATTTGAATTTCGCTGAATTTCCCGATAAACCTAGCTTAGCTTTTCCATTGTTGTTGGCCATCTTACAAATCACATGAGTTTCAAATTAGTTTAAATAAACGGATGAAAACGGTATCACACAAAGACCTAAGCTCCAATGAAAACAGAAACGTTGTTTGAATTTTGCTGGCTAGAAAAAAAAACAGAACTCACAATAGGAGACAGGTTGCTGCAAAGAAGAAGGAGAAGTTCACCTTGAGATTAGTATGAGCTTTAACATGCCTTCGACGTCCACTCCAAAATCGTGCTCGCTTCCTGGCTGCGATTCGAGAGGAGAGAAGACGACCTGATCGGTACTTCGGCGATGGATTGTTGTGGGAGAAATATCAAATGCCCTAAGTCATGCTTGATTTCTGGTTACGATCTTGAATGTGCAAATGATCCTTGCAACTGTTCTTCGCGATCGGACAACGATGATGTTGAATTGATCGGAGAGGAATGTTCGACTTCCTCCGACGACGAAGCAGATATTTCGTTCTGCATTAGCGGAGAAGAGATTCATTACAATAGGTACAAGATCACATCGATTTCCATGCCATTTAAGGAAATGTTGTATGGAGATTTCACGAATCAAGAAGGGGGAAGATATACTTCTCCACGAATTCGATATCCGCGGAAGGAATGAAGGCAGTAGAAAGTTTCAGCAGGACGAAGAAGTTAGCCATTGTTGATAATCTACCTTTACTTCTGGAGATTCTATCATTCGCGAACCGATTCTGCTGCGACGAATTGAAAGCCACTTATGATTCTCGATTAGCTTCCTTAATCTTGGACATGGACCTAGCATTGTCCATTATCGACTATGGATTGGAAGAGACGGCTTATCTTACAGTAGCAGATTGTTTACAGGTGTTTCATCGAGAGCTTCCGAGCTCGATGAACCATCATTACATTAGAAAACTGTCCTGTACATCAGAAGGTAAGGAAAAATTGAATCTCGATGCTGCAATTTCTGAACTTGGGAAAGTGATTGGCTTTAAAGTGTTGATTGATTGCCTCGAGCTACAGGCTTGGCTTTCGATCGGTTTGCATGATTACGAAGGTGCTGTGAAGGATATTAGGGTGCTCTTGGCTATAGAATCTGTTAGATAGGATTGTGCGATGTTAATGAATTGTGTTTTTCTGTATCAATTGGTATACAGGAATTAAAGAGAGTGACTAGTTTACAAATTGAGAAAATATATGAGATAAAAAATAAAATGTGAAATAGAAATTTAATATTCGAATAATTGTGAACCGTCAAGATCGCAAACTGAAAATGGATTTACGTTACCGAAAAAAACTGGGCACACAGAAAGTTTCGGTATACCAGGTATACTGAAGAATTCACTAGATTTTATATATGTTTCGATGAATGTAAGAAAGGTTTCCTTGCCGGTTGTAGGGAAGTAATTGGACTAGATAGTTTCTTCTTGAAGGGTCTTTGCAAAGGAGAACTATTTATGCCAATCGATCGAGACGCGAATGACCAGATTTATCCCATCGCGTGGGTGTTGTGGAGGCAGAGTCTATAAACTCATGGATATTATTTCTAGAATTGCTAGATCATATGATATTAAAATATTTGATGGAAAGGAATAGTATTTCATTTCAGATCATATGAAGGTATGTTTTTTTTCAAAAAGAGGCTACTTATATTATTAAAATTCTTGACCAAAGATGCTCATTTCATCAAACGAATTTTTAGAAGGACTACCACCCCTACATAATAGGTAAAACGCGACGACACAAAGGGTTAGCGAATGCAAATCCATTCATGTTACCAGTCATCCCAAATAAATAAAATCTTGAACGAAAACTTATAACCCATGCACTAAGAACTACTTGTCTAAAAACGCAATAACCAAAATAAGTTCACCAAGAACGATGCAACCAAAATAAAGAAAACAGAAACGACAGGTGGGGCCGATTCTCTGAGCGAGTCCCTGCAAGTGATTTACTCCTCATTGCCAGACCTGATGTGCAGGCTTGCCGGTACCAGGTTTTTTGGGTCTTCTTCGATACCCTCAAACATTGCCGACTATTATTCTTCACCTAGCCACAACTTGTCTACTGCTCAATCCACCATATCATCCTCATGCCCTGGTGAAATCATTGCCATTACTGATTTTTTGTCAAGAGAAAGAAACAAAACCCTAATCGTTTTTGTTTAAAAAAACCTAGCTAGTTTTTGCTTTACAAAAAACCCTAGTCGTTTTTGCTTTAAAAACAAACCTAACTAACTTTTGTTACAACAAACCCTAATCGTCTTTTGCATATGAGGGGCTTACCACGACCCTCTTAATGGCAAGGATGCGGTCGGGAGGGGGGGGGAGGGTGGGGTCGGCGGCGCTGGAAAAACCCTAATGCTACAACTACCTCTCAATTAAGGGTGGAATTTCAATTACGGTTAATCAGCTAAAAAAGAATTATCCTAACACCCAAATGACGTCGTCACTTGTCAACCTACACTACTACCGAGTAACCCCAATTTTAGTAAAAGGTTAAAATTAAAATCAAAGTTCACAATCCCTTCCCCACTCCCTAGTTGTTTCGCGACGTTTCATGATAGCAAAACAAAGCCCCTGAAATTAGGTCAAGCAAGACTCTTGAGTCCCCTCTCTAACTCCCAATTACAACTGCCGAGCTATTCATCTGCAAAGGCAACTACGAGTAGCAACATGCGTTAGGAAAATTGGCGAGCACTCGCAGTCATAGGCAAATCGGCCGCAAGCATCGATCGTCTACCACTCATAGTTATAGTCGGTGAGCTCCTCCTCGGTGACGGCGAGTCCGCGAGCAACAACAGACATCACTCACAGTCAGCCATTTCTCCCACTCCATTGTCCCCTCTTGATCTCTACTATCCTCTCCCAACCGAGAGCTACTCCTCGACGACAGAGACTAATTGTTCGTTTCTTCCGAAACTGAACCGAACAATGGTGATTGATCTGAACCAATGTTAAGAATGTCAGATCGGACCGGCCGGTTCAACTAATCCGACCGTGAACCGGTCACATTCCCGAAACCGAGCTGCCTGTTGTTAGAGATGGTTAAAACCGGGCGTTGACCCGGTTCCGCCCAGTTATACCTGTTTTGATAACCGCCGCCTATTGAACCCCTCTTCACATTGAAAACGATGTTGTTTGTTTAATTGAGATATTTAATTTAAAAAAAAAGTAAAAAGTTGAAATTTAATTGGAGATACAAACGCCACCAGCCACCTCTACGCAACCTTATCTTCATTCTTCTGTTCTTCACCGCCAAAATCCAAATCACAAGGAGCCCAAAAATCACTGCCATCGTCGCAACATTAATTCTTGCCAGAGTTTGTCAGTTTATGCCGCATGCATCTCCAATCTCTCTATAGAACCACAAGGTAACAGTTCCCCTTTCATCTCACCATTTGAAATCTTCATATTCATTTGAGGAAACCTTCACAATGGTCCAGCCAAATTTGAAATCTCTAGCTACTACATCTTATTTTCACTCCTTTGTCACATTGGTTCGTTATTCGTTAGTGAATTTCTGTTTTACTGGATGACTGTTTAAATTTGATATTTGTAATTAGTTTTGTTATTGTTCATTGCCTACTGTTATATGAACTTCCAAACTCATGGATGTTGCATCCTCAGAAGCAGAAGCTCAATCAGAGCCGCCATCTCGAGTTAGTGTCCGAGCCAAAACTGATCCGACATGGGAATATGCTGTGTTGAACAATGAAAAAATTAATTGTACATTCTGCAAACACATCATTGGAGGTGGTGGAATTAGCCGATTCAAACTTCACTTGGCTGGAGTCAAAGGGAATGTGAAGGCCGTACCAGCTTACCTATTCATATTCGTGAAGCAATGTTGAAGCACTTGGATGAAAGTGTAAAGAAGACTATGACTATTGCAGCGCCGAAGAGATATTTTTTAGTGATCTTGCTAAAGAGGATGTTACTTCAGAACATAATAGTACAGAGGCCTCAACTCCACGAAGCACAAGCGAGGTTTCCTTGGCCGTACACCTAATCTTTGTCCTAGACCAGGAAGTTCATTGAGACAATCAAAAATAAAAAATGCTTTGAGAGGGAAGGAAGCTCCTTTGAAAACAGACCAGATGGTTTCTAGGTTCTGGTATGAACATTGTCTACCCTTTAATGTTGTAACTTCTCCTAACTTTATTGTCTTGATAAATGCCATTGGTAGTTGGGTGCTGGATACACCGGGTCTTCTTATTTTGCTTTAAGGACAACACTCTTAGATGATATATATGCAGAGTGCAAGCTAGAAGTTGATAATTTGAGATGTCATTGGAAGACTTATGGTTGCACAATTATGGCAGATGGTTGGACTGACAATACGCAAAGAAGTTTGATCGATTTCCTTGTCTACAATGGTAAGGATATATCATTTGTCAAGTATGTGGATGTATCAAATTTGGTAAGGACTGCTGATAACTTGTTCAAACTGTTTGCTAGTGTCATTGAGTGGGTTGGTTCTGAGAATGTGGAGCAGGTTGTCACTAATAATGCAAAAAACTATGTTGGAGCGGGGACCTTGATTAATCTTCATTACGCCCACATATTTTGGACTCCTTCTGTTTGCTCACACTATGAATTTTGTGATGAAAGATATATACGAATTACATAATGTAAGCAGAATTGCAAAGAGCGCTTCTAAAATAACAATATTTGTGTACAACTACGGGCAACTTCTGAGTTGGTTGCGAAAAAAGAGATTCTTGAAAGGAAATTGTAAGGCTTGGTGCTACAAGGTTTGCTACCACATTTCTCACTCTTGACGACATTGGTAAGCAAAGGGGTGATTTAGAGGCTTTGATGGTAAGTGAGTTTTTCAAAGAATATAGTTTTGCTAAGTTGGATGGTATTACTCGATTCCTATATATGATGAATTTGTTATATGGAATTTGAGTAATGCAGGTTCGTGGCGGGAAGTGTATGGAATGGATACTCCTATCTTGCAAAAGATTGCGATTAGATTGTTTAGCCAAACAACTTTATTTTCTGGCTGTGAGCGAAATTGGAGTGTATTTGAGCGTATACAAACGAAGAGAAGGAATAGGCTAGAACATAAGAGGTGAAGCGATTTGGTGTTTGTCCACTACAACATGCGCTTAAGGCATAGGTGAGTAATTCTCAATAGCATTTGGCATTTGTAACTTGAACAATGATGAATGAACTGTCAATTAAATTAACTTGAACTGTCATTCTCTTCACTAGGGAGAATTATGGATCAATTGATTTGACGGCTGTATGGGTCGATGAACCAACTCCAGATCTTCAAATCGATTCTCTTGAAGCAGCTTTTGAAGAAGAAAATGACTATTCAAATGTGGACTATGGACGAGTAGGTGGAACTAACCATGATGACATAAATACTATAGGCTTTCCTACATGATTTTCATATTTCAATTATCAAACTTCCTTTGTATTGTGTTTGTCAAGACATTTGAAATTTGCGTATGTTGGATGTTTTATTTATGATTGTTGTTGTATGAGGATGTTCGACTATGTTGTTGTATTTGAGTATTTGAGTATTATTGGACTAAATTTTTATTAGAAATGCTCTATATGTTATGATTTATATTTTTATACAGGTTATATTGTAAAATTTGGCTCTGTATACTGTCGGTTTGATCTGGTTGAACTTTAAATCTGTCTGGTCCAACACAACTATATTTAATTAATTAATTAAAAATAATAACAGTTCGATTCGGTTTACAAAATGGTTTAACACCGGTCGGACCATCAAACCCTTAACCCCAACCTCATCGGTTCGATGTCCGGTCCGGTTTTCCGAACCTTGATCTGAACATAATATGTCAGAGTAGGTTCGATGATTAAACCGCTCACAGTCGGTTATGAAGGTTAACCGACAAATCGGTAGGTTAAAATCGGTGAATTAACTGTAAGGTCGGTTAACGGTTGGTTGTTTAACCGTTGAGACTAGTCAGTCGATTAAAAAGTTAACCAATTTGGATAATCAATTCATTTTTTACTTTACCGTTAACCGACGACTAATAACCGAATTAAACAACTCCTACCCTTACTCTCAACAGAAAGAGTTACCGATATACATGAAGGTATGTTTAAGGTTCTATCTAAAAGTACTTCGATATTTTTTTTATATAGATGACACTTATTAACCTGTTACATATTTTTGTTGATGCAGGTTGAAAGTAATCCTGAACGAGCAACTTTCAATGTACAAGTTTCTTAGTTTCCATGTCAGTTCTACAATCCACAATCAACCTTTGATTCATCTACTTTTCTATAAAAGTGTTTACTATTAGCGAGTTGTTAGACTTATGAGACTCATGTATTCTTGAAATTTTTATTAGTATTGAACGTGAAAAGCTATTGTAATTGGTTTTTTTTCAAGGAAGAAGTTACTGTAATTGTTGGACAATGTGCAACTTGCAAATTTTCGTTGAGTTGGTTACTTATGGGGATTATAATCGAGTGTCAAGTTAAAATGTCTTATTTGATGCATGAAATCCTAAATAATGAAATTCTAAATAATTATATGTGTTTTCAAAGTTAGTATTTCCATTTTTATGGGGCAGCTTTGAATTCCAGGATGTCCAAATGATCCATGAATGAAACATAAATGAGAAGGGCAACGAAGCAATATCTGTGAAAATCGACGGGATAATGTATGATTTGGTGGATGTAATTATATAGTCGGAGAAGAACTCTGATATTAATTGATAAGATATAAATAATGAATGTTCCTATTTTTCGATCGGAAAAAACCTCGTTTTAATTTCTTAACAAGAACAATTAAAGATTTTAATAATATGAAATTGCTGTTTTATTTGACTAATATGCTTAAATAAAAATGATGAAATGAATTCCCTACTTAGGTGGAACTAACCCCACTCTCTCCTAAACCATCGATCCACTTAAGGTGGAGGGGGATGTTTATTCTGCAAAGCAAGAAATCGGCTGTACAACAAAAGTACTGCAACTGAATACTGAAAAGACAAAACTATTAGTGACTATAAGCAATTAGGTTGGTGGGTTCGGCACTTGAATCTTGGGTTGGGGCGATGTCGGCCCAATTGAGCGACGAGGCTAATCATACGTGCCATGTCTGTTATGATTTGGTGGTCTATTATAATCATAATTAATTATTAAAAAATATAATTAATTATAATTTTTATTTATAACTAATTATATATTAAATATAATTGATTATAATAATTATTTATAGTCAATTATATATTAAAATAATTAATTATAAAATATAATTGGTTATAAAGGAAATATAACTGATTACAAAAAAAATTAATTATAATTATGATTGACTATAATTGTTACATGAATAAGTTGTTTGCAACTCTTAAAATTTATTGTGGTTGTTCTGCACCTTCGTCTTATCTCCCCCTCAGTCTTATAACTTTTAAATATTTTCAAAACAGCCAATTGTCCTTAATTGTAGAAATTTCAAAAGTTATAGACCACGAAAGTAAGGTTAAAATGTATTCAGACAATATGTCGATCTGTCACCTAAATTATGAATAATGTCCCTACCAAATCTGAACGCCGACGATGATGACTTCCGCCATTGTATCTTCTTCTCCTTCCTCCCTGACGACGGCTGGTCCGTCGTTGGGACCCATCGTCACAGATTCAACCGAATGAGGATTCAGATCACAGTATTCAATCCTTTTTCTGATTTGATGGTGACGAGGATTGAGATTCGAATTTCATCTTCGCTGTCGAACTCTCGCCCAACTCAACTACTCCTCAACAACTCTTTAACTCCAGGCTTATTGGTGACAGATTCAGGGTGAAAAAAATTGATGGTGTGAAGCACTATTGATAGTCCGGAAGAGGGGGAAATCTAGAAAGAAAGGAAAGAAAAAGAAAAAGGAAAATATATTTAAAATTCCAAGAATGCCCTTGCGGCATAAATCCTGGAATCCCAAGAATTTTTTTCCGCGGGATTTAAAATCGGACCCCAATTTTACCCATGAGGTTAGGCAAAAAAAATCGTCATAATTCCCTAAGCATCGTCCCCATCTTTTTAATTTTTTCATTAATTTTTATAATTTATCTATCATGATAATATTTAAAACTCTTTGTTCTTCCTTTTTTTTTCCTTTAATTAATTTTTTGTTAATACCTTTTTATATATTTCTTAAAATATATTTTAGTATTGACAAATATTGTCTGTTATAATTTTTCGAGTCAAATAACATCAATTTTGATAAGTTTTACTCAATTTGGAAGGAAGATGGTTCATGATACATTCAAAATCTCAAATCGTGTAAACTACTTTAGATCAAGTTAGAGCACTAATCGGATTGAGTCGGTTTGAATTAGACAAATCCATCAACTAAGCATAGTTCATATAACACGATCCTTATTTCAAGATTCTTTAAACGGTTCAACTGAGGTTATATTCTTTTAAGTTAATCAGGTTATGAGTCATTAACTTGTGAACAATTCATGACACTAACACGGTTGAATTGGTTTGAATTGGTTTGAATTGGACATACCAATCGAACCTAAGAATAACTCAAAATATTTTCCTGAAATAGCATAACTCATAACATGATCATTCTATTAATAATCAATTAGAATATTGTATTTTTTAGATTTTTCATATTAAATATTTATACATACATCAGAATTTTGAAGTAAATACATGCATTGATGCATGCATATTTATTGTTCCTTTCAAATATAAAGTTTGACACGAATGTTTCATTTTTGAATTTGTCCATTAAATGTTTGAAGATACATCAATTTTTGAAATAATTAATGCATTGATGCATATCCTATTCTGAATTTTGTCCATGACACGAGTTGATATATTTATTTAGCATTCCACCAACTTTATACGTGTTGAGATAGTATAAATATTAAGTGAATTTAGGTGCTTTAAAATCATAACAACGATAATCATTTATGGGGAAACTTGTTGATAATAGTTATACTAAAATTAATTTATCTAAATTGTCTATAATAACATATACAAAAAATCTCAAATCGGTCAACGAGCGAACACTATCTAGTTTAATTATATTTGTGTTAGATAACATATACAACTGTAATTTCATGTTCATTGGGACTCAAATCTTCCATTCCAAGTATTGTTATCTGTAACCACATTTACAATTTTGACAATTAACTCATTTAGTAATTTCTAAACACTTTCATTCAACAATTCTTTAGCAATTTCTATTATTATCACCTATATCTTTGATTTTTTTTGTTTTATTAATTTATCCTTATAAAATTAAGTTCACTTACATGTTTTGTTTAAAAAATTGATCCAATATTCCTATATCGCATTGCTAACAAACTTTCTAATTTAAAAATTTATATCAAAATTTCTAATTTAAAAATTATCTATGCATCCTTAACATTTGCGAAAAAAATACCACCTCACCTTCCACTTCATTTTAACAATTGCTAGAATTTTAGGTTGGAAATGTCCTAAATAACGTGTAAGAAAACCAAACAATATCATTGAAGAAACTAATGAGAAGGACTTAGATAGAAATCAAGTAGCAACTACAAGGGGTTAAACAGAAAATTTAGGAGTCTAAGGACTTAATTAAAATAACCGGCCAAGTTAAGAGGCTCAAGTGGTACTTTGTTCAAAACTTTCATATAGTACAAAAAATCTAGCACATACAAATGAGTAGAAAACAACATAAACCATAACATCACTGAAAACTAGAACAAGTACATGAAAAATTTAGGGGTGCAAATGAGTACAAAAATATATATACTAGTGAATCTACGAATGTGTATAAAATAAATAAATAAGTACATGTAAACAATAAGTATAAAACGCATACACGAGTACAAGGGATGCACACAAATAAATAAAAATGAGTACAAAATTTGATTCTACTTTATATGTGCTGTACTCGTTTTCATTTGCAAAACGAGTACAATTTTTGAAAACATGACTATTAAGTCTTTTGAGTTGTTTGTTCTGTACTAATTTATGTCATTATATATTCGCTTTTCTGTTTATTCATGTACATGTTTTTGTACTGATTTTTATCTTATATATTTATTGTTTCTTTATTTTGTATTCGTTTGTGGAGGTATATGTTAATTTTTTATTTTTTACTCAACACCATACCAATTCATGCACTCTAGTTTTTTGTCTTGCACTGTATGTAAGTTATCCATGTACTCATGTTTATTTTTTAGTGTTGTTTTCTTTTACATACTTATATATGTTTCGCGTTTATCGTTAAAAAATTATTGAGTGCATCACGATGGAGAAAATAAATTTTTGAAAAAGCTATGAGGAAGGTGGTCCATTGGGTAAATTATTTTTTTTAAAAAGGAGCTCTAATGACCAAAAGAAGATGAGTACAAAGTTAGATTCCAAACCAGTAGAGTTTGAGAAAAACTAAGTACAACACCTCAACATAAAACAAAATTGGAATTTTTTTCCTGAAAAATAATTATTACAAAGGTGATTTTTGAAACAGAGGTATGGTGATTTTTGGCCTGACTCTAAATTATTAATTTTTTTATAAGTTAATTTATAAAATAACAAATTTACCCTTTTCAAATAGTGATGCGTTGGATTGAATGTTCAAAATGGACGGTTGAGATTTTATTGCTCCAACAAATAGTTTTTTATTTGGTGAAAATCCATACTCGTAATAAAATTTGTATGATGGGGGACTCGAATGGTTACTCATGTTAATAAAGTGTTATAAGAAAGTATTACAATTAAAACGGGTTATAACAACCGGATATAATCAGTCATAATTGATTTATAATTAGTTATTAACTAGTTATAACCGGTTATAATTTAGTTATAATTTAAACTATAACTGATTATAATTAATGGATTTTTATAATTAGTTATAATTTTTTATAATCGATTATAATTATTTTATAGCCAATTATTAAATATAGCTGATTATAATTATTTATAACCGGTTATATTTGGTTATATTTTGTTATAGCCAGTTATTATTATTTTATATCCAACTTATTATGATAAATGTTTGCCGGAAAAATCAATGAAAAATTCGTCAAAAAAAGTTGTCAGAAAGTCATCGGAGACTCGTCTGCGACAATGAAGTGGCAGTGCGGTGATTAGGGGGAGAAAATTATTTAAAAATAAAAAGTGAATATGTGAAAAGACCATAGTACCCCACCATATAATTATTTTAAACAATTAAAAGAAAATAAATATGAAAAGACAAAAATACTCCTATTTTAAAGGGTGGGAATAGGCTTGGCAGTATTATTCGTACTCAAGGTATTCGACCCTATTCGATTCGATTAGAGCGGGGAATACCCGTTTGTTCCAGAGTTAGTTAATTAGTTAGACTGTAATACGTGTATTGATCTAACTCTGTTTTTTATGATTTCCACAACTACAGGCGTAGTCCGATAGCTTACTGGATCGATTTGCTCTCCTAAGGCTTATATTCAACCTTGTTGTGAAGGTTACTTTACATTACTTGCATGTTTAATTGTTTACATGTTATGAAATCTATATATCCAACTGCTAATCCTTTTGAATTGAATATGTAACACTTAAAACACTAAAAACGTTGATTATAAAAAATTACGATGAGTTGATGTCATGTTTTGCAATCAATTCTGCTTTGCTTGATGTTTGGTTATGTTACTTAAAACATCTAAATGGCTAATTAGAATTCTTTAGACCTCTATTCTTTAAATTCTCGTTCTTAACAAATCTTCGAACTTCTCTTCTATGATCCTTTTATATTAAGAAATAATCAATCATCTCCTTATAGACCTCTATTCTTTAGGCTTCTATTCTTTAGGCTTCTGTTCTTAACAAATAATATCTTAACTAATAATTTCTTAAAAAGTGACGAACTGTCTTCTTAATCTCTTAATTACTTCCTCTTAGATGGAAGGTGCACCAAATATTGATGTGGAATCTGTTGTTAATGCTCCCAACCCTATTGAAATGGCCGTCCAAAATTATCAACCTGAACATGAAGCTCCTGTTGCAAATGTTAATGCGGTTATGGTTAATGATAATGAAGATGAACCTGAAGCACGAGTTAGTCTTACTTCTAAGGTCTGGAAACACTTTTCTAGGGTTAGGGTTGCTGGTTTAATGAAAGCTAGATTCAAGTACTATAGGAAGTTACTTGGTGAGGAAACTGCCAATGCAACTTCTCACTAAAGGAATCATTTGAGATTGTGTCTCCATAAAAAGATACATGATGGTCAGCAAAAGATACTTGGCCCTAACTATAAAGTTGCTGGTACACCAAAACTGATGGCATCCTAGTACAATGTTGAGGTGTGTAGGAAGGAGCTCTCTTCCATGAATTTGGTTGAGAACCTGGGGTTCAAACGGTTTTGTTGTGCCTTACAACCTCAGTTCGCTGTCCCTTGCAAAAACACTATTAAGAGGGATATATTGGCTTTGTATGGTGTCGAAAGCGAAAATTTTCAGAGGATAATTGATGGTGATTCTGGTAGAGTGTCAGTAACGAGCGATTTGGGGGCTGCCTCTAATCAGACTAGTCATTTCATTGATAATGCTTAGAAACTTAGAAGTATAATGTTGAGGTTCATGTATGTTCCAGCCCTCACACAAGTGAGAGGATGGTTGAGAGGTTGTTTGATTCGTTATTATATTGGAACATTGATGGTAAGTTGTCCTCCATTACCTTAGACAACTATTCCACCAATGATTCCATGATGGTGCAGCTAAAAAATAATCTTGTGGTCAGTGACATGTTGCTGGAAGGTATATTGATTCATATGAGGTATTCTGCTCATATCTTGAATCTGATAGTGCTGGATGGCTTGGATGTAATCAAGGATGGAATCCATTTGATTAGGGAGAGTGTAGTGTACTGAAATTCTACTCCTAAAAGGGTTCAGATTTTCTTTGAGACTATTAAACAACTTTGACTTAATTCTGACAAGAAACTGGTTCTCGATTACCCAACTAGATGGAATTTCACCTATGATATGATTTCTGTTGCTCTTCCTTATAAAGATGTGTTCTTTCGTTTGAGGCAAAGGGATAATCAGTATAATACAATTCCTTCTAATGGTCACTGGGAATTTGCTGCCATTGTGATTGACAAAGTGTGTAATTTTGCTGAGTTGACTAAGCTATTCTTTGGTTCCAAATATCCGACTGCCAATCTGTTTTCAAAGTGATTTGTGATCTGAGTTTGCAACTGATTCAATGGTGTGATGATAGTAATCCTCTTATTTCTGCTATGACTGGTAATATGTGGTTGAAATTTACCAAACATTGGAATGATATTCATCTCGTTCTTGCTAAGTCAGTAGTGTTGGATCCTAGATACAAGCTGCATATTATTGAGTTCTATGCAGCCAAGTTTGGCAGCATGAACACTAATTTAGTTGGTGATAATGTGAAGAACATTATTTGCTTTGATTCTTGAGTACCAAATTAGAGCTAAAAAGCAAACTAGATCAGCTGCTTCTTCCTCTAGTAGTTCTGCAAACGTGACTGAAAGTGGCCTTGATTTCGAGAGGTTTGTGAGTATGAGGAAAATAGCAAAGCAACATTGGTTACTACTGAATTGGATCACTATTTATCTGAGCCTCTGATTCCTAAGCCTCGACCAGATGAACTTTCACTGGATCTTTTTCAGTGGTGGAGATTTAATGGTTTGAAATATCCAACCTTGCAAGCAATTGCGAGAGATTTCCTTGCAATACCTGTTACTTCAGTTGCATCTAAGAGTGCACTTAGTTCTGGTGCGAGATTGTTAGACCCCATCAGAGCAGGCTTCATTACTCCACAGTCGAAGCAATGATGTGCACATGCAACCAGGTTAAAAAATTAGTCAATTACTGTTTTTTTAATATTGATGGTTCATTACTTAAATGACTTCGATTTCTCTGTTTGTAGATGTTGAAGCTGGAGTGGATGTGCTAGGAGGAGTATTCTCTTGACTGACGATTGAAGATTCCTCTGTTGAGGATCCATCTATGGGGTAAGATACTAAAATCTTAAATTCTAGACTTATTACGATTCTTGCAATTTGTTCCATTCAGGACCAGCCATGGTGTTTATGAAATCACCATTTGCTCTCGATGGCTGATTCAACAGAACTGAATTGCAAACCAAGGTATGGAATAGAGTTCAATGTTCATTTTATCAATCAATAATTCATTTCCAATTCGAAACTCATTGCTCTTTCACTTGTTTCAGATTGATACAAGTTTAAGTTGACTGAGCTAATCTGTTGATGGAAGAGATGATTTGTTGGTTTGCTGAATGCTGATGTTGGTGTGGACTCTAAAGGTTGCTGCTGCTGAGTGCTGAATTTCTTGCTTTCATTTGAATTATTACACTTTGAATGATTTCAATTTCATAAATTCCCTCAGTATTTGGATTTGGTTAAGACCTTTGTTATGCTTTCAGTTTCATTTCTGTTTAAGACTACATACAACAATGTTTTATTGGTTTCACAATATGAATGAAACGCATGTTTTTATTCCAGTTCTGTATGATTTATTGGTTACAGGGGTGGGTTTTTTATACCCACGGGCTGCCGGACCGAAAACCGGCCGGAAACAGGGTGGGATGGATTTAAAATCCGTCAGGTTTTTGGGGATGGAGCCAGGAAAACCGAAACTTGCAATGGGCAGGGATCGGATAGCCCAAATCTATTCCCGATCCGCCCCATATCCAAGTCTATTTCGTACGGTGTTCTTGTTTTTTATTAATTAATTAACAATACTTTTGCTATAATTTTAAAGAAAATATGTATAAAAAAGGACGAATGATCAGCAGTAACATCGACCATGGTCCCACTTTGTCGATTTCATTCATGTATAGGCAGTGTTTGTATTTATTTGTTGCGAAGCACTCAAGCTTTCTCCCTTTGTGCCCAAAACAAAACAAACAAGACGTCACGTCACATAGTTTGGGTGCGTTTTTGTTTTTGTGAGCTGAGAGAGATAAGAAATCGACATTATTATCATTATTTTTTTCCGAGTTCGGTGCCAATAATTCATCAATTCCTCACTGGCACCTTTTCGATAACTCAAAATCTCATCTAAACCGTCCAAATAATTTACTTATATCATGGCCGAGAACACGACGCAAAAAGATTATCTTCATCTTCTCCATCTGCATCAGGACCATAGCTGCCACTCCTCCATCACCGTTCAACTCAATCGATCAACACCACCACCGACAGAGGTGGAACTAGGTGTGAGTAAGGCGGCTTCAAGCAGCACCCTTGGGATTGAGTAAAAATTTCTATACATGTGTGGGAGGAAGTTTTGAACCACTAATTTGCCATTCACCAGATCAAAGCATCACCATCTTTGTTGGATGTAGTTTTTGATATATATATGCATACATAGAAATATAATTTTAAGTTTTCTGAGTGAAGAAATTCCCCACAAATGTGTGCTGTGAGTTTCAAACCCCCAACCTAGGATATATTATCTAACTCACCGTTTTACAATCTTTACTGCAATTACTTTGTAAATATATTTTGTGCAATAGTATTTGAAGGGCTTATCAAAATATATAGGCATACACTGCCATTTAAAGGGCGGCTACACTAATATTTAAGGATTACAGGCAATGAGAAACTGAGGATTAAAGTTCTCAAAGGTTTTTCAAACCGTTAAAATCTCGATGCAGTTCGTTCTTTTATGGAATCTTGTCGACCTTTGTTGTAAATAATATGTATTGAATTATTATTTAGTAATTATACGGATTTGAAGTATTATGTTGTTGACTATTTATTTCGTTTAAAGTTGATTATTCTATTACGCAGTTACATTTTTTTATGATACAAAAAAAGCACCCCATTCACAAATTTTCTGACTCCACTCCTGACTGCTGACTCATTGATCGACTCAGCAACCACCACCAGCTCTCTCTGGGAGAGACCTCCTAATTCTCATCACCGGCTCCGTCGTCTACCTATTCTACCACCCCACCGCCTTATATCTGTCGTGTCCGAGATTTTGGCACTAAACGTCTCCTCCAGCTCCCAGCTTACTTCGAACATCGCCGTCAACGTTACTGCCTAGAACCCTAACGAGAACGTCATATTCATTTACGATCCTGTTGCTATTTACGTGTTCTCCAATGGAGCGACTTGGGGAAGGGAACATCCGGGTGGCAACCTCCTCAAGCTTCTTCCATATGCTGGTACTTTTTGCAAACCGGTGAAGAAGGTTATCCCGAAGAAGATCAAGATGGAGAATTTGATTCCAAAACAGGAGGCGATGGGTAGTGGGGAAGAGTCAGAAGCTTTTTCGCTGGCAGAAAAAAGCATCTTCGACACCAAATGAGACCCCACTGGGCAGACAGATGCATCCGACGGCCAGCATTGACCTATTTTCTAAAAGCGTTTACCATTTCTCATCAACGGCTACAGTTGGTCAAGGGGCATTTTAGCGACAAGAAAAGAGTGTGGGACTCGGGTTTTGGCGCAAATTTGAAAATTGAAATGTTAAATTATTTGCATTTTTTTCAAAAAATTTAAATTGTCCACTCTAGTAAAAATTGAGAAATGTAAGCTTTACTTCCTCTCTCTTCCTATTCACTCTACTGCACCCGACTCTCCCATTTTCCCATTTTGTTACCTCTCTCTTCTTCCCCCAGTCTCCCGTTCTGTCCTTCTCTCTCTTCTTCCCTCCCATCTCTCCTTCTCTCTCTTTTCTTCTTATTTAGAACAGTGGGCGATTTCTCAACGAGGACGGTTGGCCGGCGGTTGTGTCATCTTCATCTTCTTGACGGTTACCTGAAGACGGTTTGTTTTTGTACAGTTTTTTCCATTATAAATATCATCATCCTCAACCCCTCATCTAATCTAAACTAACCCTGTGTTTTAGGTTGTAATGGTGAAAACAAAGAATCCAATAGACAAAACTGCATCGACTTCAGGTGGCCAAAAGCCTAAAGAAAACAAGCACAATCCTTTTGTAGCACTCTCACGAACAAGATCTTCAACACTGAAGAAAGAGGCGGAAGACAGGAAGGGAGCAAAACTTGGAAAAGTGAAACCTAAGAAGAGGAAACATATCTCTTTTCCAGCTGAATCTGAATCAAATGTTTGTTATTTATGTGGAATGTATTAAAAAATATTGATATGCATGTGTTCCATGTAATGATTAGAATCTTTATTCATATGCCTGTGTTCTATGTAAATGAAAGGCATGAGGAGTGTATTCCTATGTTGCATTTGTGGATTTCGAATGGTACTGTTATCCCTGTGTTTTAGGGTTTTCATTGTTATTATCATTGTCATTCTATATAATCTGTGTTGTTGGGGTGGTGTTAGTCCTGTGTTTTGTTTTTTCATTGTTTCTCTTATGCTTCATCCTATGTTAAAATTATTGATTTTTATTAGTATGTTATGTGTGTTAACTGTTATTTATGTGTTCTATTTGTTGATCGCTGTTCCTGTGTTCTATCTACGAGTTGTGTGTATTGGTAGTGTTATTCCCGTGTTCTAGCTATGAAATATTTTGTTGTCCTTTCACTTTCAGGATACACCCGCTGCCAAATTGGGCCCCAAGAAGATAAAGAAGGCTAACGAAGGAACCAGTAAGAAGAAGAAGAGTCGCTTCATCCAATTTCGATCCAACACCAATAAGATACTCCAGATGAACGATGTTCAGGACAAACACAGGAGGACGAACCGGATCAAATATCTGTTGATGGACGCCAACTTCCACAGATTGCTGTCTGTGAAGTTGAAACGCATCACCAAGGAAATCTCTGATTTTCCGATTAGTTGCTACCACCCTCGGCACCAGGATTTCCAGTTCCCAAACGGGGAAATCTTAGAAGTCTGGCAAATCGATGTCCAACGGGTTTATGGCCTAATCTCTTACGGCCCCCGTTGATGCTAGGGAAACTTTAGGTTTCAATGAGCAGAAGAAGTTGTAGGAATCGTCTGCCTTTCTCCAAATGCGTGGGGTAACATTTTCCTATCAGACTTGCAAGAATTCCTGAAAACCTGTGAGGACCCTTACAGGTTTGCAAAAGCCTATATATTGCACATCATTGGATCTTTTCTTGTACCAAGTATTCTTTGAAGGTGAGTGGAAACTATGGCCGTTACCTTGATGAAGATTGTGCGAAGGTTGCCGGTTTCAATTGGGGCAAGCATGTGGTGGATACGCTACTAGAGGGTTTAGATGACTTCAATTGGGGTCAGAAAAAGTTAACTTATCCTAGCGGCAATATGAATTTTATGGTGGTAAGTGGTTGTTATACCTGTGTTATGTTTTGATGGTTGTTATACTTGTGTTCTGTTTTGATGGTTGTGATATTTGTGTTCAGTTTTGATGGTTGTTATACTTGTGTTCAGTTTTGATGGTTGTTATACTTGTGTTATGTGTTGATGGTTGTTGTACTTGTGTTCTGTTTTCTATACTTGCATTTTCTGAACATGGTGAAGCTGGATGGTTTGTCGACAGAGTTCACCCCAACATGTAGTTTTTAGGACGGGGCGAACGTAGCAAAAGCCTGGAAAATGATAAAGGGAACTGACAAGAATATGTGGCCATTCATAATCAAGAACAGGGGAACTGTTATGAATAATTTAAGATCTATTAAATATGACTGGATTGAACAGGTCTTTGATGAACCTTCACCTCAGCCAACTCAGGACGAATCTCAATCTGCTTAGGGGAATTGTGATTGGGCCAAGATGCTTTCGCTTGATGCATATGTGGAATCGGTCTGTTTGCCTTAATTGTTATAGTGTAGTGTAAACATTTTATTGTTTTGGAAACTATATATGATTTTCAATGTATGATGTGTAGTTAGAGATACTCGAGAAAGTTGCTGCTAAAGAGGTAACCCGACGTAAGGGTGAAGTTGCAGTTTGGGAGGAAAGAACTCAATTGGTGTATACCTTTCTTTCTGAATGTTCGTAAGGGTGGAAGTGGCCTATAAGTTGAAGGCATGGTTACAAACTTTGTTTTCGGGATGTGTTCTACGTATAATCTACTATCGTTATAAGTCCTTTCTGTATTCTTTAGAAGGGCAGGAGGGAGTGCACAAGGGAAGGGCAAACAAAAGGAAGTACTGGCTGGTCCAGTAGAGGAAAAGAAGGAACCAGAGGAGCAGGAGGAAGAGGAGGAACCTGAGAAGAGAAGGAACCGGAGAACAAACCAGATGATGAAGAGGAGGAGGACGACGAAGACTGGGGAGACAACTCGTCATCAGAATCGACTACCCTAGAGTTGTCTGGTCACGACAACGATGGCGGGGGGGGGGGGGGGGGGGGGGGGAGGGGTTCCATGGAGAAGCCACAGTCAGGTAATGAACAAGGAAAACACGTTACTCAAATAGCGACAAAGGCACTTGTAGATGCGTTAAGGTTGGAGGATCATCCAATTAGCCAAGATCTTGTATTGTTTAACTCAATGTCGAAGCCTAGACTGGCGATCAAGGGTGTACAGATGGAGGCTACACCTGTCTCTTATGCCCGGAAGAAGGGAAGGAAGAAGTCCAATATACATATCTACAGGCTCACCAAGAGCCTTGAGAGAGATATGATTGTAGAACATAAAAAAATTTGTTTCTTTCATTATGCCAGTCCCTGAAGAACATCTACTATTATTCTGACTTTTATATTGTTCTATTGGTGTTCTATTATCGTTCTAACTTGTTTAGAATTTGGTTGGTGTTAGTCTTTGAAGTAATCTACAGGTTTTCAGACCCAAAGCTGAAACTGCACATTTTAACTTAAAACTATGCAGTTCACTCAGAATTTTTGCACCACCGTTGTAGATGTTATCGCTCACTAGTTCAACCGGGAGGACGAGGAATGAGAAATATACCCGGTTCTGCTTCCCTAGTTCTGTGGCGGTTAGTTAATGTTTTATGCATGTTGAATTGTTTTGTACTGATGTAATGACTGCATAATAAGAATGGTGATATAATGAATGCATTGTCAGAATGGTGTTAAATTAATGCATTGTGAGAATGGTGATATAATGAGTACTTGTTGTATGTACCTGCAGCGTGCGGCCCAAATGGAGATTGAGAAACGACTTGCTTATTCTAAGGATGGGTTAGAAATTTGAAACGGATGTCGGAGAGCCTGCCAGATGTCCATGCTTAGGAACGTGATCCTTGAAATGGGTGGTTTGGACATATGATTATACCCATGGAGGGTCCCTTCGGTACTAGAGCAACCAGACAGAAATAGCTGCGGTCTATATGCAATTAGATTCATAAAGTAGTATCAGGATAGGTTTACAGGTGACCAAAACGAACAATGGGATGACTCCACTCTCATACGCACCGAAAGGATGAGGTACTTGTGTCGTATCTTGCTGTCAGATACCAACAAGGAACGAGAACCAGTCCTACATAGAGCTGACATTACGTTTGACTTTGGGTTATGTTATGTATTAACTATTAACTAGGCTATGTTATCTATGTTTTCTACTACTCTTATAGTTTATGATACTAATACTTATTTATGGGATATTAGCTATTACCTATTACTATCAGTAAAAGTGTGCCAGTACTTATCGATATGATGTTATCTCACTAACTAGTAATTACAAAACCGCATTTAATGTCTGACAAGATGTGTAGCCATACCTTATAACAGTGAGATACGATAGATAGAACAATATTAACTTAACGAGTGCATTTATTGGTGGTAGTTATGAAATTTTTTAAAACAAAGTAGCTTGACGGTAGTTGAGAAGTATTAATTTGTTCCTTCAGTCTATACATACCTTAACACATAACCCACATAATCTTACTCCTCAAAGCCCCACTAATTTCAAACATGAGTTTAATAGTAATGTGTTCTTGCAACCTTCCTGCTCAACCTTCTCGATTCAACCATAGTAATGTGGCTGGCCTTACGGACCACTACTTTGGTTGTAGACACCTTGAGGGCGGATGCAAAAACTTCATCTGGTGCAAGTAGAAGGAAAACAAAGACCCTAATGAAGATGATGGGGTTCCAACCTACAAGTACTTGGTGGTTTGGAACCTCAAACTCGAAGATAGGATCTAGTGCCTCTAGGCAAGGAACTACCAGTTGGAGTAGGACAGTGACCAAGAGGAATGGTGGAATGACGGAGACTAGAGGAGCATCCCATAGATAGTGGAGAAAACTGCACTGTTACAGTTGTATTCTATCTGTATTATGTTTACGTTCTATATTGTGTTTCAGTTCTGTATTGTGTTTATGTTCTGTTAGGTTATTCCCGTAGGTAGGCATAGTAGGACTATTGGTTCACCATTCTTTCCTAAATTCCAAAAGTGACTTGTTCCACATTTACCTTTATATCACATGTCATATACGATGACCACTTTCTTCAGGGATATAAAAATAAATTTCCAGTTGTCTAGTTTCGCTCGCAGAAACCTCACGACTAGAAATTTACCCAAAAAATGGATATAACATAAACATAACTGCGATAGAATACGGATAAAACAGTCTTCAGGGATAGTTCTGGCTAACTTGGAATTGGACAAATGCCTGGAACTGTGTGATTGCATCGTTGTGGTCAAGCACGGCTGACTGGTCTTCAGCCTTATACCTAGCACGCTCGGCTTCAGCTTTTTTGACCGGTTTCGCACGCTGCCGCTTGAACCGATTACGGACCTTCAGTAATAAAACTTTAGTAATTGCTTTGCACCGCTTGCTGTTCTTGCTTGGTTTTGGTAACTTTTGGTTCTTGGAAGCAATGTCTCTAGGAACGGATCAGTAGCTACATGGGGAGTTGGTGAAGTAGATGTACCGTTTTGTTCATGGGCATGCTGCTGCGAGGGATGACTGTCGTACAAAGCTAGGTCTTGTTGGACCTGAAGCACCAATGCATCAATTGCCGACATAATGAATGCCTCAAGCTCGTCAACTCTATACACCGTCCTAACAACGACACCAAATTTTCCGTGTAGCTTCACAAACCTAACCTCCTTGGTCTCGTCTTTCGTTAGAGGTTTAACCAAATATAAAGTTTGATAATCCCTCCTCGCCCCTCTAGTCCACCGCAACATGATGTATATATCGTGCAACGTTTTAAACCTCTCATTTCCAAAGACACGCAGAATATGCATCACACTAAATGCGTGTCAGTAGAGGATCCCCATGGTGTCCCACCACTTGCAATGACACTTCAATTCTCCTTTTTCACAATCGCTCTCACAACCTTGTCATCAAGATGCTCGTTGTGGTGTATCTTGTAAACAACATATAGTACATCACCAGAAATACACATAGGAAGGGACTCCATCTTGTATTCTCGCACCGTCGCATACTGCTCTTGGAAGATGGCAAACATTTTAGGAGTATATTTGGCTGCAGCCTTGTTCACGATTGCACTGAACTCAAAATTGTTGCATGGACGAGTGTTCCTAGGAGCGAAGTCCGCGTCCCACTCTGCTCTCCTTCTGCTTGCAATGGTCTAGTCAATAATAAGCCATGCATTTTCCAGTGAGAGATAGAATGCACGCATAACAGTAGCAAGATACAACGCGAACATAACAATGATATCTGACTAACTTGTGTACATTACCGTACCAATCAAAATGGGGGAAAAAGTCGGTGATGGTATGTTTTTCAATCAGGAAGCCTCGCACGGTTTCATTGCACGATTCAACTAGCTGTGTCGATCGCATTCCATCAGCATATTGATGTTTTACCCATGCCGACGACCATTGTGTTCGAACCTAATGATATACTCCAACCACTTATGACCAGACGGTCTACCATTAGGGAAGCACTCCCGTACAATAACTTCCCATGCAAAATTGAAATTTGATTCATTATAAACTAGGTAGAACAGGAACCGGAAATGGCAAACAAACTCGGGAGTGAATAATGTGCTAGGTTCCTCTTGCCATTTTGCTGGATGTGGAACGTGCATAATGCATGGTAACTTCCAACCCTCTCACTTTTCAACGCGACAACCATCACTTGATCTTGGTCGGTAAATATGGTTTTCAGTGCCTTACCGCCCATTCATCTTAGGAATATTCGAAACAGCCATTGAAAGGACTCATCGTTTTGTCGTACATCAAACATGCACCAAATACAACGCACTGGTCGTGGTTGTTGAATCCAATGAATAAGGCAAAATGTTGGGAAAGAAAAGGTACAAAGTGTTATATGTATGTTATAGGTATGATATTACTGTGTTCTGTTGTCACTGTGCAGTACTTACCGAGGGGCCCGACACTTTCTGTTAGTGTGATATGTTGTGTCAAACGTAATATAATCTCCAAACATGGCACAGTCATCGTGCATGCGCTAATCCGCCCAAAAAATGTTTGCCATTTTCTCCCTTGCATCGATCTTCACTTCCACAAAGTATCCAGGATTATATTGTCACTTTTCACGAAATTACTCATTAATTGCGGTCTGTTCCCTACACATAATTTGCCTTTGTCTTATTTTACCTAGGAAATTATGCACATCACGCTTTGTGCATCCAACGTTTGCTTCACCACCTAGTTGTTCGTATAGAACCTCGAACGAAGATCTCATTCCCAACCTAGGTTAACAATTAATTATGGCAATATGTCCTATAACATCGTTAATTGCTCTATTTCCCAGCAACAAGTGCTATGTTTCCTCAGGTTCCATTGCTGCTCATGTACGTTTGTCCACTCGGTAATCCGGTCGATGCCCTCGTGCCTCTTGTACCAAAAGCGGATTTTAGCTTGACAACCGACCATTCCATCAGGACATTTGCGCGACAAGTGCTTATTCAGCTCCACATCAACTTTTGCAGGACCAATCTCCACATAACGTTTTTGAAGCCTTCCTTTCTGCACTAGTAAACTAGATAATAAAAAAGCCCGAGTGTCCCCTTGCCCCCTGGATACCTTCCTTGATTGAATTTTAGTGTCGAATCCCTTCCTTGGTAAAAGTGTGTATAGAAGTCCTCGCACTCTTGGTGTGCGCTAAAAGATAGAAGCTTCCACTTATCCTCGTCTGCAGGACCAATATTCTGCTTACCTATAAAATGGCAGTTTGATCATTATAAAACCATTATGCCTGTGTTATCTTTCTATAACCATTCTGACTATGTTCTCATTACATAAGCATTCTGACTATATTTATCATTCTATCACTATTCTGACTGTTGTTGTTCTTATATTACCATTCTGACTATGTTACATTGTTCGACCAGAAAACGCATTAAACCGAATCCACCAGATTCCAAAAGCATTAAAGGCCACTACACAACAACCCAAAGAAATTAAAAGGTGAATAATTTTCCATAAATCCCTTATAATATATGACTTCGCAATCTTACAAGAAAAATATTTTATTATGTGGTGCATAGGTACGTAGAAGAACAAAATCCACCATTTGCAAACCATTATTACAGTAAACAAAAAATCAATGTATATACCTTGAAAACCATTCATCGTCCTCTCCATCAGGTATAGGGGATAAAGACACACAACAGTTGAAGAAGAAGGTCCGACCTCTCAATCTACAGTCTGATTCTAAGGTTAACGATGTGGAGATCGAGGACGTAACTCACCTGAAAACAACTAGCTAGATACCGATTTAAGATGAGACGATGAAGGAGACTTCTATTCTGAGTAACGATTGGACTCATTGTTGCAATTCTCTTTTCGATAAGCAAATTGTGATGGATGAATGGTATGTGGCAGATTCAGAATCGGAAGACGTAGCTAAATCAATGAGAGAAGAGGATGATGTTATTGATGAATACAAGGAGGATCCACTGTGCCCGTCTATATTGTTTACCGCTGCAGGGAAAATGAGGATGATGTTATTGATAAATGTCCTGGTGTTGTGAAACATGCTTCTCGTCAAATGGGGACGGGTGCAAAGGCTGCTAATAGTCAGACTCTCAATTACCAGACAAATCGTTTTTTTGCTCTGCAAAGTGACGATGAGCCGGATAAGAACGTAACTGACGATGCTGTTGTTTCACCCAATGGAAAAGAGAAAGAAGGGTTGACAAGTGGGGATCCACAAATTAAAATGAGTCCTTCTGATAAGAATATTGGAAGAATTAGTTCTAAGAAGGGTGAGCATATAAGTCAACTTAATACTGTACTTGGGGGGATGCAAGGAAATGATCTGGGGAATAAGGAAAGGTTGTCAGATACTAAAACTCGTTCTGATGAACAAAGGTCAGCCCCTGCTGGAGATAAGTGTGGTATCAATAATCCTCCTCCGATGGCAAGGGTGATTAATAATAAAAATAACAAGCAGAGGTGAATAGATGAAGATCTTGAGCTATAACTGTCGTGGTATGGGGAACAAATGTGTAGTTAATTCGTTGAAGATGTTGATGCGCCTTCAATCTCCCCAAATGGCGTGTTTGAGTGAAACCCGAAAACTTTCTCATGAAAATGAAAATTTACATAGAGATTGTGAATTTCCTTGTGGTACGAGCTGGAATGCTGACGTGTCTACAGGTGGTAGGGCTGGTGGATTAAGTTTATGGTGGAGTGATGTTGTATCTGTGGAGGTTATGTCCACCTCTGATCACCACATTGATATTAAAGTCCTGGAATTCAACACTCCAGTTTAGAGGTTTATAGGCCTCAATGGCTGGCCGAATGGGAATGACAAATGGCGGACTTGGAATCTTCTTCGATCTTTGGAAGATCAATGGGTTGGACCTTGATTTTGTGGTGGCGATTTCAATCAGATTAGTGCTGTCACAGAAAAATCGGGTGGTCAGAAATTGGATGAGAATGCAATTGAGGATTTTAACTTGTGTTTGAATGACTGCTCCTTGAGAGATGTAGGGTTTAATGGTTATCAATTCACATGAGATAATAATGGATGTTTTGACGCTTTCGTAGAGATAAATATCAATTCACATGAGATAAATATCAATTCCCATGGACCCGATGGTATGTTAGTGTTTTGCTTTCGTCGATATTGACCAATTATTAAAGATGATGTGGTAGCTACTGTGTTGGGAATCTTGGAGAGGGGAGAGATGCCGGAGGACTTGAATTATACTCTTATTTGTCTTATACCTAAAGTTAAGCGATCGTAAACACTAAAGGATTTCCGACTTATTAGCCTATGTAATGTGTTATATAAGATGGTGGCCTAGGTTTTATCAAACCGTCTTTAGCTTATTCTTGATAAAGTGATCTCTCCGGAACTGAGTATTTTTTTTCTTGGATGGTTTATTGTAGATAATGTAATGGTGGCTTTCGAAATCTTCTATTCCATGAAGAAGATTGTTAAGACAAAAAAGGGTTTCTTTGCAGCTAAAGTCGATATGGCAAAAGCCTATGACATGGTCGAATGGATTTTCCTTGAGAAAATTATGGGACGGCTGGGTTTTGATGCTAGGTGGATTAATCAGATTATGATGTGTGTGAAATCGGTCTCGTTCTCTGTGCTGATTAACGGACATCGTTCAGGGAGGTTTTCTCTGAGTCGGGGTCTCCGACAAGGAGATCCTCTTTCTCCCTACTTGTTTTTGCTTTGCGCTGAAATCCTAGCGGCAGCCTTGACTACTGCTACACGAAGTAAACATATCCATGGCCTCAACATTGCTCAAGCAGCTCCCGAGGTTTCACATCTAATTTTTGCAGACGCTAGTATTCTTTTTTCTCGTGCTACAGTGCAGGAATGTCAAGTAGTTAAAACCATTCCGAAGAATTATAAATGAGAATTGGGGAAATTGGTTACTTTCCAGAAGTCAGAGGTTTTTTTAGTAGGAATGTCAGTTTCCATACTCAATTGCAACTTAGTGCTGTGTTGCAGATGAAAATTGTTGAGAACTATGACAAATATTTGGGTCTTGTAACCGAGGTGGGACGCTATAAAAGCTATTTTCTTACCTGAAAGATCGGATTCGTGGGAAACTTAAAGGACGGAAGGAGAGAACAATGTCTGCTGCGACCCAGGAAATTATGATTACATCAGTTGCTCAAGCTCAGCTGTCATATGTCATGATTGTGTTTGTGATTCCTGATGGAATCATGGACGATATACATAGCTTGATATTGAACTTCTGGTGGGGACAACAAATTGAGGAGCGATGTACTCATTGGGTGCAGAAAGAAGAATTGTTTTCGCCTAAATCAGAGAGTGGGATGGGCTTCTACAATCTTTGAGGATTCAATACGGCGTTACTTGCTAAATAACTGTGGTCCCTGCATCAACGGCTGTAGAGTTTAGTTGCAAAGATGTTTCCGGGCTAAATACCATAAGCATGGCTCGATTTTGGAGGCAAATTTGCTACCGTCCGAGCTTTATCTGGCGTAGCTTAATGAGTGCTCAAGAGTTTCTTTGGCCTTCGCTGGCGTATTGGTAATGGTACTTCGGTAAGGATTTTGGGTGATCGCTGGCTTCCAAGTGTGGAGGAAGGTTTCATTCCGTCGTCCCCAATCGAACTCCCGATGGATGTTGTTGTAAGGGATCTGATTGACTGGGATTCTGATGAATTGAACCATGCACTTCTTGAAAGTTGCTTCTCGCCAACTATTGTGCATGCAGTACTTCAAATTCCATTACGGGATCTCGGAGAGACCGATCGGCTTATATGGGGGCACAACAGTAATGATTGCTATTCTACTAGAAGCGGGTATCTATTTTGGCTGTCCCTATTTTAGCAAGGGAAAGGTATCCTACCTGTGAAAATGCTTGAAACCTGGAAGTGTTTTTGGGAGCTGAAAATTCCGGCAAAAATAAAACACGTTATGTGGAGATTTGCTAGGAACACCCTTCCAACTTCGGCTGAGTTAAATAAAAGGATCCCTCGTCAAGGAGGTTGCTGTCAATGGAACAGTCGTATTTGAAGGTCGTTCTCTGTTGCAAACTGCTTCACTGCAAGAGCTTCAGATGATCGTGTTGTTTGGTTCGACAATCTAAGAGGAAAGTTTGCAAAGGATGTAGTTGAGAAATGGTGCACCCTTCTCTAGTTTTTGTGGAGGGAGCGTGATGCTCATCTATTTAATGGTAATTGATTACCGGAAGGAGAGATAACAGGACGAGCTGCAAGTTTCCTCGATAAGTAACAAAATGCCAATCAACAAGCATATAAGGAGTCGATGCCTTCTCTGATTCTTGGTTGGAGAAAACCAAAGCCTAGCTTTCTGAAACTCAATTCGGATGTTGGAATACTTGGTACTGATGGTATGGGGGCATGGATTGTTCTTAGACATGAAGCCGGACCGTTCTTATTGGCAGGTGTTTTGAAACTTTTGGAGATTTGGGAGATTGCCCAGGCAGAAGGAATGACTTTAGAATTGGTATTCAATTGGTGATTAGACACTGATATAGAAATGTCGAGTTGAAATGTGATAGTAGTGTGGTGATTGATGGGATTACTATAGATGAGCAAGATGACACGGAGCTTGGCATCATTCTTAGGAACATTCGAAGGCTGCTAGAAGGTATGAATAACAGGTGTTGGCGACATTATTGACGTCAAGCTAATATAGCTGCTCACATAATGGCATATATCAAGGCAAATTGGCGAAGTCCTAACATTTGGATGGATCGTCCTCCTATTTTTTGTTGATCAATTTGTAACTAATAATGTAAGCCTGCTTGATTCTCAATAATATTCTAACAGGTTTTACGTAAAAAACAATATCACTTACTAGAAAGTACAATTAAAAAAATTATTAACAAAATATCCAAAATAATGCATTTTCGCGCATGTCCTTTTCCTACCCAGTCAAAATTTGCCATTCCGATTCTACCCCTATAGTCTCTCTTATGCTCATCGCGCGAAAATCAAATTTGATGGTCAAAACCATATCTGCCCTAACGGATAGAAACACGTATCCGTGGAATAGAAACATTGCAAATCAGATGGATGAAAAGATTAATTTAAGTCAGAGATATAATTGTCATTTTCTTATCTATTCCTTCTAGACTTAGGTTTTTCTTATTGTTTCTCCTACTAGTACGTTTTTGGAGCATTTTGTCAACTAGGCATCGTTCAAAAGGGAAAAATAAATTTGTAGGGGATATTTTATGACGCTCTAAAATTCAAATTAATCGATGCTCTAAATTATATAAAGATAGAACTTTTTTATTGTAAAAACACGGAGAAGTTAATAATCTTACTCTATTGAACTATTATAGTATGTCTTAGGTCATCGAAAACTTCCGGGACGAACCTTTGCAAATCAAATTAACATGAAAAATTTGAATTTTTTGATCGACTAACCGGACATACCGTCATTCCGTCCCTCGAGGGCAAAGGGCTTTAAACGTAGTTGTACTATTTTTAGTTAAACAGAAATTGAATGTGTGAGCAGCTATTTTTTCTAACATTTGAACTAGATTTATGAATATAGATTGGTTATAAGTCTGATTATTTAGTGTACACAAATAGGTAGATGAGCATACCTTCAAATACCATTAGCTGAATTACGAAATTATCAAAATTTACATATATGTTAGTACTTAAGACAAGGAAATGACAAAATATGGATTCTCTCTAGTTTAAAATAACCATACATAATGACTAGGTTTCAAATAGTAGTTCAAGACTAGGCTATAATTTGGAGATACACTAGGCAAAATTTGGAAACACGGTAGGCAAGATTCAAACCTGGCTAGTTTTACATAGGAATTTGGAGTTTAGTACCGACTGACCCTGGGTGGTGGCCCGGGTTTGCCCGGCCCCAGTTCCGCCATTGGTTGGTCCCACCGCAATCGTAGATGACACGCTTGTTGTAACCAATCTTTGAAGTAAAATATTATGATTTCATTAACTAGTTACTAAATCCTGAAACAATTGAAGTATGAAAAATCAAAACAATCGAACCGACCCAGACATAAGGGCAGTTTTTCCGTCGCGACTGACCAGACATAAGGACAGAATGTCTGGCCAGTTGGGCAAAACATAGGAATTGAATGTCTGGCCATGAAGGCAGATGTACTATACTTATGTCTGGTTAGTTGCGCCAGACCTATAGTCTATCCGTCCGTATGTTTGGCCTGGTCCGGTTCTGTACAATTATTCCACTTTTTATGAAAAGTTAGAGTGTTTCAGATAAGGGTTTTACCGTTCTATTTAAAATCAAATAACATCTCTAATATCAGAAAATCAAATAACGTCTTTAAATATCAGAAATCATATTACGTCTCCATAACATAAACCAAATAGCATAACATCAAAGTCATAATGTAACAAGCAATAGAGTCTCATACAAAACAACAGAAATAAAAGACACAACATGAAATCAATAAGGCCGAGCTAGTCTCTGTCCATAAAATTCCACATAAAGGTCTGACAAACGGGACCACAAATCATATAACTTTGCATGGTAGTTGTAACACCCCGATCATTTAACCTAAAATTTTCATAATTTTTTTTATTTGGCTGAACTTACTAGACTAAAAAGTATAAATTCAATCTTTAAATGATAAACTCTCTCGGTTAACCAATATAAATATATAGCTACGTTTATGAAAATTCCTTTGTAAATTGCACCATTAAATTAGATGTGGCAGAATGGTCAAAAGGCTTGTCTCATACCCTTTTATTTTTAATTTCACCCCTTGAGTGAAATGCCGTTGTTTAGCAGAATCAGGATCATCGTCATCTTCAGCCTCAAGTCGCCGACAATCCCTCTGCATTTTCCAGGCGAGAATCCATCTCCATTGAGAGAGAAAGAAAAATCGAGTTTTTTGGGAGACAATTCGAGAAGGAAGGGGGTGAATGTGGCCGATGGCGACACATCTCAAGCCCTAAAAAATAGACTTTATATCATGTTCAGAACAACGTCGTTTTATTAATGGTTCGATTATGGATCGGATATGCCATTAAACATAACCGCCCTTCGCCCGAGTTTGATGGATCGCGGGTGCAGCTGACACTGATAAAAACCTGCGGTTAATGGGTACAAGCCAACACAATTCGGGCGGGTCTCAGTGGGTACCCGAAACCCACGGGCTTGTTGGCAAGGCTATATACAACTATTTAGAATAGTTATCGAATAAGCTAAAATGCTTTTTGATTTTATCCCTTTCAAAAATTACTCAAAAATAAAAAATCAGTAAGTGCTCAAAACCTCCAAATTTTTATTATTATCTCATAATAATTAATTCCTTAGAACCATTATGATGGATAATTAGTCTCTCTTTAGGAATCAAAGGTTACTAGATGTTAAGCCCTTGTAAGTTGTATTCATAAACATCAAAAGTCCATGCTAAACCCGACTCTTTGAAAATTCAAAGTTAGTAAGTGCTAAGTCTTTGCAAATCACATTGATAAACATTGAAAGAACGGGTCAACTCCAACTCATAAAAAATCAATCATTCAAATTTAAACTACATAGACTTTGATCCCGAGGTCTGGTACGTAGGCAATTAGAAATGATTTGAGTCCACCAATCCTCTTATCATCTCTCCCCAAAAATCGAAAACCATCTTAAATCTCAGATTTTAAAACGCGCGGTACCCTAAACCCATAGGAAACTGATTGTCTAGCAGTACTGGCCTTGCATCTGGTGGAACTAAAGGATTGACTTGCTTTTGTTATGTAACTGACTGTGTATCCAACATTCTTGAATTTTGCAGAGAAATTCACAAGCATCTATCCCGAGCCACGACGGTTTAGACGGACGAGCATGGATGTTTGGTCCACCCAAAACTTCCTCAATCGATGGCGACTCGACCAATCCCCCTTCCCCGCGGCAAAAGTGGCAGGGCACAAGCGAAAGGCTGTCACGAGCGATAGACCTATATTACAGATGTTGAGTCTGCTAGGGACAAAGAACAACTCCCTAGGGGCAAGCTGCATAAAAAATCATGATAAGTCTTATATATTTTATTTCATTGAATGTTATCGCGTTTTAGGATTTAATTTGGTTCATGGTTCTCATAAGCTCTATGCCTGAGCTTGAAACTTAGAAAAATCAGGGTAGAAGACACTCTATGGGTAACAATAGCATCCTACTCGCCGAGTCCTCCAACCGAACTTCGACATGTCGACCGCCTCCGAGGCCATGGTGTAAGTCGACTTAGCTCACGAACCTTCTCTCTAGGAAACAACCCATCCTTGCATTACTATCAAAAAAATTCCTCCCAAAGCCAACCCAAGGTCTTAGCGCCTCTTCACCGAGAAATCACCCCAATGTGTAGTAACTCTTTGATGACTAACACCCTAATGGGGATTAAGTGAATATTATACCCTAAAATATGCGTTGTACATCATGCATCATACCATGAATTTTAAAATAAGTGCACTACATATGCCTTATTCTGACATCATGTTGAGGCTAGTGACGATGCGATCAGTCCGACAAAAGGGCATGACGGTGAACCCTTCCCGTTACCAGATAGGTGGCAGCAGTAGGAAACATGAAATGCTAGACGGCAAAATGAAGCACCTTTCGGGGCACGTAGCCGCTCGCCTCTCCCACATGGTCATTAAGGATAGGCCAATTTTCATGCCACGGAACATTATGAGGATTATGCACGCTGACTATAGACGGTTGGCCTTCCCCCTCAAGCATGTAGATTGAGTTCTAGGTTACCAAGGCATGAACATATTAACCTGGTGCCGAGTTGCTACGAGGAGTGGCATGCATACTATACTACCTTGTGAGGACCGATGTTACCGACATACACTTGTACAAACCTGCCTTGGGCGCACTGCTTGATTAGTGGATGGCTCCGAGCATCACTACCTTGCTTTGGTTGATTCCTAATAAAGTTTCATCATTTAGCCAGTTGGAGCTTGTACGTGAGGTTGCTAGCCACCCTATGAGTACCTTTTGGTCACTCTTCATTGTGCAGAGATGCTAAAGATCGATAGAGATGAACTTTTGGTAGGAGAAAAAATTTGGGCCATGCCGAAAAGGGATTTGAAGGACAACTTAGCTATCAGACCACACTAAAAACCCGAGATATATGTCAATCTAAAACTTATGATTGCAATTATGAATAATGTATGACGTTCGAGGATAATGCTAATTCTTACCAATGTCACATCCTACAACCTTGGTGAACGAATTAAGGAAGATATGGGTGCTTTCACATATGAAGTTCTCGATAAGGATTACAAAGATTGCGCAACTTACTACAAGAAGAAGGTCTTTGAAATGATGACGAGGAGGATGGGCCTCGAGTAAAGATTTGGCGTCATTGAGGGTATTAGTTAAGATGGGGTGTCTTCCAAGTAAGGCATGCATACCCCATGTGTTTAGGATGTGCATTTGTGCCAAGTTCAATCGGGCAATAAGGGTACATATTAAGTAAAGAAGTCATGTAATATATTCCTCGATTGTCTTCAAACATGTAATTTTTCATAAGGCTTTCTATGCACTTATACGGATTGGTCTCTCCTAAATATGGCTCGAGCAAGCAACATAAAGGAAAGACTAATACATACACTATTCACTAATCATATGCATTTGCTCTTTCTTATTCTTTTCAAAAAAATCATGATTTAGGTTTTAACAAAAGATTATTATATGTGGAACAATAAACTATCATATGAATGACCTAACAAATTATATCAGCCCTATCGACGGTGTGAATAATGTCGCATACGATATGAAGAAAGAACAAGTAAAAAGTGACATCACTCAAGAGGATCTTTGAAACCCATCACCACTATAAGGATGATACCATGAAAATAAATTACCTCACATACACATGGGCGTCATTCCAACCTGAGGTAGAGGCATCAGTACGGGCACATCACAAGACTATTGTATGTGGTAGTATCCGCATGCTTCATGGCCACACAATCATCAACTATTAGAATCCTCACTACGGTTGCTTCACGTTCAAGGATTCAAAGAATACCAAGAGTTGCTTCAATTTAAAGATCGAGCCCCTCGAAAAGTCTACACTTGTAATACAAGAGCCAAGGTTGTCAACATCCTCTAAAAAAGGTTGTTCTTGAAAGGGTCGATCGCTGTAGACATGATCACTATCACCGCAGGAACAACATGTGTTGAAATTAATCCCTTGATACGACACCTTTGGACAGTGTGAAACCCGCCCCTTGACGACCCGGTCAAACTATGCGGCTCGACTCATGCGTTACTCGCGGGTTCACTCATCACATAAATAAACATAAACATATAAATAATATATGATCCTGAAACACCTCATATCAATGATAAACGAAAAACGTCTAAAAAAAGAGCTCTAGGCTCAAAATCAAGTATTAAAACAAGAAGTAAACCATCCTAAAACAAGGGAAACTCAACATCTACAGACAATCATAGAATCAACTGAAAACATATGAAAAATCCTGAAAACATGAAAAGGGATAAACGAGGTCCTCCAAGGTACCTCTCTCTACGACTCCCAAAGCCACTCGGTCAAGGTGTGGCTTTCGTGTAGCTCTCTTAGGCAACATTTGCTCACGAGGTTCCATATTTGATCATGCAAGAAAATAGAGATGGGGTTAGTGATAAGCACTGTGTGACTAAACCTGAAACGGGAAGAACTAGACTAGCATTTAGTAATGTGACCATATGAACATGTAGGCATCATCCTAACATCAGCCACCCCTAGCTGTGAGCGGACGACCTCATGGTGGATTAGACCATGAAACCACCTTGAATACCATGAGTGTAGCAACAGAAGGCATACTCATCATCTCATGCCTTAGCCTGATTATAACCTGGGGATTGCAAAATCCATGGGTGGGTGACCAAAGCATATCAGGAGCTAATCTAGGTAATTCTGAATCATGTCCTAAACAAGAACTGTGAATCATAATTGACACGTCATGAGCTTCTGCTCGTAATTAAAAAAATGTATATATAGTAGATCATACGCTACTACACAGCCTAAGCCTGAGAGCCAGCTCTAAATCACAACATCTATACAGTAGATCACACGCTAATGTATAATCCTCGGACCCCAGCTCCAAAATACAACACCTGTACAGTATCACATGCTACTGTATAGTCCTGAGAATCCAAACATTGGATTCCTGACAATATAATTACAATGCTATGCTTAAAGAAAAAAAGTAATCCTAACCCCCACCTCTAATTAGCCTTCCTAGAATAGTCTGATCTGAAGCTACCTTCCCAAGCTCAAGCCTCCTCTTCTGTAAGACCTATAGAGATCAATCATAGGATTGAAATCTCAAAACCCCAAATCCTAACCTGTTAGGATTATCCAACGTAGGATTCAAATTAAAGGATTGAGAATGCAGGAAGACGATAAATTACCTTCTCAAGGTTCCTCAACAATCTCTAACTCTCTCCTACTGATCTGGGATCGATTGACTTGGTCCTCTTCAAGCCGTTAGATAAAATTGTAAGATTGGGATTATGTAATTTTGACTTAGGTTGCGACTCTAACTATATAATAAAGCCGCCACGCCCATCGCCGACTTACCATCACACATGTTTTTGCAAGGCAACCACACCCATGACTTACTGGTGGTTACGTCCGTGATCTCTGGATGGTCACGCTCATGATTGATTGCTGACCACGACCGTGGTCTTTCTGACAACCATGTCCGTCATAGGGTAACAATCGCGCCCGTGACTATCCATTCATTAGTGATTTCCAGAACTCACAGAATCAAGTAACAACCCATAATCAAGTAACAACCCAAAATTGGGGTGTCACACTCGGGCTCTACCGGGCTGACAAGAGATCAAACCTTAACACTCGTACTATATGGGGTAATCTTGTACCCAAGATTTGAGGGTATGATTGACGAGGAAGACGTGAGAGTTTTCCACAAAGACCATTTTAAAGTTAACCCCATATTCGACATATTGGTGAAAACATTTCGTGCCCTGGATGAGTGCCGCTAGATGAATCAAAAACATAGCTTGGGTGCATGCCTCTATTGGTCATGTCAATGATAAGTCATTTCAAGCCCGCTTAAAGATGGGCATCAGAAGATTCAAGAATGATTGCATCTCCTTCATGAGGACAAAGAACCTTTTAGAACAGGTTCCCTTATCTGAACACCTCTACCTCAACAATCCACATGAGTGGTGGCAACAATACCTCACCCAAATAGATTCCCAAATGTGTAATGGAAGGCCACTTGGGTACCAATGTTGTACAAGTCTGGCAACCACCCATGGGTACCAATCTTGGGAGCTTAGGGATGCTTTACCTACGCACCTCATATGTTCTGCCGATAAGTGGGCTATATTCAATTCATGATGAGCACCAACGGGTTGAAAATTGGAGTTTTTCTTATGATGAATAAGATGTTAAGCATCATAGGAAAGAGGCCCTGAAAGACTGGAAGAATCTAAGAAACGTCTGGTGCACAAGTGTGACACACCGATTTCGGGTCAACTGCCAGTTTGCATTTTAGGGTTGAACTGGTTGGGTTTTGGTATGATGAATGGACCATCACGGGCGTGACCAATTATTCAGTCATGGGCATGGTTGCCAGACTGGCCACGGTCGTGGTCAACAGTTAGTCACAGACCTGACCATCGGGAAACCACAATCGTGACCATCAGTAAGTCATGGGCGTGGTGATCAAGCAGTCACGAGCATGGTGGTAAGTTAGCCACGAGCATGTTGTCTTCATTATATGCCAGCATCATAACCTCAAAGTCAGAAACAGAGAAACAAATAAACTCTAAACGGTGACTTCTTTCCACGAGATGAAGCATATCGATCATGGAGGGAAAATAGAGCTGATCGGTCTAGGATAAGGGATAGAGGATTATAGAAGCTTGGATGGTGATGGGAAGGTAATCATTACTCACTTTTTTCTCTGAACTCCATAGATTGAGCTCACGTAGGAGAACCTAATGGTCAGGGATTTTGGGAGATTCGATCTTTGATTGATCTCTACAGATCTATGGAACATGAGATGGACTCTAGGGAAGGTGCTACAGATCAGACTCTACCAGGAAAGCATATCTCAGGTGTGGGGATTGGAATTTCTTTCTGGTTAGAACGTAGAACTAAGATTAGGATTGTTAGGAATCCGATGATTGGATTCTCAGCACTGCACAATATGTTGTGTTAGGGAGTCGGGCTCCTAGGACTGTGTAGTAGCATGTGATCTACTATACGGTTGTAGTGATTATAGAGCCAGGGTCTCAGTACTGTTCATTAGTGTGTTATCTACAAAACATGGAATGTGAAATAAAGCCGGGCTCTAAGACTTTATAGTAGCGTTGATCTACTGTACATGTTTTTGTTAAGTTCGAGCATAAGCTCATGACGTCTGAACTGTGATTCACAGTTCATGTTTAAGACATGATTCATGGTTAGCTACATTAGCTCCCGATATGAGTTGGTTAACCACCCATGGATGTGCAATTCCCCAGGTCATGTTCATGTTCTTGGTTATGCAGGATGTGTCAAGTATCCCTACAGATGCTACTCGCATGGTTTTCAGGGTGGTTTCATGGTCTAATTTACCACAAGGCTATCTACCTCTAGGTAGGGGTGGCTAATGATAGGATCATACCTACAGGACCATAGGGTCACAATACTTGCTTGAGCTATCTTCTTAGTATAGTCACAGTTCTTTGTGAGACTAGTTTACCCACTCAGTGCTTATCACTGAACCCATTAGACTTATTTTCCTTGGCATATCTATGTGTTCAGTCACATGTACTAGAGTCGATAGTGGGGAGAGAGCAGGTCTGTGTTTTTATATCAGTGGATATTATTTGTTATGTTTTTTCAGCCTGGAGTTGTGTCACTTGTTTTGTTGTGTTTTGGAATCCAGGATCCTAGTTGGTTAGTTTTATTTAAGTGCTCAGTTCAGCTTTTAATGCTTGTTTTAATGTTTCGGGTTAGTAGTTAGAGTTGAGTTATGGTTCGATCGGGACTCCTAGGGTGGGGTTTCACAACAAGCTTTGCCAAGATCCCTAATTCTCAAAGCCACGTCACACCAGCATATAGATCATGACACATAACCCGGGGAAAGGATCCTCAAGGCTCAATAACCAAAAGAAGGAAGCGAGAACGAGCTATAAAGGTTGACCAACAGAATTATGAGTGGTCGAAAGCTCAATTACGTGAACTGAAAAAAGAGGCAGCAAGAAACCGACCTGACTCTTAAGGGTTGAGAAGAATAAAATTGCGAAGGAAATAAAAATCATCAAAGATATGAAGGGAAGCTTCCTAAACATTATATAGGGCCTCGACAACGAAGCCGAACACACCAAGTCTAAAATAAGACGACTCTAGTACATAGTAGCGATGCACTACCAAGAGAGGTTGGCTGAAGGCGCATGGTGGTCCACCAACTAATAAGACCACTAAGAGACAACATGTAGGGCAAGATCATCAACATCCAATGAAGTCCTCAATAAGTTACGACATCTAGCCTAGCATAAGTGAATAACAAATGGTGTAGTGTGTATCCAAGTATGTCCTACGGGGAGGCTAAATGAAATGTGACTTGTTCAAGGTAATAATATTTACAAACCCCTCATGTGCATCGCTTTTAAAATCATGTATTTGAAAAAGATTTTTTTTTAAAATTTTAACAAAGTCAGGATTCACAAGGAAAAGCCCAGTACGAAAATTCGTGCAAAGGCATCCACATTAGAGTACACAATCTTGACATAATCCAGGGTAAGGCAAATGGAAAATGACGAAAACACGTTGGCAGGAATGAATGATCTAAAGGATGAGAACGCCGCCTTAAGGGCTGAAGTCGAAGAAGTGTCCAAGATCTACAAGGAAACACCATATATTGAGGGATCAGATAACAATGAGAGAAATCATGATAATCAAGACGGAGATACAAACTATGAGAATACAAAGGGAAGTCATTAAGAGGAATCATATGAGGATCTCATAAGGAA
Source organism: Linum usitatissimum (assembly GCA_030674075.2). Taxonomy (NCBI): domain Eukaryota; kingdom Viridiplantae; phylum Streptophyta; class Magnoliopsida; order Malpighiales; family Linaceae; genus Linum; species Linum usitatissimum. The sequence goes on from JAUJYP020000657.1 coordinate 2,141,674, forward strand.
ATGGAACATCATTGAGGAACGTTTGAAGACAATAGTGGGGTCCAAATCTCACAATGGGATCAACACCTTTAAGATATGCCTGTGCCCTCTCATCCAAATTCAAAATGAAAAACTTTGATAAATAAGAGTTCGTCACATGCCCACATGCCCACTTAACCATGTACCATAGTAAGATGGTAGGATATGTACATAGCAAAAAGCTGACGATGCACTACTTACAGAACAACTTGGGAGGGACATCTGTGAGATGGTATATGCACCTCTAGAATATCAAAATCAAGAGTTGGTTCGATTTGGCAGAAACCTTTATTAAACATTACAAGCACAAACCAAAAGAATATGGAAAAGAAAGAGAGTTTTAGGAAGTATGCACACATGTGGAGAGACCGAGGCGCTGAGGTACACCCACCGCTAGCTGAGAAAGACATGATATCGATATTCTTTGACACCCTTCACCTCTTGTTCTACAATAATATGTTGGGTAGTTTTGCTCTCAACTTATCCAATTTGCTGATCATTGGAGAACGGATCTAGAAAGGAACTAACCAGGGGAAGATTGGGGTCGAAGAGGACAAGAAATCGCACCCCACACGTAAGAATGAGGAAGTCCATGTTGTTCCTGATGGGAAAAAGAAGTGGACCCCAATGAATAACTATACCACATCGTACTTCACAACCACCGCTCCCGTAATGTAGGCAAATGATTCCACCGCCAACGGCCATGGAGCAAGCCAACAATACCCCGTCTCGATCCCTTACTTGGAGTTATACCCCTAGTGGCTCCAGAAAAATCCAATTGTATTAGTACTATACCGACAACTGATGCCTCCTTACTCCAAAGGGTACATCCCCGTGGCAATGTGTGAATATCACAGTGGAGCTGTGGAGCATTTGATCAACAATTGCCAGATATTCAAATAGGTCCAAGAGCTAGTAAGAGGGGGATGTGTAAAATTTACTAAGGAAAAAGATCACCCTAACATCAACAAGAACCCGCTGCCAAACCATGGGGCACAAACCATGAACGCTGTCAACATAACCACGAACTTCTTTGAAGAGATAGACATTAACAGGATCAAGAAGTCGTTCCCATACATATGAAAATCTTACTCGCTTACATGTTTGCCACAACATTATGGTGGATAAAGTAGATGGGCTGGTACGTGCGGTTGTGGCCACACAAAGAGTCTCTTTCAGCGAGGAAGAATCCCCATGGGGAGAATAGACACAACAACACCTTACAATCTCCACCCACTGCAAAATTTTTATCATAGCTCGAGCACTAAGCGAAGAGGGGTTGGCTCTTAACATTATACCAAAGGACAACCTAAGAAAACTCCCAGTGGAGGACGCATTCATATGTCCTAGTGTAACTGTTGTTTGAGCATTTAACAAAACTGAACTGCAGCTTATTTGGGAAATCAAACTACCCATAAAAGTGGGGCCTAATGTGTTCAACACAAACTTCCAAATTATGGACGGACATACACCCGACCTATAAAATGTTGCTCAGGAGACCACGGCTACACGCCGCACAGGTGGTTCCCTCATCCCACCATCATAAGCTTAAATTCATCACAGATGAAAAGCTTGTCAAAGTGTTTGGGGAGGTAGCACTCTAACCTCACATACTCCAAATTACCCATACATCGAAGCTACATAGGAGGCCATTTAGAGCGGTTCCATACCTTCATAGTGGAAAATGGCTATAATGTTGAGAAGGTTATTGAAGAGCAAAATATCACCTATCCTAATGTTAGTCTCATGGAAGGAAGATGCCTGAGTTACCATTTGGATCCCTAGGAATGGGCATCCTGCTCAAGGAATCGATACAACTAAAGGAAATCAAGAATCAAGTAGTGTTGGGATATGATTCAAACCAATATGGTCTCATCAACGGGAAAGCTACTCACCAATGAAACTTAAGATGGAAGGCGTTGGACTTCCCTCCTATTTCCTTGACCTTTTCAAGTGTTGGGGTCATTAACCAGGTAAAGAGTGAACCTTCCTCCTCGAAGGACGCAATAATGGCTCTTCAAGACTCAACATCAACACAATTGATCAAGGCGGCAATGAAGGATTGGATCTGGTGTGACAGCTACAGCCAGGAGAGGACCTTGACAACTGGGAAGCCATCCAGCTCTTGGGATTGCATGGAATGTAAGCGACATGTAGTTTCTTTATTCGCTCATCTTTCAACTTTTTCCTTCAAATATAAAAGGCAAAAACCTTCAAATTGGCATTTATTATAGCGTAAGTATACTTTTATACATATCGTTTAAAAAATTCCATAATTGTATACAATTTATTAATAAATTAACTTCATTAATTTCCTCTTGTTCTTGATTTCGACGCCATCGATTCCCTCCGATCACTACCTAACGCATAATAATTGTCGTCGCCGCTGGCGCTGCCACCGATGCTAGCAGTTAAAGCTCTCCACCTCTATCTTCAACCCAACAAAGATGGTGAACACCATTGGATTAAACATTGGATTTCAAAATGGTGTTCTACATGAAACACACTAATATAAAAATCATTTTATTTCCAGGTTTCCGTGCCAAAACTGCATTCCTTTCTCTTCTTATTCTCTTCTCCACATGAACTTTGGCAAGGTAACAGCGACGGGTAGGAGCAATAATAGTGTCATGACATCAAAGTTAACTTTGGTAACCCCGATCTATGAACTGGAAACCATGGATGGAGAGGAGATTGGGGAAGACACAGTTGGACGAAAATTGGATCTTGCAATAGGAGGAAAGGAGTCTACAACCCTTCTACCACTCTCTCGATATAGTTAAGTTGGATACAAATGAAAGTAAAAAGGAGGTTATGATAGGGGACCAGCTAAACCCAAAGGAATGGAAGGTCCTTATTTAGCTATTACCAACCAACCTTAGCAGGACGTAGACTCGTGATACAAAAGCTTCCAAGGATGAAGGAAAAATGGCTTCTCATGATTAAAAAAGAGGTTCAGAAATAGTGTGCATCAGGTTTACTTAAAGTATCCCAATATTCAAAATAGGTGGCCAACATAGTACCAGCCTTCAAAAAGAATGAAAGGTGCGAATGTGTGTCATTTACCAGGACTTAAATCGAGCAAGCCCCAAAGATAAATTTCCTCAAGCCCACATTGACGTGCTCGTCGGTAGTACAATAGGGCACCATATGTTATCATTCTTGAATGGTTTCTCCGACTATAACTAGATAAAGATGTGCCTCAAGGATAGAGAGAAGATGAATTTTTGACGATATGATATATAAAAAGATAGAGGTGTATGTGGACAATCGCCAAGTCCAAAACCCATGAAGATCCGAAAGGGGCCCTTCTGAAACTGTTCAGAAGACTAAGGAAATACGAACTCTAGTGGATCCTGGAAAAATGAACCTTCAGAGTCATGTCAGGGAAACTCCTCAAATTCATAGCAAGTGAGAGAGGGATTGAGGTGTACCAGATAAGGTAAAATCCATCGCTTCATACGCAAAAGCAAGTACGTAGGTTATTGGGATAGTTGAATTACATCGACCGCTTCATCTCACACCTAACCCCTACATGCGAGCCAAAGTTCAAACTTCACTGAAAGAATGAACCGCTAGAGTGGAATGGCGATTGCCAACATGCATTTGAAAAGATTAAGGAGTACCTCCAAAGCCCACTAGTATTAGTGCCTCCCACACTTGGGAGACCGCTACTTCTGTATCTAACGGGGTTCAAGAACTCGATAGGGGTTGTGCTAGCCCAAAACGACTCGTCATAAAAGAAGAAACACACCATTTACTATAATAGCAAGAAGTTCACCAATTGTGAATCTCGATACTCTGACCCCAAAAGAACATGCTGAGCGTTGGCATGGACAGCCAAAAGATTGAGGCACTACATGCTACACTACACCATGTACCTTATCTCACAGGTCGAATCCATGAAGCACATCTTCGAAAAGCTCGCTCTGTCCAGCCGACTAGAAAGGTGGCAGGTCTAGCTAGCCGAGTATGATATCTTATACAAGACCAACAATGTGATCAAGGGAAATCCAATCGCAAACCACTTAGTTGAATATCCAATATCTGACAGTGACCCGTTAGTATCAGAATTTCAAGACGAGAGTTTTCAGAATGTTGAAAACGAGGAAGATATTGAAGGTGAAGAATAACCCAAGATCCTAAAATTGGATGGGGCATCCAATGCCCTTGGATATGGTATATGTGTGGTGTTCTTGTCTCCCTATTGAAGAATGTACCCCATCACTACAAAATTGATCTTCTACTTTACAAATAATATCATCGAGTATGAAGTGTATTCTATGGGTATCCAATCAGCCATAGAAATCGGGATTAAGTTCACTTGTCATCTATCAACTGAGAGGAGAGTGGGAAACAAGGGATGAAGAGTTGATCCCCTACCACAAGTACATCAAAGAAATGATAAAAAACTTTGACAGCTTTGATTTGGAGCACATACCGAGACCAGATAATCAAATTGTCGATGCCTTGGCTACCTTATCATTAATGTACACATTGGGAGAACTAGACGCGATTTCCCAAATTTTGATCCAAAAGCAAGAGGACCCATCCCACATAGCTAGTGTGTAGGAGGAGTCGAATGGTAAACATTGGTACCATGGCATAAAAATGTATAGTCAAAGCAAATGATACCCACCGGAGGCATAAAAAAATGATAAAAGGATTATACAAAGACTCGCTTTAGGATTCTGCATTTGATGGATCCATCCGCTACAAATGCAGCCATTATGGTATCCTCCACAAATGCATAAACGTTAAAGAAGAACGGTACATGCTCGAGGAAGTTCATGAGAGAATTTGCGCTACTCACTTTTACAGACATGTTATGGCACATAAGATCTTAAGAACGAGGTATTACCTGCATGGAGTCAGATTTTATCACATATGTGCACAAGTGCCAAATTTATGATAATGAACTTCACCTTGGCCATTCGCCATATGGGGAATCGATGTGATTGGAATGATAGAACCCTAGGAGTTGAAAGGCCACCACTTCATCTTGGTCGCCATAGATGATTTCACTATTTAACAGAAACCAAAACTCCTATTTCAACAAAATCACAAGAAACAATAGCTCTGATCGTCTCCACTACCAGTCGCCGGTCGTAGTCCTCTTTCATCAACTCCACCACTTGAATGCCCTACTTAATCAAGTAAGTTAGGTCAAAATTAGGTTAGATTTTAGAAATTTGGGATTTTTTCTATAGATTAGAAATGTAGGTATAATTCAATGGTATGGACACTACAACTTCATGGGTTTAGTGTTTTGTGTTGTGATTAGGATTTCTAATAGAAATTTAGGGGTTATGAATTGGGGTTCTTTTAAATTTAGTGGTTATTAGTGTTAGTGTTCTTAGAATTTCTAATGAGTGATAATGATGCATGGTGCAGGAGTTATTCTAAAGAAATTAGGCATACATCGACTTCATTTGGGAGGATCAAACTTGAGGTGATTTGAAAAGGAAGCTTGTTCAAATACATCCATCTATCTTCGACTTTATTCTACTTCGAGGTTGGTAGCCGATTACCTTAAACCATGTATGGGAATATGGTAATGTGGTTTCCTAATTAAGTTATGTGGTATACATGTGTAATTGATATCTAAACTAGAATTTGGTAGGTGGATAATATAATATGCATAGAAATGAATTTGCTCATAAATGCAGTAGTATGTGGTGTGTTTGATTTGAAATGTGATTTCTTACAAACTAGTTTAGTGAACATATGAGAATCCATATGACATGTAATTTGTATATAGCTAGGGTGCATATTAGTTTGTTATTTTTACAAATTGAAGAGTATGAGTATATAAGTATAAATGGATAGGTCATGACGAAACTTTCAAAAATACTTTCATACTCATACTCTTTAATTAAATATAGAATATCATGAGAACTCACTTGCTATCAAGTATTGGATTCATATACCATGAAACACTCCAATATATATATATATATGCAGTAGAGAATTTTCTAGATTTTTCATATACACAAGCTCGACCAAGTGTACAATCAATTCCTTGTCCTTGTCTTGGTTGTTGATATAGTTAAAAAGCTAACCTAGGACAAGGTATTTGATCACTTATTACATAGATCATTTCCGGTTCAATACAAAATTTTTGATATCCATGGAGAGAAGCGTGGAGATGGGCGGTCATCGAGTCATCATACGACAGTGGCAGGTAGTGTTTCAAACCCAAGTGTGGAGAACGATTCTGATCATGGTAGTCATGTTGAAGCGATGCATGATCTGTTGCATGCTACATTTGGTGTTATTAAACAAGAAGGGGCACAAGTGGAGGATGTTATGGGTATGGATGCAAATAATGCAATAGTAGATCTAGAACATGCCGAGTTTGTCCGTTTGATGAAAGATGGAGAAGAGAAGCTACACCCCTATGAAATTTCATTAACATCTCGTTTCTAATGAGCTTGTACCACATTAAGTACATGCAAAAAATTAGTGACAAGGCTATGTGTAGCATACTGGAGTTATTGAGGGAGGTGATTGATTTTGCTCTCATTTTGACATCTGGATATGAAGCGAAGAAAATAGTTAAAGCATTGGGGCTCAAGTATAACAAAATAGATGCGTGTTCTAATCACTACTTATTATATTGGGGAGGTTCCATAAATGATCAGAGTTGTAAATTTGCAATGAACTTAGGTTCAAACCCCAAAGCTGAGCAAGAAGGGAATTGATGTAACACATAAGAGAAAGCTGATTGTAAATAAGATTTTTCATTATTTCCTGATCATTCCACATTTGAAGAGGTTGTTTGTAGTTGCTAAATCTATAGGGATATGATTTGGCACTCAACTGAGAAAACTACTGATGGGATTCTTAGACATCCGCAGGATTCAAAATCTTGGAAGGATTTTGATCTGAAGTACCCTGAGTTTGCTAGTGAACCTGGAAACATACGAATTGGACTTGCCATTGATGGCTTCAATCCTTTTGGTAGTATGAGTACCAATCATATCACTTGGCATATAGTTTTGTTTCCGTACAACACATATCCATGGTTGTGCATGAAGTAGGCTAGTATTATGCTTCTAGTATTATTCGTAGTGAGAAGTAACCTGGCAAGGACATCAATGTGTACCTAAGTCCAATAATTGATGAGTTGAAAACTTTGTGGGAAGGAGTATAAGCTTTTGATGTTAGTAAAAATGAAACATTCACACTAAGGGCTACATTGATGTGGACAATCAGTGATTTTCTAGATTTGGAAATACTATTTGGATGGAACACTCACACTGGTTAGGCATGTCCGACTTGCAATTTTGACTCACGTCTCTTACTTTTCCCAGTTGGTTGGAAAAACTGTTTGATGGGGAGTCGTCGGTTCTTACCAATAGGTCATTGTTTCAGACAATAACGAACTCGATTTGAGGGTAAGACTAAATTGAGGCATCCACCTCTCATGCAGTCTCAATAAGAGATTTTGGGACAAGTTGACAATGTGACTATAAAAGGCAAAATACTCTAAAATTTCATGAAATTTGGGTATATGTTGAGAAATGTCACCACAGTTTCGATATAGGTTTTCCGTCACATAGTATGAAGTTTCATGCCAAAAAATGTATTGCCGTTAATTTGTGCAATATTTCTAGCCACGTGCGCTTGCCGTCATTGAATGACTCGACAAATAGTCTCGGTTTTAGTTACACATAGATTTTAATTTGAAAATAAATTGAAGTATGTTGATTTAAATGGGCTCCTCGTCCATATTTAAAGACCATAAAGCCTTGAACCCTAATGCTACCCTTCTCCCAATTTTCTTCCGTCGCCGTTTTTCTTCTTCTCTGTCACCGCTGTGCCTTCAATCAGATCCTTATCCTCCCAGAATGAGAGGAGTGGTTGGAGGCTAGTGACCGTGTCTATGGGCTCCCAGAAGGGGGTGAAGTGTTCACACGATGTGGAGGCGGTGATGAAGATGGCCACAACTAAAAAGAATCATGAGCGTGCATTCTTTTGGTGCCCATTCATGTTCTTTGTTTGGGAGTCCGATTCCCACAAATCTGCAAGGGAGGATGGAGTTCCTGCCAGAGGTTGGATGAGGCGTGAGGACCGAACATTGAATCTGCTGATTGATTTAATGCTATAGGAGATTAGGGATATCCAAAATAACATTGAAGGATTTGATAACAAAATCACACTTGTCCTTGGTAGTATGTGGGTGGTTGTTTTGTTGGTTTCCATATGTTTCACTATTCTTTAATCCATGTTCAATGTAACCGCTGGCAGTGTGTTGTTGATTTTAGGGTTTTCTAACGTCAATGCAGTGTACCTTCTAGATATGGCTACCTTTGCAACCTAACTTCCAAAGCCTATATTACTTGCTTCTTAGTACCTTATACTATGCACAGAGACCACCTATAATGTTGGTCAATCCTATTAACGTTCCAACATGACACATCTGATGGGTTCATATCACATTACACAAAATATCATTCCTGGTTTCATACCTTAATTACCAAATCGCAAAATCCAATATATTCCCACATAGTCTACCATAACATAACATTCTTGATGGGTTCATACCACATTACACAAAATGACTACATAACATCCTTACAGGGAGTGCATAAACATCCACAAACACCAACTTCATAACTACTTAACATGATCAAATGCATAACTACTTAACATGCATGATCATATGGATAACTACTTAACATCCATGAACACACTCATTTGGATGTTACAAAATACCGGTGATCCCTCCATGTTGCCCCTAATCCGATGGTTGTGACTATGGTGGTTATGAGCTCCTAAGTCGATATTCATCATGGTTGTTGTACATGTTACCAATAGGGGGGTCAATGAATTCTCCATGCCCTTGCATCAATGTGATTAGAGAATTCCTTCTAATCTGGATCCTAAATCCTAGATTTTACAGACTCTATAATACAAGAAAAGGAAGGTAGCACATGGTAAGAAGTAGTTTTTCTAACATTATTAGGATGGATTTTATTACCATGGGATGTAGAGCTGGTAGGCAGCGGTGAGCATTATGGCCAGTATTCCAACATTTACTACATGTTACAATTCGCTTTACATGCCTACTTTCTACTTCTTATACCCTATCCCTTGTTCTCCTTCTAGCCCTAGTGTCGTTACCTGTTGGTACTGATTGTTCCCATCCTTCCATATGGCACTGAAAACCATTTCTTTTAGTTCTCCTTTGAGAAATCACCCATCTAGACCTATAATCCTACGACAACAAGTTAGAAATCCCTTATGGAGGCATGAAAAACCAATGTACATTCTCTGAAAAAGCACATAATCTTTGTATGGATCAGATTTTTTTAGTTGAAGAAGGTAAGACCTTAACAGTGCATATGATCCCTACAAAGTGCCCTCCATCATCTTCCTAGTTTCATGTTTTGCATTCGAACAAACACGAACAGTTACCTCAAGTCCACGAGCGGCCTTTATTTCAGCTTCTAACCTTGTAGAGTCCGTAGTTGGATTGAGCTTGAAATTGGTCAAGTATTACTTTGATATCCACCGTGTTGTGGCACTCCTTACATGCATTATACGTGGGCATGAATGCGCCTCCCCTACTGCTTTGATGGTGAAAGTTTTATTGCGTCCAAACAACCTAGCGTAAAAACGCCGCATGCATCCCTCGACCGAGCAGACTGCCTCCTTGCTAAATGCATTGCGCTTTTCCATTTAATGCTTGCACCTACAGTAATGCTATAGTTAGCTACTGCATCCTTGAACTGGTTACCATTAGCAAAGTGCACCTTCTCCTTTAGTATCAACTTGTTGTGGTCACATCTAGGGTTGTAGTGTGCTTCTCCATCTAGTGGGAAAACCTCTTCTCCATCAACTTTATCATCACAATCATGGTCTGAGCTAGAAGATGCCTGATAACTAGATGTTGGGGAACTGTCAGGTGCGACATATGTTTTGTCTTTAGATTCATCATCGGCATTAGACCCACCAAAGTGAAGAATGTAGTAGTTACCGCCAGATGGAGCTTGAACAGAAGGAGTAGCTCTTACAAATGGATTAGTATCAGGTTGTGCTCTCTTTGCGCTCTCTTTGGTAGCCTTAGCATACTCTCGTGCACCTTGATATGCCATCCAAACCCTACCTCCTCATCACCATCAGAGTCATAACTAGTACGAGGTTTCCTCTTCTCTAAGATCCCCAGATTCTCCATCGCAACATAAAATTTCGGGTCTAAAGTTCGATCCAAATCATTAATCAAATGAATGATCCCCTTTGTTGCAGCAACTTTCAAAAGCTCAACTGCAGGATCACTTGTACCATATGAATGTTCTTCATCACTAAGTATATCATTGTCACCTACTCCATCCATGTCAGCAGTTCCTTCCATGTAAATGATAACGACCCCTATCTTAGAAGCTTCACCCATTTGTACATCTAGGATTAATGTACGACATCCTATCTAGAGAAGTGTACCCTAGTTCTCCGGTGCCAACGACGACTAGGTCAATGTAGCTGAGGAATTCCCTTTCCATATGCATTTCAGTAACAGACCCTCCTTTGTAGTATTACCCCTCCGAGGACAGTAGTATTCTACCTCCATGGTGAATGACGAACTCTGAAATGTCTCCCATCCTACATGACAACGATAAAGAGATGGTTAAATAGGCAAAATGAAACCCTAAAAGTAGTATATGAGCCTACCAATAATGAATATGGATTCATATGAAAACAGAAGGTTAAAGTTAAAGCACTAAAGAACCATAACAACTTAAAAATTGAATACTATTTCCTTTTCACGTCTGGTCCATCACGAAAAAGTAAGAAGATTTCTGCATATACTTCCCAACATACCTATTTGAAGCTGAAGACCCATTGCTCTTAATGGATCCACTAACCCAGAATCCACCTTGAAAACGCCCAAAAGTTTGGAACCAAGATACCGATTGCCAACTAGTTCGCCAGCAAATAAAATCCGATAAAACCCAACCGATATGACAAACAGAACCCTAACGATTGTGTACTTTGAAGTGTGTCATTATCTCTCCTTATCTTCTGAAGAACCCTAATCGAAATACAGAAGGCCAGACTAGAACCCTAATTACGATTTGTGGCTGTAATGTATATGAACACCTTATCAGTGATGAATGGTCCAAATCATTATTCGTGGAATGAACGGACGAGATTGGAAATATGAATTACCCACGTGGACAGTAATTCCGTAGTAATTTTAAATATTGAAATTCCATGTCAGCGGTCAACATCTGACGTGTACCGACTAAGGTGAAATAATTGCACGGAATAAACCGCAAATTAATGGCAATTTATTTTTTTTGCGTGAAACTTCATACCATGTGACAACAAATCTATATCGAAACCGTGCAAAATTTCTCGACATATGCCCAAAATTCATCACATTTCAGGGTACTTTACCAATATAATATTCGGAGAGATTGAAGATCCTAAGATCGAGAAGATGAGCACTTGGGATAGTGATAAGAAGGTGAATCAATTGAAGAAGGAAAACATATTCTTTGAACTTCCTTATTGGGCGTTCAATCTCATGCGACATAATCTTGATGTAATGCACATTGAGAAGAATGTTTGTGAAAATTTTCTCTTCACATTTCTAAATGTCAAAGACAAATGAAACTGGCAGCACATCAGTCGGACGAGAATGGTAGATACCCATCACCATTATGTACTTTGGCTAAGCAAGAGATTGACACAATCCTACAAACACTCAAGAGGTTTGTCATTCCCAAAAGGATATGCTAGTAACATTTCTCGTTAGTCCACCTTGACCAACAAAGGATGTTTGGATTCAAGACTCATGATGCAAACATTTTATTACATGAATTGTTACCCATGGCAGTAAGGAATGTATTACCAAAACAAGTGTTGTACTGATTATTGAATTCAGTTTATGTATTAAGGCGTTATATGCATGGCTGTGAATTGCAATGAACTAGATACCATACAAGAATGACTTTTCCTCGCCATGTGTTACTCAAAAGTGATATTTCCGCCACCCTTTTTCCCTATGATGGTACATCTTGTACTCGATCTAGTTGAGGAAGTTTGACTTGGCGGCCGAGTCCAATAAATGTGTATGTATCTAGTAGAGAGGTATATCTCTCGCCTTTTCACAGTTTTATTTAAGGGAATTTTTATATTGAATGCAACTTGAACAATTAACTCACATTTTTAGTTTTCAAGGAAAGTTGAAAGGGTTTGTTGGCAATAGAGCAAAATCGGAAGTATCAATTACAGAAGGTTGGATAGTTGATGAAATATTTACCTTATGCTCGTTGTACTTGGACAGTCATGTTGAGTCACGATTAAATCGTGAAAGACGGGTCCATGAACTAGATAAAGATCAATCAATGACATCTCCAGAGATTTTTCCAGTAGTTGGCAAAGTAGTGGGGGAGAGAAAAGCCTTACAAATTAAAAGAGCACGAGATGCTACAAGCACATCGATATGTGGTGGTCAACTATCAAAGTGTTGGACCTTTTATTGACGAGTACAAATCTACTGTAAAGGGTAAGTATGAAGGAGTGAGACCACAACAAAACGGAGCCTCAGAAATAAAGAAAATTGTTCATCTTGAATTTTCAAACTTGTTTAGATGGTGGGTAAGTCTTGTCGGTAGTTTTCTTATGCATTGTTACCTACATATGGTTAATTAGCTACTAATAATTAATTTTACATTTGATGAAGATCATCAATGATAAAGAAGCAACTCATTCTGATGATTTCAAAGTTCTGGCAAGAGGTCCATTCAAAGAAGCTAACAAGTTTCAATATTTGATGTGAATGGGTACGATTCCACACTCTGGAACGAGAAATGATGCTAAAACACAAAACAGTGGAGTGTTTGTTAATTTCAATACTAAAATTTATGCTCATTCAATAGACATTAACCCGGTGGATGGTTCGGTCCCATATTATGAGAAATTGGAAGACACCATTCAATTGAATTACTATGGACGATTAGTCATAGTATTTAAATGAAAGTGGGCTAATACCTTAATCAACATGGGCTACAAGAATGATATTGGATTTGTATGTGTTAACTTCTCTCATATAATACTAGAATAGGAGAGGATGCTAAAAACAAAAAACAATTGAGTGTTTGTTGTGACACCCCCATTTCGGGTTGACTATCGGTTCAGGTTTTGGGTCTGCGTCAGATGGGTTTTGGTCTATCGGGTGGACGATTATAGGAATAATAGTGAGTCTGTAACGGGTGTGGTTTCTAGTTCAACCATGACCCTGGTCAGCAGTTAGTCACGAGCGTGACCACCAGTAGATCACGACCGTGGTCGTCTGGCATTCATGTGTGTGGTGTTAAGTCCGTCATGGTCATGGTGGACTTATTATAAAGCTAAATCCACAACTTGTGACTCAGAATTTATAGAAACAAAAACCTTTGAATGGCGCTCTCAACTTGGGAGGTGAAGAAGATTGATTAAGGGAAGATAGTGGAGCTGATCTTTTCCTGATCGCTGTCAGAGGGTTAGTGAAGCTAGGAGAGGCAACAGAAGGTAATCAATCCTCTTCTTCACTCTCAATCCTACAATTTAAACTCACATAGGAAATCCTAACAGTTAGGGGTTTTTAGAGTGATCTCTTCAGGTCTATCAAGGCAGGAGGCTTGAGCTTCGGGAAGGTAGCACCAAACCAGACTCTACCAGGAAGCTAATCAAAGGTGGGGGATTAGTATTACATTGAGCTTATATACGTAGAACTGTAATAGGATGTTGGAGTACCAAATGATTGGATTTTCCATGTGATATACAGCAGGGGCTCTCTGGCTGTACAGTAGCATGTGATCTATTGTACAGATGATGTGATGTGATATAGAGATGGGCTCTCAGACTGTACAGTAGCGTGTGCATGCAGATGTTGTGACAGGATGTTGAGCGAGGGCCCTCAGACTGTGCACTAGCGTGTGATATACTGTACAAGTAGTGTGTTATGATTTCGATCCAAGCTCATGATTTTTGAAAGGTGTCACGTGATCCACAGTTCATCATAGGGTAGGATAGGCCTAGTTAGACTAGCTCATAGTTTTTATGTGTCGGTCACCCACCCCCGGATTACGCAATCCCCTAGGTGATATTCAAGTTTCAGGTAGGACGTGTAGAGTATACCTATAGATGCTTTTCACACGGTATTCAAGAGTGGTTTCATGGTCTGATCCACCATTAGGCTATCCACACAGAGTTAGGGGTAGCTAATGCTAGGTACATGCCTACATGACTACATGGTCACTTTATTAGAGTAGTGACTAGGATGACTTCTATGTTCTATCCTTAGTTTCAGTCTCGGCCCTATGCTTATCACTGAGTCTAGTTAGCCACTCAGTGCTTATCACTGAGTCTACTTAGCCACTCCGTGCTTATCACTGACCCTGTTAGATGTTTGTTTTCCCTAGTGTATCTGTGCATTTCAGTCACATATACTGGAGAATATGGTGGGGAGAGAGAGCTAGATGGAGTTTTTTATTTCATTTTATATTTGTTTTTGATTTATTTCAGAACTAGAAATGTACCTCCTCTTGTTGTGTTGTGATTTGGGATCCGAGATCCTTGTTTGTTGAAATTTTAAAGAGTTATGTTAAGGTTCCTTATTCAGTATTTAATGCCTATTTTTAATGCATTTGTTAGTAGTTGTGAGTTGGGTTTGATCCATCCTGGAACCCAAGAAGGGTTCCTTGATTGAACCATTGGTTCGACCGAGACTCTTAGGGTGGGTTTCACAAATGATATCAGAATCTAGTTGTCTTCTACCGCTATCGGTGTGCTACATGCTCCTTTGAGGCGTTGTGAACCTCGGGTGGGGAGAAGGTGAGTTCACACCTGTAACGGTACTAGACTTTTATGAGGGCAGTGGATGAGTGCCGAAAGTAAACTTAGACTATGCTGGTAATTTATAATGAAGGGTAAATTAGTCAATTCATGCTTATTTATGGAGTTTACAAGTAAAAACTAGACTGCATATAATAATTGCCAATTTTTTGTTTTAAGAAACCTCATCCCATCTTTGCGCCGCTATTAAGTCTTTTTTTTCATAGATAGCTCCCAACGGAAGAAATCAAGTTAGTAAGCACAAACAAAACTAAGAATCCACCCAAATTATGAGACCGCTCTCTACACATCCCCCGTATCTTGCACCGCCAACCCTACTGTACCTACAAGTGGGTTTGAGACCGCATCATCCACATTAATTTTTTAGATGGGGCATTAGATGGGGCAACCAAGTTTTTGGTGCCCCCAATTAGTCAAAGACAATCATAGATCAAGATGCCACATGTAGAAGGGAAAGTCCCAACACATGACAAAGAAATTATCGATGAAGAACCATAGGGTGAAGCTATTAAAGTTTGAAAACAACTAGATTTGGCGAGGAAGCCATGAAAAGGCGCCAAACTACAGTCGATTGTATGTTTGAGGAACCCAGAGGGCGCAGTCCAGCTAAGGACCTAGGAGAAATCCAGTGAGTCTCTAGTAGGGGTGTAAATAAATTGGGTTGGGTAGGGTATTAGAGGTTTGGGGTTGGGTGAGTGATAAATGGGTTGTATTTTTTGTGAACTTAGCCTATTCATTTTTCTAATATGACCCAACTCAAAGCTAACGGGTTGGGGTGGATTTTATCATGGGTTGGACCAAAATATAAGTTAGTTTTTAACAAATATGCTACAAAAACTTACATTCCTTATTTCCTACTATATATCCCAAAGATGCTGCAATAGATTTAATCTTAGTACTCATTACTCAATTTGAAGAACTCCATACAATTATAGTCTCTATGTGCTTTATTATTAGCACATTTATTTCCAATTTAGCCAACATTTTTTGATGACAGGTGTCTCAATTTGATCATATTTAGGATGTTATGTGCATAATTTGTTCCCCTTGATCCCTTAGGACATTTTACTTTGGTTTCCTTATTTTTATGGGTTTCAGGTGTCATATGACATCTAAGGATGGACGAAGCATGTTGGGGAAGTTGGAGAAGTCTTGAAAAGTGATATTGTTGAAGAGTGTGTTAGTAACACACATTGTTTGTTGACAACACATGACCATGTGTTAGTTGCACCGAGGCTACGGGACACACATACATGTGTTACTAACACACGTCGTGTGCTAGCTTCTTACGGTTGTTTTAAACCCAAACCTTCTCGAAGCCGGAATTAGTCTTATAAATACCCTAGAGACCCTTTTGGATGAGATACACATTATTTCAGACAGATTATAGAGCTTTTAGAGAAAGAAAGAGTTCTAGCGAGTGATTGAAGCAAGAGTTTATCCACGATTACAGACAGATTGAAGATCGACGATAAGATGGAGATTTCTTGACAAAAAATGTCTTCTTCTCAGGTTATTTTCCTTTCTTCTTGCTTTCCTATTTCCCGAACCACGAGTAGCTAAACTGTTCATATTGTTTAGATTATGTAACACCATAGGAAAATTCCATATTGACGAAGCACGAGAGAGATCCATGGTCTATAGGTAAGAATCTGTCCCTAACTGATCATATGCATTTTCGGGGTGAAATGGATGAGTTATTGTAAAAATACTGAAGTTAAACGTGCTCAGGTGGGAGCAGTGCACAAATGGGTGACTTCTTGGCAAGTCACTATTATGCACCTGAAATCAAATCTGCGAGGCGTTAGCTATGCCCTAAGCGGACGATATCTTGTTGGAAAAGGTTGGGATATTACAAGTTGTATTAGAGACTCTCCACATCCCTCTTAAATGATGGTGGGGTAAATCTCAATGAGGACATCGAGTCACAAGGAGGGGGGGGGGTATAATGTAACACCTTAGGCAAATCCCATATCGACAAAGCACAAGAGAGATCCATGAGCTATAAGTAAGAATCCTTCCCTAACTGACAATATGCATTTTCGAGGTGAAATGGATGAGTTCTTGTAAGAACTCTGGAGTTAAATGTGCTCAGGTGGGAATAGTGCAGAAACGGGTAACCTCCTGGGAAGTCACTGTTATGCACCAAAAATCAAATCTGTGAGGGATTAGCTATGCCCCAAGCGAACAATATCTTGACAGAAAAGGCCGGGGTGTTATAATCCACCTCATTCACATACTAATCCCCGCACAAAAAATACCCTCATGTTGTATCTGGTCATTGAAATGTGAAACTCAACTTGTACATGTATGGCTACCTGTTACTGAAGTCAAATGGAGGCCACGCTCCCATTGCAGATTATTTCTAGACTTTATGATGAGGTGGAAAAGCCAGATGTTGAATGATTTGAATAATGCAATTTTCAATTCAGTTCAATAGGAAGCTTCAGTGTCCCTCAACGCAACAACACACAAGGGATCCTATGACCAAAGCGGTGAAGAAGTGCTCTTAGGGAATTTTACTTTATCTTGTTATATTGGTATTCATCACATTGATAGGGCTTTAGAGGATTTTGGTGCTAGTGTTAGTGTCTTACCTTACTCCTTATTTAAATGTCTTAACTTTTCCTACTTTGCGCCCTAGTAAGATACATATTCAACTAGCTGATCAAACCATCAGTTATCCTATGGGAATTGATGAGAATGTTATTGTTCTAGGCAAATGTAGCTTCTAAGTATATTTTCACGTGATAGACATGAAAGAGAGTTCCCAAACCCATTTCCTCCTTGGTCGGGCATTCCTAGCAACTATTGATGTAACCATTAATGTGAGAACTAGACGATTGACTTTAAGGACTAAGGAGGATGAGATCACATTTGAGATGTCTAACCATGCCCCCAGCAACTCCTCACTAGTTAGGCTCCTTTTAAATTATCTTACTTATGCCTCTGTTATTACTGACCCTGCTCCACCAAACATTGCTCTAAAAGTACAGGTACCTACAACTGCTGAAAAACTCATGAAAATAAAGGTGAGTGTCATAAATAACGGCACCAAGAAGAAGAAAGAAGCAAAATAGAAGGATAACTTCGGTACTCTCACTTCTGATCTTCAAACATAAAAGTCAACAAGGAAGAGTGGTTTGGACCATTCGAGATTACAGCTATCAGATATGACAGTGTTTTAGAGCTTGTGTATGGTGGCCGGAAGATGTTCCTTCTTAAGGATGGCATACCCAAGATGCATTTCAAGAACACTAATTCCAGTGTGAGGGAGATCCTCACCTGGCCAAGCACATCTTAATCCAGGTACCGTCTTAGCTTAAAGTCATGAAAGAAATAACGCTTCTTTTCATATTTTGAGTCTCGTGGTGTGTCTTGTGTCGAGTTAGTCAGGTCTTGATGTTTGAATATTTTTATTTTTTTAATTTGATCTTATAATTCATGAAATTGATGCTATGCTAGTACCATATATCTAATTTTGTTATCAATTGCTTACTGATTATCAAGTCAATTGCACTAGACGTCTCTTTGGTGTTCTCCACCTTTCATTTTGGGGGTTTAGATTCATTAACTCTTATAGGATTCATTTTTATTGAAATTGCTTTGTTAGGACTTGTTATAGGATTGATTATCTTGCATGTCTTATCAGTTGGTTACTTTCCTCTATTATGCTAATTAAGTGTGGGGTTCCCACCATGATAAAATTGATCGTCACTTTGAATTGGCTTTTGGCTTATAATTCATGATTAGTTTTTTTATGATTTGTCAATGTCATATGCTTGTCGTGTTTGCAATGTCTGTCATTTCATAAAGATTCATTTTCATCTCATCCAGACTTGTGTTTCTATTTTTTTTTTGCTTATATCAAGTGGTTGAAATACTGTAAGTCTGTTTCTTTTCTTTTATTTCTTTTGGATTGATGTAATTGATTGGCATTAGGCTCTCCTCTCTTGTTTCTTTTGTTTCTCTTTGGAGATAAAACTCTAATCTTATCCGAGTGATGTCTCAATCTCATTCGCCGTCTGACAAGAATCTTGATCCTCTATATTAGCAATTTGTGCTTAAATGATATTGTTTACTCGCATAATACCCTATTTCTCAAACTATAAACTGTGGATGACAATGGCTTTACTTTTAAGTGATCTTTATAGTAACTGTGGGTGAATTGAATGTTTAGGTATGCATTTTAGGACCATCTCCCTACTCCTTTAGATTTAGTATACTTGAGATTCAATCATATGATCCTTATGGAATGGTAACTTATCATAGTTCTTCACATAGTTAATGCTTTGATATGTATTCTTCTTCCTCCTCTTCAAATTTAGTTTGGGGAGTTACACAGTTAACGCAGTCGGGAGTTTCAAAATGAGTGAACTCAAAAGAGGCTAATGAGTCCAAGTTATTTGCTCTTATTTATTATGCCCTTGCTGGCCCCTAAAGGGGAGGGAGCATATCTATCAGTCCCCACTGATGGGTCGTTAAGCAGGACAATATTGTTAAAATCAAAAGAGGCCAATGAGTCCAATTTTAAATTCTATCCAAGAAGGCATCTACAGGGGGCCATCTATCTATCCCCACTGACGGATTGTTAAGCGAGACAATGCTGGAAAACAAGAAAGGGAGTGTTATTTCAAAACTACAGACCCATTCACACCACTTAGGAAGGGGAAAATACATGTCCAGGTCTCTCCATCTATCTGCTTCTTCTGCTGGTACCCTAAAGTAGTGTAACGAGAAGGGTATGATACCCTTCGTCGGCAAGCTGCTAGGCTAGAAGCATGATATGATTAGAATCTAACTTATACTACATGTAGGGGGGAGTAGGTTTAGTGATTGTGGGGTCAAGTGTTTACTGGAAATCTTTCGCATCGTGAGTTGCGATTCAGTAACTTGAGTTTTGTCTGTTGTCACCATGTTTTGGCTCCCCAAAAGATACATAGTAGTTCTTAGCTCATTTTACGATGCTTTGCATGGTTTTGGTACATTTAGGGGTCATATGACATCTCAGGATGAACCAAGACATGACGGCAAGGCTGGAACAACTCAATATGTTTGATTTGGGAAGAAAACATCACAGTTTAGTATTATGGGCATAACGCATCACTCGGAATTCTAATTGATGCAAGGCCAGTGGAGTTGGAAAGCTAGTTCGTTTGTCTATAACTTTTGTGTTGACTTTGTGGCCAAACTCATTATATTTAAACAGAAGTCGTGCTATTTAATAGGACGGCCGTGTTGTTCCTACTGATGCTCATAGCCGAGATTCATATATCAAACTGTACAGCGGTGCTCTGTCCATACGAGATTTTGGAGCCTTTTCCTTCTACATCTTGGCCTATAGGCCTATATACATATATCCTTTCGACCCCTTTGGACGCTAACACTTCACACATGTTTTGGAGATGTTAGGGAGAGACAAAGTTCTAGAGAGATGATTGAAGTAAGAGAATCAACCCCGTTTGGCAAAAGGCGAATCATCAATTCAAAGATTAAGATCTCCACGAAGAACATGTCTTCTACTCCGGTTTTTCTTCTCTTCTTATGTGATTTCGTTTATGAAACCATGAGCGGCTAAACCATTTGTGTTGTTTGGATTAGATGAAACTTTAGTTTAGTGTTTCTATGGATGATGGGTTTTAGCTCTTTGATTATGCTATCGATGTTATTTAGGATAATAGTATGTTCTTGCTAAAACCTAATTTCAGATTTAATCTTTCTTGATCATATTGATTAAATCTTTGTTATTGATTAGTGAGTATTAGAGGAATATTCATTGATAGGACACTTAAGAAGAACTCTAGATTTCTCGTTAGCTCAAGAGAGGAGCGGTTCGTCTGGACTTTTGGCATTGTTTATCGTTGTGGCATTTCATTAAACACATGTATTGCGTTCTGCTTGGGTGAATAGATCCGTAGATTTATGGGAGCGGTATAAGGTTATCTTAGGAGATTGCAAAGCCATTATAACCTGTTTAACTGAGATTGTATATCATTCATTAATACATTGATAACTATTGTGGATTCGAGTCTGAAAATCCTTCCATCCTATCTTTGAAACCAAATTTTTTGCATTTTACTTTCTTGTGATTTAGATATTAGTTTTCTTATTGATACTACAACATTCAAACAACCAAACCCCCATTGTTACTTCATGTAGTTAGCATATTTAGGTTAAGTATAGTATTAAAAAACTTATAAAAAAATATGATTCCATTAGAGCAATCTAATTGATATTTGATGGAGGGGTGAAATCTGGTTCATCATTAACCATCCAAATAAAACAACACACCTTTGTTGGAGTAGATTAAATCCAAATCTTCAAAGATGGAAACTCTTCCCTTCTTGGGTATCTCTTGAGCATAAGTGACATCATTAAAGTCTTGATAGAAAATTGATGGCGATAAGTCAAACTTCACTTAAGTCATGGTGGTCCATGCAAGAGCACGTCCAGCGATAGATTATGCAAAAAGTCTTGTATTTCAAGAAATTCCTAACAAGCTCCACCTTAAAGCAAAATAGATAGATCAATGTTGCACTCGTGCCTGTCACCCAGAACACACAAGTCAGAAATAAAAACATCCGACAATTATGCGACAGCCACAACCCTTAAGAAATCCTTCACCAAGTGTTTCCCCAACAACCAAATATCGTGCCATAACCTCCATATCCATTTACCAAGTAACACTTAACTCATACTTTTGAGATCCATAATTTTGAGCCACCTCGCTCTTTGGGAATCCATAATTTTGACCCATCCAACCAAATGCAACGTTTTGGTATCTGACATGCCCGGCCAAAGAAAGTTTCTGAATTTTTTCAATAGCTTTAATGACTGAAACTGGCACCTGGAAAATAGAAAGAAAGTAAATGGGCATTTTAGACAACCCACTCTGAATCAGCACCATTCTTCACCCGAAGGACAGGGGTTTCGCTTTTCAGGTTCCCATTGTTTTCCGTACCTTAAAATAAGAATGGGCATGTGGTTACAAAAGTACAACCGCGTGATACATATGCTTTATCGTTAGAAGAATATGAAGCTATCAATGTTTCACAAGATTAGAGTGATGCAAATCATGACGTAACTCTCACTGAGCAATTGACTTATTTGATTTTTTTTTAAATGTGAAGCATCTTATTATTTGCTAAGTTTTTAAAGTATAATATTTTCCTTATTCTACTATGGTGTGTGTAACAGATTTAGCACAACACAATGAAAAAAGGTAGAGCTACTTATGTTGCTCTTGGTTCTTTGAGAAAGCATGATAGGAAGCCAACATCATTCAAGTCAATTTCATCTGCATCGAAAAGGCAAGATGAACCATGGAGTAGACCAACGAATGGTTAGTTTGATGATACGATTTATGTTTTCATTAGTAGAATTAGTTTATGATGGTGTTGTACATTCTTCAATAGATACATAAGTTTATCAAGTTAATGTGTCTACTGTAATTGTGAGGCAGCAACTGAATCACCAAGATTGACCCAAACTTTTGTGAGGCAGCAAAGTCGGACAGATTTGTGTGTTCTTGTGTAGAAGGATTTTGTAAGAAGCAGATTTTGTTGGGGGGTTGATCTATTTTCAGCTGCATCTGTTTCCTTCTAATTCTAATACAGATTCATCTTATTGTTATAATTAGAAGATACAACTTTAATATATTTTGAATGCTTATAGGAGAAATTTGATACTCCTACTTTGGAGGCCCACCAAGATGATATTGTGGACCATATGAGAGAGCTATGAAGATCTAGGTTATATTGTGGATATGTGAAATTATGTGAAAGTCAAAAAGAAGTCATAACGAATGTACCACCTACGATGGATAAAGATGATTGGGCATGGTTAGTCACAGAAGTTTTCTCATCCAAGGAATATAAGATTTGTCTGTTTTCAAATTAATAGAGTTATTAGGTTCATTAATATAGGATGCTTACACGTTATCATATGTTTATAGAAGAAAAGTGCGAATGGATCTAAAAATCGGAAGGTTAAGAAATTGACTCACTTCATGGGAGCAAACCCAGAAGACAAATGATACATGAATATGTAAGTTGTTGAATTATGTTATGCTGTAATCCATCAATTCTTAGTTTTTGAATTCTTAGACTATCTTTATGGTGTGTTATGAAAATATTAATTTTAATGGTTATTTTACATTGTAGATTGAAGAAGATAGAAAATAACCCCAGCTATGATGTTATATTAAGAAGGGTGCTAGTGTACCGAATCAAATCCGTTGGCCGTTGAGAAAATTGCAAGTATATATTTTAAACATATGGGACTTATGTTTATTTTATGATTTTTTAGGATATTGCTAAGAAGACATTAGAAGCTAATCCAAACTTCACTTATTATGAATTGGCCAAAAAATGGTTTTGGTCCGCAAAATCATGGAAAAGTTGCTGGGCTTGGATGTGGCGTGAAGACTAGAAGATTTGAAGACTGATTCTTCAAAAGATGGGAATCTCATTTCTGGGTTGCGACAAACTGAAGAAGAAAAGTCTGTTTTGCAAAAGCGTTTAGATGATATTAAAGTGGCTGGTAAAAAAACGTGAAGAAGAGATGACTACTATGAAAGCAAAAATGGAAAAAATGAAGGCATTATTGCAAACTATTTGTAATAAGCATCAGCCTTAGTGAATAGAGCTTCGTGACATTGAGGTAAACTTTAAAATATTATTGCATATGTTGTCTCTGCCTTTACTTTTTAAGAGTGTTATCCATGTGCTGCAACTTTATTCTCATTTGTTATGTGGGTTTCCCATTAATTCTATTTTCGCACTCGCCTATGCTATTTTGTGCCTTTTAATCAGATTTTGCAATTTTGTGCATGATTGTTTATGCAGGGCAACTTGGTTTTGGAGTATGGAAGCCTTCTTGTTTTGTTGATCAGATCAGAAGGTCAGGAGGTGGGATTGGTGCATCTTCATGAAGATATATATAGAATTTAGTAGATAGAAATCTTGAACATATAAGTAAACTTGAGTAGAAGAATGTTGGATAAGTGATTGATTAAACACACTTTTGAATGACAAATCATTGTAAACATTACTTGTTTGTCATTTGGTAATGAAAAACTTAGTTATTGATTTGATATTTAATCATGCTTCTCAGGTTCATTATGGACTAGCATTACATTCCATCATACATAGAGAAATATGGCCTCCCTAAATGTAATACTGCTACCTTAAGCATAGATTCTAGCGACCGTGCTACGGTCACTACTTTTGCTTATTGACGACCGTAATTTTCACGGTCACTAATGGGGATATTGTGGTTACGGTTACTACTATGAATTAGTAGTTACCGTATACACAGCCGGTCACTAATTGTTTTTGTAACCGTGTTACTTTATACAGTCACTACTAGCAATAGCAACTATCAAGTTACCTACCGTAAAAAGCTACGGTCAGCAGAAGAAATAGTGACCGCAAATTGGGTTTTAGTGACTGGATTCACTGTCCCTAAATGTCATATTTCTTGTAGTGTTTGTCACTTTTTCTTGACCGCTAGCCTTTGTGCAGTGCCATTTTCATTATTATGTCCGTCAGCTAGTCTAATATGGTAGTGTGCCAGGACGCTTTTGTGAATTCCCACTCTAGGAGTCTCGGCCGAACCACTGTTTCAACCATAAAATCCTACTCAGGTCCCAACCTAAACCAAACTCGACTCAAAACTAGTAACAATGCATTAAAACAAGCATTAAAAATGAACTGAAATACTTTAATAAACCTTTTGAAAGCTGACAGTCAAGGATCTCGGATTCCAAAGCACAACACATTAAAAGGAGATATACCTCCAATTCTGAACTGCATCAAAACCAGATTCTAAAGATATCAAACCTCCAACAAGCTAGCTCCCCACCATAAGCTCCAATACATGTGACTAAAATACACAAATACACCAGGGAAAACAAATGACTGACGGGGTCAGTGATACAACTGAGTGGCTAACTGAACATCGGGTTGAACTGAGACTGAAACTGAGGATAGAACATAGAAGTCATCCTAATCACCACTCTTGTAAAGTGACCCTGTCGTCCTGTAGGCACACACCTAGCGTCAAACCATGAAACCAACTGTGTGAGTAGCATCTGTAAGTATACTCAACACGTCATGTCTGAAACCCGAATGTTAATTGGGGGATTGCACAATCCGAGGGTGGGTGACCGACGCATAATCATTGTGAGCTAATCAAGCCAGGCCTATCATGTCCTATCTTGAACTGTGGATAAAACACAATAGTTCAAACGCCAAGAACTTATGCTACTGTCTGTACAGTAGATCACACACTACTATAAAGTCTGACAGCTCTCCCTCAACATCCAGTCACAACATCTGTACAGTAGATCACACACTACTGTTCCTAAGAGCCCTCACTCCAAATCACACGGAGAATCCAATCGTTGGATTCGCAAAAAAAAGCAAAATGTAAAATTAATCCCCGCCTCTTAAGAAGAGATGAAACCTCTAATTCTAACTTGATATGATTCCTCTCACTCCCACGAATCCATACCTTCTGACCATGCGTCGTTTCGAGCACAAACGATCGAGTTATGCTCCAAATACTTCTTTGCAACATTTTGAAACTTGCAAGGGTAGAATCATCCTTTCACGTCCTATCTGGACAAATT
This sequence comes from Linum usitatissimum, assembly GCA_030674075.2. Lineage (NCBI taxonomy): Eukaryota > Viridiplantae > Streptophyta > Magnoliopsida > Malpighiales > Linaceae > Linum > Linum usitatissimum. Next base: position 2,167,172 of record JAUJYP020000657.1, read on the forward strand.
ACATAATCATTCCATGGACATTATACTGATGTCAGGTAAGTCATCCAATTTTCTAGAAACTAGAATCTAGCCCTTGAACTTTACATAAGCTCCAAAAAGGTCAATTATCTTTCTGAACTTGCAGCTTGGTCACTGAACTTTCCCGACCTTGCAAAAAGGTTATCTTCTCCGATGATCTTCCTAGTTTCTTGGAATCCGATTCCATCGATCTCCCTCTCTCGAACTAAACAATGTACTGATCTCCATCGTCGAAGGCTCCATCGACCTTGGTGCCAAGCACAATTACGAGAACATCGACACATGGAGAAAACCCCAAAACCTAAATCTCTATAAAGCTTATCTGAAATCCAATATTAGGTTTGATTAATCTATGGGAAATAGTCCCCAAATCGTCCTTGTCGACCCTCTGAAATCTTGAGGCGATTGGAGCTCGTTTGCACCTTCAAACATGGAACCTCCATTCTTCAAATCGAGTACGTCGACGACAGAGAAAACTGATTTTAAGACTTCTGAATTTTCATCGACTAATAATCCTAAGGAGACTTATATACTAACACGTCACACCTGTGACAAAAAGCCGACCACACCCGTTGCTATATTGACCACCACAACTGTGGCCATCAATCATCCAACGGTCGTGGCCTCCAAATGGCCACGCCCGTGGCCTTAATCTAATAACGGGCGTGACTACAATGACCCACCTAGGGTCAAACCACAACCAAAATACAACCTTGTCCTAGAAGACCGAAAGTGGTCCACACCTCAGCCTTCCTAACTCTTGCTTGAATCAAGCGACTAGCTCAGCCTTGCAACTTTTAGCTTGCAGCTGACACTATCATCCCTCATTTCCTGTATACTCTTGGCTCATGTTGCCCACCGACATGTATTACTAACCTCATAGTATTACCAAAACCTTAGTCAAACTTGCATCATGTCATCTCTCGCCATGATGACAGTCCTAACAAGCACTTATGACACCTGTTTCTCTAATCGGAGTTTTGACGTCCTTTTCTACTTTTTGTTTGTGGTATGCCATGCTCGTGGTCTTCTCTTCATCATGCCATGGCTAATTAACCACCACGAACCTGATCACTGCACAATCACGACCATGATCGTCTTTCCATCACGTCCATGGCCATCTATCCACAATGGCCGTGGACGACTTCCCATCACGACCGTGACTAGCTATTTTCCCCAGATCTGTTGCTGTTTTTACAGTAACACTCGTTCTAACATCATGTACTAACAAAGATCTCATCCTGACTCTTTTCCTGGCAACTCATTAGGTCCTCAAATGTTTCCCATCCTTGCCTTCGAGCTTGGTCCTCAATTGAACACCAGGGGCCTCTTTCCTCCTTGATGAAACATCCAAGGAGCAAAAGATACATTCTATCTCTGAATTCTCTTTCCCCCGCTGGGGTCTAGAAGGATTTATCCTAATTATGGCTCTAAAGAAGAGTTCTAACTCGGCTGACTCCCAGAATCACATCCCTTCTTTCCCCTTTTCATGTCCCCTCATCTTTCTGGAACCCCTAAGGTTCAAAAGAAAGCCTCTGAATCAAGAACCTAAGGTACTCTGCCCATGGTTCCTCAACACTCTTCTTTGTCTTCCTGGAGCTGGTGGGAGAGCAGTCATTCAAACCCTGTCAAAACTTTGTTGAAATTTCCTTTCTTTCAAAGCACCCGATACTCGAAAAACTTTCTTTCAAACTCTTACTACAACTGAATCACCACATCATGACACCACCTAGACCCTCATCTACTGTCCCTCATGGAGAGTCTACTACCGCTACAGATGTGTACTCACGTTCTCAGTTCGTGACGCCTCTGGGGAGTGGGTAGCACACCTATTATAGTAGAAGATAGTCGGGCTTTGATACCATTTGTGAAACCCATCCTAAGAGTCCCGGTCAAACCACTGGTTCAACAGAAGAAACCTACTCGGGTTTCAACCTGAAGCAAAACTCAGCCCTAAACTACTAACCAAAGCATTAAAACAAACATTAAAACTAAACTATAGTACTTAAATAAAACTGACCAACTAGGATCCTGGATCCCAAAACTCAACAATACAAAAGGAGATACAACTCCAGTTCTGAAAATACATCAAAACGGTACCTTCTAGTATCATAACCTTTACCAGCTCTATCTCCACCTCAGCTCCAGTACATGTGGCTGAACACATGGATATGCTAATGAAAACAAGTCTAATGGTGTAAGTGATAAGCACTGAGTGGCTAAACTAGAATCGCATAGAACTGTGAGTATACTGAGAAGATAGAGCATGAAAGTCAAACTAATCCCTGAATCTAGTAATGTGACTTTGTGGTTCCTATAGGCTTAAACCTATCATTAGCCATCCCTAGCTAGTGGTAGATAGCCTCATGGTGGAGACCATGAAACCGCCTTGATAACCGTGTGAGCAGCATCTATAGGCATACTCGACAAGTCTTGCATGAACATGGCATGAGGGATTGCGCAATTCATGGGTGGGTGACCAACGCATATCGGGAGCTAATCTAGCTAAACCTAAATCCTACCCTAAACAGAAACTGTGAATCATAGTTCAAATATCATGAGCTTATGCTCGAACTTAAACAGCTGCCCCTACAGTAGATCACACGCTACTGCATAGTCTCGGAGCCCGACTCTATTTCGCAACTCCTACAGAGTTGACCACACGCTACTCTATTGTCTTGAGAACCCAGCTCTGTAATCACAATAACCGTACAATAGATCACACACTACTGCACTGTCTTGGGAGCCTAGCTCCGAAACATAACACATGTATAGTAGATCACACACGACTGTACAAATCTAAGAATCAGATCATCGAATTCCTGATAATCCTAATTACAATTCCATATTTAAAGTAGAACAGTAACCCTAAACCCCACCTGTTATGAAGATCTGACATCTCTGATTCTAACTTGACATGATTCATCTCATTACTAGGAGTGTAGCTTTTGACCGTACGTCGTTTCGAGCTCAAACAATCGAGTTATGCTCCATTTACTTCTTTGTAACATTCTGAAACTTACAGGGACAGAAACGCTGTGCTAGTCCTCCAACTGCCTCCGTTACACTAACTGATCCTGAACTTCCAGATGTTAACAAATCCGACCCAAGTCTTTAACTGTAAACCATCCACAAGTTTAGAACTACGATATCAAGACTTAAGAATAACTAAATTCCAGATTAGTCAGTTAACTTTCCAACTTACAGATCGGGCCACTAAACTCCTCCAACTTGCAGATCGGGTTACTAAACTCCTCCAACATCGCGGGGAGGTCATCCTTCTTCTCCGGCTAGTTTGGTTGTTGCCGTCGAGACTGCCCAGATTCCAACGAACCTCCGACGACCTCTAAACTTTGTGGAAACGCCGCCAACTGCCGTTGGATGCCGTGATGCCTCCTTACTTAGATTTCGCCGCCTCCGACGCGCCACCGAAGCCGCTCCACCCTCGCCAAACGCGACAATTATCGTTGCTTCTATTGCTAAAGCTACGCCTTGGATCTCCAATTTTGACGAGCATGTGATCCTCCCTTCTTCCTCTCACGTTCCAATCTCGGAGGAGTTTCGTCACCTTCTCCATCGCGAGCTCCTTCATAATCCAACGGCTCGACCCAGTCCCACCGCCTCCTGTCGTTGTTCTCATTGTTCGCTTTATTAGGTTTAGAATTTCCCATTTTTTGAAACAACCCTAACAATCCTTCTATAATACACCATCACGCCCTCGACCTCCGTACCACCATGCCCGTGGTCACCTTACCCCCATGCCCATGGCCACCTCACCACTACGCCTGTGGTGATTCCAACCGTGCCCTCGACCTACATCCCGACATGCCCATTATCATCATCGCACGATGCCCACGGTCAACATAATGTGATGCCCACGGTCAACATCCTGGAATTAATTATATTAATTTGGTTTCCAACTCCAAACTTCTACTCAAAGGGTAAGATTTTAATCAACCAAAAATTTAACCAAGCCGAAACTCGGGGTGTCACAATTCTCGTTTCCTACAAAAGGTTTTGTCCTAAAACCTGAACCACACCCCACTGAGCTGGAAAGATTCGTCGCAATAGTGTTTCAAACCCTGGCGCTGGCACCCCTACTTGGTAGCAAACGGCTTTGACATGACATCCTCCTCAAGGACTCAACTGGTCTACCCCTCGGAAAGGACCCAAGGTCAAACAACAGCCTTGTCCTGGAAAAACAACAATGGTCCACACCTCAGATTGCCTAACCATATCTCATGCGACTCGAGCGGAATTGCAAGGCTCTAATCAAGGTGGATATCAAAACTTCAATCAAGGCCAAGGGAATCAACGGTACAACCAATGCCAAGGAAATCAAGGCTACACTCAAGGGCAAGGAAATAAAGGTCAAGGTTACAATCAAAGTAATTTCCAAAGGCATAACTACTCTAATCAAGGGTATTAACAAAGGTCCAACAACTACAATCAAGGACTAAAGTACAACCAAGGGGGCAAACAAGGTTATTTTAACCAACAAGGTTCTAATCAACATTCGGGCAACCAAGGAAATCAAGGCCATTTCCAAGCTTCAACTGCCCCTCCTCCCAGATTCTGGCATTCTTCTAATCAAGCTCAAGCTAGCAGATCTTCAAGTGAGATGTTGTTGATCTTGAAATACATGCAAAACCAAGACAAGAAGACAGCGGAGCTTCAAAGCCAAATGGGTCACTTTAATCAAGCTTCCTTAAGTCTTCAACTGGGTACTCTACCCGGAAACACCAAAATTAATCCAAGGAACAACAAAGAGACTTAGGGAGCTATCACCACTTGAAGCATTAAACACTTTGTGGACACAACTCCCAAGGTAATCGATCCTCCTATCGATGTACCTCCTAAGGTAGTGAATCCTGAAGAAGTTAAAATTATAAGAACGAGATTTGCACTATCATATGGATGTATGTGGATGACATGTTTATTATTGATTTGTAATATGCATGTCGTTAATGCTTTGAAAATCATGTTTGTGAGAACTTAATTTGTAAGATCTGGGTGAAACTAGTGTTGTTTAGGAATCCAGATACATAGGACATAAAATGGACTTTTTTGGATCTATCTAGTTACTTAGAAAAGATCTTGAAGAAATATTATTACTTTGACTGCAAACCTGCTTGAAAACTTATTGATGCTAGTATAAAAACTCTATAAGAACATTAAACAGTGTAAGACAACTAGAATTACTAGCATAATTAGAAGGTTGTAATATGCAACTGATTGTATATTATGGAGTTGCTTTGCAGGTTTAGTAGGAGTCCTAGTTTAGAGCATTGGAATGCTACAGAAGGGTCATGAGATACCATAACAGAGCAACAAACTTTGGATTGCATTATCAAAGGTCTCTTGTTGCATAAGAAGGGTACTACAATGCGGCTTGGAATACCCTATAAGATGACTCCAAGGCAACATGTGTATGTGTTGAATATAACTTATGGAGTTGTCTTGGAAGTCTAAGAAGCAAACAGTTATGTGACAACAACTAAAGAATCAGAGATGATAACACTATCGATTGCTAGCGATGAAGTGAGTTTGTTGAAAATATTGCTAGAGATTCATTTATGGGAAAGACTGATTCCTGCGGTATTGACTCATTGTGATAGCACGACAACTATTGCTAAAATTGAGATCCCAAGAAATGGGTTCAATGGGTAATAAGAAGTTGTGTGTAAATGGAACGATCATGGATTATGAAACATGAAATCCTAAAGTAAAGAGGTTGAGGTAATAATAACTCCTAATGAGATCTGTACTCCATGTGGAGTGGAGTATCTAGCTTTAGGAGTACTCTTGATAGATTCACCTTTGTGAATGTGGAAGTTGGGTCAACTCCCATGAAACTTGAGTGTACAAGTTTCTAAAGCGTTCACTATGTTGGGATAGACGTATAGGGCCTTTAATGCATGGGCTTGTTTGATAATGAAACTTTGAAAAGACTTGGCATGCTACATTGTCTGGGATAGAGTTTAAGACCACGAGTCACTCTTATGTAATCGGGACTGTAACCACTACGCTAAGGTTCAAATTGAAAGATACCTTAGTTTATGCCTTGTCTTGTACTTTTTTGTTGATGCTTAGTTTTTCAAATATTCAAGTGGGGGATTGTTGAGGAAAGTGTGAATAATTTAAAAGTAATACCATATTCGATTCGGTTTGACTCTGTGTTAACCGGTTAATCGAATTAGTTTAGATGAGACTTTATATTTGAAGAGATAATTGTTCAATTATCTTTAAAGATCCACTTTCTATGCTTGATTCCTTGATTTGCAAACCATCATCCCCTTGATTTCATAATCATTTAATTTGCTCCAATTGATCATCTCCTTGATTGCATAATCACTTGATTAGCTCTTGATTGCACAATCACTTGATTTGCTCTAATTGATCAACTTGTTGGAGAAGCTATATATTATTATAAATATTAAAGAAGGCTAGCCCAAAAAGAAATAATAGAAAAAAGAAATTGAGCGGAGAAACAGAGAGGGAGTGTATTCAGAGATCTCATTTCGCGCAAACGAGAAGAATATTAAGTGGTTGTTTTATCCTGGAGGTGACCCGTTTGATAGTCTGCTATGCACGATTGAGCAATCGAAGCGATCTTGCCGGAACGTCTTAAATAGAACGACCTAGTCCGCGACTCAGCCAAATCGGTAACCTTAATTTTCCATGTTCGATTCTAACAATTTTAAGACGTTGTGCTATTGCTACTGTTATAGAACAAGAGATCGATCCGAAACGAGCCGCTTGTTAGAGACCAAAATTGAGGAAGCAACTCTTAGCCTATTATGGTTGTACAGTTGCAAACCGATATGGGATGTTGGGCCTTTTAGCAAGATTGGTGAATAGGTTCAGGAAAAGAAGAAGAGATGAATTGATTTGAAAAGCTTATTAGAAACTTACTATTGGTTATTCTAATATGGTTAATTTCCTGTTGAGAAATAGAAGAACTCAAACAAGAGATTTATCCCTTCAATATGGGATCTACAATAGTGCTTGTCCTCCAAGCTCTTACACTTGAATCACCACACCAAAGACGAGGATTACCCATCGTCAGAATTCGGGTTTAAAATCATACACAAGAATCAGATCTCCAATCGGTGGAGAAGGCGAGCTACAAAAAAAGGAGAGTCAATCTCTCCCTGCGTTCGGTTGATAGTGACTTCAACGTCTGCAACATGGCTCATCATCGAAGAATTGGAGGAGTCGATGTGTATTCATATATATTCTTGTTCTGCACAAACAAGAAGAATATTGAGTGGTTGTTTTATCCTGTAGGCGACCCGATTAATAGTCTGTTGTACGCGATTGATCAATCGAGACAGTGCCGTGAACGTCTTAAAGAGAGCGACCTAGTCCACTACTCAGCCGGATCGGTAACCTTAATTTCCATGTTCGATTTCTAACATATGTTATACAAGGCAGAATATAACATAAACTCCCACCTCTTGTCACTTTCCCGAGGAGTCTGGATCGGAGAAGTCATACCAAAGTAAATTCTTCCTTCCTGAAAGACCCGAAAGGATAAAACAAAGGATTGAATCCCAAAACCCCCAGCCTGTTAGGATTCCTACGTAGCTTTCTAACCTAAGGGATTAAGAGAGAAAGAGGGAGATTTATTACCTTCCAATGAATGCCTTTGTGTCCCTAATCCTCTAGAAATAATCGGAGAATGATCGGCTCGTGCCTCCTCACTTGATCGCCCCATTCCCGATATGAGATTGCTGCTCATCAGGAGTTGCAAGAATTACGTTTTAGATGTCTGTGTACTGTGATTTGTAGGTTGCAAAAGTTTATATAAATAAACCACCACGCCTGTGGTCACCAGTCAACCACACCCGTGGTCATCAGCCGACAAAGCCTGCGAGACACTGTCAACCATGACCGTGACGTGCTAACAATCACGACCGTGACACAGTATCGAGCACGACCATGGTTGTCCTCACAAACACGGCTGTGACGAACAACCAGTCACGCTAGTGAACTCCCACTCAGCCACGACCTTTTCCAAGATCCGATAACCAGACAATCAACTTGATATCAGGGTGTCACAATGGCTCTTCAATATGCATTTCTGCTAAAAAATTTGGTGAATGATTCATTGAGGCATGTTGCATACTACTTTCCATTTTCCAATTTGATTGAACTTGAATGATGCATTATTGATAACTTGATGTTATGACTACACTTGTTTTGCTCATTCTTATTTCTTGGACTTGGTACATTTGTGATGCATTTCTTATGGAAATTGATGCTAACTTGTGAATTTAGGAATGCTCTTGTTTAGGGTTGCTAGTTAAGTTTCAAGTGAGATAGCTAGTTCTTCCTTTGCACTAATTTTTGCTTAATCTTTTGCATCTTACCTAATGCCATATCTACTTGTGAGCTATCTTGATCATGTATGCCTAAGTAGTATGGTTACTTACTTGAGAATGAATGAGAACACCATGTGCTTATATATCTCCTTTGCTCACTTTGTGTCACCATACTTGTTAGACTTGATGCATTGAGCTTGGATGATCGTTTGGTGTACCCTTTCTTTCTTATGTCTTGGGATGATCACTTTTTTATTATTATTTCATGATGGCTCCTAAACCTAAGATTTCTAATAGTACAAAGACTAGAAAGAGGTAAAAAGGCAATGATGGTTCTTCTTCTCCTGGTTCACCAACTTGGGATCCGATGCTTACAGCTCAAGAAGGAACATTCCTTCTTTCGGCCAACAAGATCCCTCCCCGTCAACACCTCCCGGACAAGTGTTTTGCCTGCCCTGTGGGTTCCCCAACATGGACATTCTACCAGACCATCCAGCACCTCCCAGCTTTTGCTCAAGGGAGGTTGGTGCTAGAGAATTTCTTGAGGAGAGGATGGCTTGTCCCACTCTACACTTACTGTTACCTGTGCAAGGGATTCTGGAATGTAATGATGGTCAGTAAGCATGGATACCCTCATCAAATGTGATCACTTTCCGATTGGGGGTAAAGTACCACAACATTTCCCCTAATGAGTTAGGAGTCCTCCTTGGTTTTTACACAGAGGCAGAGGCAAAGAGTGGAGAAGTTACTAGAATTGCTACAGTTGCTTGCACTGAGATACCTGATAAGGAGAAGTTTTGGCAGAGTATCATCGAGGGTGAGAGCTATTTTCTTATGGGGAACTTTAATGCTATGCAGATGCATAAGCCGATATTGAGGCTCATCCACCTGTTTTCTTGAAAGGGCATCTCCCATTCGTCCAAAGCATCAAATGCTATCATCTGGAGAACCTTCTAGATGTTCTACTAGTTGAAGAAGGAGATTGAGATGCACCTTGGTGATTCGATGGCCACGTTTTTTGGACAATTGAGGCTCTTTCCACACCATGTTGTATGTAGGTGGTTTTGTGACCTTGCGGCTTCACACACTGGGGTGTTTCCCCTATTTGATGATCCACTTATCAGGATTCCACCTCTTTGACTTTTGGACGCCAAGTTGGAGAGGAATGGAGTATTGAACCTCTTAGCTAAAGAGGTTGATGCTACATATCCATTTCAGGGTCACGGAGTGATGACACTCGATTTGTCATGTTCATCACCCTTATTTAAGTTACACTCCATGCATATGTTTATAGTTTTGGGTAGATGTTTAGGATGTTTTGTGCATTTCTAGCTTTTATCTCGATTTAGTGTCTCTGAGCCATTCGGGGTTCTTTTCATGTCGTCGTGGGGTGTTTTTATAAGATTTCAGGTAGATGACAATGTCGATGCACTCTTCAGAAAAACACAGCATGCATGGACCAGCTAAGACGATTGAGAAGTGAAGAAATCGTAAAGGGTTGCACGCATTGGCACTATGGATGTTCAAACTTGGCTCTATGCACATATCACCAACTTTGACATATTCATAGCGCCAATACTGACCAACCACCCTGACAACTTCAAAATTATTGGCGCTATGGATGGTCAAACTTGGAGCTCTGATCGAATAAACTAGTTTGTCATGTGAGCAATTTTAAATCGATTAGTCGCCTAGCGGGTTTCAAATATTCGTCTCGGAAGAGCGTAATGGGATACTAGATAGGTAGAAAACTAGCGGTCCTTAAAGGGAATGATTTGATTAGAAGAGAATTGCCACAACGTATTGAATCTATCATGTTTCATGTAAATCGTGGAATTTTTTCTTTAAAGCTATTTCCATTTTCACTTTTATTGTTTGCTTGATCCTTGTGGCACCTAAACCACATTCATTGATACCACGATTGATACTAATTACAACTTTGAGTAATATACTAAAAGAGACCCTATGGAGATTTTACTCTAGTTAATTTATTAGTCAGATTATTTTGAGATGAGTAAAACCCATTCATTAGGGAGCAATACCAGTTGATGACATGACCTATCTACATACCACCTTGGAGCAGCTCTCTCTAGCATCAGGAGGAGGATGAAAGGAGACAAGCTAAGGCAATGAGAGCTCAAGAGTACAGGAAGGCTTCAAATGAGAAGTTTGGGCATATAAGACAGGACTTGAGAGCGATTTGGGATGACATCAGAGCTGGGAGGGATGACTTTGGTAAGTTCCAAGGAGAGACGACCAGTGCTTTTCAACATGTTGGGGAGTAGATCCAGGTGCTATAGACTGAGACCCATTAGATTTAGCAAACTCAAGACTGATAAACTAGCCATATGTCGTATTACAAAGACTCATACTCGGGCTACCAGTTCAGCTACATAGAGTATCGGCCCCTACCTAAGCAGCAATTCCAGGATGCAGCTTCATACATCCAGGGTACCAGCTCCACCAGTACGAGACGGGTGACTACTACATGTACTACCCTCACACACCGTTCTACCAGCCACCACTAGAGGAGTGACTTTTCCATGATTTCCCTTTCACTCTTAGACTCAACTTGTGTTCGTGTTTGTGTTTGTGTTTCTTTCAATTTTTAGACTTGTGTTATGGATAGGGACACTATGCCGATGCATCATTTCATTTGTTCTTTTGTATACTTGTTTTTCATTTTGGAAATCTCCTATCATATTATGTATTATTTTCTGTGTTTTCTTTCTTGTGGCTTTGTCTTTCATGATTATTCTCGGTTCTTAATCCTGGTCCTTCTTCCTTCCATCCGGCTCCACTCTTCAACCCGTTTGGTACCCCCTCTGTTTCCCCTATTTTCTAGTCACATTGAGGACAATGTGTTATGCATGTGTGAGGGGGGTTTTGGGATTCTTTGCCTAGTGGCTCTTGTGTGCTTATTTTGACATGTCCCTGGTTTCGAAACTCCCTCTCAAGCTTAGTTTGTGGATGTCAGTGGATGCATATTTTAGTGTTCTTGCTCTAATTGTTGTTGTCTATAATGTTAAATTTCATTTTTGAACCACATGTAGTATTACCTTAAACTACTATACTAGAGACTCCTATATATGATGCATATGGATTGTTTCCTTCCACTATTTTGTTTTATGTCGAAGTAGAATGTATGTGTATAAGCCCCAATGTGTTTTGTAGGGTTGTTACAAAGTTAAACATGCGGGAGGTACGAATGAGGTTGTTAGAATTAAAAAATTTCATAGGGTTTAATTACAACCTAAACACGTTGGCTGACCCTTGAGGTCTGCAAACTTCCCAACCTTTTTTAGGTTTGAGGAGTGGGTCGGAGACTGTTTACATCCGAGTCTGGCTAAGGTTGTGACTACCCCTATTTGGAACAAGCCGCTATCTTAATAAAAGCTAAAAAGTGGGAAAAGAAAACAAAAGAAGATGAAAACATAGAAAAGAGAAATAAAAGCACGATGTTTATTATAGTGTATAGAAGTAGAATATTCAAGTAAGAAAACAAAATAAGAGGAAGGTGCTAGGATTACTTGAGTGTTATATTCATTTAAAAAACAAAATTGAAGCACCTCCTCCTTCAGGATGGAATAGTAATCCCGGCCATGACGAGTTGTGGGTCTATTTCTTCTGCTGACAACTAGAAGGCGTGAGTGTTTCGGGGGATATGGATATAGTTAGTGGTTTGGTATCAAGTCATTTGCATTACATGTCTGAGTTTTTTTTCTACTAGTTTAAGGGATTTAGTGTCGTGCGGATAATGGTGTGGTTTTTTGATTGACTTACATTCCTAGACACTATGGTAGAGTTGAGGTCCAAGATCATGTTTTTCCTTTCACCACATGTTGACTTCTTTGCAGAGTGAGAGTTATAGATTTTCTTGAGGACAAGAAATGTTCAAGTGTGGGGGAATTTGATAACACTACATATTGTATGAGAATCAGCCCCATCTTGACCTTTATTTGACTCGATTTAATCGCTTCTTGACCTATGTGGTATGATTGGATGATAGAAAGAAGGGCTCTGAGTTATGTTCTCTCAAACGAACCTCTATGGTCCATTTGACTTATTTTCTTGAGTGTCTTTTAGGTTTCAGGTATCCAACAGATAAAAGACGATAATACGAATCCAATGATACTAATTGGAATCGGACAACGAAAGAGTAAGAAACGAGCGAATTGGATGCCCCATGAAAGTTCATGATCTAGGGTCGCTCTTTTTCCTGACTATCTTCCTCTTCTTCGGTGTTCATAATACTCTCGTCGGGGAATTCACATACTAAAGGGTCAGAGTCGGGTATAAGATGTTCTGCTAAGGGCCCCGCAATCGGATTTAGATGACGTTCTATTTGTTGAATTTATCATCTATATTTAAGCTATATTACATGCATAATTGTATAACTTTGGGTAGAAATTTATGGTGTTTTTTGAATTTTAGACGTCTCCTTACTCCTCAGCTTTTGGGCCTTCCAGTCCCCAATCCGAGCTTGTTGCTTCGCAAAGGTCAGGTCTCTCTGCAACTAGACCTCACATGAGTGCATTACCTGATTCGGTCTATCGATGTATGCCCATATTACACTCACATGGAGTACATTATGTATCTGGTCCTATCCTCTGAATGGTATCATTAAGGACCAATGAATTAAGGAGCCAACTTCCCCTTCCTGCCAAACCGCATCACTCCCTTCCAATGAGGTACCTAAAGGAAGACCTTATCCCATTCCTTGAAGCTAACCTCTCTAGCCTTCCTGTCTACATACTCCTTCAGTCAATTCTAGCCACACACAGTTGTGCTCGAATGAACTCGAGAGGTCGTCTCGTGAACCATATAGGGGTCCAGTCAACAACTTCTCTCCCACTCCATCATAGAAGAGAGGAGTCCTACACTTCCTACCGTACAAGGCATCGAATGGAGCTACCTTGATGCTATGTAGGAGTTGCTATAAGCGAACTCGACCATCGGCAAGACCTTCAACCAAGGTTCCTCAAACTCAAGTACACAAGAGCAAAGCATCTCCTCCAAGGTCAGAATGATCCACTCTGACTGGCCATCTGTCTAGGGATGGTAAGTTGTAGAGAAATTCAGCTTTGTCCTCATGGCCACATGTAAGCCCCTCCAGAAATGCAAGGGAAAACTGGGTTCTTGATCTGATATAATTGTCTTGGGCACTTCATGCAACCTCACTATGTGCTCCACATACAAACCTTCCAAATATTCAACATTTGGCTTAAACTGGATGGAAATGAAGTGAGCCACCTTGGTCAAATGTTCTATTATGACCAAAACTGCATCTTTCTCATTGACTGAGGAAAAACCAGTAACGAAGTCCATCTTGATATCCTCAAACTTGCATGAAGCAATCCTCTCAATGCCTGATGATCGCACTTCACCTTCAGGCACACCACACAACTAGACACATGTTGTATCACCTGCTTTGTCATGCCCAGCCACCTATAGTGAGGATGGAGTGTTCGATACATCTTCATCTCACATGGATGCATAGTATAAACAGACGAATGCATCTCATCCAGGATATCCTCTTTCAACTTGTACCCAGAAGGTACATACACCCTTTCTTGGGAAAGCATCACACCTTCTTTCCAGGTGTAGGGCATAGGCTTGCCAGCCGACACCAACTATTGCCCTCCAAAACTAACTCAAATGTCACCTAGGCCACAGAAAACCAACCTAGCAATAAGGGCCACACTACCAGTCTCGCCAGTAACCCCTTGACTAGATTGACCTCCAACTCAGCGCCCATGCTCCTCATCTCAACCAACTCTGTCAGCCTCTATTTCCTACTCAAGGCTTCTTCCACTACATTGTCTTCCATGGGCGATAATCTATCACACAGTCATATTCCTTTAGAAACTCTACCGAATGCCTCTCTCTACTATTCAAATCCTTTTGTTCCATCAATTATTTGAGACTCTTGTGACCAGTCTTGATCCTAAAAGTCTCACCAATAAAAGTCATGTCTCCACAACTTCAGTGAGAAAACTACTACAGTCGGTTTCAAATCATGAATTGGGTCATTCACTTCATGTACCATCAGCTGATGAGATGGATATGCCACCACTCTGCCATCCAGCATAAGGATGCAGTCTAACCCCAAATATGAGGCGTTATTGTAAATCACATACTCATCCCTAGCAAACGGCAACGTGAGTACTGGTGCAGTGGTACGCCTCTTTTTCACCTCCTCAAAACTCTCATGATAAGCATTACACCAGAAAAAGGAGTATCCTTCCTGGTCAACTTTTGGAGTGGTCCTTTTATATTAGAGAACTCCTCTACAAACTCCCGATAGTACCCTGCCATGCCCAAAAAACTCTTCACTTCAGTCACGCTTCTGGGTGGTGACCAATTCACTATCGTCTCAACAATCCTCGGGTCCACCTTAATGCCCTGACCACTGATCAGGTGTCCCAAAAACAACACATCCCTCATCCATATCTCACACTTGGCATACAATCGCTCCTTCCTCAAGGTAACCAAGACTGCTCCCAAGTGCTCAACATACTCCTCCTCTATGTTGGAGTAGACCAAGATGTCATCAGGGAATACTATGTGAAACTTATCTACGTACCCATGAAACACCTTGTTCATCATCACCGTGAAAGTTGCAAGGGCGTCAGTCAACCTGAACGGCATCACTAAGAACTCATCGTGGCCATACTTCAGTCTAAATTTTTTCTTAGGAACTACTTCCTCTGCCACCTTCAACTAGTTATACCCCAACCTCGGATTAATCTTAGAGAATAGAACCCCTCCCTGAAGTTGATTGATGAAGTCATCAATGTGTGGAAGAGCGTACCTGTTCTTGACTGTTATCATATTCAATCTCCTATAGTCTATGCACATCCACATAGACCTATCCTTCTTCTTCGTTAATAGCACTGGCGAGCCCTAGGGTGACACGTTAGGGTTGATGAAACCCTTGTATAACAACTCCGGCAACTGATCCTTGAGCACTTTCAAATCTACATGTGCCATACTGTAGGGTGCTATTGATATAGGTGTTGTGCCTGACACAAGCTCTATATCGATAGCCCCCTCTCGCTCAAAAGGCACTTCCAGCAAGTCCCCTGG
Organism: Linum usitatissimum; assembly: GCA_030674075.2. NCBI lineage: Eukaryota > Viridiplantae > Streptophyta > Magnoliopsida > Malpighiales > Linaceae > Linum > Linum usitatissimum. The sequence continues at coordinate 2,182,606 of JAUJYP020000657.1, forward strand.
GAATCGTCACAAAACCCCTAAACTCTCGCCACATCCTCAATACGTCCCTCTGTATCCATGAGGATATGAGCTAGGAAGTCCTCACTCCGCTTCTGATCAACCTCTCTTCCTTCAATGCGGAAATGAAAGGCCGGTCGTAGTGCTCTACATCCTCCTTCTCGGGTGTAGAGAACCTGGTCGTCTTCTTCTCACAGTCCACCCCTGGCTCTATGATGGTCCAACCAATCCATCCCCAAGATCACATCAAACTCATCAAAAGGAAGAACGATTGGGTTTGTTGTGAAATCCATGTCCTTATGGAGCAGAATTGCTCTCTCTACCCAAGACTCCACCAGTAGAGTCTTTCCTACTTGGGTACTTACTCTAAAGGATCTACTCATCCTAATAGGGAAAAAGGGGAAAATATGAATGACAAATGTAGAAATGAAAGAGTGTGAAGCACCCTTATCAAACAAGGCATAAAAGGATCTGCCAAAAATTATAATTGTACCTGTGATGGTATCTGGGGTGACGACTGCCTTGGCTCTAGTGGCATACACCCTGCGTTGTGCCTCTGTCCCAATGCAACCGCATTGGCTCCCTTAAGCACAGGTTTAGAGCCTCCACCTCTGATACGGCTCCCAAACAGAGCCCGTCTCTATTGTACTGTCACCTCCGACGCTGCTGGCTTGCTCAACCTGGTGCTTTCACGTGCAAAATGGTCCGACTGTTCGCATCGGAAGCAAACTCCTGAATTCTTTAGATACGCTCCCCAATGTTGCATCCCACACTCAGGGAAAATAGGACAATCAAAACATCTAGTAGACTACTTTTGCTACATTGTCGAGGTGACAGACGTAGTGAACTGAGTCTCTGATGCAGGAGTACCGTGATGTGCGTCCCTCCTCCTTTGAAGTGCTGGTGGTATATGCGACCCGCTCGAGGCCACCTTCCTCTTCTTCTTCTCCTTCCAAGCCTGGTGCTCTCTCTTCCTCACACCCTAAAGGTGCTTAGCCCTCAAGACTGCTGCCTAGATAATCATGTAACTACTACTATTCCAGATTTGAATGTGAGATCACAACCTATCCGACAACATCTGCTTCATGCCCTCGACCATCTGCTCAGGAGAGCCCTTGTACCACCTTCTCAACTTGATGAAGGTGTTATAGTAGTCAACCACCTTCATCTCTCCCTGTCTGGTCTGTCCATCACGCCTATGATGTAATTTCTGCCACGTCTGTTACTAACTCCTCCGTATCAAGTAACACATCATCACAGAGGCCTAACACCAATTAAAGAATCTCCCCAGATTCTTCAATACAAAGTTACTGCACTGCTCACTTTGAAGTTCATGACTCCTCGGTACCAGTAAGCATAGTCACGTAGTAGAGAACAATCGGGCGCTGATACCTCAGTTGTGAAACCTGCCCCTAAACGATCGATCACGGTTCGATTCATGCAATTACTTGCGGGTTCACTCATCATCATAAACCATACATAACAACATATAAATGTTGAAACATGAAACTCCTCATATCAAAAGTAAATGACGACATACAGAAATAGGGCATCAATGGCTTGAAAATGAAGTACCAAACATCAAGGTAAAAACATATCCTGAAACAAGGGGAAAACCAACATCCAGACATAAGTAATCTGAAAACAATCTGAAATCCTCAAAACATAAAAAGGGATAATTGAGGTCCTCAATGGAACCTCTCTCTACGACTCCCGGAGCCACTCGGTCAAGGTGTTGATGTTGCTCGTGGAGTCGTATTAGGCGACATTTGCTCCTAAGGTCCCAAGGTCATACATACAAGTAGAAAAGAGATGGGGTTAGTGATAAGCACTAAGTGGCTACTAGACTCGTGAAGAACTTAGACGGAACTGAGGATAGAACATGAATGTCTATCTAGTCACTACTCTAGTAATGTGACCATGTGGTTCCTATAAGCATCTACTTAGCATCAGCCACCCCTAACTCTATGGACAGCCTTATGGGGAATCAGACCATGAAACTACCCTAAAATATCATGTGAGTAGCACCAGTAGGCATGCTAAACACGTCTTGCATGACCTGATTATAACCTGAGGGATTGTGGAATCCATGGGTAGGCGACCAACGTGTCATAATCATGAACTAGTCTATCTAGGTATGTGAATCACACTAGAATGTTGAAATCCCAAGAGCTTATGCTTGAAATTTAATAACTCCATGTATAGTAGATCACACACTACTGTACAGCCTGATAGCCCTCTCTCTAAATCACATTGGAACATTTGTACAATAGATCACACGCTCATGTACAGTCCTAAGAGCCTCGCTCCGAATCACATCACAACATCTGTAAAGTAGATCACACGCTACTGTACAGTCATGAGAACCATCACTCCAAAACACACTGAGAATCCAATCATTGGATTCCTAAAATCTATTACAGTTCTACACTTATAAGCAGAAAAGAAATTCTACCCCCACCTCTTATACGCTTTGCTAGTAGAGTCTGAACTGTAGCCACCTTTCAAAACTCAATTCCCATGTTTCGTATAACCTATAGAGATTAATTTTAGGATTGAAATCACAACAACCCAAATCCCTACACTGTTAGGATTTTCCTACGTGGGTTTTCAATCAAAATGGTATGAGAGAGAGGAAGAAGATTGATTACCTTATGAAGTTCCTCTACGCCCTCTAATCCTCTTCAAATGATCTAGGATCAATCAACTATACCTTCTCCACCTCCTAAAAGAGATCGCCATATGCAGAGGAATTTCTAGGTTTTTGTTTCTATACATTCTGAGTTGTAGGTTGCAACTCTAGTTTTATAATAAGTCCATGCCCATGACGGACTTACCACAACCCCCCGTGAGTTCCTAACAACCACGCCCGTGACCTACTGATGGTCACGGTCGTGATCTCCTGAGGGTCACGCCCCTGAATGACTGTTGACAAAGATTGTGGTCTATCTGGCAACCACGCCCATGGCAGACTGATGGTCAGCCGGTTACAAAATTCCAAAATTCCAAAATTCACTCAAAACCTCAGAATCGACAATCAACCCGAAATCGGGGTGTCACAGTAGAAAACGATTGACTACCTTCTAGAGGTTCCTCTATCCTCTCCAACCCCTTGCCAATAATCTAGGATTGATCACTTTTGCCTTCTCCACATTTTGTGACAGAATGTCGTTCGTCAGAGAAATTCCTAGGTTTCAATTTCTATGAATTCTAAGTTGCAGGTCGCGAGTTTGGTTTTATAATAAGTCTATCACACCTGTGACAGACTTACCACAACCATGCTTGTGACCTACTGATGGTCACGAGCGTGAACTTCTGATGGTCACGCTCGTGACTAACTACTGACCATAGTCATGGTCAATCTGATAACCACGCCCGTGAAAAACTAACGGTCACGTCCGTGATCGTTCATCCGTCAGCCAATTCCATAATTCCGGAATTCACATAAAAGCCCAAAATCAACAATCAACCTGGAATCGGGGTGTCACTATTTTTCTTTTGTTTTCTGTTACTTTTATCCACTTCGAAACTATAAGTGATGAAGTTGGTCGTACTTTTAGTGACGTTGGCGCACCTCTCAACACCCCATGCAAACACGTTTTTGGGGCATGTAGTAAATGTAAATGCATGATATGCAAAAGGATTTTAAAAAACAGAAGCACATGTTTTCAAAATTCTTTAAATGCACTTAGGACCAGGGGAAAGTTGTTTCAACCGATTTTGCCCTTTCTTGGCTTATCAATTTGACCTAGTTCCAATTATTTGTCTATTTTCCTATTTTCCCAACATCCCTTCCTTACTTGCCTCGGCGTGACCTTGTAGACCTTATGATTTAGAAGGAAATCTAGTATTGATGATTCGGTGAGCATTGCTTGCCAGGAACCTCTTTCCATTTGGGTCCGTAGTGAAATTTTTTTAGAAACAAATTTAAAAAGCCTTAGCGAGTTTTTTTCAAAAAACATTTCCCTTTGATATTAAAGATTCCTCGAGCCCATTCTTTTTTATTTAAAGTAGAGGATGTGTAATTGTTTGGCTTAAAAGACTACCAAACTTGTTTCCTGCTCCAACTTTTGAACATTTAACAAGGTACAAATACGGAAACATAATAATACAAATTCTCATGTACCTCAGAGTCAAACTCGATAACCTCTTTTAAAACCTTTGGGAACTCCTTCGTTTAAGGATAGTTCTTCCTTACTTTATCTGAGTTAACCGGATTTGGAAACTCTTCCCCTTCGACATCTACCAATATGAGCGTGCCTCCCGAGAACGCTCTCCTGACCACAAATGGCCCTTCGTATTTAGGGGTTTAGTTTCCTCGAGGACCCCCCACGGTAGTGGCAAAGTCAAGAGTGTCTTGAGGTGAAAACGATGCCCTTTCTACCCAAAGGACTTCATCCATAGATGATGCAAGATTGAAGTCTAGTTTCTCTATGTAATGTGTTGTATCGGTTGACAAGAAAGGTGTTGGAAAATAGGTTGAAACGGATCCTGGCAGGAGTGGTGTTTGAAGAGCAATTCGCACTTGTGCATGGGTAGTCGATTGTTTATAACATTGATACTTTTAAAACTCTGCATAGCATGAAGCTAAAACATAATCCAAAGAATGGTGAAGTGGGAATTAAGATAGACATTTCTAAAGTCTACGACAAAGATGACTGCAATATTTAGAGGAATTGTTGAAGTAGTTATGCTTCATTTCTCGATGGGTGCAATTGATGATAATGTGTGTGAAGTCGATGCAGTATAAGGTGGTGGTGCATTTACCGGTTCTCTTTGTTTTGTGCACAGAGGTCTTATTGATGATGATGTGACGGGTAAAGGAGGCGCCAAAATCCATGGTGCTCGGGTGTGTAGATGAGAATTGGTGGTGTCCCACCTCTTATGTCCTGACGATAAATTTTCTTTTGCCGAGAAGAGAATATGGAGGTGAGGCAGCTGAAAAAAATGTTCCATGTGTACGAGGTGGTGTTTGGGTAGTTAATTAATTACATGAAATCAATATGTTTTTTCAGCTCGAATATGCATGCCATGTTGTGCAAATGGTATTCGTCACCTCTTAGAGATTCAGGCACCTCTCTATACAGGCCATTGTTTGGGTAATGTTGTCTTTGGTGTGGAGGAGTAAAAATGATGTTTTTCAAGTATCTGAAGGAGAGAGTCTAGTATAAATTACATGGCACAAGCTTTACTTTTCTATTACATGCATATTTTTCTTATTGCCTCTTACTTTGTTGAAAGAATGATTAATAGAATTTTCTAATTGAACAACACAAAATGTTTAGCCTCTCATGATTTCAGAAATAAAATCACAATAGAAGAGAAGAAACCAAAAAAGAAGTCATGTTCTATGTGGAGATCCTAATCTCTGACTTTATTATTCACCTTCTGCCAAGTGTGGTTGACCCTCTCGTTTCAATCATCTTTCTAAAACTCTCGCTCTCTCTAAACTTAAAAAATATGTATATAATAATGTGTGTTTCATCCAAAGGGTCACAAGATTATTTATGTGATTGAGTGCCCTTTTCCAATTAGGCAAAAAACGGGTTAAATTGCCATCAGATGCACGACACGGTCGTGCTACCGCAGCACGACCATGTTGTATGCCATAACACGATTGTGCTAAATTATGAATTAGTACATGGCTTAGTAGTGTTACCGCAATACGGCCATGTTATACGACATATCATGGTTGTGCTGAAGTCAGAATAAGGACGTGGCTCAACATTGCTCTGCTACCACAATCAACACGGTTGTGCTGACACAGACAACACAACTGTCTTGAGCTGAATTTTTATACCAAATGATATTAGTCTTTTACTCGAGCAACATTTGATCTCTATCTCGAATTCTAATGCCATAGAATATATGAAATTCATAAAAACATACAAAATGACATAAAACGGCCCAAGCGGCCAAGGGGGGCAAAATATACACCAAACGTTATGAATTTGATCAAGTTGAGGAATCCAAAAATGTCGTTTAAAGCGGGAAGGGTTATGCTAATAATAAGCACATCACCAAGTCTCATGTAACAGAGTATTATGGAGGCAAAGCTAGTGGTGCAATAGGGGTGTTGGTGGAAGGTTGGGGATGGAAAACTAATCCAGGTATAGGAGGATCCATGGATTAGATGAGAAGGTAATTTACAGGTGGAATCAACCTTGCCGATTCCAGATTGGGATCTATGCGGCAGTGCTCTTCTATTACCTAATGGGGATGGGTAGGATGAAAGTCGAGTGTGAAGCATTATGAAGCCAAAATTTTGAAGCCAAAATGTTTTGTCGATGTCGTTGTTTAGTTGGTAAGCATATAGTATTGTCTAGAATTTCAACAACGGTGGTAGGTATACCGTACGATGGGCGTGCCAAATGTTGTTGGATTGATGAGTGAGCATGGAGTACTTAAAAACAAAGGGCGACTAGAAGATGCTTTGGAAGCTAAAAATCATTCTGAAGTTAAGGCATTTCGTTTGGAGAGTAGCGAGAGGAGTTTTGGCCACCAAAGAAAGTTTGCAGGATAGACGATTGACAGTGACGTGGCAATGAAATAATCGCAATAATAAAATAGAAATTACATGGCACCTTTTTCTCGATTACGATTATGCTTGGGAGTTTGGGGGGAGCATGGTAGGGAAAGCGTGGTTGGTGGTGTCTGACACCGAATTGAGTCATGGAATGAATGGCTTATTACTGCGATGAAGGAGCTCACAGTGGCACATGTGTAACAAATCATTATTTTCGTATAGGCGGTGTGGCGCGAACGAAATAACCGGTTTGGTATTCCAAGACCAGAACGACACTAGATGTTCAGTAAAGGGCTACAGATGATTGTACAGACTGGTTAATAGTGGAAAGAGCTCCACCAGCGGAAACTCAACATCCAGAGATAAGAAATCTGAAAAACAATTGACATCCTCAAAACATGAAAAGGGATAATCGACATCCTTCATGGTACCTCTCTCTACGACTCTCGGAGCCACTTCGTCGAGGTGTCTGCCGTGCTCGTGTAGTCATCTTAGGTGTCATTTGCTCCTGAGGTCCCAATATCGCACATACAGAAGATAAAGAGATGGGGTCAGTAATAAGAATTAAGTGGCTATCTAGACTCGCATAAAACTAAGACTGTACAAAAAATCTACTGTGAATACTACATAGAAGTCTATCTAATCACTGCATCTAGTAATGTACCTAGCATCAGCCACCCCTAGCTGTGTGGACGGCCTCATGGTAGTTAAGACCATGAAACCACCCTATATATCAGTGTGAGCAACATCTAAGTCATACAACACGTCCCGCCTGAAAACTTTATGTCACCTGGGAGATTGCGCAATTCGAGGGTGGGTGGGTGACGCATAATTATCGTGACCTCGTCTAAATAGGCTTACCCTGTCCTAACATGAATTGTGAATCACATGCCACAATTCAAACTCCATGAGCTTATGCTCGACATATAATAACTGTCTGTACAGTATATCATAAGCTACAGTATAGCCTGAGAGCCCTCGCTCTAAATCATATCACAACATATGTTCAGTAGATCACACACTACTTATCGTCCACCCATCAGCCAATTCCAAAATTCTAGAATTCACGTACAATCCCAGAATCTACAATCAACCCGTAAATTGGGGTGTCACAACTCTACCCTCCTACAAAAGGCTTTGCCCCGAAAACTAAATGAGAAAACTTAACAAATGAGAAAGAATTTACCTACCGGGTAATTCTCCATGAGCTTTGAGTAACGCTTATGCATGCTAGCCTCGATCTCCCATGTTGCAGCTTCGACATCCTGATTTCACTATATCACCTTAACCATAGGTGCCTTACTCCTCAGTTTCTGGACCTATCTATTCACGATCCGACCTGGTTGCTCAACGAAGATCAAGTATTTCTCCAAATGAACCTCATCTGGCTGGATCATCATATGCAGTCTACCAATGTAAGCTTGGTGCGCACACTCAATAGGGAAAGCCAGCTCGTAAGGACCAATGAATCGGGGAGCCAACTTCCCCTTCCAGCCAAACCGCATCACTCCCTTCCAAGGAGATACCCGAAGGAAGACCTTATCCCCTTCCTTGAAGCTAACCTCTTTAGAATTCATGTCTACATACTGCTTTTGCCGATTCTGAGCAACACCCAGTTGTGCTCGAACCACTCATATTCCTGAACCATCTGGAACCAGTCAAAAACTTCTCTCCATCCCCATCCTATAAGAGAGGGGTCCTACACTTTCTGTCGTACATGGCATCGAATGGAAGTACCCATCGTTATGATGATAGGAGTTGTTATAAGAAAACTTCACCATTGGTAAGAACTTCAACCAAGGTTCCTCAAACTCACGTACACAAGAGCAAAGCAACTCCTCTATGGTCAGAATGATCCGTTCTGAATGACCATCTGTCTTTGGGTGGTAAGCTGTAGAGAAATTCATCTTCGTCCCTAGGTTGCATGTGAGCCCTTCCAGAAATGCAAGGTGAAACTGGGGTCCTGATCTGATACACTTCCTGTAAGCCAGTGCTTTGACCTATTCTCTCTATTGCTAAAAATCCTTTCCCAGGCAAGCCAATGGCAGTTATCTCGCTTCTGCTAAGGTCCATAGATAGACTGGTAAGGAGAATTACAACCTCATAATATGCTCCACATACAGACCTGCAAACTCCTCCAAATGATCCATCTTGGTCAAACGGTCCACTATGACCCAAACTGCATCTTTCCCATTGACCAAGGGAAGACCTCTAACAAAGTCCATTATGATATCCTTGAACTTCCACACCAGTATTGGTAGGGCATGAAGCAACCCTCCCAATGCCCGATGGTCAAACTTCTCCTTCTGGTACACCACACAACCAACAACATGCTATATAACCTACTTCTTCATGCCCGACCACGAGTAGTGAGGACGAAATGTTCGGTACATCTTCGTCTCACCTAGATGCATAGCATATGCAGATGAAAGCGCCTCATCCTTAATATCCTCGCTGAGCGTGGACCCAGAAGGCACGTATAATCTTTCTTGGAAAAGCATCACGCCTTTCTTCTAGGTGTAAGGCCTAGTCTTGGCGTTCGACACCAACTTTTGAGCCTCCAAAACCAACTCATATGTCGCTTGTGCCATTGAAATCTGATCCAGCAATAAGGGCCGCACCACCCAACCCAGTTGTAACTCCTTGTAAAGATCAACCTCCAACTCGGCGCCCATGCCCCTCATCTCGACCAATTGGGTCAACCTCTCCTTCCTGCTCAAGGCATCTGCCATTACATTGGCCTTCCCTAGGTCATAATCTATCATGTAGCCGTACTTGAGCAACTCCACCTAGCGCCTCTCTCTACTATTCAATTCCTTCTGCTCCATCAAATATTTGAGACTCTTGTGATCCATCTTGATCCTAAAAGTCTCACCATAAAAGTAATGACTCCATAGCTTTAATGCGAAGACCACTGCCGCCAGTTCCAAATCGAGAACTAGGTAATTCATTTCATACACCTTTAGATGGAGAGATGCATACGCCACCACTCTGCCATCCTACATCAAAACGCATCCCAGCCCCGAGAATGAGGCGTCACTGTAAACATACTCACCCCCAGCAACCGGCAAGGTAAGTACTGGTGCTCTAGTGAGCCTCTTCTCCAGCTCCTCGAAACTCTCGTGACAAGCCTTACTGCAAATTAAAGGTGTGTCCTTTATGGTCATCTTGTGGAGTGGTCTTGCAATCTAAAAAAATCACCTCTACAAACTTCCGGTAGTACCTTGCCATGCCCATAAAACTCCTCACTTCGGTCACACTTCTGGGCGGTGACCATTCACAATCACCTCCACCTTCCTTCGATCCACCTCAATGCCCCAGCCACTTATCAAGTGTCCCATAAACAACACATCCCTCAGCTAGAACTCGCACTCAGAGAACTTGGCATATAATCGCTCCCTCCTCAAGGTAGCCAAGATTGCTCGCAAGTGCTCAACATGCTCCTCGTCCGTCTTGGAGTAGACCAAGATGTCATCAATGAATACTATGACAAACTTGTCTAAGTACCAATGAAACACCTTGTTCATCATTGTCATGAAAGTTGTAGGGGCATTAGTCAACCCGAACGGTATCACTAAGAACACAAAATGGCCATACCTCATTCGGAAAGCTGTCTCAGGAAAAGCTTCATATGCTACCTTCAACTGCTGATACCCCAACCTCACTTGAAGCTTAGAGAACATTACAGCTCCTAGAAGTTGAGCAAACAAGTAATCAAATTGTGGAAGAGCTAATCTTGATTGTCACCTGGTTCAACCTCGAGTTATCTATGCACATTTGCATAGGCCCATCCTTCTTGTTCACGAACGGCACTCAGAACCTGGTGGTCTTCTTCTTACAGTCCATCATGGCTCCATGGTGCTCCAACCAATCCATCCCCATGATCATATCGAACTCATCAAAAGGAAGAACGATGAGGTTCACAGTGAACTCTTAATTCTCAAAGGACAAAACTACTCCCTCTACCCAATACTCTACCAGTAAAGTCTTCTTCTACTGGGGTACTGAACCCCTAAAGGTCTAAGCATCCTAGCAGGAAAATGGGCAAAAGACGAACAATAGTAGCAGAGATGAAAGAGTGTGAACCACCGGTATCAATCAAGGATAAAAGGATCTGTCAAAAATGACAACCGTACCCGTGATGGCATCCGGGGCAACCTCAACTTCAGTTCTAGTGGCATACAACCTGTCTTGTGCCACTTTAATCCTCCCTTGCGGCATCCCCTATCCCAAAGGAACCACATTATCTCCCATAAGTGGAGCCGTAGAGCCTTCACCCTCATCCTGCTTGCAGATGGAGCCCGTCTCTACTATATCATTCCCTTTTGGACTACTGGCTTGCTAAACCAGGTGCACTCCTATGCAAAATGACCTAGCTTCCCGCAGCCGAAGCAAACTCCTGAATTCTTCGGGCACACTCCCTAGTATCGCATCTCACATGATGGGCAAAGAAGACGATCTGTGGTGCACTATTTTGGTGATAAGGGCAGTGAAGTGAATCTGTGGTGCAGGAATACCGTGATGCATGTCTCTCCTCCTTTGAGGTGCTAGCAATAGCTATGACCCGCAAGAAGTTACCTTCCTCTTCATCTCCTCCTACCAAACCTGGCGCTCTCCCTTCCTCACACCATCAGGGTGCACTGCCCTCAAGGGTGCTGCCTTGATATCTACGAGGGTATCCATGCCACTACTGGTGACCCCGATCTGAATGTGATCTCTCAGCTCATCCAACACCATCTTCTTCATGCCCTCCACCATTTGCTCAGGGGAGCCCTTGTACGACCTACTCAACTTGATGAAAGTGTTATAGTAATCAACTTGATGATTGATTTTATCAACTTGAGACTAATAAACTCAATCATGTTGTTCTTCATCCGATGCTCTCACATGAACTCCTTCTTGAAAAGAACTAGGAATTCGTCCCAATCCCTACCGAAAAGATCATCCTCAACCTCAAACTGACTGCTCCACGACTTCTTTGCTACACCTCATAGCAGGTAGGTAGTGTGACACCCTGATTTTGGTTCAACTATTGGGTTGTGATTCAGGATTGAACCCGTTGGGTTTCGGTCTGATGAATGGACCGTCATGGGCATGACCAGTAGTTAGTCACGGGTGTGGGTGCCAGACTGACCATGGTTATGGTCAGCGATCAATATGGGCGTGACCACAGGAGGCCATAATCGTGACCTTCAATAGGCTATGGGCATTGTGAACAGGCAGTCATGAGGGTTGCAGTAAGTCAGCCACAGGTGTGGTGGACGCATTATATAAGTCAGAATCGCGACCTTAAGCTTTGAAAATAGAGACACAAAAGAAGACCCTCTGACGGTGATTTCTTCTAGATATAAAGGAGTTTGATTCCGTGGAGAACAAAAATCTGGTCGGTACAGGATCAAGGATGATGGACAAGGGAGGTTAGGGGATTCACGAGAAGGTAATCAACCCTCTCCTTTCTTCCTTAATTCCATAGACTAGACCCCATGGAAGAAAAGCTGACAGTCAAGGTTTTTGGAAGATTCGATCCTTGATAGATCTCTTCAAGTTTACGGAACAGGAGATTAGATTCTAGTGAAGTTGCCACATATCATACTCTACCAGGAAAGCATATCTTAGGTGAGGGTTAGGATTACTTTTCTGCTTGAAGTATAGAACTGTGTTTAGTTTGTCATATCTACAGTAATGTGTTGTGTTGTAGAGCCAGGATCCTAGGACTGTCTTATAGCATGTGATCTATTGTACATATGTGATTTAGAGCTGATGGTGGAGAGAGAGCTGATCAAGGTTTGGATATATGATGATATCGGATTTATTATATTTTATTAATGGAGTTGTATCTCCTCTTTTTATGTGTTGTATTTAAGGACTTAGAATTTCTTGTCTGTCAATATTAAAAAGGTTTAATAAATGGTTTCCTGTTCAGTTGTACAGCTTCTTTAATGCTTGGTAATAGATTAGAGTTGAGTCACGATTTAGGTTGAGACCCGAGTAGGACTCTTCGGTTGACCAATGGTTAAACCAGGACTTCTAGGGTGGGGTTTCGCAGGTAGAGGAACAAATTGTTGGGATCCAGAAAATCAGAGGGAAAGAAAAGCAAGCGGGCATTTTAGATCGGATGAAAGAGCGAGTGATCACCGCTTTGAGGCTAAAAGAGGGAGAGGCAGCGCAGAAAACAAGAAATCTATGGCTCCCCTTACCGGTACCCTCATGTTACGTTCGCGGTTAGGTCATTTCCGAAAGATGATGACGAGGATGAGGGTCCACCGCCGGGGTTTGAGTACGATGACACACATGCTTCCCTGCACATGGCTTCTCCGCACACGGCTTCTCCGCACCTCGCTTCTATAGGCACGCCACATGCCTCCACGAGTGTTGGCGTTAGAGGAGGGAAACCTAGCCTACTTGCGGGGGTCCTGGAGGAGGAGGCTGCTAGTGGAGTGGACTGGTAGGGACTCAGTCGTACTTGGGAGCTTACTATGGGGCTTCCAGATGGTGGACCAAGGACGCCGACAGTGATCCCAGCTTTGGAGGTCACAATGCGCACTACTTGTGCCAGTCTGGGGAGGGATACATGGATCTGAAGGTCTTCAGATTCCTGAAGTGCCCTAAGCAATGGGACACAGTAACCGAGTTCGACATCCAGACAAAGACCATCAGCCACCCCTAACTATGTGGATGGCCTCATGGTGGATCAGACCATGTGAGTAGCATTTGTAGGCATGCTCAAAACATCCTGCTTGAGCCTGATTGTAACCTGGGGGATTGTGTAATCCATGCGTGGGCGACCAACGCATCATAATCATGAACTAGTCTAACTAGGACTATCATGTCTTATTATGAATTGTGAATCACACGCCGTAGTTCAAACGCCAAGCGTATATGCTTGAAATTTAATAACTACTTGTAGAGTAGATCACATGCTATTGTACAGCTTGAGAGCCCTCGCGATAAATCACATTGCAACATATGTACAGTAGGTCAGACGCTACAGTACGAGGTCCTGAGAGCCCTCGCTCCAAAGCACTGAGAATCAAATCATTGGATTCCTCACAAACTATTACAGTTCTACGCTTATAAGCAGAAAAGTAATCCGAAAACCCCCACCTCTGATATGCTTTCTTGGTAGATTCAAAACTGTAGCCGGCTTCCCAAACCTCAAGTCTCATGTTCCATATGACTTGTAGAATCAATCCTTAGATTGAAATCCCAAATCCCCAAATCCCTAAACTATGAGGATTTTCCTACATGGGTTTTCAATCAAAATGATTGAGAGAGAAGAAGAAGATTGATTACCTGCTGATGCTTCCTCTACGTTCTCTAATCCTCAGCCAATGATTTGGGATCAATCAGCTCAACCTTCTCCACCTCCTAAAAGAGAACGCCGTTTGTCAAAGGAATTTCTAGGTTTCTGTTTTTCTAAATTCAGAGTTGCTGGTCGACTCTAGTTTTTTAAAATAAGTCCACCATGCCCGTGACAGACTTACACAACTCCCGTGACTACCTGAAAACAACGCCCATGACCTACTATTGGTCACGATCGTGATCTCCTGATGGTCACACCCGTGACTGACTACTGACCATGGTCGTGGTCTCTCTAACAACCACACTTATGACAAACTGATGGCCACGCCTGTGATTGTCCACTCCTAAGCCAATTCCAGATTTCCAGAATTCACTTACAACCCCATAATTGACAATTAACTCGAAATCGGGGTGTTATAAAAGAAGCAGTTTGATTACCTTCCAAAGCTTTCTCTATCCTCTACAATATCTTGCCAATGATCTGGGATTGATCCGCTTTGCCTTCTCCACCTCCAGAGAGAGAACTTCGTTTGTTAGAGAATTTTCTAAGTTTCTGTTTCTATGAATTCTGAGTTATAGTCCAGAACTCTGGATTTATAATAAGTCCACCACGTCTGTGACGGACTTACCACAACGCACGTGACTTCCTGACAACCACGCACGTGACCTACTAATGGTCATGGTCGTGATATTCTTATGGTCACACTCGTGACTAACTGCTGACCACGGTCGTGGTCTATTTGACAACCACGACCGTGGTCTATCTGACAACCATGACCGTGACACACTGGCGGCCACGCCTATGATCATCCACCAGTCAACCAATTCCAGAATTCCATAATTCACATAAAACCTTAGAATCAACAATCAACCCGGAATCGGAATCACAATTGTCTCTTTTGTTTTATGTTACTTTTTATCCGTTTTGGAACTATAAGTGCAGCAGTTGGTCGTACTTTTGGTGATGTTGGCCAACCTCTCAACACCCCACGCAAACTCTTTTACGTGCATGTAGTAAATGTAAATGCATGGTACGCAAAAAGATTTTAAAAAGCTAATACTCATGTTTTCATATTTTGGCAAATGTCCTTGAGACCAGAGGAAAGTTGTTCCAACGAGTTTTGCCCTTTCCTGGCTTGATCAAATTGACGTGCTTCCAATCCTTTGTATATTTCCGTATTTTTCGACATTCCTTCCTTACTTTCCATACACGATTAGAAGGAAATATGGTATTTAGAGGGAAATCTAGTATTCATGATTTAGTGAGCGTTGCTTGTCAGGAACCTCGTGCCATTTGGGTTCGTAGTTAAATTTTCGGATTTTTTAAAGCCTTTTGTGAGTTTTTTTCAAAAGACATTTCCCTTCGATTTTAAAACTTTCTCTCGGCCCGTTATGTTTTTTTGTTTTAAATAGAGAATGTGTAATTGTTTGGCTTAATAGACTACAAAACCTATTTTCTCTTTCAAATACTCGTATTGGCCATATCTGGTACAAGTGATCATGGTGAATTTCTTCCAACCACTTTTCTTTTATTAGGTTCAGTTGGTCATATAGTACATGTACCCATTAAGCTTCTTCTAGTTTTGCTTCCATTAGCACTCTAAGTGAAGGAATTTCCAGTTCTAGGGAAAGCACAACTTCCATTCCATACACGAGCTGGTAGGGTGTTGCCCCGATAGATGTCCTATACCCGTGAAGTGCAAAGGGTAACATCCCATGCCAAGCTTGGTAGGTAACTACCACCTTTTGTATGATCGTTTTGGTATTTTTGTTGGCTTCTTCCACTACACTGTTTATTTTTTGTCTATAAGGGACGGAGTTATGTTGTTTGATCTTAAACTCGTCACAGCTCACTCACCATCTTGTTGTTGAGGTTCTTAGCATTGTCGGTGCTTACCCTATCAAGAATCCCATAACGGTGGATGATCTCCTTTTTAATGAACCTGACCAATACACTCCTGGTTATACTAACGTAGGAGGCTGGTTCTGCCCATTTGGTGAAGTGGTCTATGACTACCAAGATGAAGTAGTGACCATTTTATGCTTTGGGTTTGATCATTCCTATTACATCGATGCCCTAGATGGTGAAAGGCCAGTGTGATAACATCACATTCAGGGAAGTTTTCGGTACGGGAAGCTCGTCAATGTAAATTTGGCATTTATAGCACTTGCGGACATATGTGATATAGTATGAATCCATATGATTCCAATAGTATCCCGTCTTTAGGACCTTTTGTTCCATGGCATGTTCGCCGGAGTGAGTGCCACACATCTCCTTCTGAACCTCTTCCAGTATGTATCGGGCCTCTTTTGCATCCACACACCGGAGAAGGGTAAGATCATGGTTTCGTTTGTAAAGGGTGGACCCATCAATGTAAAATCCTAAGGTTGTCTTCGTAATGTCCTTTTATCATTTTCTGAAGCTCCCAACGGGTATTCCCAGCTCTGAATATTAGTTTTTATGTTATGGTATCAAGGTTTACCATCTGACTCTTCTTCTATGTTAGCCACCTGGGAAGGGCCATCTTGTTTTTGGATTAGAATTTGGGGAATGACATCAACCTTTCCCAATGTGTACATCGATGATAGGGTAGCTAAAGAATCAGTGACTTGGTTGTCCGCTCTCGATATGTGCTCTAACTTAATACTATCAAAACTTTCCATCATTTCTTTGATGTGTTTATGGTAAGGGATATGTTTTTCGCCTCTTGTCTCCCACTCTCCTCTTAGTTGATAAATAACGGGCGAAGAATCTTCATAGATCCTCAAGTTCTTAATCCCCATTTACATTACTGATTGGATACCAAGAAAGCACGTCTCATATTTGGCAACGTTGTTGGTGCAATAGAAGGCGAGTCGAAATGACTATCTACGTACCCGGAAATCGGGATCAAAGTTCGCATATTCGAAATCAGATAAAATTGGTTTGATATGCAATCCATTTATACTCTGGTGTTCGAGTTGAATTCTTTTGATATTTGGGGGCATAAAAACTGTCCACTTAATGAAAAATATCAAGATTGATTTTTTAGACGGTGATACTTTCCGTAGGCTTAGTGAAAAATATCGAATCAAATTTGGATAGAATGAATGGATGGGTAGACTCGAGTTGAAATGACTGCCAACGTACCCGAAAATCGGGATCAAAGTCCGCGTGATTCAGAATTTAA
Source organism: Linum usitatissimum (assembly GCA_030674075.2). Taxonomy (NCBI): domain Eukaryota; kingdom Viridiplantae; phylum Streptophyta; class Magnoliopsida; order Malpighiales; family Linaceae; genus Linum; species Linum usitatissimum. Next base: position 2,199,601 of record JAUJYP020000657.1, read on the forward strand.
TAAAATTGGTTTGACTTTGAGATATGGGGGTTTAACTCGGGCTTTCGATGTTTATCAACGCGACTTGCGAGAAATCCACACCTAATAACCTTAAGGTTATTTTGAGAGAGGAAGTATCTCTAACAATTAACTTGCAGGAATTAACTACTAAAGGATAATTAGACAAACTATTCTTTTTAGGGATATCTGGATGTTTATTTCTTTATTATTTTGTTATTGTTTGTTATGATTTTTTTGTATTTTCTTAATTTTTAGACAATTATCCAAAAGCAGCTAATTCTGTCGAATTAACTATTTCGAGATAACTATAAGAGGAATTTTTGGGCTTCATAGACTTATTCTATTTTCAAAAGTTATTTTTGGGGTTTGGATAATGACCAAGGATAGCCAAGTCGAAGTAATTATATGAACAAAGATTTATTTAATTATTTTAATTTTATTTATGATTTTTAGGGTTTTCTTAAAGAGGGAGAAATCCTAATAGAAAGTAAGGATTTTAACGATTATTAGGAATAGCGAATTCGAGGATTTAGCTATTGCGAGATAACTTCTTTCACAGCCACCACCATCACTATCTTATCTCGAACTTCATCTTCGTCTCTACTCCTCTCAATCGTGGGCTTCTCATGACCGTTGGTGTTCGTCGCTCATTTTTCTCTCGTTGTCTCAACGACCAACCAATGGTAAGATTGTGATCCCTTGCTTCTTGCTGTCGATTTATATCCTTACCGACTTCTTCTCGTGATTATGTGATGAAGACCATTAGGTGTTGGAATATATATAGCTATAATCACTATCAAGTTACAAACACTGAAACCATCTCAAAAACAAATTAGACAGAGTTAACTAAAAAATCGAAGAAGGCAGTAAAAAACAAAAGAACTATAATCGTGTTGTTGACACTATTTTCGAAGCAATATTTTCCAAATTTCAAAAACACACTGCAACTGAAGATAATCACAGCAATCCCTCAATCTATGGTGCTTAGAATTGAGTGTTGAAGAATGATCAAAGGACTATAGAGACCTAGATCTAAGAGAGTAAGGGAAGAATTGATTTTCTGTGTATTTAGCTCATAATCATGCTTCTTCTTATATAGAGGAGATAATGATCACAATCTCAAAAATAGCTGGAAGTTGCTGACAATCATAGCTGGAAATTTCCTTCTCCTGAAGATCATCACAATCTCAATAATAAGTGAGTATTTGCAGGGAAGTTGCTGAGAATCAGGTAACAATCCTGATATGATTGTTTAGTGGGTGGAATGAACCAGTTCCTCGGTTCTCCGATTTATAGCCGTTGCTAATCCACTTAAGTGAAAACACAATGTTCTGTCATTAGAATGGAAACACAGCGTTTTGCTACTTTCTTTGCATTTTCACCAACAATCCCCCACAAATGCAAACCTTATTATTTGGTCCTTTCTCCCAAAACTCTATTACAAACAAGAATGTAAACATTGAACTTTGCTTGTTTGGCAGAACAATTTTTCCAGAAATGAAGCCGTCAGTAGCTGAACGCTTGAACTGACATGCTTAATCCCAAAATCACTGCTTTGCCTTAGTGGTTTGTGATCATTCTTCTCAAGAAATCTCTCAGACTTCATTCCAAATTTTTGTTTATAGATTCAGGAATCTATTTGGTTTGATTCATTTGCTCTCAAACTCGGTGAGTAGCGGATATCATCAAGTCGAGTAGACCACCCTAGAGGGTCTATGATATCAAATGCCATCAGGTTCTCTTAACCAACCCTTCAACATGGACTATGACTTATGAATCTCAACCCCCACAAGCTTCCAAAATCCAGAGGTATCCACTGATTACCTCTCAGGAATTCAGTTCCTCTTTATTCTTTCCATGGTTTGCGTTTGACCTGACTGAGACAACAGTTAGGTTTCCACCATGAATTCATCAACTCCACAAGCTTCCAAAAATCAGAAGTGTCTACTGATTACCGCTCATGAATTCTATTCCTCTTGATTCTTTCCATGGTTTGCGTTGGACCTGACTGAGATAACAGTCATGTTTCCACGATGAATTCATCAACTCCACAAGCTTCCAGAATTCAGAAGTGTCGACTGATCACTTCTAAGGAATTCTTTTCTTTGATTCTTTCCATGGTTTGCGTTGGACCTGACTGAGACAACAACCAAGTTTCCACCACGAATTCATCAACAGGACACTAGTCGTATCTCCTTGGCACCTTCGTATACCAATCTTTTGCACAACCCTTTGATAAGAGAGTTTGCCAAGTTCTTCTATGGCGTATGTACTCAAGTGAGATAACTCCTGTTTCTAACAGGTTTCTTAGTGATTCATGGCGGATCCTCAGATGTCTCTTCTTCCCATTGTAAACTGAGCTCTTAGCTACACAGATTGTAGACTCCATCGTTGATCTCGCTATGCAACTCTGCTTTATTGAATTCCATGATACTGCAGCTCCACCAAGTGTAAAGACAAACCCACTGCTTAAACTACATCATCTTTACTTGTGACCTAGTCTGCATCACAGTATCCTTCCAAAACTGGGGGATATCCATTGAGCTTGAGCCCCCAATTTGTTATCGGCCTTTAGATATATGAACTTAGAATAAGTAGGTCATAAACGTATAGGCAAAGGATAACAAAAACTGATCCAAAAGGTTTAGTATACACACATGTAACTGAACCATTGGCTCTGCATCGAAACTCACCTATGAATTTGGTAAACTTTTCAAACCACTACTTCGGGGCTTGTTTAAGGCCATACAATGATTTTTTGAGTTTGCAAACCTTATGAGGATTCGACTATTCAGAGCATCCCGAAGGTTGAACCATGAAGATTTCATCATTTAAATCACCATTTAAGAAGTCTATATTTATATCCATTTGATGAATGGTCATCTTGAAAATGGATGAAATTGCAAAAAGGACTCTAGTCGTAGAAACCTAGAAACCTTTGTCACAGGTGAATAAGTATCGAAGAAATCCAAACTTGGCCTTTGTGTGAACCCTTTGATTACTATACGTGTTTTATACCTTTCTACTGCTCCATCTGGTCTCTTTTTCTTCTTGAAAGACCTTATTTGGCCTTCTTTTGACCCATTAAGCTCTTGTTCCAGAGATGGTGGGGGTAAAGTCTTCTCGTTAGGGTCAGGGTGTGAATTGGTGTAATCCTCCGAAATTGGTGGGCCCGATTTCGAGCAACTTTGGGCTTCGAACAAGTCTTTTCTCATCATTCTACACCTCTGCTCCGAAAATAGTGCGGGAAAAGTTGGCCCGAACGCTCATTGTTGTGGATCTTGATTTGAGGTGCGGTTGTGATGTCGATGCCGATGCTGGCCACGGTGTCGTGGTGCGGCATCAGTGCCACTTGATGGATCGCCAATTCTTGAAGGATGAACTTGTTATCATTGATCCATTCCAACGTGCCATTGGCTCGAACTGGTTTGATTCCACTCTTGAATGTGTCGTTTCTGCTCCTAACTTCTCCGAATCCTTCAAGCTTCCCATTGATCTTCTTTCCGATTTCTTGAGCCTTTGGACTCTGAGCTCCAAGACCTAGAAACGTGAGGTGGATTCCATCAGCAAAGAAGTCAACATTGAAGAAATTATTGCGTATAACGCAATGTTGCACACCATAGCTATTTATGAGGATCATGAGCCAAAATGCATGCAAATAATGGATTGACTGAAAAATTTGAGTTGAGGCAAAACTAAATTCGAAAAGGAGGAGTGTTGTGAATATTTAAATTAATATAGTTGAATTTCATCTTTGTAACTCCTACACATTGATGTCTATTTTTTTACTCTCTCCTTAATTGTAATAATGCAGAATGTTAAGATTATGATCTCATGAACCTATAAATAGATGTAGTCACTTGTATCATTGTCACACTTTAATAAGAAACATTCTCCTCCACATACTCTTGTATTCTTCTTCGTTTTATAAAATTTTCTTCTTTTGGAGATTTTTAATATTTATTCTAATCTTCGAATAGTTTTGGGGTTTTGGTTTCGAATAATTAGTTAGAATAACTAACTCTCGGAAATTAACAATTTCGAGATAATTACTAAATGTGCCTTCTTGGGGTTTTTTTTGGAGTACTTGCCATATTTTTGAAACATTTGTGGGGTTTTCGAAAAGGGAAAATAAAGCTACTACTTTTGGCTTATCTGACAATTATTCAGAATAGCTAATTCTTAGGAGTTAGCTATTTCGACATAACTATTAAAATAATTTTTTGAATAGTTTTGAATGCTTATTCTATTCTTTGAAATGTTTTTGAGATTTTTGAAAATAAAAGAATAAATAAATTAATATTTTGGTTTAATTGACGATTACTTGGAATAGCTAACTCTCGAAAGCTAGCTATTTTGAGTTAATCATCAAAATCATTTTTGGAGTTTTTGAACACTTATTTCAAGATAAGTTGAAATGATTAGTTAAAATAAAGGCTATAAAAGGATAGGTATTAAAATATTAATAAGTGGGATTTGAAAACTAGACCTACCAGCCATTAAAATAAGTGTGTTCTGACTGGCTTGGTGAGTTCATACCATGTGCACAAATCTGTAGTCCGCTGATCCACATTAATTGGTCGAAGCCGGATCGGTTGTGGTCAGTCCGACCTGGGCCCAAACCCCCTGGTGCAAATAGCCTCTAGCCGATTAGGGTTTCCTCGACTCTTTCATTTTGCTGCCACTTCTATCCATCTCGAATCTCCCTCATCATTCTCTCAACTTCGAAACCCAGCCTCCTCTGGCAATCGGACGCCACCGGTCGATCCTTCTATTGAAATCTGTCAATATCCAAGCTTGTGTTCGTCCCTACCTTCTCTCAAGAAACCCTAGCCTATTCCATCTTCAACTCCGATCAGTGGTCTCCCCTTTTTCGTTGAGGCGATTGGTAGCTTCCACTCTCTCATCGTCTAGCTAACTCACAGTAGTAATCTCCAACCCTCTCATGGAATTTCTTTTGTTGATCTACTTGGGTACTGAGTCGACCTTATTCCCTTTTTGAGATTTTTCGAAGAGGATCGCTCGCTAATGATATGATCTGCTTTTCCTTGCAAGGTGATTTGAGTTGTGCTTTCTTCGGAAACTCGAGCAGGAGATGGTGTTGATGTTGTTAAGAGTAGTAAAGCCAAACTTGATCGAAAGCATTTATGAGTTCGCAATTGGCAAGGGGTTGGGTATGGTAAGGATGAGTGTGGTTTCGGAGTGTTGACTGAGATTGGAGGATGAGGTTCGAGTAAGGCTTTGAGCGGGGTTCCGGAGGGGGTGGAGTGTGATTTGAGGACGAAATAAGCGTAATTTTGTAAATAATTATGGCCTCTCACAAATTTTGATTTTTCAGGATTATTTTCCTTCTTTTTTTCATGCTTTTTTTGTATTGTTTATGTTGGAATTTTACACAAAATCGGCTCTTGATCTATTTAATTTGTCTAAAAAACTTCTAAACATTGTTTTCCTCTTTTTTTTTCCTTTTTCTCTCATCTCTTTCACCTAGATTCACCTCCAATTTATAACCTTAAAAAGTTAGTGAAAATAGGGGTAAAATAGAATAAATACTATTGGGCTTTCCAGTTGTAAGCCCAAGAGATCAACAACCCTAATAATCTAGCAGCTTTTATAGTCGGCCCATTAGGCCTAGAATGGGCAAAAATAATCTTCGAATGGGCCTGGCTGAATGGGTCTTGTCCGAGATCAAATTGATTCGGGCAAAAATGAACTTGTAATCACCTTATATCAGAATTTTTGCTAAAAATTGACTTCAAAATTAGTTTTAATAATTTTAAACTGTTTTAAATAAATTTAGAAATCATAATCCAATTAAAAAGAAAGGCTAACCGACCCAACTGATTCATAAAAATATTGTCAAGCAACTTTACCTTTTCAATCACTTTAATAGACCACAAATATCCAAAATTGATTTTCCAAGTAAACTCCAAAAGACAACAGATTGGTTCAACTGGTTACATCATATATTTGGAACGAGAAATGAACTAATCGACCTATTTGAATCGTAATTAAATAGAGATTCTTTTTTACTTTTATAAATCAATTTGGAGAATAGGAAAAAAAAACCTTAGGTATCGCACCCAAAAATTAAATTGGTTGACATGACCGAATTAAATTCGAACTCGAGAACCGGACTGGATTTGTTATCTGATCGGAAAACTTTGTCGAAGTTCAGCTAAAATTTGGAAGAAGAGATTCTTTAAATAATAAAACGTACTTGAAAACTCGAATCTTTCCCTAAACATAATTTTTGGTTTAAAATTCGACTTCGCAATTTGACTTTCCAAGTACTCGAGCCCAACGTTTTCGCGGTTTGTGTAAAAAAATTAAGAATATCAGAGACTACCCAAATCCATATGGAACAAATATATAAAATTATGTTTACACCGGATCCGAACCAAAAGCGGAATCCACAGTTATATAGGGCAGGTATTATACGAACTATTGTCAAGCCTAATGTACTTCCACCATGCACCTTGAACCGTGATATAGTGCATTTCTACAATGAACCGTTTACCTTAGTATGGTGCACTTCCACCATGAACTGTTAACCTTGTTACAGTGCACTTCCACCATGCATCATATGAACTGTGAATCTTGGCACGGTGCACTTCCACCATGCACCTTGCATCTTCATACAGTGCACTTCCACCGTGCATCATGCACTTTGTTATAGTGCACTTCCACCATATACCATGCACCTTGGTATGGTGCATTTCCACCATTCACCGTGCACATTGGCACAATGCACTTCCACCATGCACCGTGAACCTTGACTTCCATCATGCACGATCCACCATGCACTTTGGTATAGTGCACTTCCGCTTTATACCGTGCAGCTTGGTGTAGTACACTTCCATCATCCACACAGAACTTTGGTATAGTGCACTTCTAGTTTATACCGTGCATCTTGGTGTAGTGCACCATGGACTTTGGTATGATGCACTTCCACAGCGCACTATGCATCTTGGTTTGTCACACTCACACCATGCACCGTACATCTTGGTATGGTGCACTTCAAAAATGCACCCAACTTTGATATAGTGCAATTCGACCATGCAGCTTGTACCTTGGTATCGTAAAGGTTGACCGGTTACTTATCAATCCTAGCCTTAGGGGATCACTTATTTGGGCATGTTACTCTTGGTAAGTGTTAAAGAAGGCGAAACTAGACGTACGCCTAGGTGGGATTCCGTGCTCGGTGGCGGAAAATTGCATTAACCACATTAATTGAAATTAAAAAAACTATTTCAACTAAAACCTAATATCTAAAGAGACAATTGTGGAACAATCTCAATTTCACAAAAGAAAACACTCAATTAGAAGTGAAAGGATAGAGTAGATGGAAAATTTTGAGAAGGAGACTCAGTTAAAACTTTGAATTGGAAGAATACAGAAAATTAGCTCTTATAATTGTTACTTAGTCCTTTAAGTTAACAATTATTGTAGTAAGATCATTATCATTCTGTCGTTTAGACACGCCTGGACTACACCTAGGCGAGCTAGGTGCTAGGCAAGGGTATAAAACCCATAGTGCCTTCTTGAACATTACTCTTGGTTGCCCTGTTTGGATCGATTTGGTGAGAAACATACCCACCACCCATAACTCAAATAATCCCATGGCGATGAGGCATCGACAAACTCCATAAGTGAGGCACCTCCTTAGGCATGTCCACCAATAAGAGAGATGCAGCATCTGCATTCATCTATAGAGATCCCGCGGTTATGGCCGCCCACAAAATTTTGGATGCCATGTGTTAGAAAAAAAATGTGGCCCCCATTTTTACATATACTATTTTTTAATCATAAAATATATTAAAAATTTCCAATTTCGTACATAAGTGTCACTAAATAGTTATAATTATACAATCGAAGTGTCTTGAAAATACATATTCTAATTTAAAAGAACATATCTAAATGAAAATATCTAAAATAGGTTAATCAAAATTGGGGTATTACAATCAAATTGAGTTAGAAGGACAAAGGAAAACGCCGCACGCACACGATTTTCAAATTTCCTCTCTTTCTTTTCCCTCTTAGGGTTTTTGTCGACCCCTTTAATGGTTTCTCTAGCTAGAGTTTGAATTCATTGCAGGTTATTGTCAAAGGTATGAGGATATTGAAATCTTCTCTGATTGATTAGCTTTTGGCACCGATCCCCGTCTGAGGGTTTTCTCTTCCATGACAAATTTATTATGGGGAGTTGACGGTTAGATGATTTGGTATTTGTCATAGATAGCTTTTGACAGGAGATATCGAGATAGTAAACACAAGCAAAATAATCATCAGCCAAATTCGTGAGATCGCCCTCTACACGAACCGAGAGATATGAAAAAGCTTTTTTCGCCACTTTATGGGAAGCTCAGTTGGCGGGCACGTCGGACCACCTGCACCTACAAACGCGGGTACCCCGTCAAAAAAGCAAGGATCTAACAAATGTTGCAGCATAGCCTCTGTGTTCCCTTTAATGTCCACCTGTAAGACTCCGTAACGAACACACTAGTAGCACACGTCGCGGACGGCTGGGAGCTCTAGAAGATAAATGTGAAGGAGCATCGGAAATGTTCACTCAATCTCCTGCAGAACGTTCCCACCAGCATTCCGAACTACTTGACTCACCACGCCATCGGTCGGGTCAGCCATCGCACTAACCACATTAATTGTAATGGGGCGCTGATGGGGCTACCCGAGTGACCATTATGACTGCCGTAGGAGAAGCCGTTGGGGGCGGGGTTGCTGAATGACATGTAAATCTAAATAAATAATAGTTTTAGATGATGAGAAACAAATATAAAATTATCATAATTATCAAATACAAATAATAATATTATTATTTGAAAACTTATGAATATAAAGATAATTATGATAATGTATAGAAAGATAAACTCGAAATAGGATGATTCAGTCATAAACTATGCACCATAACAGTTTATAACTCTCAAATGGAATGAACAGAGATCAGTAAAAAGAATAAAGAGAGGACCATGTCAATTTAACTTAAAAGAAATGATGGCATGATCCATCTAAGGAATAAGATTCGGATGGCTAAACAATGACGAAACTCAAATCTCTTCTCGAACCAACTCTAACTGCTCATTGTTCTGAATCAGAACCTTCCTCATTGCATAAGTTTCATCAACAGAAAGATAAGATTTGTCCTTGACTTTGGCGACAAGGCCGACATTTGAGGAAGAGTTGTCAGGGAAGTCCTCTTTGAAAACTCAGTACAACCTTATATTTACATTCAAATGAAATGCTTAGCAATCCATAAGATACAAACAAACATGCAATCAATCATAATTCAACATAAGAACACTACAACAAATTCAACATCCATAACAGTTATCCCAGGTTTGTAATCATCACAATTAACCAGATCTAAGAACCCTAGTTATGCATCTATAACCAAAATGAGAACCCTTAAACACACCAAATACAACTGCAACAACAGCTACAACTGAGCATCACAATTAAGCAAGAAGCGAGCCAATATTGAGAACAGCGGAGGAACCAAAAAAGAGGGAGGGATAGGAATTTTGACAGGTGAGACAGTGGAGAGGATTCAGCAGAACCTCGATCAAGAACTAATCGACCTTGTTGGCGGCGGAATCCATAGCTATCTAATGGTGAGATCCGCTTTTTCCATTAAAGATTGTGCTAAGCCCTCATTTTTTTAAACAAGGTATATTACTTATTTACCCTATGCAACGGAAAACACAAAATTTGGTGAGTGCGTTACAAAATGATATAAGATCTATTCCGCATTTCTTTTGAACGATAATAGGGCAAACCTCAATGAAGACATTAAGTTTCAAAAGGGGGTGTAATGTTACACTTTAGGCAAATTCCACATCAACAAAGCACAGAGGAGATCAATGAGCATAAGTAATAATCTGTCTCTAATTAACAAGATGCGTTTCAGGGTGAAATGAAAGAGTTCTTGTAAAGAACTTTGAAGTTAAACATATTCAAATGGGAGCAGTGCATAAATGGGTGATCTCCTAGGAAGTCACTACTCTGCACCCGAAAACAAATCCGTGAGGGATTAGCTATGCCCAAAGCGGACAATATCTTGTCAGAAAAGGTTGGGGTGTTACAAGTGGTATCAGAGCCTGGTCAAAACCTTTTAAATCCTATAAAACTGGATCGACTTCCTATATCTCGCTAGTTTCTCAACGAGACAAATGGAGACCAGTTCTTATATCAAAATGTTACGCCCCCATTTCTCTAAATAAGGCAAATTACTAATTTGCCCTTTAATGCAGCTGAAAACTTAAAACTTGGTGAGGGCGTTATGTTTTGTTAAATAGCTTTAAATAAATATTTTACGAAAATACATCGGCCAGAGAGTTCTGTAAAAAATACGAATAAGATAGAAATCTAAAATAAATAATAAAGCAAAATTGTTAACTAGCAATAGTAATAGCCTTAACACGTGGGCAGCCAAGTTTGAAAATAATTCTTGGTAAATAAACTTGAATAATTCTTTCAAATCTAAATCAACATGGTCACATCTCAAATCAGCTTCACTCAGCTCCTGTAACAATTTTCAAACACCCTGGTGAGTGGTCCGAGGTCACTCTTTTGTGCTCATATTATTATTATTATTATGATTATTGTTATTATGTGTTTAAATTAGCATACAAGTTAAATGTTAGTGAAAGTAGATCAAGGCTATTACGCTCAGTTAACCCTTTAACCCCTTTAAAACTAACATAACTTATCTCGTTTAAGTCCAATTTTTATGATCTTTATATACAAATACTCGTCTTTTAAATACCAATCTAACGAGACCCATATTGATTTTATTTCGAGCACTTTGGAAAATATTTTTCATCGACCATACATACATCTAAGTTGCTAATACCTACGTCAAACTTGTAATGTCTAGGTTTAAGTTGCTAATAACTATGTTTTCTCTCTTATATCTACATTACGTTTATGTTGCGAATAACAACGTCTAACTAGAACACAACTACTTTTAAGTTGATAATAACTACGTCTACCTAAAATGTGCTAAAACCTACATTTGAGATGGTGATAACTACGTCTGAATTCCCTCCATAACTATGTCTTATTGGCTAATAACTACGTTTTCTCCTCTTATATCTACCTCACCTTTTCATCGACTATACATACATCTAAAGTGCTAAATACCTACCTCAAGGTTATTAACGTCTATGTCTATTAGTTTCTAATAACTACATTTTGCCCTTGTATATCTACCTTACATTTAAGTTGCTTATACCTAATCTAAGTTATTGATACCAACGTCTAACTCTAAGTTAGTAATAGGAACGTCTAAGTTGTTAATAGTTACCTCTTAGTTGTTAATCGTTATGTCTAAGTTGTCAACAACTACCTGTAAGTGGTGATAACTATCAAGTTTAGTTTTGAGTCAGTCAACTCACATGTTTGACCTTGAAATAAAAGTTTGTCGAAATTATATCATCACATTGCTTGTTTTAATCTTCTTTGAAAAACTAAGATTTTGGTGCAAAAATTATTCAAATCCGAGTTCCTATGCTAAAGATATTAATTAAATAAATTAAATTAAATAATTAGGAATTAAAATAAAGAGTTAATGGAGAGATAATATTGAAATGACGAAGTTGCCCGTCTGCTGAAAATTCAACAGACTCCAGTAGGGAAAGCAAACTCTTTTCACTATACTCTTGCTTTTCTCATTTGGAACGATAAGACAAATATAATAGGCAATATTTTTTACATGTAGTCGCTGTTTTTTTGTCGTAGATGGCTCAAAGAAGGAGAATGAAGATAGCAATCACAAACAAAATGCTTGTTTTTTCATAAAGTGGTGAGACAGGCTCTTTCATTTTGTGTGAGTGTCAGTAACGACACATAGTGCCCGGTGGCGGAGACGGTAACGATGAAATTTTGTGTGAGCGACGGTGACGATGCTGTTATGAGGGAGGGACGGTAAACAACATGAGTATGAGGGATAGAGCCTATCCTAGAGAAGAAGCAGGAAGAGGGAGGCCATACGACGGACCAGGCTCTGGAGCATCGTTTCTTCGACCAACAAGGATGAGTTATGGAGAGGGTATTGATTTCTTTGGAACGCTACCTGTCAAACTAGCTAGCAGCGGATGCATCTTGCTGGTGTTTGATTGGATCCGATTGATCTTTCTTGGAATTCCAAAAGATCCTGGTGAAAGTTACAGGAGCGAAACTATCGAAAGCAGCAACAGACTTCCTCTACTATCTCTATCTCTTCTCTCAGCCATCTTCCTTTCCTCAATCCTAAGACCATCCACATAAATGAGATTCATTCTCATTTGCAAAAGTGAGTCATATTTCCACATCATCTTGTTTTGCAATTTTGCATACTTCACATTCAAAGCCTTCTCATCAATGAATTTCAAAATCATTTACAAAAATGGGACCCATTAATATAAAATATTCATATCTTGTTCATATTCATTTAAATGCAATTAAAAATGAACCTCAAATGAATTTAAAAATATTTTATGAGATAAGTGCGTCTCAAATGAGATTATCATTTGCATTTAAATGTATCCCTCTCTCATCCATGATATTCTCACTTGAATTTCAAATCATTGCCACATAGGCTCCACCTCACTTTGCAATTCATGAAAATATCATTGATGTTGATGCTCTGACAAAACCAGTTATTGCACAAATCCCATATCTCACAAATTTGCAGCAATTTTTTTTTTACCAATGACCTGTAAGATATTATTAATCTCAATTATGCATTACATTATCCCGAGCAATCTGGTCTACCACGAACAACAGCAGACTATACACCAAAAAACCAGATTCAACCCAAGGAATGAAATAATGTGCCAAAATGTGAGTAGTCACATTTGCCGCATAACTACAGTGAACCCATAAATCACTCTCAAACTCACCCAACAGCCTACGAGAGTTATGACAAAGGATTCCCATCATAGTACGGTCAAAATCATTGCCATCAATCTTCTATATAACCTCCAAGTAATCGCTTACCAACATCACATGAGTAAAACCCATGTCACGTGAAAATAGCAGTCCAAATTCGGCACCCAGGACCTCCACCATCGCCGAAGACCGATTACCAAAGATGCACTTGGCAAAAACAACAATGAACTTATGACACCCCGATTTCAGGTCAATGTCTGACTTTGGGTTTAATTATGGTTTATGTAGGTCTTTGTGAATCACTCTCATATGGTCTATCACGGGTGTGACAGACAGTCTGTCATGGGCATGATCATTAGGTAGTTCACGACCATGGTCAGTGACAGTCACGTTCATTGCAGACAGGAGGATCACTGTCGTGAACATTAGTAGGCCACGAGCGTGGTTGCCATGTAACCACGGGCGTGGTGGTCAGTAGGCCACGAGTGTGGTGGACAACTTATAAAAGCAGAGTCACGATTCCAGAGTTTAGAATTACAGAAACCTAATTTTCTTTGCAATCTCCAACGAACGACGATCAATTCCAGGCAGAGGAGAGGATCTTGTTGATGAGTCTCATACTAGTAGGAGAGGCTTAGAGATCGTTGAGGAAGCTTCCGAAGGTAATTTACCCTTTTCCTCCTTTCTCAATCCTTTGTTTTGAATCCTACGTAGGAAAATCCAAACAAGTTTGGATTTGGGGTTTTGGAATTTCAATCTTACTATTGATCCTTTAGGTCATACGGATCAGGCAATCTAGCTCTAGGGAGACGGTTTCAGATCAGACATCCCAGATGAAAGCTTGTCAAAGGTAGGGTTTAGGATTACTGTTCTGCTTTATGTAAAGAATTTTAATTAGTTGTTAGGTTTCCTTGTTTGGATTTTCAGAACTATATAGTAGCATGCGATCTACTATACAAATAGTTGTGCCATGTAGTTGAGTATTTCAGGCTATGTAGTAGTGTGTGATCTTCTGCACAGACAGATGTTTATGATTCGAGCATAAGCTCACAGCGAAGAACTGTGCGTGTGATTCACACAGTTTGTGTTTAGAATTAAGAACTAGGACTAGATAAACTAGCTCATGTTATACGTTGGTCACCCACCACATGGATTGCGCAATCGCCCAACTTACAATAAGACTCAAGACAGGCATAATGAGCAAGTCTTGAGCTGCTCTCATGGTATTCAGGGTGGTTACATGGTTTGATCCACCATGAGGCCGTCCGCTCAAAGTTAGGGGTGGCTAATGTTAGGATGATGCCTACAGGACCACAGGGTCACATTACTAGATACTAGTTCAGTTCTTCATGTTGAGGCTCAGCTATACAATGCTTCTCATTGACCATGTTCCCTTTGTTCATGCACGGCCAACTTTGGGACTTCAGGAGCCAATGCCGCCAAAAAAGGGAGCACGAGCAGCGACACCACCTCGAAGTGACTCTGGGAGTCGCAGAGAGAGGTACCATGGAGGACCTCAGCTAACTTTTTCACTGTTTCCATAGTTTTAAGACGGTCTTTCATGTTTTTCAGTTCTTTTGACAAACTTGTTTATAATGGTTATTTTCCCTTGTTTGAGATATTTTTCAGTGACGTTCGTTGTTGATTTTGAGCCTTTGATGCTCTATTTATTTCGCTGTTGTTTTACTAAAGTATGAAGACTTTCCAGTTCAGTTTGTATGTCGGATATCATGTTTATATGTTGAGTGAACCCGCAAGCATTGCATTGATCAAACCGCGTGGTTTGATTGAGTCGTCGAGGGGCAGGTTTCACAAAATTAGCCTTCGAAATCTCTAATAACCACACCAAGACTAGCACCGTCAGAACCAAAGAGACCCACATCGAAATTAACCTAAGCCAAAGAGGTTATCGCCAGATAGAAGGTGCAATCAGTGCAGCTGCATTGTCCCCTAGTTCTAGGGAATTTTTGTAATCTTCCAAGAAATTCACACTACATGAGACTATCTCATCTTCACAATTACAAAAGCCATTAAAAAGATGGGCATTCTTCACTTTCCAAAGGAAAAGAAGAAGCACACACCATCCTTCTAACTCATACGGAGAAACCACCTTAGCCACATCACAAAACCAAGCAAGACCATCCACATTCTGGAAATGCTCAAAACACGCATCAAGATCCGAATTTCTTCAAATTCTTTTGGACCATGGGAATTCACCAAATCGACGAAGTTGAGTTTGAGGAAGACCACAGAAAGGGCACTCATCTTTATATTTTTGGATCCTTCTACACAGCTTCTCTCCTGTAGGAAGATTCCCTCGCAAAAAATACCATATAAAATTACGAATTTTAGGAGGGATGTGTAAAGACCACATTTTCTTCCTAGCTTATGGCGAACCCACTGGTTGGATATCCTTCTCTTCCTTAAAACGTTCAAGCCACACTAAATAACCATCTTTAGTAGAGTAATCACCATACTTACTGCGATGCCAAATTAAACAGTTTGTGTCTCCACCACTTTGCAAGGGAATTTGCAAGATGTCAAATTAAACAGCTTTCAATAACAACAGAATTCCAATGTTCAGAATCGGGATCACCAACTTTCTAATGTAGACATCATAGGGAAGAACAACGAGAGACAATGGAATAAGAAACCCTATAAAGCCGGAACCCATTTATCATCCCAAATCTTAATCGAACCACCATTGCCGACCCTCTACCTCATCCCTTTCCATAGAAGCTCCAGTGCATTGACAATACTGCGCCAAACAAAATTTGGCCTATAGCCCACGTTCGCGTCAAGGGACAACTTAATGTCTTCCATACATAAACAAGATTAGAAACAAAACAAACCATACCGAGCAGAGAAACAGATGAAACAAAGAGATAAATCGTTAAAATCCCTTTCAGCCATCTCTGGTTCAGTGGATTCTCTTCCTTGTTCTTCATATTTCAACACTAATTCAATCACTCATGTAGTCACTAATTAAGATAGGCGATTTTTTTATCTTATTTCCATGCATATCTAAGTCAAATTACTTGCAATGAAGGGGAGTGGTTTAAATTCCAGTATTTTATTAGATTTAGGATGTTCAGGACGATTTTAGACCATTAGATTTTGAGATTTTGTCCCTTTTCACTGATCTAACTGTTGTTACAGAAAGAGTATAAATTTCTTCTCACCAAGACTATTTTAATTTATTATTTCTTTAGAAACGCCATTGTCACCGCATCGGTACTGTTCCGTTGACTGGACAATGACTTTCCGGCGAGATTCCGGTAACCGGCCAATGACTTTCTGGCGAAACTCCTGTGACCTGCCGACAACTTTCCGGCAAGATCCCGTGCCCATTCGTCAAGGCTCCGTTGACTTTTCCGGCAAATCTCCGACGACTTTTCTGACAAAAATTTATAACTAGTTATATTTTGTTAATAAATAATAATAACTATAAATAGAAATATAACTAGTTATAATCACTACTTATAAACGGTTATATTTGTGAAATTACAATTAGTTATATTTTGATAAGTAGTCATAATTATAACCAATTATTATCAATTATGTTCTAAATATAGTTATAAAATATAACTGGTTATAAAATATAACTGATTATAAAAAATATAATTTGTTATAAAAGAAAAATAATTAATTGTAATCTTAAATAACTTATCATAATGCAAACTAAATAGTTCGTAAAAGATAGGGTCTATTTGTACTAACTAGAAAAGGATATGGGCCACCGATTTTAACGTTTGAAAAATTAAAGACTACAATTTTAATTAATTGAAGTTCAGGTTTGATTATATATTCTAAAAAATATGGGGACCATGAGTGATATTGACCAAGTCATCTTCTTCACCTTGAACCTACTAGTTCAGCACGCGGCATTAGGGATGTCCTCTTCTCTTCTTATTCGGCACCGCAAATCAAATTACAACCGTATGGCTGAAAAAAACCATCAATCTCTTCTTCAACTATGTTTAATTCCTCAACAAAAAATTGGCGATTACTTTCTGCAATCAGATCTACTTTTTTCAGGGTAGGCGGCGATGGGAGATGGGAAAGAGGAAGGAGAGGCGATGTTGGAGGAGCAGCGACGACTCTGATGTCCGGACGAAAAATTTTCCGGCGACAACTTGGTGACTGATCGATGCATTTTCTGGCGAGTCTCAGACGAGTTTTACGGCGAAAATTTTTAAACTGTTGCATTTTAAAATGATATCCCGTTATATTTTACAATAAAGATTAATTATTATACTTTATATTAAATATAACTAATTATAAAAATAACTAATTATATTTTTAAATAACTTAAAATATTTTTCAAATTATAGTCTATAATATCTTTAAATTACAACCAGTAATATTTTAATAACTAAGCATAATAATAACTAGTTACATTTCATAATAACTAGTTATAATCACTAATTAGAACAAGTTATATTTGAAATATAATTAGTTATAAAAATAAGTGGTTATAATCACAACTACTTATTAAAAAAATATAACTAGTTATAGATTATAACTAGTCATAAAAGAAACATAACCGATTATATACTTGATATATAATTATCATTAAATAAAAAATGTAAATTTGAAAAAGATAATTGATCGTTTTGTGATTTACACAAAATAGGGGACTAAAATGCAAAGTTGATGAGTTAAAAAAGTTGGGGGAAGGAAGAGATTTAATAGAGCTTGTTACTCTCTCGTCGGGACTCCGATTTGTGTAAGGTCAGTGGCGTTGGGAAGATAACTCAATTACCTTTTCATCCATATATTATAGGCAATCAGATTCGAAGAAACAAAAGACATATGCTCAATTAAAGGTGACAGGCTGGATACTAAAATATGCCTATTTAGTAGTTATCCTTTATTTAAAAGTAGAAGTTGATTAAATATTTTATGTAAGATTAAGGATTAGTTCATTATTTGTTTTACTTTGGGGTTAAGTTGTAAAAACCTATATAAAGGCTAGTTATTTGTACTAACAAGACATGCCATTGGCAATAAAAATTATGTTTTGTGTGTTGAGTTATATATTTGTTTGATTTGTTTGAGTGTGTGGTGATTTGTACTTGGAGGATTATTGGTTCATTTAACTGTGTGTCGAATCATGCTTGGAGGACAGTTAATTGTATCAGCAAGATATTCACTCTCATTCTTGGCCGATTATCTATCTTGCCTCCACTCTTTGTCGAAGATTTCAAGTTCAAGTGTTCCAAATCAAGATTGTTATTGGGTTTCATCGCAATCGTGGCGTGGTTCACATTACCAAGACATCATACTTACAATGTGGATAATGTAGAGTGTGTACATTTTCACGTTCAATTAATAAATAAATATCCAGGTCAGTTTTGTGTGACACACTACCATTGATGTCACCGAGGTAACCACTAAGAACCGTAGCTGTACTCAATCTACCAATATGAGTAGGTGTAGGTATGGGAGTAGAAGGTGTGCATGCAAAGGAACCATATGTTTGTTGACTTGAAAAATTGGCTAAATCATGTTTCTATTGATAAATCATAAGCATCTCTTCCCTCAACTCCTATTTCATAACCTCAGCCCGTGCTTCTTCATAAAATTTAGTAAAAATGAACATCGAAAAAATTAACTTATGCTTACGGTCAAATACACTAATTATATAACACAATCTGTTCAACTTTGAGTTATTCAACTTTGGGTTGTCATAAAAATGTAGTTGAAATTTTGAACATAAGTCCAACAATATGTTGTGATAGAAACTCTCCCAACACCGTTCTTTTTGAAGAATAGATTCACCATCTCATTCATAATAAATTCAAGCAATCAACTCTAACAGTCTTCCTACATGGCATCTTGACATTGGAGATGCTTCTTTCATCACACCTCTGAAACCTTCCTTCTCCACAAATCTAAATGGGAGCACATCCATAATGATCATTACAAATATCTTTTCTCTCAACATTATTGGGTTAAACTTTCAAATGGTGGTTTCTAACCAAGATCCTGACTGAAAATTCAACGTCATTTACCCTTCCATAATCTCAGTTTTTTTTTTACAATTCGCATATGTATGTCATTTAAGAAAAGAAATTCTCATTTTGTATGCATCAACTTTAAAGATGACACTACACCATATACACCTCAACTCCTTTAAGATCCTTAAATGGAGTCCAATGAGCCGAAACTTTTGATTGCTGCTTAATTTTTTTTTTAAGAAAGATTAAATTGGAAATTACGTAGATAGTCAACTGGAAACATAAATAACACAAAATGGCAATTCCGCCCATTTACAACGCGCGGCGCGTCGTAGGTAGCCTCTAACGGCTACTTTGTATCAGTTGTTACAAAGTAGTCGTTGAAGTCTACATACAATGCACCGCGCGTTGTTGGAGGTGCGGCGCGTCCTACAATGCGCCTCGCATTATAGGTAGCCTCCAACGGCTACTTTGTAATCCTCTATATAAATTGTGCATTTTGTGGTTAAGAACTCACCCATCGTATCAATTTCTTTACTCCTCACTTCCTCATACACTTCGTCAAAATGTCTTCAAGAAAGTCCAACGAGAATGTTATGAATAAGTTTTGCCGCCCTCATGAGTCAAAGGATTTGCTCACCTACCTCGGAGAAGAAGTGAAGTGCGATTGTGGATTTCGTGCCGCGAGACTGATGACGCTGAAGTTTGAGAAATACTTCAATTGTCCTTTCTATATAAGTGTAGGCTCGAGAAGAAGTTGGAGGTGGTGTTGGCTGAGAAATCGGCGAGGTGCGAGATGCGAGTTACAATGGAGGCAAAGCTTGCTAAGAAGGATGCTGAGATTGAAGTTGTTCGTGTTGAGCTAGCATATGATCACTCTTAATGGCAACGTGAGAGAAAAGGCATCATGCGTCAAATGATAGGTATATCCAGGCTCGCACTGAAGATTTAAAGGAAGCAAATATAAAGCATAGAAAGTTTAGGGTGGTGTAATATTTATGTACTTGCTATGCAATGTCGAATAAAAGAATTAGTTGTTTTTAATAAATTGTTTGTGTTTCAAATTGTTGTAGGTAATTAAATAATCTTTATCCTAACTGTCAAAAGCTGAGTAACTAATAAAACTGTCTGAAAGTTATATCAACAGATGATAAAGCTGTATGGAATTGGTATAAAGCTGTAATTTTCTAGTCAAAAGATGCTAAAGCAGTCTAAATCCTGTCGAAAGCTGTATCTTACGGTTAAAAGATACTAAAGTTTTCTGAAAGTTGCATAAAGCTATATATTTCAATCAAAAGATGCTAAAGCTATCTGAAAGGTGCATAAAACTATAATGTTTTGGCCAAAAGCTGTACAACCCGTGGTGGAAAGCTGCCACTGTTGCCTAAAGCTACAGCTTCGTGGTCAGAAGCTGCTGCCAGCTGTAAATGTGGTGGGTAATCCTACAGATGATTGGAGGGAATATGTTGTGGCATATACTGTGGAGGGAATATGTTGTGGCATATCCTGCTATAATATTACCCTCTCCCGTCTATTTAAGCACATACGTCCATTGCTCACAACTCACAAGTTATGAACACCATTTCGTAACTCATTCTTCATACTATGCTTCTCCTCTATATCTTTCTGAATAGATAATGGTTGAGTTCGGCTTCATTCTTCAATGGGGGGGTCACATTTACTCGAATATCGGAGTTGACTATGCCGGTGGTCACTCTGGGAGAGTGAAGATGAGTTCAACCCGAACCTTCTCCCGAGCCATTCCTGTTTTCCTGAAGAAAATGAAGATCCCATCGGAGGCCATCCTCTGGACCGTGTACTATCATCATCCTATGGTGGCCGGCCATACTATTGTTGGGTACTGTCTTCAGCCGTGCACCGATGACGAGTCTTGGGGAGCTATTTGCTACATGGTAAATACCTTCCCTATGTGCAACAATCTGGAGCTGCATTTCGAGTTCGAAGGTCCAATCGATGGAGTTTATGGCTCAGTTGGTCAATCCTCAACGACTAGGTACTTTGAACCTTCTGGTTCATAGAACGTTGACGAGGTCTCACAGTGAAGCACGTACAACCCACCACTGATGTCGTGGATGAAGACGACATTGACGACGCGCCTGGGTACGGTCCAGGTAACAACAATAGGGAAGGGGAAGATGACTAGGCCTCAAGTGAGGACGACGACGGTACGCCGATTTGGCCTCTCCGTCCAGAGGGGGAGAATGCTGATGTTATAATCGGTGCGGGCGCTGCAACATCTTCTCATGCCCCACCACGGGAGTACACTCCACCTGAGCTATACACAACGTTGGGCGACAATATCAACCATGTGATGATTGTTTACCATTACAAGGATGGCCCTGAGATCCTGGATTTCGATCCCACTCGTGAACATTTATACATCGGCTAACGGTTCTACACGAAGAAGGAGGCCAGTCTTGCTGTCAAACACTAGGCCCTGCATAACAATCGAGCCCTTGTGACGTCTCGCTCAAAGACATGGGAGTTGGCGGTCTGGTGTTATTCATACAAAACCAACAATTGTTCATGGAGGTTACGCATCACCAGCAGTGCAGACGACGGGTTTGGGACGATGCGGCAGTGGAATACACACCACACATGTATGAGAGCAAGCACAACATGGAATCTACTCAGATGGATGTCAATGTTATCGGGGATGGGGTTATGCACCCTGTCCGGTCAAGGCGACATTTTTTTATCCGTCTGGTCCTAGATGAGATTTCCCAACTTTTCCAACGGCAGATCTTATACAGAAAGGCGTGGTGCGGGAAATAGAGAGCTATAAAGATGACTTATGGAAATTGGGAGGAGTCTTACAACAAGCTTCAAGATTTCTTCAACGAAGTGAAGAGTCGTAACCCTCGCACCCAAGTCTAGTTCCGCTTTGATGACTTAAACGGTGGTGTCGGTGTTTTGTTCTGTATTCTGGAGCTTCCGACCGTGCATAGAAAGGTTCCGCCCTTGTCCAATGATTCTAGTTGTTTACGACACCTTCCTAACCAGAAAATATAGTGGCACCCTATTGATGGATAGTTCATTTGATGACAACCATAACATTTTGACTGTTGCGTTTACCATCATCGACAAATACAGCATTGATACCTGCGTGTGGTTCCTTCATTGCATCCAAGAATTAGTGACAGACATGCAGGACATATGCGTTATATTGGATCGCCATGCCAGACTTAGAGCTGCGACGGACCAAATTGGTGGGGGTTGGGTATGGAGATGGTCCAGCCAACACTATGAAAGCAATTACAACAGCCATGTGAAGGATCCCAACATGAAGGCACAATTCAAATCCATAGGTAAACTTCCTCTCATAACTCCTGCATTTCCTAAATTCCATTTCTGATTTGCTGAGACCACTTGCTACAGTCCATAAAGGTTCATAGAAGAGGTTCAACACCAAGCTTGTTGATTTCCTTGCCGCCGATGCGAGACTAGGCCTCAACAAAGCAAATTGGGTCCTCGAAGACCAAGAGAAGTGGAGCAAATGTGTTGGTACCGAGCTTGGGGGCGTCATGAAATGATGACAATGAACATGGCTGAGAGTTTTAACGGAGTATTCAAAGGGATTAGGTCACTACTGATATGTGCTTTGGCCAGCTTAATGTTTTACAAGTATCTGGTATGTTCCTTCATTGGACTGAAGACATAGAGCCGCATTGTACTGCTTCTAACCAAGATGGGCATAAGCGAGGCCAATATCCAACCGTCCCGACATCAAAGTGGAAATCATCGTCAGAACGTGTAAGCTGTGTTACATTTATCAACATTTATCGTTTATGTTTGTCAACATTTGTTGTTTATGGTTCCCTATGTTGTGTGCTAATTTGAACTTCATGTACGTGTGCTAAGTTTTATGTGAGTGTGTAATCATGGTCATATTGCTTTAATTTCAGTCCCTTTTTCAAGTGATGTTGTACTGTGAATCCATATAAGTCATCAAATCATACAAGTGGAAACAATAAACAAGTGGAAACATCTGGCGATAAAAGGAGTCAAAATATGAAATAGGAAAAGTGTACTTGACGTGAGGGTTTTCAAGCCCAATCAATCAAATGATCCTGAGATACCTCATAATCGAATTCTCTCGGGTCACTTGGCCTTCACTACTTAGCTTTGGTTCGCTGGTTAGTCGATCACAGTTTGCAAACAGTTTTATCCTAAACTATAAAATAAAAACAGAACAACTACTAAAGGAAACAGGAAACTAGGAATGCAAATATATCACTCGATGGCTACGGATAAAATTAAGGTGAGAACGACTGTGGGGAAAGGCCTTGTTCGGGTTTTGAATCATTCTAAGGACTATGGGAAACTGTTGAGTAGTAGAATAAATAGGAACATGGATAATGATATATTTCGGGTCTTAAGATCAGGTCTATCAACTCAACATCCTAACCACTTGCAACACCCACAATTATCCGCTCAAACGAGCAATCGAGATAACAAGATAACAAAACCCATCATCAAACAACATGAATCCACAATCTTATCACTACACAAAAGAACAATCCCACAAATCCAAAGAAATTCACAAAATCCAAACAAGAAGAAAACTTATTTCTCCATAAAAGATATAGAGAAAGCTTCATACCGCCAATCCATCAAAGTAGAAGGTAGATCCTTCGTTGGGCTTTGATTCCTCGGCTATTTGGCTTCAAATCTTCATTCCCATGGTCAGCACAGGCTCCTAAGCACTCCCCCTTTCATCAATTTTCTTTTAGGTCATCATTTTCTTTCTTCTCTCCTTCTGAAATCGCGTCTGGTGCTGAATTAATGTTGCTACCCAGACTATGCATCACATCTGTAACTGCTTACCCATCATTTTCATGACACCTATCACGACCATGACAGATTGTGTCACGGCCTTGACTGATCAACAATCACATTGACCGACTTTTTTCGGCCATAACTTCTTCATTCGGACTCGGATTTTGCTCTGGAAGGTGCCATCGATTTCGTATTCGAACCCTCTATCTAATGGATACCTGTAATCAAGGAAGAAACTCCAAGAAACAAGTGAAACGAACCAAAATGATTCGTTCAAGAGGAAATGAGCATGAAATGCACTAATGATCAAAACGGACACTTATAACCATCAAATATCATCCAAACAAGAGTACAACCTAGTTAAGGTAGGGTCAACATGGCTACCAATAATCAAGCTATCAGTACTACAACCATAACATGGGAAAAGTGTACTACAATCATAACATGGGAAACGTGTACTACGTAAATTTAGGATACAACCCAAAAGCCTGGGTTTTGGGCTCCTATCCTTCGTAAAACTAGCCAGGTGCTTGCTGCAGACTTGCTTACAATCAATAGAAAACCACCTATCTACCTACGACCCCCCTCTCCCCCCAGCCTCCAGTGATCTGCAATGGGATGGTCTTCGGTGTTACACATGGCCTGTCGACAGTTGGTTCGCAACCCAGATCAACGGTCCCTCCGCAGTGCTGTGTCCATAACGCCCTGTATGACTATCTGCTCTTCGGGCGTCATCGTCTCGAACTAAGACACCGGTTGCTATGTCTCACTGGCCCACTGTGGGTGCGACGTGATGGCTCCATCGTTACCCGTCACTGGGACCCACTCATTGTCAAAAATTTCACCGGCTCGATGTCGATTGCACTCACCCCAAAGTAGTTCTCCATCGATCGCCTCAGGGTCGACGCACGGAGGTGTTGGTCCATAGAAGTAATCCATCCTACAACGAAAACAATTATTAGTAGGCAACAAATTGAGAAAATTATTATAAAAAAATAGTAATATTACCGACTAGTTGATTGCGGAAACAAGAATTTGCTTGTCGGTATCGCTAAACCAAAGAAGGGAGTTGATGTGAATTGTGAATGTGTGAGGAATGAAGAAGGAGATCAAAGTTATTTATAGAATCCGTTGGAAGCTACCTACGGCGCGCGGCGCGTTGTAGGTAGCCTCCAACGCGCCGCACGTTGTAAGTGAGCGGAATTACTATTTCGTATAATTTACGTTGCGGCGCGTTGTAGGTAGCCTCCAACGCGTCGCACGTTGTAAGTGAGTGGAATTACAATTTCGTATAATTTACGTTTCGAGTTTATTATCTACGTAATTTCCAATCTAATCTTTTCTAGAAGAAAAATTCAGCTTCTTCAATGTATCTAACTTCACACCAAGTTTATCAACCCATTTCTTTGGGGAAAGGGGCTGCGGCATTTGTGGTGTTTGACTATAACGCTGGACAATAGAAATAAATAACAAATCAGCCAAGTATTAACAAAATCAACCAACTTTTTAAAAAAGAAGAAGCGATTAAAAAGAAGAAGAGTGTTATGAAACTAAGAATAAAAGAGAACAAGAACATGGGAGGAGAAGTACTTTCTTATTGAGGTGTGAAAATGGTACAAGAGAGAGCACTATTTATAGGCTCTAGAATTCATAACCTATACATCACTAGTATAACTACACTTAAATAGGATATTCATTTTCATGTTCAATGTATAGAAGTTACAATGGTAGGAGTTACAAATGGGCATTCATACACATAATTATAAAATTCATAACACTCCCCCTTGAATGACCATTAGTTAAAAATATTCATTATTCTTCGACTACGCTTTTGATACTGCCTCATTAAAAACCTTACAAGGAAAACCCAATGGGAAAAACCATAGTTAAGGAAAAAGAGTGCAAAGTGCGTATTGACTCCCCCTCATCATGAAATCAATTAAGATCCTTCATTCGTCGAACTATAATTGTTGTAATAACTTCTCCAAAATTGATGTATGGAGAGCCTTGGTGATTAAATCAACCAAATTATCGTTTAAGCGCACTTGTTTATAGAGTATGTCAACTCATGAAAATATTCTTCCAACTCATTGGAGTTTTTGAATCTAATGCATGCATGTAATATGATCAATGGTCATACATAATCAATATTTATAATACGCTCCCCTTGGATGACCATTTGATGAAAATATGCCTCATTAAAACCTTACTAGGAAAACCCTATGGGATAAAAACCTAGTGAAGGAAAAAGAGTACATAATCATCACATCACGTTGCAACATTTTCTTGCAACTCAAGGATATATGCAAAAGAAATATCATGCATGATTTATAGGATCGGATCTTGAAATGGTGGTGTAGCTTTATAAGTTGGTTTCACAGCCCACCAAGTGGTAAAATTATCACATGAGACCAATTTATGGTCAACCAACACAAATATGACCAAGATTACTACTTCAAAACCGAGTACATCTTGTGTTTTAATAAAGGTCGATTAAACTCGACATAGAGTCACATAGTGATCTGACTACCATCCAGACACTGATAGCCATGTCATATCCATATAACTTTTTGTTGGATATAATTAGTATATCATTGATGATATACGAAAATCATGTTCGAGAGAGATGCATAGTTGGCAAGTTAGTGGTAATCTTCCACATCTTTCATCTCGAACTCTATAGCTAATCAATAGTTGATTGCTTTGAGAAACTCTTTACGAGCTCAATAAAGTGTATGTCATCTATGTAACAAAAGATGATCACATCTAATTATGTCAAAATAAATGCAACACATTTTAAAATATAAAATTAAATTAAGAAAATTTTGGTAAGAATTTTGAAACCATAAAATATGACAAAGATGATTTTTCAAAAAATCAACTTGAAATGAAGAAGAAATTATATGCATAAAGAAATGTATGATATGCTAAATGTACTATGCCTCGCAATCTTTCAATTCATATGACGTCAATTGGATATAATTGAATATCGTTCACGCGAACTTGAATTGTTTGCTTATAGCAAAATAAATCCTCGAGGGAATTTCATATACACATGTGTATTCTAATTATGCAAACCATACATATAGGTTGCAAGGACATCCATTAGGGGCAAACTCTTTCCCTTCATAAATTGCCAGACTAATCGAATAATGAAAAGTAATTACAACCACCACATGAGAATATATTTTCTTATAATTAAAATATTATAGGTTTGTTGGATAGAACCTTTCAAAATGAGATGTCTCATAAGACTTATAATGAGATAAACATGTGTCTCATTTGCTTGGCATCTTCATATAAAGACTTTATGCTTTAAAACTTTTCATTTTTCTTGGGAATTTAGTTTTGCCTCAATTGAAAAATTTTCAGCCAATCATTTCTTTCTTTGCATGCATTTTGGCTCACGATCCTCATTTTCAACTATCATATTTAGCGTTGCACTATACGCAAAAATTTCGTCGACGTTGACTTCATTGGGGTTCCAATATTTTCCATCCAAGATATAGATAATTGAGATATATATTCATATCTTTCGTGTACCCGAGACTCTTCTTGAGCACATTATTTGTTTCTCTTGGTGGTGTTTGCTTAAATAATCTTAACCTCAATTTGACCATCCGGATCTATAGCTCCATTTCACTTTTGAGGAAATTTTTTCTTTGGAACCGTGTGGTCTACCATGCTTTATACGGGTTTTAGACTCAGTTGTGATGTCAGATTGCCCAATGTCAACATCATTTTCACTGGAGCATTGCGAGTTGGCACATGAGAGTTTTACTCCGTTTGGGTCGATAAAGTGTCCGACAAATGATGAATTATATATTTTTCGAACTTCACGTTCACATTGTTTAGTGCGAGGATCAAAATGATATGATGATTATTCATCTAATCTCTCGTGCCAACCTTTGATTTTCTTCACATAATGTTGAGAATTATGATTATATGAATGATAAACCTCCAAACGAGTCATCAAAATTTCCTGACAACGATGTAAATATTTTACCATCGATGAACTCGTAATCAACATAATTTCCAAATCATCATTGAGAACTCATCCTAATAAATTGTGGTGGTGCAATTTAGATGTGTATATCACATTCATATATCCAATGATGGGAAGTATAAGGTTTTAACCCAAAACCCACATATAATGGAGGAATTCATAATAATTTCTTGGTGTAATGCGAATTTGTGTTGTTCATGTAAATGACATGTTCACAATAATATAAATGGAAAATGTTCGTCTCAATGACACATTTTTCGTTATTGGATAATCATGAAAATATGCTCATAACCAAAATGGTTGAACTAGCAATCTCGCAAATTCTAGTTTGCTTTCATATATACATGTGACCTTCTAGTTGATACATCAATTAAAATAATTGATCCACATGTTGAGTGTATGGATCCACACACATCACCCTTTGTTTTGTTGTTTGTATAAGATAAATTATCTTACTTTAGTTGATTATTATCCAAACAATCAACTCTATTTAAGAATAAGCAACCCAAAAATGAGTTATGTTGTGTTGGAGATTCACCCAACAATGGGTAACGGAAAGGTGAAAATGCTTTCCTAGAAAAGAAACCTTGTTGACGAACGTAAAATTGTTCGTGTTCCCGGGGAAGTAGGAGAGTCACAAGGGCTACTTAAATCCCTATAACCTTAAGAATCGGTTCTTTAGAATACCCAAGTTGAGAACTCGTGCACAACATTATCCATAGAGGTACTTATCGATTCACATTATGATTGAACCGGGATGGTCACACCGGTTATGTCAGATAATACTTGTCATGACGAGTAAACTTATAGTGTACATTGATATGTATCTCAATCACGATCACATATGTCTGGTACAAATTGGAGGACAACATTTAATAGTTTTATGGTCATATACCACATTATCGTTCCTCTCCCTTGTGATCATCAATATATAAATCAAAAGGATCTTGTTCCTTCTTGAATAATGCAATAGCTCTACTAAAGCTTCGAGTGATTTTGTACTACTCGTTATATGGTGCACTATCGATGAGTTATATATCACAATGTATTATGTCATTTCTCATCATGGCAATACTCATTTTGCAAGAGAATGATGAATAGCGCAAATGATAAATAGAGATACTCCATCATAGTCGTCTTAACCATCCATGTCACCAATTATGGGATGAATAATCTTCACAATATAAATGTACAACCACCAAGGAAAAGGTTCCATATAGAAACAACAATAATAACTTGTTCCATGTGCTAAAAAAATATAACAAATAAGTCTTTGCACATTTGATGGCTTATGAAGCAATATCATTTGTATATGATCATCAAAATAAAATTGATGGATGTATCCCCTTTTATGTGATTGAAATTGTTCAACATCAATTTACAACTCTCTTTCATATAAAAGATGTATTTCTCAAAATTCATGACCATACCAAATAATAGATCTTTTCCTCCACAATCGTGTATTGGTGTTTACACTTGTGGGAATGTATGTATGTATATATTTGTCACTTTGTGGATATATGAATATAATAATTCACTTCATGGAGTGATATGGTGTCTCATTGGACCACCAAACATTTGAGACATATAAGATATTCGATCTTTTCCTTGGAATATTTGTCTCTTGGTACTTTAATCGTATCACACTTTAAGAAAATTTGCCACTTGAGGTGGTCATACATGGCTTTGACATTACGCCACAAGATACATGAGTCGTTGCTCATTTTTGTCAACCATTCATGAAGATTATGGCGAATAAGATTAATGCTATGGCTTTATCTTGAGAAGATGTTTTATTATCGTGTTTGATGGTTTCACGAAGACCATTATAAATGAATTTTAGCTTCCAATGCCAATGAATGGTGAAGCTTGCCCGAAACATGGAGGGGCTCAAATTACAAAATATTTGATATATTATAAGAAATAAATAAAATATCATTAACTTGATAATAAACTCATATAAAATTAGTAATAAACCATTAACTAATAATAAGTATAACGGCTATTTGATAACATAAATATCAATATAATATAGCCATAAATTTGAAAAGTCACAACAAGTGAATAATTATGATTGTAAGGAAGAAAATGTTAACTCATATTAAAAAAAATATAGTAAGGTCATAAATTTAATAATAAGGTCATATAAAGAAAATAAAAACATAAAGCAGACAATAAAGTAGAAATCAATGAAGAATTATTCGGCCATACTATTCAAATGGTAAGCAACCCATAAATAGGAAATTAAATTATATTAAACTAGTAGTAATGTAAGTGATTGATGTGCATGATGATAAAGAACAATGACTCCGATTGTTGAAAATAAGTATGAGAAATATTATAGAAAAATGAACAATAACGCCGGCATGTATTATGCAAATTTCATGCACCCGAAAGTAACCGCAACCCACGCATATACCAAATAGGCAAATAATAAATTTTCAAAACGCGAGTATCATGAGCGTAAATCTCATTAACCATATCGTGGGCATCAAGAGCATAAATCTCATTGGCCATATCACGGGCATCAAAAGCGTAAATCTTACTAGCCATATGGCGGGCGGAATTGTATTGTTCCGCGTGCACCGCTTATCTCACGATTAAAAGTAATCTCTCATTGTATGATTACAAGAGATTGCTCGACGGCGAAACTTCGTGCTGATAACGTGTTATGAAACTAAGAACAAAAGAGAACAAGAACATGGGAGGAGAAGTACTTTCTTATTGAGGTGTGAAAATGGTACAAGAGAGAGCACTATTTATAGGCTCTAGAATTCATAACCTATACATCACTAGTATAACTACACTTAAATAGGATATTCATTTTCATGTTCAATGTATAGAAGTTACAAAGGTAGGAATTACAAATGGGTATTCATACACATAATTATAAAATTCATAACAAAGAGCTCGATTTTGTTCGTTCTTATTTCTTTCTAAGTTGTAACCATTAATTAAAAGGCCGGTAACTAACTAACTACAAGGCATTTTGGTGGGATATGATTTACTGGAAGAATGCATTATGATGGTGTTATTGTATCTTTTTCTTAAGCAATCCAGCAAATAAATATCCGCCTTTTAGCTTCCCTCCTCCAAAGACCTGCTCACTTAAAATACACAATTGTTTGCAAATACATCTTGTAACATGAAACACTACAAGATACACAAAAGAACATGGTTGTAAACTTGTAACGTAAACGAACATGGAAAATATGGAACTGAATATTACCTAGATATGATGAACTGATGAAGCCATAAATAACAAATGTTTTCACTGTTGACAATTAGCCAACTTTGTTGAAGATAATATCAAAACTTATATCAAAATTTTATATAAAACACGCTAATGTGTATGACTGCATTCATGACAACATATCATAGAACGAAGAGAAGCACATTCGCAGCATTTGGATAGGAAATAAGATGAGTTTCTCTTTTGAGTTTTTGACCGTGAGTTTGATTTTTTTGGTGAACTTTGTAAGCTCGATTTTGAATGTTCATTGTATCCATTAACAGACTAGATAGTTTAATTAGGTACTAACTAATAACTACTATGTTGATCCAGAAAAAGAAAAGGCCATTACTTCAATACAATTAGGAAGGAAGACTAACTATATTCAATAATCAATACAATAAGAAAACAGATTACCACTTACCAGTACTTTCCGAGTGGCGAAGGAATTGGATCCGGCTACCGATCGGCGAAAACAATGAGCTGGGAGCGCTAGCAACCGGCCACGGAGATGAGGCGGAGGAGACGACGAGATACGAGAGTCAGATGAGAGGATTAGGGTTAGGTGGGTGGGAGCTAATCAGCCGAAATTGTCTCTTGCTTTTGGCCCGGATCACAAACAGGTCCCTGTAGTATAAAAAATAATCTTGTCTTTCCTCTCGTTTTCGTGTGTAACGAAAGATGTCCTGCCGTCCGTGTCTATCTAAACGACTATTAGTATTCGCTGATATGGCACCGTTGTTGGCCCCACCCCATCCAATGTGATAGGTTAGACAAAATCGGATATTACCTATGGTTAAGACTCGGTTAACTCACATGCTTAAATCCTAAGTAGCCGGTTTAAGTAACCTAAATGTTATTATTCTAAAAAAACTGACTATTAGTTTCTCATACAAATCAAACTCACCCCTTGCCCAAATGTTCTTTTGTAGAATTTTTTCAATGAAATTTAGTAAAATTTAGAGATTATCTCCTCCATTTCAAAATCGATTTTCGTCTCCTTTTCAGCTTCAGAAATTGATCACTCGTTGGTATCTTCTTCATGAGTCTTCATCTTTTTGTAGTAATTTTCTTCCAACTCTTGTTCGACGGTTGCTGAATTTGCATGCAATAGTGGTGGAATGGATGAAACGGCTTGATGATGGACGAGAAGAACGAACAAGGACACCTGGATTCACCATTCATCAAAACGGGGCTCATGTGTTATCATTTAATTTGGAAAAGATCTTGTGATTAAAATTCAAAATGAAAAGGACGGACAATAACCATGGGTAATTATCGGTTCGGGCTACCCGGATGTTTTCCAGAGCTCCGTCGCTGATCAAGTCGTTAGCGGTAAGGTCAGTTGTCAGGCACCCCGGGTTTGACCGGATTCATTTGGCCCAACTCGGCCCAAATCTCAGCCCTAATTAGAATGGTGTTCTCACCGCAAGTAAAGAAGGTTGAATTATTTGGTCCATGGAATATACTATTGGAAAGGACGAAATTCAACGCCTAAGGAACCACTAACTCCGCAACAAATAAATCTCCGCCCCTAGAGTCGCTCGGTTAGCCATGGTGGACTGATTACGACTGTGATTCCATTTGTCTCTTTCCGTTTATTTGTATGTAGTAGTAACCAACAACCAACAATCTCTTCACCCGGAAAACAACCCCTTCCACTCGCCACTAGCCGCCGCCAATGGCTTCCCTTTCCAGTCTCTGTTCGTCCTCTCCTTCTATCAAGCTTAAGCCAGCCGCTTCTCTTCCCAAGGTCATCCTTAATAACCCTGCAAACCCCACTTCTCTCACCTTCCTTAATCTCTCCAAACCACCACCAGCTGCAGTTACTTACTCCGTCGCTCGTGAGGTCGCCGCCGATCTGTCCAGCACAGGTAACAACGCCCCTTTTAAAGGACTCGAAAAGGATCCGAAGGCGCTGTGGAGGAGGTACGTCGACTGGCTCTACCAACACAAAGAGCTCGGGCTTTACTTAGACGTTAGCAGGATTGGGTTCACCGATGACTTCTACCGTGAAATGGAGCCTCGCTTCCAGCAGGCTTTCGATTCGATGCGGGAGTTGGAGAAAGGATCGATTGCCAATCCGGACGAAGGTAGGATGGTCGGCCATTATTGGCTCAGAGATTCGGACCTCACTCCCACGCCCTTCTTGAAAACGCAGATTGAGACCACTCTTGATCAAATTTGCACCTTCGCTGATCAAGTCGTCAGCGGTAAGGTCAGTTGTCAGCCCCCTCCTCCTCTCCTCTTCCCGGTCATGTATTTCGATTCTTCATTTGTCTATTCTGTTTTCTTCTTGAATTGCAGGTTAAACCTCCGTTGTCTGGAGCTGTCCGTTTTACTCAGATACTGTCCGTTGGCATTGGCGGTTCAGCTCTTGGGCCACAATTTGTTGCCGAGGCTTTGGCTCCTGATAACCCTCCTCTCAAAGTATCTTATTCAGTTTCATTCCCCTTTGGCCGAAAAGTCATTTGTGCTTTTTTCACTTTCTATAATAACATCTTTCTTAAGCTCTTTTTTTATTGTTGATCATGGCAGATCAGGTTTATCGATAACACGGATCCAGCTGGAATTGATCATCAGGTTGCTCAGCTCGGCTCTGAGTTGGCATCTACTCTCGTGATCGTGACTTCTAAGGTATATACACACTTTATAGTGATTTCTTATACTCTACGACTAGGTCTTCTTTCTTCATGTTCTTTGTGCACTGTTTGCTGCTAACTTAAAGATGGTCTCAATCCTTTTGCAGAGTGGAGGCACGCCTGAAACTAGAAATGGTTTGCTGGAAGTGCAGAAGGCCTTCCGCGAAGCTGGTCTTGATTTTGCGAAACAGGTTTGACCTCAGCTTGCTTTTCATTTTCATTGTTGGTAGACCTCGTGTTTAGAACTATCTCTTCATGAATCGGCACCCGTAGAATGAAACATTGGTAGTATGTATGATGACATATAGGGGTGACCATGTTGATTTACTTCCTTGTTTACAAGCAAATGTTTTCCTTCCTGATGATTCTTACCTTTGCCATCTTGTATTCAGGGATGCTTCTTATGTTCTCAATTTATGCATTTTCACACTTCTATGTTCTTTCTGGTGATGAATACTGTGTAAAATCTTTCTCAGGGTGTTGCGATTACGCAAGAAAATTCATTACTGGATAATACTGCTAGAATTGAAGGTTGGTTGGCAAGGTTCCCTATGTTTGACTGGGTTGGTGGAAGAACATCTGTAATGTCTGCAGTTGGCTTACTCCCAGCAGCACTTCAGGTATGTCAGACACTAGTATTTATCCTTAACAGGACTATTTGTTACAATTATCTTTACTCATCTTTGGTTCAGGGAATTGACATTAGAGGAATGCTTGCTG
Source organism: Linum usitatissimum (assembly GCA_030674075.2). Classification (NCBI taxonomy): domain Eukaryota; kingdom Viridiplantae; phylum Streptophyta; class Magnoliopsida; order Malpighiales; family Linaceae; genus Linum; species Linum usitatissimum. The sequence continues at coordinate 2,233,852 of JAUJYP020000657.1, forward strand.
GTGCAGCACTAATGGATGAGGCAACTAGGGACACAGATGTAAGTATCGGACTGCATATTATTAATCGTGAAAGTTGGTATCTTAATAATCACAAGGTTTACTCTACGCAAATGAAAAAACCTCACTGTTGTGCACTTTATTTTTTTTCTGTGTGCTTCATGTATAGATTTACAGCACTGATCAATTTATTTTCAGCTGAGGAATAACCCGGCAGCTCTACTATCTTTAAGCTGGTACTGGGCCACCGATGGGGTAGGATCCAAGGTATGCTTCCTACCATCATTATGTAATTATCTTGTTTCCTTTAGTTTATGGATGACCAGTCACAAACTGACCTTAACCGTCTTTCTACAGGACATGGTTGTCCTTCCATACAAGGATAGTCTTTTGCTATTTAGTCGGTATCTACAGCAGCTGGTCATGGAATCTCTTGGGAAGGAGTTTGACCTTGACGGAAATCGGGTATGAAATCATTGAGAACACCGCCAGTTATCTCTAACTTTTGTATTGTTCAATTGCTTTTAGTTTTACTTAACCAGTATGGGGGCAATGATATTTGGCTACTAAATTTCTCACGTCAAAGTTTAATTTGGGATCTAACATGTCCTTATGCTTTGATGTACTTGCTGAAATATGAAAACGAGTAGTGTAGTTACTTCCTATTGCGTAGTTGTTCAGTTCGGCAATATGGACCTTCTAAAGGTCATTAATTCAGTTACTGGCTTGGCAGGTTCAAGCTGCCCACCCACTCAATTGAAGTGTGTGAGTTTGTAATATAACTAAGAATGGTACTGTTATTATCCTTGTCGAATTGGAAAATTTCAGGTGATAATGAAGTAGAGGGACTTGCTTCTGTTGTATTAAAGTTAATCCAATGCTGTGCTAATGCATGAAATTAGAATCGGCATCTGTTAAAATGGCTTTCAAAGTCGTGTACTGAATGAAATTATGAAGATGCTGTATCTGATAGCTTATGACGACTGTTGTGTTTTCTCACAGGTTAATCAAGGACTTACAGTTTATGGAAATAAAGGGAGCACAGATCAACATGCGTAAAGCTTGAAACTTCTCTTCCTTAGCTATAGTTGGCAAATATTTGTTCCCAGTATGTAAGGTTAGAAGACTACATACATTGCCACTGGCTCTCATGCTTGTGTTTTTGTCAAACGTGTCAGATACATTCAACAACTGAGGGAGGGTGTGCACAATTTCTTTGCAACCTTCATTGAAGTTCTGCGTGATAGACCCCCTGGTCATGATTGGGAACTTGAACCAGGAGTTACATGTGGTGACTATCTATTTGGAATGCTACAGGTAGAGTAGTTTCTTACCACAGAGATGGTTAATGGAGAATAATGTGTTCCGACTGATGTGAAAGATGGAAATTGAAATGAATATTATGCAGGGAACTAGGTCAGCTCTATATGCTAATGGTCGAGAGTCTGTATCAGTGACAGTAGAAGAGGTGACACCTAGGACAGTAGGGGCTCTTATTGCACTGTATGAGCGAGCGGTTGGATTGTATGCCTTTCTTGTCAACATTAATGCCTACCATCAACCCGGTGAATGGCACTATTCTTCTATTCTTTTCTTGAGTGTGTGTGTGTGTGGATGAGGGCTGACTTGAGCCGATATATGTGGGATTTGCCAATATGTAATGTTAGGTGTGGAAGCTGGGAAAAAGGCAGCAGGAGAAGTATTGGCTCTACAGAAGAGGGTATTGGCAGTTCTGAACGAGGCAAGGTATAATAATAGATGAGCAAGTTTCTATAAATAGTCCAGAATGTCTTCCTATTTGCAAATGTCATGTAATTATTATCTGTTGTGGGGCATTCTTCAGCTGTAAAGAGCCTGTGGAGCCATTGACGCTTGAGGAAGTAGCGGATCGTTGCCATGCCCCAGAGGATGTAGGTTCACTGAAACTGGTTTTATCTCTAAGGCGGCCTAGGCTTTTTCTGTTTTTGTTTTGATGGCTGACTTAGTTTAGTTTGTTGTTGGAACTGAACGTACAGATTGAAATGATATACAAGATCATAGCACACATGGCAGCAAATGACAGAGCACTGATAGCGGAAGGCAGTTGCGGATCACCGCGCAGCATCAAAGTTTACCTTGGGGAGTGCAATGTTTATTGATTCATAATCATAATTTTATTAATAACAATTTTCATTCAGAGCTTTTTTTGACAGAATAAGCTATAAGCTTGTTGCCGAGTTGTGGGCAGGCTGGCACACAGTTGCGCGACCAATGTAAAAAAAACTCTAAATCTTTGTTTAGTTTACTGTGGTATATGCTGACGCCTTGAAATTGAAGTCCCTTTTGGCATTGTTACCTCTTTTTTTTTCCTTTTCTGTGTTGGGTTTAATATTTGAATTTGTGGTTGTTAGTTAGGGGGTTAGGTCCAATTGTCTCAGTCCGATGAAATAACGAAGCAAAATTCAAGAAAAAGGATGGTAATCGTACCTAGTCGATCAATCAGATAAACGAGAGGGAAATCATAAGTTCAAATTGAAGGAATCATGAAAAAGAAAAAAGTGATGAAATACTTGACTAAACTTGCGAGCCAACTTGATGAAGCTCGTTAACTAACTCAAGAATCAATAACTCTAGAGTGGGAAATCAATGAGCCTAATTAAAAAACATCCTTTGTAAAACTCCACCCTAGCCCCGATCGAATCATTGGTCCAACCGATGAGCCATACTTGAGTTTTAATTTAAATACAACTCTAATTTACTAACAAAACATTAAAACATGCATTAAAAGCCAAACTGAAAATACTTAAATAACTGACCAACTAGGATCTTGGATCCCAAATCACGACAAAACAAAGGAGATGCAACTCCAGTTTGAAAATATCAACGGATATCAAAATCTCGACTAGCTCACTCTCCACCATCAGTTCCAATACTTGTGATTGAACACACATATACACCAAGGAAAACTGAATCTAATGGGGTCAGTGATAAGCAATTAGTGGCTAAACTAGACTCGCAAGAACTGTGACTATACTGAGAATATGGAACAAAGAGGTCTAACTAGTCCATGAATCTAGTAATGTGACCCTATGGTCCTGTAGGCATCATCCTATTATCAGTCACCCCTAGCAAATAGTTGGTAGCCTCATGGTGAATCAGACCAAGAAACCATCCCGTAGACCTTAGATATCGTGTGAGCAGCATCTGTAGGCATACTTAACATGTCCTTCCGTAGCTGTAAAAAAATCCTGGGGGATTGCGTAATCCATGAATGTGTGAGCAACGCATCTCGGAATCTAGCTAAACCTAAATCCTGTCCTAAAGATGAACTATGAATCACAGTACAAACATCATGAGCTTATACTCGAACTTAAACAACAACATGTATAGTAGATCAACGCTACTGCACAGTCTTACAGCATGACTCTGTTTCAGTTCCCCTATTCAGCAGATCACATGCTACTGAACACAACTGAGAGCCCAAGTCTGTAATCACAACAACCGTACAATAGATCACACGCTCCTTCACATTCTAGGGAGCTCGACTCTGAACACAACATCTATACAATAGATCACACTTTATTATAATCTACTGTATAGTCCCTAGAATTTGATCATCACATTCTTGACAATCCTAATTACAGTTCTACACATTAAGCAGAAAGTAATCCTAATCTGCCCACCTGAAACACAGTTTCCTGGTAGAGTCTGATATGAAGCAGCCTCCCTACAGCTCAATCTCCTGATCCGTAGACTAGAAGAGGTCAATCAACGATCGAATCTCACAAAACCCTAACAGTCAGGTTTTCATACGTGGGTTTTAATCTATGGAATTAAGAGAGAAAGGAGTGGATTGATTACCTTCTCATGAATCCCCTAGCTTCCTTAGTTCATCATCCTTGATCCTAGTCTGACCTGCTCTGTCTTCTCCCTTTAATCTCCCTCTCTTTCTATAAGAACTTGTTGTAAAAACGTTCTTCTCTGCTCTCTATGTTTCTGAGTTATTGGCCACTATTCCGACTTACATAAGAAGTCCACCACACCCGTTTCTAACTTACCACCACCTCCTGGACTGCCTGTTCACAATGCTCGTGACCTACTGATGGTCACGTTTGTGACTCATTGCTGGCCACGATCGTGGTAATTCCTGAAGCCACGCCCATGACTGACTACTGGTTATGCCTTTGATGTTTAATTTATCAGACCAAAACTCAGTCGGATCAACCCTAAAACGCAACCCAACAGTTCACCCGAAATCGAGGTGTCACAACTCTTCCCTCCTACTAAAGGTTTCGTCCCGAAACCTGAATCTTGCCTCACTGAGAGGGAAGATATGGCAAAATAGTGTTTTAAACCTCGACGCTAGGACCCCTACTTGGCATTCACCTCTAAACGATGTCCAAGTGATCCAACCGCAACCTTGATTTAGAAGGCCGACGGTGATCCACCCTCAACTCACCTACCCAAAACTTATCTCTAACGAGCGGAAACTCAAGGCTAAATCATTGCTCCTTCCAAGCTTGACTCTTGGAATCCGCTCACAACCGAGCCAATGTTCCAAGCTAAGTTGAGCGTATACTACCGGAGAACTAGTCGGAAGGAACTTATCCTTGGCCTTAAAGTTACCCTTCTCTATCATTTCTTAGACACTGCCTTGCCGACTCCGTGTCATAACGCAGGCTAGGCTCTAATCACTCGACCTTGAGAGGCCGTCTCTTAACTGGTTATGTTTCTTTCATCCACGTACTTCCTTCTTCCTCTTCTGGTATGAGGAACCCTTGGCTTCTCTGCCCCTCAGGGTCCCTGACTAAGTGTCTTGTTACGGTGACAGTAATGCCCACTGTGAGCGGCATCTCCTACCGAGTCCTTGCGCCAAATTCCTTGATAGTCTTACAAAAACATACCGTTAGAAAGGTGCTACACGACCCGGTTTAGGCCCTTACTTCTCCAAACCGGCCCGCCTAATCACTCGCTTGAACGCTTGTTGGGACTATTCTTAGTCCATAATTTCCAGCCATTCTCACGGATCCAAATCGGCTATCTGCATCGCCACGGCTGTGTTGGATTTTTGCCCACGCTTGTGGTGACCCTGTTAACTACGCCCGTGTCGTACTGTTAGCCATCCCCGTAGTCAACTCTGTATAAGGAAATCAATCCTTAATTTTTCGAATCCCTAATTTCAAAACTCCTCATTTTCTCTTCAATTTCTGCCCATTTCCTCTCATGGCCGTTGCCGACCCATTCCTCGTCAACTTCCAATTCTTCGGTAAGTTCAATTCTTCCTCCCATCCTAGGTTTCGTTTGTTCCATACTTAGAGATGTATAATCCCCCTTTTCCAGCAGATCCTTCGACTGCCGACGCTGCCACCGTCCTCTCCTCCTTCTTCTCCTCTTTGAATCCTCAATCAACGGTAAGTCTCCCTTCTCCCCTTGTTCTTACGTTCTAGAACTTAGGCCCATAATCCTTCCTTGCTAAGACTGTGAATTAGTTTGCTAGTCTTAGAATTTGTGGTAAGCACCCCTATAATGCTTCACTGATTGACTCTGGGTCATTGGCGATTTTGCTATGTTCTTGTGTCAGTCACGCCCGTGGCTGCAAGTATGCCAACCCGTGGCTGTCCTGCTCACTATGGTCATGGCCCGTGATGAGGCTTTTCCCACGCACATGGTGGATTGTTCACCACGTCCGTGGTGACTTGTCACCCACAGTACACCACAATCGTGAGCGTCATCAAATCAATATTGATCTCTATTTCTTCATGTAGATGTTTGTCGAAGGTTCCTTGTCCCAGCAATTGGTGCACCCAAAGTCTAAGTGCACTCGACGTCATGCAGGAGAAGATCCTGGAGCTGTTGCTTACTAGGTTGCCCAGGAGGCACGCTTGGATCATGGCACCACCCAGCCTGCCGCCCGCTTCCTCTATTTCATGAAGGAGAGACATCGCTCCCACATGGAGCAACTCCAAGGTAGCCCCGTTTAGTAGGTCAGACGGATCAATTGGAGGGAGATCGGGCACACCCCTCTCGTCGACTGGGAGGAGCGAGCTACAGAGTTTCTCTGAAATGGACGTGTTGAGCGCGTTTTCCAGGTTGATGAGCCCGCCTATGAGGGTCTCATGCACAAGTTGTTTGGGACTCTGTACATGGACCTCGCGTTCATGCGGATCCGTCTGACACTCATCTTCTCGATCATTGGGAACCCCCACACCCTCTCCTTCGATGAGCTAGTCGTAGTCTGTGGCTTCTACACTAAGGAGGACAAGACTAAGGATTGGTTCAGTAATCAGCTCCATCGACTATGCTCCATAGTCTTGGCTCTAGCTGGTGAGGAGTAACATCCGTTTCTGTAATTTTCTTTACTCATTAAGATATCCAATTTCTAACTTGTGAGTTGATTATGGTGTGTACGACTGACCAAGGCGGCCGAGTATCAGGACAAGCTCCACCGCTTCCTCAACTACATGAAGACGCATCCCATTACCGGAGTATCCGTATCCATATCGGTAAGGCCACCTTGCTGAACATATAGATGCTGCAAAGGATCCATCGCGGCGCCCAAATGCTTCTGGTAGAGGCTTCTCCTGGGAAGGCGGCCCAACCTGAGGAGGAGGATGCTTCTCTGGCACCACGGCTCCTCGTCAGCGGAGGGGTTGAAACTTGAGGGCGCTGACTGTGATTGACCATCTGTCGACCAGTTGAGCCATCGCCTAGACTTCGTCGGTTCTTGGCTGGACTTGAAGCAGGCGGCCCTCGTTGGCTAATACCCAGACTGGCCTGCTTCTCCGTCTTTAGTCACACTCCACCAGGACGCTACGTATTATCCAGATAATCTGATTATCATATTCCTGACAATCCTAGTTACAGTTCTACGCTTTAAGAAGAAAGTAATCCTAATCCTCCCCACCTGAAACACACGTTCCAAGGTAGATTCTAATTTGAAGCAACCTCCCTAGAGTCAATCTCCTATTCCGTAGACCTGAAGAGATCAGTTAATGATCGAATCTCCATAAACCATGATTGTCAGGTTTTATGGAACGTCGATATGTGAGGTTTTCCTTTCACTCCACCACATCCCGAATCCAATGATATCGAACGTCGATATGTTTGGACCTAGAATGAAACGTTGAATTCTTTGCAAGGTGTATGGCACTCTGACTCTCAAAGAACAATTGCGATCGTTCCTGTTGGAACCCAAGTTCATTCAAGAACTTCTTCATCCACAACAGCTCCTTGCTAGCTTTCGTTGCGGCAATGAATTATGCTTCTACTACACACATTTCTGTAGCCTTGATAGCCAGGACACAACTTCCCCTGAAAATGTAATCAGGTATCCAGAAGTGGACCTTCGTGTGCCAACGTCACCTGCCATGTTCGCATATGTGTAGCCGATAAGTACATGATTAGAACCTCCAACACAAAGACACAATTAGGAGGTACCTCGAAGGTATCTGAGAATCCACTTCACAGCTGCCCAACATTCCTTTCCCGGGTTTGAAAGGAACCGACTGACAACTCCGACTGCGTGAGCAATATCCAACCGTGTAAACTCCATAGCATACATCAGACTTCCTACCGCTGAAGCATATGGAATCCTTTCCATCTTCGTCTTCTCTTCATAAGTAGACGGGCACTGTTTGGTGCTAAGTTGAAAGTGATTTGCAAGAGGACAGCTAACCGCTTTCGCACCATCGATGTTGAATCGTTGAAGTACTTTCTCAATGTACTTCTCCTATGATTACCGGATCTTCTTAGAAACTCTGTCTCATGCAATCTTCAATCCAAGAATCTGGTTCGCGGACCCCAAGTCTTTCATGGTAAAAGACGTGTTCAACTCCTTCTTTAAATTGTTGATTCTGGAAACGTTCCGGCCAATAATCAGCATATCATCAACATAGAGCAACAAGATGATGAAATCATCATCAAAAAACTTGTTCACAAACACGCAATGGTCAGAACTAGTCTTGTTGTAACCCTGCTCCCCCATAATAGACTCGAACTTCTTATACCATTATCGTGGTGCTTGCTTCAAGCCTTACAAACGTTTGTTGAGTTGCAGACGAAATCCTCTTTTCTCTTATGCTGGATGCCTTTTGGTTGGTCCATGTAGATATCTTCCCCCAAATAGCCATGAAGGTAGGCGGTGTTCACATCCATTTTCTCAACCTCCAGGTTGAGACTTGTTGCCAACCCTAGCACTGTACAAACGGATGTCAATTTCGCCAGTGGTGAAAATATCTCGTCAGAGTCGATGCCCTTCCTTTGACTAAAGCCTTTAACGACGAGCCAAGCTTTGAAATGTTGTTTACTGTTGTGTTCTTCATGCTTAATCTTGAACACCCACTTGTTCATCAATGCTTTCTTCCCTTTCAGCAACTTCACCAGTTCAAATTTGTTCTTGCCGTGTAGGGAATCTCGTCCTCCATTGCCTCCATCCATTTATGCTTGTGTTCATCCTTCATAGCTTCCTGGAAGCTATCTAGTTCTCCCCATCAGTGGATAAGACATATTAATTTGATGAATATCTGGTAGAGGGTTGCACGACTCTTCTAGATCTTGTCCAGGCTGGAGAACCTTGAGTGGCTGGCGGTTCATCATGAGAACCATCATCATCATCGGGATCATCAAGATGAACTTCAAGGGGTCTTCAGGTTCAGCTACCTCCTGATGAAAATCCCCAACTGTAGGTGTTGGAGGCTCTAGCTCTTCCGGTGTTAAGCAAGCATCAGCGCTAGAAGCATCTCTCCTAGCTTTATGAATATCTTTAATGGTCTCATTCTCCATGAACATAGCATCATGAGTCCTTATAAGCTTCTTCTAAAATGGGTGAAAGAATCTGTAACCAAATTCATCTTGCCATAACCAATGAAAATACACGGTCGTGTCTTGGAATCCAGTTTTGACCTCTCGTCGCTCGGAATGTGAACAAAGGCCTTCCAACCAAACAGTCGAAGATGTTTGTATCAGACATCTTTTCCCGACCAAATCTTCTCCGGGACTTCGAAATCGAGTGGAACACTTGGTGAAAGGTTCCATAATGCACTACTAATAGTAGCGCTTTTACCCAGAAAGAGTGCGGCAACTTCGAGTGCGAGAGTAAGCACCTGACTCTCTCCATGAAGGTTTTGTTCATTCGCTCCACCAGGCCATTCAGTTGCGGAGTCTTGGGAAGTGTAAACTGATGTCAGATTACCTTCTCCTTACAATAGCCATCAAATGGTCCACTGTACTCTCCACTTTTGTCTGTACACAAACACTTCAGCTTCTGACCAGTCTCCCTCTCCACCTATGTCACAAAATGTTTGAAAATGTTTAGCACTTGGTCCTTCATCTTCATAACATATACTCATGTCTTCTGGGAGTGATCATCAATGAAAGTCGCAACGTAATGGTTGCCACCAATGGATTTGGAATCGGCTTCACAAAGATTTGAGTGAACTAGATCTAATACGTTCTTCCCTCTCGAAGGTGGAGAACTTCTAAAAGCAACTCGATTTTGCTTTCCCGCCAGAAATTCGACACACTTCTCTAGGCGAACATGATCAAGTCCAAGTATAGCTTCGTTCCTTGCTAGCTTTACCATGAACTTCTCGCTCATGTGGCCAAGGCGTTTGTGCCACAATGCGACAGTGCCGATGATCTCTGTTGAGTTTGCTTCTTGAAAATGAAAATGCATAGATAAATGTTAGATTTATCACTTCATAATTATTTAGTCTCACTATGTGAGTTTTTCAATATTAGTTGTATTTTATATAATAATTAACTCTTTTTTTTCTTAATTGTTTTTTACACGAGTCTTTTAATTCTTTAATTGATTAGACCATTTTTGTTGATTCTTAAGTGTTCATCTGTCCATTTTAGTATTAATGATGTCATATATAACAATTGAAAAATTATTTATTTTTAGCCGGGATAATTATGAAAATACTCGTAACTGCGAATTTGATCAAACGAGTTTCAAAGGAAAGAAAGAAAAGAAGTATCGAAGGTAGAGGTTTACAAAACTATAAATCTTGAAATTGCATCAAAGAAAGACATTCAACTACTTCCAAATTTAATGTGAAGTGAATGTCATTCTTAGAGATACCGAGAATCCATGGAAAGACAAATGGGATAGGAATGGTAGCCAAATTATGCATACTAGATTGTATTCGTCTGTTGGAAAATTTGAGATTTTTTGCTTATGTTATTATTAAAAATTTAGATAAATTAACTTTTGTATAACTAACTGTCAATAAGTTTGCTCACAAATGATTATCATTGTTATGATATTAAGGCACCTAAACTCACTTAACTTTTAAACTCTTTCAACAATTTTAAAGTTGGAGGAAACTAAAGAAATATATCAACCCGTGTCGCGAACAAAATTTAGAATAAGATATGCATCAGTGTATTAATTACTTCAAAACTTAATGTATCTCCAAACATTTAACATATAAATTCAGAAATGAAACATTCCTATCGAATCTTATATTTGAAAGGAACATTACTAGAATCTCGTACCGTTGTAGGGGATCAGTTCTCGGACGGACACGGAAATTCACGCACGTTTTCGCTATTAACGTTTTCCGTTAAAAACTTACCATTCTCGTGGTTTCGTATAACTGCGACAATGTGCACGATAAAAATTGCTCAGAACCCAAATAAACCTTATCTTCTTCTTTCTTATTCTTCTTCCACCGGCTCCGAACACCATCAAACCTTCATCCAAACCACCAGCGACGTACCAACAACGCTGACCGATCTTCCTCCATCCCCTCCGATGCTGTTCGTCCTCAACTACCCACCACCATTCGATCTTTCCTCCTCCAACATCAACTCGAGAAGAAGAGAAGCACCACCAAGCATCAACTCCATTACCATCCACCACCACCCATCAACTCCACACATCAACGTCATTCTCTTCCTTGTTGATTCGTTTCTGATTTCAATTTTGACCGATTAGGGTTTTGAATCATATTGGTTTGGTTACAGATACGGCAACTGATTGGGATTCATTGTGATACAGTGTCGTTTTTCTTTTCATCTTTGAACAAGTCTCTAATCTTCGGTATCTCATAGTCCACAAGGTAAGTCCATTTTCCACTCTTGTTTGTTTATTGCGATGAAGTCTGATTTTTTACTGTAATCTATTGATGTTAGGAGGGATGATAATACTAATTTTTCTGTTCTTGTTAGGGTACTATAGTGAAAGTGAGATAATCTCCCTTTATTTGTAAGTTAGTTAGGTAATATATATGATATGTTAAAATGAGTAAACTATATGATAGTTAGAGGAATTGATTATTTAGGGTATTATGATGGCTCAATATTATATGTTTTGTAGAATGAGAAAACTTTACACAAACATAATAGTTAGAACAATTGATTACTTGATCAAGTTCTAACTCATTACATTGTTCAAGTTTTTCATATATTAGGATTATTCTAATTTTCAAATAAGATGGATAAGTCTTGGATTAGACAACCTCGTCATACTCCATAATACATTGTTGGAGTTGAACAATTCCTCAATTTTGCTCTCTCTAATTCAGCCGATAAGAAACACATTCTATGCCCATGCCCTAAGTGTAACAATAAGAAGTGGCATAACCGGGCTGAAGCATTCAATCACCTGCTTTCTAGGCCATTTCCAATTGCCTGCACATAATGGTACATGTATGGAGAAATTCCTTGCAATGTTGGCTCTACTTCTACCAATTTGGAATAAGAGATACCTAGTGAGGTGAACCTAATAGATCAGCTTCTGAATGCTGCATTAAGGGTCGAGTAAAAATCTACTCTATTAACTAGTCTATTTAAGTAGATATATAAATAGAGTTCTCTATAGTGAATCTACTCCGTTGTAGGTCATGAATTCTCCACTAATTCATAACGAGGACCTTAGGATGCTAGCTATTGGACCAAGATAGGAAGCAACCCGCTACAAGGCTTATGATGTTAATGGATGTCATTTTGAAACATTGGATCAAGAGATGTCAATGAAAACAGAAAACAACGGGGTATGTGGCACATTTGACACTACAAGTGTAGCGAGTTCATCAGACACTGAACTTGTCCATAGTAAACTACATTACTATGGAAAGCTTGAAGACATTGTGAAGTTGAATTATTATGGTCGGTACTCTACATTATTCAAATGTAAATGGGTGAATACCGTAACCGGACCATGGGAGAAGACAGATGCACTTGGATTCACGTTGATCAACTTCAAACACACAATGCATGAAGGTGATAGGGATTCACACAAGCCGTACATAAGTGCAGCTGATGCACATATGGTCTATTATGTTGATGACAATGCCGACAAAGATTGGTGCATACCAGTCCATTACAAGCCAACAGGTGTGTATGACATGGATGATGATGAGATTATATCATATGTAGATAGTATTAGACAAAATATAGATATAGACGATCGTACTTCAGATGTTGTGTATGCATTACTACATAGAGACGGTGATGTTGATGTTGATTAGATGAAGCAAGTACTTTCTCTTCTAATAACATGGTGGTGATTTTGATTAGACGAACCGAGTACTTTCTCTTTTAATAACATGTGGTTGTGATTTTGATTAGATATATAGCCATATCCCATCTTAGGCGATGATTTTGAATCCGAAGAAGAGGAGATTCAAGAAGAGGAGATTGAATCAGATTAAAGTGAAATTCTGATGATCTGTATGAATTTGATTATGTGTTTCAAGACTCTTGTATGAATTTGACTATATGTTGGAGAAGACTTGTAACATTAAAGTTTAATGTCTTTCTCAAGATTTGTAGGATGTTTAATGTGTTTCTAAACACTTGTATGATGTTTGATATGTGCATTTTTAATAATAAAAATTAATGCTCTAATGTGTTTAGAAGCTTGCAATTCTAATTTTGAACGAATCTGCAAAACAGGTGCCATTTAATGGACGCGACAAAGCAGCTGGATGACCTGTTGCGGTGAAATTTTTATGTGGGTTCTTGCAGTTTTATGAAATCCAGAACCACGAGAACCGACAAGCACGGAAAGTGACAGTCTTGGTTCTCACGGCTGTATGAAACCCAAGCCGCGAGAACCAACAAGGGTAAAAGATGACAGTATCGGTTCTCGCGGTTATATGAAACCTAGAACCGTGAGACCTGACAAACCTAAAATTTTACATTGTCCATTGTCACGGTTATGTAGCTGCGAGAACAGTATTCATGAAAACGGAACTAACAGACGACGACATTCAACTGAGACCGTTTCTGCCTGTTTTCATGGGTACATAATCGCGACAACCGACAATCGGGGCAACCTACATTGTCCATTGTCGCGGTTGCCTAACCGCGAAAACGGGCCCGCTATCAGGGTGGATTTCTTCGTGGTTGCTGGTAACCGCGATGACGGCCGTTCTCACAGTTATAACCGTGAGAACCATATCCGAATAACCGCGAGAACGGCTCTGTATTTTTGTAGGGGAACAATAGATATGCATGCACCAATGCATGTATTTATTTCAAAATTTCAATGTATCTCTAAAAATTTAAAATGATAAATCTAAAAATACAACATTGTAACTGATTATTAAAAGAATGATCATGTCATGTGTTATGCTATTTCAGGAAAAAATATTTTGCTTTATTCTGAGGTTCGATTGGTATGTCCAATTCAAACCAACTCAACCCTATTAGTGTCCTGAATTGTTCACAAGTTAATGACTCGCAACCGGATTAAAGTAAGACAATATAACCTCAATTGACTCATTAAAAGAATTTTGAAATAAGGATCGTGTTATATGAACTATGCTTAAGTTTGATGGATTTGTCTAAATCAAACCAACTCAATCCGATTAGTGTTCTAAATTGGTCTAAAGTATATTACAACGATTTGAGATTTTGAATATATCATGAACCATGTTCCTAAAAAATTAAGTGATACTTATTAAAATTGATGTCATTAGACTACAAAAATTATAACATATAATATTTGTGAAAACTAAAATATATTATGAGAAGTATATCAAAAGTTATGAACAAAAAAATAATTAAAGGGGAAAGAAGGAGGGAGAATGAGTTTAAAATATTATAATAAAAGATAATTGTATATAATAAATAAAAAATTAAGAAGATGTGAAGATTTTTTTTCTAAGCTCAAAAGTAAAAGTATACATACAAATTTTGAAAACACATAATTATGTTAGATATGTTTAGTGGGACTTCAAGTATAGATAGTGTAAAGACTACATATAGTCCATTGTGGTGTAATCAATTCCACATAGAAAACAACAACCAAAAATCAAGTTTTAGCCATTCTTCATCGACGCATAAACCATGGACAAGAAGAGGTGCTTCTCCAAATTAATGTCTTATTTAGCCAGCAATATTATATCAATCTAATCTCTGATGTGACTTTGATTCAAATGGTGTGTGTTCCTTTGTTGATGCAGCAGCTTGAAACATAAACAGAAAAATGAGTACTTTCCAGCAACTTATATAACATCATAAAATGATAGGAAATACGGGATGTTGTGACACCCATAGTTCTAACCTCTGTCTTAAAATCCTCTAACCTCTCTTTCAAATATCCCTTTGAGCTTCATTATTTGTAACCGTTTTGACCTCACCTTAAATAGTTTTTGTTTTGGTTCCGACGATAGTTTTTGTTTTGGTTCCGACGATATTTGATTGTTAGAAGCGTCCGGTTTTATTATAATTGCATTTTGTACTCGTTTCGTCTCGAACGGACCATCTCGGTCCGTTTCACTTATTTTTTGGAGTGCTTTCTTCGAGTGTAGGTATCCATTGGATAGAGGGTTCGACTACGAAGCTGATGGCACTTACCAGAGCGAAATCGAACTTCGAATGCAGAAGTTATGGCCAAAAGATGTCGGGTATTATTGTTGTTGAAGTGTCACGGCCGTGACATATGTTTTCACACCCATGATGCCAAGTCTAGGCAGAAACCTTATTTTATCCCAATTCTAGATTTTTGGGAGAGAAGAGCTATAGAGATGAACTAAAATAAAAATTCACCAAGGGAGAATTGCTTGGGAGCCTATGAGCACCACAAGGATGAAGATTTAAAGCTAAATAGCCACGGATTCGAAGTCGAAGAAGGATCTACTTCTGACTTTGATGGATTGGCGGTTTAAAGCATTCTTTACACTTCTCATAGAGAGTTTGATTTTTTTCTTGTTTGGGTTTTGTGGATTTATTTGGATTGATGGAGTTTTTCTTGTATGTAGTGATAGGATTGTGGATGCATGATGATTGATGATGTGTTTTGATATCTTGTCACCCCTTTTATCCAGATTTCATCTGATTTGTAGTTTTAACCAGTTTTCCTGTTTTAGGTTTTTCTGTTGAGATTGATTGTTGAGTTGTTTGTTGAATGGATGTTAGGGAATGTTGCTGGTGGTTCTAGGTCGTTGTGTTGACAGACCCTATCTTAAGGACCCAAAACATGTTATTATCCATGTCCTGTCTATCCTGCTGCTGTACAGTTTCTCATAGTCCTTAGGATGATCCAAACCCTAAATAAGGCCTTTCCCCTACAGTCACTCTCACCTTTAGTTCTACCCTTAGCTATCGAGTTGTTCTTTTTGCATCGTAGCTTCTCTTTCATTTCAATTTCTATTCTATTGCATCTTAGTCTAGTATAAACTGCCAACCGCCGTTAGCCTTTCAGGCGCCGACAACAGAACCATTTTTTCAGTTATTTTTCTTTTTTATTTTGTTCGTCTTTCTGCTTCAGTGTTGTCTCCTTTTCAGTTTTTCATGGGTTTTCTAATGGTTTCTTGTCATTTTTGCCAGTTCTTTAGCTTTTGATTTTGTATTAGAGTCGGGTTTGAGTATGTTCTTGATTTTGATATTGATTTGGGTTTGAGGATGTGCATGCATTGATGTGGATGCAAGTCTGGGGATGTTCAATTGTTGATGTGGATCTATTTTTGATTTGGTGTTGATGTAGATATGGATTCGATGTTGGTCCAGTGTTGATGTTGAGCTTGGTTTTGATGAAGTATTGGTGTTGATGTGGAAGCGAGTCTGAGGATGTTCAGTTGTAGATATGGATCTGGTTTTGTTTAATTTCTGACGTGGATATGGATTTTATGTTGTTCTGATGTTGATGTAGATCTCGGCTCGACGGTTTTATGATGTTTTGTTGCTAATGTGTTTCGGGGCGGACGGGCTATGGAGTTTGTTTTGTTGACAGTGACGATAATGTTTTCGAATTGACATTTGCGGTATGGTTCTTTGTTGAATTTTGTTGCCTTGGTTTGTTGCATATTGGATGTGTTCTTATTTGCCGGTGTTCATGTGATGATGTTGTGGTCCTGGTGATGTTTGATTTGGTCGTTGAGATGTGGGGTTTGGCGCCAATGTTGGTTAACGGAAAGATGCAGTGTGGAGTAGGTTTGGAATCCACGCGAAAAAAGGTTCTAGGATTTCCAAGACGATCCAGGAGAAAAAGGGTTTTAGATCTAACGGTCTGTATAAAAAAGGTACGGAAGTGTTTTCAACAAAAAATATAATTAATTTATATTTGTTTTGGGTTGAGTTTGGGCTTAGTGTTTGGGTTTTGATTTTAGAATTAGGATTTTGGTTTCGATTTTTTGTTTGGATTTCAGATTTTGGGTTTGGATTTTAGGGTTTGGATTTTTAGGTTTAGGGTCTAGAGTATTAGACTTTCAATTTTGGATTTTAGATTTTGGGTTTGGATTTTAGGTTTTGGATTTATAGATTTAGGGTCTAGAGTATTAGATTTTTAGGGTTTGGATTTTAGATTTTGAGTTTTGCATTTGGATTATCAGAAATACCAAAAATGCCAAAAATCTTAAAAAAGAATATTTGAAAATACCGAAAATACCCTCGTGGTCGGAATTCTTGAAAATCTTGGAATGTTTTTGCCTGGATTTAAAACTACTCTCATATAGTGAAGATGATGTGGGAAGAAGGAGTGAAGATAATGTTCGGGGTTGGCGGCCGGTGGCTCCTAGGTTGTCATTCTAAGGTTTTTGTGTGTGTGATTTTTTATTGGTTGGACTCTAATATAAGTTGTATGTGGTAAGCTTTTGTTATAGTTTTAGTTGTGTTTGTCGATTTAATTTTATTTTTATGGGTTGGATTCTTATAAAAAAAACATTCAAAAATTATAGGAAGGATTCAATCATAGTTTCCAGTCTGCAAGAGACAATGGGGAGCAGCTAAAGTAGAAGGTAGTAGCTGATTTGCATTTTTTATAGAGATTTGCTTAGTTTGATAGAGAGACATCATGTAATATATTCATTTTTCACCCTATATTTTAAATACATTACAAAAAAATTAATGGTTGATTAGAAAAGAAAGAACTATGTATTGTTATGAATATATTAGTTATTTTATTTTTATATTACTGTACCTCTCACGTTTATATTGTTGTGAATAAATATACTCCGTAACCAATTTAGACCTTTTTAATTTTTAAATAAATATAGTTAAATCGGACCAGATAATTTTTTGATTAAGGCAGATCAAACCGGTAATATAGAGAATTTAATATTATAATCTAGATTTCAAAACTATAGTTATTGAATTATTTTTTAAGAAATTTCAAAGATATATTATCTAATTCATCTTTATCTCTATAATATGTTAAATTTTGAAGTTTTGGCCTTGATGTTTTTTGAGAGAATTACCCTTTCATGGTATTGAATGTCTCATCCATGTGCAATCTAATGACATTGGTGACACAATGATAATGAAACATATCAAGACAAAATCAAAGGTTTGATATTTAATTGTCATCATTTAAATGATAGGTCGAAAGATGAGTACTACGAGACACAAGTTATCGAAAGGACAAAGTTATAAAGGTATATTATATGTTTCAAATATCGAAGGTTGAAGAGACAAAATATTATTATTTGAAGTGAATGATTATACTCATAAAAGCTTGATATGGTTGAATGTCCCACCAGACACATATCTTGAAAAATGAGGTTTATTGTATGTTTCAAATATTGATGGTATAATGAGATACAATATTACTCCATGAATGAAATAATCATATGTCCACAAAGTGGCAAATACATATATTCCCACAAATGAGCATATTACATGTTATTGTGGATGAGAAGACCTATTATTTTATTTTGATGTTCATGAAAAAGGAATTTGAGAAATATATTTTTCACATGAAAGGGAGTTGGTAATTTTCTAATCACATGAAAGGTGATAGACCCATCAAGTTTATTTGGTGATCATATCCAAATGATATTATTGTAGCCCTCAAAGTGATTATGAAAATGCACATGTGTTACATTATTTTGAAAGCAAATGCGATAAAATCATTATTCATGTACGAAATTTTTTCATTCGGATGGGCCTAATAATGGTAGTTGTACATGTGATTGGTGATTGGTGATTGGTTATGTAGGATTGCTATGGCAGATTCATCGGGAGTAGACGGTACGCAAGTTGATAGTAGTAGTACTAGTGGCCTTAAAAGAAGGTCGGGTGATATTGGGTGGAAATATGGAAAAATTGCTGATCCGAGTAACAAAGACAAAGTCAAGTGCAACCTTTGTCAACATGTTAGCAGTGGAGGTGTAAACCGTTTCAAGCAACACATAGGCTGGTATTGGATCTTCAGTGGCTAAATGCACAAAATGCCCCAAAGAAGCTCGTGATGAATGCTTGGAATACTTCTCCAGTTTTCAAAAAAGAAGAAAGAGAAGCATGAACGTGAACAAGTTTTGACAGAGGATGTTAATGTTTCTTCTGATGCACAACATGAAGAGGAGATGAGTTATTTTGATAGTTCAAGACCGACAAGCTTGGGTCCTATGGATAAGTGGACACGTCCTATAGATCCTACTATGACTTCTTCAAGTCCAACACTCCATCAACAGAAGATAAACCAAGCACTTTGGAAGGAGAGGACAGTTCAAGTCCATCAATACATTGCAAAATGGGTGTATACACATGGTTAGTGAACTTTTATTCCTTACAAACACAAGTTAATTTTTCCTTACAAACACAAGTTAATTTTTTCTAATTAAGTATGTGAACTTTTATTACAGCTATTCCATTCAATGCCATTGACAATGACGAATTCAGGCAAATATGTGAGGCCATTGGTCAATTCGGTCCTGGATTGAAGCCTCCTTCTCCGTACGACCTACGAGAGACTTTGTTGAGAGAAGAATATGCAAGAACGAAGGGTTTGTTAGCTGACCGTGAGTTAGAGAAGGAAAAGAACGGTTGCTCGCTTATGACTGATGCTTGGACGGATATGAAGAGGCGGAGTATAATGAATATAGTCACACACTGTGCTGAGCGGACTAGCTTCATAAAGTCTACAGACACTTCAAATATTTCTCACACAGGTGAGTTTATTTTTGAGCTAGTTGACAATGCCATTGAGGAAGTTGGAGATGAGCATGTCATTCAAGTTGTGACAGACAATGCTTCCAACAACATGGCAGCAAAGAATCTCTTGGAGAAGAAGAGGCCATGCATATTTTGGAGTTCTTGTGCAACTCACATCATCAATTTAATGCTCCAAGGAATTGGCAACATTCCAAAGTTCAAGAAAATTATTGATGAGGCTAAGGCTTTCACCATCTTTATATATGGTCATCATCGAACTTTAGAGTTGATGAGGTCCTTCACTAAGAGAAGAGAGATCACTCGACCAGGTGTAACACGATTTGCTTCTCAGTTTCTTACTTTATAAAGCTTGATGGAGAAGAAAGATGAATTGAGGAAGATGGTAGTGGATTCAAAGTGGACCTCTATTCATGAGACAAGTACAAAGAAAGGCCAAGATGCTTATGCCACAATTCTTAGGATGGGGTTTTGGAATGGTGTGGAGAGTTGCTTGAAAGTCTTTGAGCCGTTGGTGAAACTGCTTTGGTTGGTCGATGGAGATGTGAAACCTTCGATGGGGTTTGTGTATGGCGAACTTATAAAGGCAAAGAGAGAGCTAAAGGAGGCGTTAATTAGTGAGGAACTTCGCTGCAAAGAAGTCATTGCTATTGTGGACAAGAAGATGAAAGGTAGACTTGATACTCCCTTGCATTTAACAGCATATCTCTTGAATCCTCACTATAGCTATGCCGACCCATCAATATTCGATAATACCGATGTTACCACATCATTGATCACCACTGTTGAGAAATTCTACTATGGTTGTGATGAGGATATACACGATCAAGCGGTGAACGTTGAGTTCACCATATTTCAAAAGAAAGAAGGACACTTTGGAAAGAAGTTAGCAAGATTTTGTCAGAATTTTGATTACAATCCTGGTTAGTACTTCTTCCCTCATTTCCTTATCATTTATGATTTAGTCTTATGAGCTAATTTAGATTTAGTTGTCTTCTTAGTTGCTTGGTGGAGAATGTATGG
Source organism: Linum usitatissimum (assembly GCA_030674075.2). Lineage (NCBI taxonomy): Eukaryota > Viridiplantae > Streptophyta > Magnoliopsida > Malpighiales > Linaceae > Linum > Linum usitatissimum. The sequence goes on from JAUJYP020000657.1 coordinate 2,254,192, forward strand.
AGGTGAGACACCACATTTGCGAGAGGATGGCTATAAGGATAATGTCATTAACCTCAAGTTCTTCCGCTTGTGAGAGAAATTGGAGCACTTTTGAATCGGTTAGTCTTCAAATCTCTATCTAATGTCATTGCTATTGTGGAGTAGTGGATATTAGTTGCAAGGTCATAGTTAATTGTTTTTGTAGATTCATACTAAGAGAAGGAATAGACTTACAACAACTCGCCTCAATCAACTAGTGTACATTCAATTCAACTCCCGATTGATGTCCAAACAAAGAAGCTAAAGGATAAGAAGAATATTGATGTTCTCATGAGCTCCGATTCAGTTGAAGCTCAAGGATTCATATATGAGGGAGGAGACATGCATACATTGCATGTGTTTAGGGATGAAGACGATGGAGGACACGACGGAGGACATGACGACATCCCATGGAGTGTTATTGATGATGCAATTGGAGCTAGTGAGAGTCGTGAACCGCGTAGGAGTGCAAGACTAGTGAGAGAGCTTCATGATGAAGAGTTTGATTCCGAAGAAGAAGAAAATAACGAGGAAATAGAGCCGATCGCTTTCGAGGATGATGAAGAATATTGACGACTTACCAAGCTATGAGCTTGATATCGCCTTTATGGCTTATCTTATGCCTTTATGGTTTATCTTATGTGTGCATTCTTCTGTGTTAGAACTTGAACATTAGTTATCTGTAAACTTTGTCAGGTTATGTTTGAACTTTGCACTTAAATCTATTACATTTTTATAAAACGCCTAATCACGATTAGGCAACGCCTAATCGGCCAAGGCGTAAGGCAGGACCTCACCGCCTTACTACCGCCTTACGCCTTCTACAACCTTGATTATTATTACTCTATGATAAATTAACATGTGGATTATATGTTAATCATAATATATTAAAAACTATTAAGATCGATTAACCATTTAACCTTTAATTAATTTATTAAGATAATTCAACTACACAGTCTACACTTAAACAGATTAGGAAGAATTGAATCATGAAATTGATTGTGCCCTAGCAACTAAGTACTTGGATCCATTCCTTGGATGTCAAGTGTTTGAATTCAAACACTGACTCTTCCTATTATTTTCCCTTCCTTTCTTGCATTTGATGACGTTATTGATGATGTCATGATGACGCCATCATCATCTTCTCTAGGCAATTCCCATCGCCGGAGACTTACCATATTCTGAGACGCTGAAATTGCCCTCCTCCAAGATCGAATTTCCGTATTTCTCAAATTCGGATCGTCAATGATGATTCTTGTTTCCTTTTCCTTGCCCTCTGATTAATTATATGATCAAAAAATCATCATCCTACCTCTTCTTGCTCTCCCAAAAACGTAAACGATTGTTCTCGTCTCCTTGAAATCGACATTGACGGCGGCCTCCACTCTCGAGGAAGCTTGGATATTTAGGTAACGAATCTCGAGCCTCTCGTTCGTACCTGTCGATTAGGCTAAGCTAGTTTTACATCTTGTTGTTGTTCATCGATTCTCATCGATTTCAGGAGAAGGAAACTGTCGATGTCGACGACTCGGTTCACGGTGGTTGTTCTTCGTTTGCCGATTTCCATCCCTAACTTGTTTCGACTACCATTTAAGGTAAGGGACTTCTTTTCCTCCCCTTACGAACGATTCCCATTCATCGTTGCAAGTTGGAGTTCTCGTTTACAAACATGTTCTTCGTCCCATGAATCGGAGGATATCAATGACGCTACGAGAGCTTCGGTCCATAATCTTTGAGAACGACCCATGATATCTAACTCCCCCGAATAGATTCAGAATCAGGTTAGGAACTGATTTCGATGGTTTACTTAAACTTGTGATCGAGTTTACTCATGTTTCTTGTTCGTTGGAATCAATAGTTGACTCGCCGGAGTTCATATCTTTGTCTTGGTCGATCACATCGGTGGACCGAATCTGGTTTGACCCAGTTCGGTTCGACCATTTTCTGTTCGATTACGTATTTGCCTGAATCAATACCCCATGTCTTAGGATTTCATAATTAGTCACCGAACTTTAGGTCATTAGCATCTCAGTCCCCTAAGTATCATTTACGTACAGTTCAGTATCACTCTTTTAGGACCTGATAGTTCGTCCATAAAATTAATTCTTGTTACTGCCGCATCATGTAATTTTCTAGTCATGACAGAATGCACCCAAAATTAATACCATAGCTCTTTAAATGCTAGAATCAATTCTAATCGGGTTAGGATGATAGTAATCTTTCAAGACAATATTAGGATTATTAATTTATTAATAATTTTATAGGTGAAATAATTTATTTAGATTAGTAACTGATCATTAGAATTCAATTAGGTATTAGTACATGAATCCCCATTGTTAGTAATTAAAATTAATGAATTCCTTTCTCTCTTATCACTAGAATTATTAAGACATAATAATATACTTCTTAAATCTACTGGATCCGTGGAATATGAGTTCTTTCGGATCAATCTTTTCTGACACGTCAATTTAATTGTGAAGTCATTCCTTGAAAGTTGCCAAGCCATCGTCCTAGACTATTTCAACTCATGTTGGAATTAAGTATAATATAAAAAATCCTCGTCTTTAGGTTCTTAAAGACTATCAAGTCTCCCAGCTTCAATCTTCATCTCTTATATTGGACCCTCATCACTTTATTATCAGGTGGGTGGTTTAAGGGGGTAAATTCTATCGTTGTTGTTTTTAAATGAAGCTATGAATTACATAACAATATTTATTTACTTTGTAAGTAATTCATTCACAAATCAAATATAGTCCATTACTTGGTGGAATAATAACATGAACCTCACTAGCTAGACCCCTCGCTCCCACACGAATAGGGCCAGTATTGCCCACACGATATATTATTTGACGAATACGCTCTCCCAGACCTCCACAATTTACACGATATGTTGTCTTACGGATACGTTCTCCCAGACACCCATGCTATTTCATGATTGGGCGGTAGGGCTAGTTAGTGAGAAGAGGGGACACCCTACATGAATTAAGAAACCTTGAAATAAATGTCAAGACTAGTATAAGAATATATGTCACATAGTTTGAGTTTCACGCTAATGCTTACCAATACACGAATAATACGATACCACGAGAGACTGACCCCGAGCCACCCACTAGGTCATACTAGGGAAACCGAAGCGGAGAAGACTTGCAAGAGCTGTAGCTGCTGCCAATCATGTCCGTTGGACACTTATGGTGTTTTCTTTGGAGTTAGACTTGAGACTTTATTTATGATTTCCGTTGGACTTGATTTTCCTATTTCAGTTTTGCCCACGTGTTTAGGGCTATTTGTTTCAAAATAACTTCTCGACTTTGAATCCTTTCTTTTGTTGACTTGACTTTTATATTTAATTTGAGTCTTTCGTCCGCCCCTCGACATTTTGGTAATTTAATAAATGCTAGAAGTTTAGGGTGTAACAATATATCTTACACACAAATAAGTAAGGGCGATATTTTTGGATCCATACACCCAACATATGGACCAATTAGAAATTTTATATTTGATGCATCAACTAAATGACCACATGCATGTGTCCACATATACGTACTACCAATCTAGAGTTTGCGAGATTACTAGCTCAACCATTTTGGTTATAAGTATAGTTTCATGATTACTTCCTCCATTATATTTGGTTTTTGGGTCAAAACCTTATACTTCCCATCTCTACATATATGGATGTGATATTCACATCTAAATTGCTTCACCATAATTTCTAATATGGGTTCTCAACGAAGATTGAGAATTTATATTGATTTCGAGTTTGGCGATGGTAAAATACTCACATTGTTGTTAGGATATTAATTGATGACTCGTTTAGAGTTTTATCATTTATATAATCATAATTCCCAACATTATGTGGAGAAAATCAAAAGTTGGCATAGAGATCAAATGACCAATCATGATATCATTTCGATCCTTGCACTAAGGAATATGAATTTGAAGTTCAAAAGTATATAATTCATCATCTGCTAGACATTTTACTAACCCAACCAATAATGCTCTCATATGTCAACTCGAAATGCTCCAATAAAAATGATGTCAATATTGGGGAATCTAACATCACTAATGAGTCTAAAACCCGTATAAAGCGTGGTAGACCACTCGGTTCCAAAGCAAAAAAAAACTCTTCAAAGTGGAATGGAGCTATATATCAAGATGGTCAAATTGAGATTAAGATTATTTCAAAAAAGCCACCAAGAGAAACAAAGAATGTGTTCAAAAAGTGCATCTGGTACCTGAAAGATATATATCTCATTTATCTATATCTTGGATCAAAAATATTGAAACCGTAATGAAGCAACATCAACAAAAAATTTGCGTCTAGTGCAACGCTAAATATCATAGCTATCTATGAGGATCATTAGCCAAAATGCATACAAATAATTGACTGGCTGAAAATTGAGATTGAGGCAAACCAAATTCTAAGATAAATGAAAAGTCTCTAAGAAATCCTCTTGAGAATACACATGTTTATATGAATGATATCCTCCTTAGGATTTATTTTGCTACAAGCAAACAATTTTAAATTCATGTGAACAACATTCAATTAAATCCAATTAACGTCATATAGATTGAAAGATTGAGAGAAGTGGTACATTTAGCATATAATATATTTGTCTATGTCTATAATTTTATTTCTTCTCTATTTGAAGTTGACTTTTGAAAACTTATCCTTCACATATTTTATGTTTTCGAGATTATATTCATACAAAAATTTCTCACTTTTCTTTTGTATTTAAAATGTATTTGTTTGTTTGTTAAGACTTTAAATGTCATCACCATCTTTAATTACATATATGACATAAATTTTATTCAGATTCCTAAAGAGTTTCTCAAAGCAATCAACAATTTGATTAGCTAGAGAGTTCAAGATGAAGTGGAAGAACAAATCTTAACACTAAATTGCAAATTGTGTATTTGCCTCCAACATAATTTTTGTGTATCACCAATGATATACTAATAATATTCTACCAAAGGTTATAAGGATACATCATGGCTATCAATGCCTTATTGGTGGTAAGATCACTCACTATATGTGAATATATGCCAATTTTAATCCATCTTTATAAAGACAAGAGAACTACTCGATTTTGAAGTAGTGATCTCGGTGGAATCATAATACTTATATATGAATTCTGCTAGTTTTATAAGACTTGATATATTTATAAACTACTATGAAGAATTATATTCTAGTCCTACTCAAGGACGGTGAGAAAAAGTTCATGTATATACTATGTTTTCGAAGACCATAAGATCCCCCATTATTATATTTGGTCATATGAAATAGATATGAGTGAGTTTATATCATGACCATTCAAAGACAAGATCCTACAAATGATGCATGACATATATTTACATATATCCTCGAGTCGAAAGAGGATAGTCTGAGCTATGGTATATCTTGGTGCACAATTGCACTAATGCATTAGAAAGCTACGCTTCACCAAATTATTTGTTCAACATCGATTACAAGAAAATGGTGTAACATAATATCATGATTATGTACTCTTTTTTCCGCACTAGATTTGTAACCTATAGGGTTTTCCTAATAAGGTTTTAGTGAGGAATATTCTCATCTAATGATCATTCAAGGGGAGTGTTATATAAATATTAATTATGGATGACCATTGATCATATGTGTGCATACATTATATCCAGAAACTCCAACGAGTTTGAAATAATCGTGAGACATGTGTGCTCAAATCATAACTTGACTAATGTATGCACCAAGCCTCTCTCTACATCAACTCTTGGGAAGCTAGTCCAAAATATTGGAGTTTGCTGAATGAATGACCTCAACTGTTAAAATGTCGAGAGACTGTTAAAATGTCGAAAGGGAGTCAATATGAAGGATCTCAACAGTTATTATCATTAGGGAGAGTCGATAAGCACTACACTCTTTTCCCTTTAACCACAATTTTCCCATTAGCTTTTCCGGATAAGGTTTTCATAAGACAGTATCAAAAGCATATTTGAAAAATGATGTATATCTGTAACCAATGGGCATTCAAGAGGGAGTGTTATAAATATATTACTTATTGCATTTGAATGTCATTGTAACTCCCACCTATACATTAGCGGCGGACCCAAAAACCAGAAGAAGGGGGTTTCGAATTACTATAAAAAGTTAATTACAAAATGAAAAGATCAAATAAATCAACAATTTAATACTTCAAATTCGTACAATAAACATATACCGCCTACTATAAATAGCAACGAGATTTCATATTTTAAATGTAATATTATTGAACATATCTCTTGTTTAAGTCAGCATACAAATCTTGTTCAACAACCCATTATTCATCATTGCTTATTGTAATACATGTTATAATAAAAGTAGTAATAACCAACAATAATAATAAGATAACTTTGTTAAATAAAATTTAAGATCAAATAATAACTTTTGAAAAGAAAATTTTAGCTGTTCTTTAAATTTCAATAATCAAATAAATAGCACTATATAATAAAATAGATTTCATTTGGATATTCTTCTTAAAAATGAGAAAAAAATACAAAACAAATATGGGAATAAAACCAATTGCTACTGTCAGGTATCAAACTCGCAAGATATACAAACAACACCTCTGCTACTATATTATAGAGCCTTTACTATTCAAGGGGGTTCCAAGTCATATTTTGGGTCCGCCTTTGTTATATATTAATATGAATCAAGATATTCTATAATTCTTATTGATTTGTATTAATCTCAGTTAGTATATGTTATGTATCATGAGTCTATATATATAGTACTCACGATTATATGTTTGTTACACCTTAATATGAAAATTTTCTCTTTTTTTTTCTTGATTTCTTAGTTTTATAACATGTATCACATTTTGAACTATTGATGGCCACAGAAAGAAGGCCTACAACATATGAAAATAAACTTGTTAAGCCGATTAGACTCGTTGCATGACGTGGCGCTCGTGATAAAGAATCTAAGAGGAGAGTTGCTGGTTCTTAAAGTGAAGAATGAACCGGGAAACAATAGGGAGTCTGGAAGAAGGTCGAGGCGAAGATGAAAGGGTTTGAGGAATTCAACGGTTTGAAGCAGAATCCAATCATGAAGCTTGCGGAGAGGAGAAAGAACTCAAAAAATTAAAACTCACAATGAGTTTATCCACTATTTGAACCGTTGAAACTTATAATTCTACTATGGTTGAGCGGTGCTTCCATTTAGTTAGTCTCCGAATATTTTAATAAATGCTGACGGTACATGTTAATAAGCTGTAGTTTTTTTCTAGGAGGAAAAAACGGACCCTTGGTCCAATGTCGTAGGCCATCGTTCTTATTTGAGTATGAAGAACATCATTAATATCATTGTGTATAATGAAATGGAAAAACATGAATTAATATTAAAGTTATCAACCTATACATAACAAGTAATGATCCTATATGGGACGGTTATGATTATAGAAGTGTAATATATCTAGGTGCACGGTGTATGGTGGAAGTGCACCGTATCAAGGTGCACGGTGCATGGTGTAAGTGTACCGTACCAAGGTGCACCGTGCATGTTGGAAATGCACCATACCAAGGTGCAACTTGCATGTTGGAAGTGCGTCGTGCCAAGGTGCATAGTGCACGATGGAAGTCCACTGTACCAAGGTGAATGGGGCATGGTGGAAGTGCACAATACGAAGGTGCATGGTGCATGATGGAAGTGCAATATACCAAGGTCCACAGTGCATGGTGGGTGTGCTACACGGTGCATGGTGAAAGTGCATTGTACCAAGGTGCATGGTGCATGGTGGAAGTGCAATGTGCCAATATGCATAATGCATGGTACACGGTAGAACTGCTCCATACCAAGTTCACTATGCAAGGTTGAAGGTGTATGGCGCAAGTGCAGAATACCAAGCTACACAGTGCATGGTGGAAGTGGATTGTACCAAGCTGTACAATGCATGATGGAAGTGCATTTTTCCTTTTTGGAAAGTGCATGGTGCATGGTAGAAGTGCATCATGCCAAGTGCACTACGCATGGTGTAAGTGCCCTATATAATGTTGCACGGTGCATGGTGGAAGGAGAGATTTACCTTGAGCAAGAAAGAGAGTTTGACCGAGTTGGTTGAGATGAGGAGCATGAGTACAAAGATGGAGATTGATCCGGCCAAGGGGTTACTGGCGAGATTGGTAGTGCGACCCTTGTTATTGGATTGGATTGTCGAGGCTCGGGCGTTAGATGAGTTAGCCGTGGAGGCTCATCAGCGGGTGTTGGCCAGCAAGGTTATGCCTTACACATGGAAAGAGGGTTTGATGCTTTTCCAGGGAAGAATGTATGTAACTTGTGGATCGAAGCTGAGAGAGGATATTTTGGATGAGTCACATTCATCTGCCTATGCCACGGATCTAGGTGAGACGAACGTGTATCAAACACTCCGTTCTCATTACCGGTGGCCGGGCATGAAGAAACTGGTCATCCATCATGTGGCTAGTTGTGTGGTCTATTAGAAGGTGAAGTTCGATCATCCGAAACTGGGAGGGTTGCTTCAGTTCCTCCCAATACCGTTGTGGATGTTTGAGGATATCGAGATAGACCTTGTTAGTGGTTTTCTCCTTGTTGATGGGAAAGATGCAATTTGGGACATAGTGGACCATTTGACCAAGATGGCTCACTTCATCCTCATTTGGCTTAAGCGAGATGTAGAGGAAGTGACAGGGTTCTATGTAAAGCACATTGTAAGGTTGCATGAAGTGCCTAATATGATTGTTTCACATCAGGACCCCAGCTTCACCTCGCATTTGGAGACCAAGCTGAATTTCTCTACTACTTACCACCTACAGACAGATGGTCAGTCATAGCGAACCATTCAGATCTTGGAGGAGTTTCTTTGCCCATGTATGCTTGAGTTTGAGGACCCATGGTTGAAGGTCTTGCCGATGGTGGAGTTCTCTTACAACAACTCATATCATCACATCATCCGGGTAGCTCTGTTCGAGGCCCTATACGGCATGAAGCGTATGACTCTTCTCTTATGGGATATGGAGGGAGAGAATTTTTTGACCACAGATCGCCCAGGAGACGACTTCTTGAGTTTGGGTGATTCGAGCACAGCTGGATATGGCTCAGAATCGGCAGAAATAGTATGTAGATAGGAAGGTTGGGAGGTCTTCCTTAAAGTATCCCCTTGGAAGGGAGTGATGCATTTTGGAAGGAAGGGAAAGTTGGCTCCCCAATAGGACCTCACATGTGGCTTACCAACTTGCTTTGGCTTCTGAGTTGGATCGAATACACAATGTGTTTGATGTAAGTGTACTCCATGCATACATTGGTAGCCTGAATAAGGTGATCCATCCAGATGAGGTTCAGTTGGAAAGAGACTTGACCTTTGTGGAGCAACTAGCTCGAATCGTGGATAGGAAGGTCTGAAAGTTAAAGAGTAAGGAAACGCAGATGCAAAAAGTGATTTGGTGAAATCAGGATGTTGAAGCTGTGACATGGGAGATCGAGGCTAGTATGCACGAGCGCTACCTGGAGCTCGTGGAGAATTACCAAGCGGGTAAATTTTTCTCCCTTGATTAAACTTTCACATTCAGGTTTTGGGAAGAAAACTTTTGTATGAGGCGAGAGTTGTAACACCTTGATTTCGGGTTGAACTTGATTCTAGTTTTAATCATAGTTACTGGTTTTTGGAAATTGACTGACTTGAGGATGACAACGGACGTGACTCTGAGTCTGTCACGGGCGTGGTTACCAGATCAATCACGATCATGGTCAGCAATATGTAACGAGTATGGTCATTCATCACGGTCATGAGCATCAGTAGATCACGATCATGGTCATCTGGGAGTCACGGGCATTCCTGTAAGTTCTCCACAGGCGTGGTAGACTTATTATAAAACTAAATCCTCGACCTGCAGCTCAGAATTTACAGAAACAGAAACCTAGAATTCTTTGACAAATGACGTTCTCTCTTTGAAGGTGGAGGAGACCGATTAAGTGCAGAATATAGAGCTGATAAGTTGTAGATCATAAACAGCGGATTAAGGAGGCTAAAAGAAGTATAAGAACGTAACCAACCATGTTCTTCTCCCTCAATCCTTTTGGTTGAAACTCTCAAAGGGAAATCTTGACATTTTAGTGATTTCGGGTTTTGGGATTTCAATCCAACAATTGATCTATTCACGTCATTCAGGGTAGGAGGCTTGAGTTTTGGGAAGGTAGCTGCAGTTCAGACTCTACCACGAAGCTATTTCAGTGGTGGGGGTTTAGGACTACATTCTACTTATATGCGTAGAACTGTAATAAGATGTTGGGGAATCTAATGATGGAATTTTCTATGCGATTCAAAGTTGGGGTCTCAGACTTTACATAAGCGTGTGATTTAGTGTATAAATGTTGTGATGTGATTCATAGCAGGGCTTTAGACTGTATAGTAACGTGTGATCTTCTATACAGATGTTGTGATGTGATTAAGAGCAGGACTCTCAGATTGTACAGTAGCGTGTGATCTACTGTACATGTTGTTTATTATAATTTTTAGCATAAGCTCTTGACGTTTGAATTGTGGTTTGTGATTCATAGTTCATGATAGGACATGAGAGGCCTAGCTAGAATAGCTCACAATGATTATACATCGGTCACCCACCTCCAGATTATGCAATCCCCCAGGTGATATTCAGTTTCAGGCAGGACGTGTATGTTATGCCTATAAATGCTAAACACACGATATTCAGGGGTGGTTTCATCTTATCGACTATGAGGCTATCCAAAAACAATTAGGGGTGGCTGATACTAGGTATATGCTTACAGGACAATAGGGTCACTTTATTAGAGTAGTGATTAGCATGACTTCTATGTTTTATACTCAATTTCAGTATCAGTTCTACGCGAGTCTATATAGCCACTAAATGCTTATCACTAACCCCATCCCTTTTCTTCTTGCACATTTGATCTTGGAACCTAAGGAGTCAATGTCGCCTGAGAGGACTACATGAGTAGTTTTGAAACCTCAACCGAGTGGCTCTAAGAGTCGTAGAGAGAGGTACCATTGGGGACCTCATTACCCTTTTTCCTGTTTTTTAGGATTTTATTTTTATTTCAGATACTTTATCTCTGGATGTTAATTCCCCTTGTTTTGGGATGTATTTTTTATATTGTTGTTGGTATTTGATTTCAATCCATGGGTGGTCTATTTGTAAGATCTCGTTTTCCTTTCATTATTGAGGAGTTTCATGCGTATTAGCTTCTACTTTATGTATTATATATGTGTTGTGCTGTTTGAATGACACCCGTGAGTCATTGCATGGATCTAACCGCGTGGTTTGATTGAGTCATCTACATCAATCATCATACATCCACAATCATATCTCTACATGCAAGCACAAAAACAACATAAATCATCATGCATCCACAATCATAAGCTCTGAAGCTCCTCCCCTGTTGTCAATATGGTGTTTTAGGTCATCTCTACGGCTACCCTCTTTCTAAAATCCGAATTGGTTATTTATAGAAATCTGAATATTTCGGGGTTGGCACAACGGGTGCCGTTGCTTAACTTCTACATTCGATAAAAGGGGTCACGCAAGGCATGCTAACCTGCACGCCGTGCTGCCTTATCCTTCAACTTTTTCAGAATCTGAATCCCTAAACATCCACGGATCAAAGAGTGACATGATTTCATCCATATTGGCACCTAGTATGGCGTGCTAGTGAGCATGCGGTGGCAGTCTGTCTACCTAGGTATGATGAACTCCCATCATATACCATACACTGTGCACCTTGGTACGGTGTATTGCAACCTTGCACCATACACCTTGATACTATGCACTTCCACCTTGCATGGTGCACCGCTATTTGGTGCACTTTCACCATGCATGATAGACGGTGCACATCCATCATGCACCATGATAAATTGAACTTACACCATGCACCATGTCGTGGAGGTCTCCCATCCGGGAAGACATTCCGTCGGCACTCAAACCTCTTCCATCACAGGGAAGGAAGGTGATCAGCTTGTGCTGGCGGTACAAGTTTGAAGTATTGGGTTGAAGTCACCATTGAACCAAAGAAACTTTAGGTTGGATCGAACACCCTTCTTGTCTGGCTAAGTAGATGTGGCTCAAGACGGACGCTTTTAACTCGGTCTGGGAAACTGAGAATCTTGGGTACAGGGGTCCGATGAAAGCAACTTAATGCTCTTCTTCCTCCTGCCACAAGGCCGATATTACTAAATAAAAACTTTCTATGGGTTTTGGTTACCAAGCGTTTAGAAAAAGGGATTTAAGATGGTTTTGGATTTTAAGGAGATACAACTTGGTGGATTGGTAAACTAAAGTTGAAATGACTGTCTACGTACCCGGACCTCAGGATCAAAGTCTGCATAGTTCGAATTTATTAAATTTTGGAATTTGCAATTCATTTAAATTCTTTTGAAAAGTTGGATGATATTAACCGTACACTTAACAGAAAATATCGAGTTTGATTTTTTGGGGATGATACTTACTATAGACGCAACAAAAAAATAAAGTTTATTTAGGTGGACTCGAATAATTTCGGATTGCCTACATACCCATACATCGAGATCAAAGTCCACGTAGTTTGAATTTGAAAAGTTTAACTTTTAGTTTGTCGGGTTGAACCTGAGTTTTCAGTGTCAGTCAACGCGACTTGCAAGGAATTAATACCAAATCACTATTGGATTTTTGGGAGAGGGATAATTATATTTAATAAGTAATTTAAAAAAATAAAATTTTAAGAGATAATGAAATGATCTTTCTTTTATAGGGAGTTTTAAATCTTTTTGTTTTTTTCACATAATTTTAGTTTTCTCGACAATTATTCGAGATAGCTAATTTTCGAGAATTAACTATTTTAAAATAATTCTAAAGGAGATTTTGGGGCTCTAACCAGTTATTCTATTTTTGAAGGGCTTAGGACTTGAATAATTATTCGGGATAACTAACTTTCGAGAATTAACCATTTTAAGATAATTATATAAAAAGAGGATTTATTTCACTTTTTTCATCACTTATTGTTATTCTTCCTTTAGGTGACCCTTTTTTATGGATATTTTAAGGGGATTGTTAAACGACGCCCTACTTTTTACAGTCCAACGCCCTAATATCGTCCAATTATTTGAGTTCGATAATGAAATGACGTAATCGCCCCTTAAATAGTAAAATTAAATTCTTTATAAGACGCGGAATTTTAATTTTTTAAAATAACAGAAAAACAATATTAGAATAATTTTATTTACATCTAATTTTTACTATATATATTTTAATTTAAATCTAATTTAATTTATATTTTTTTGGTATATAAATGTAATTTTATTTTTGTATATTTTAATTTAAATCTAATTTAATTTATATTTTTTGGTATATAAATGCAATTTTAATTTATATAACTTTTAATTTAAATCTAATTTTAGTTATATTTTTTTTAATTTAAATCTAATTTAAATTTATATTTTTTTAATTTAAATCTAATTTAAGTTATATTCTTTTTAATTTAAATCTAATGTTAGTTACATTTTTTTTCTATGGTAAATTTAAATCTAATTATAATTTTCTACGTTTTTTAGATTCCAAATTACGGAATTACAATATTCGAATCATTTTATTGACATCTAACTTTTAGGTAAATTATTATTTACGTACGATTTTGTAAGTAGCGTACAAATTAGTATGATTTGTACAACCCTTATATTTGTAAATATTAATTACGGACATTACTTTTAATAATCTATTCAGTTGAGGATCGGTACTATTATTAAACAGAAGACTATAGTGCATTCATGAGTAACTCGGTTCATTTTTGTTGTTGTACTAAATGCATGGCTTTTTATTACGTGGTAGGATTTAGTGCTCATTGTGTCGTTAGTGATAAATGCGAACATATTACACGGACTCATACGTTGTGGATAATAATGTTCAGGAGAGTTATAGTGACCATGATGATGTTAAGGAGCCGTTGAATTATGGTGTTTATTTGGTGAACGGGGTGTTTTACGACACAGTTATTGACGGGTGTGCTGCGGCTAAGGACATTGCCCCAGGCTTAGGGTTTCAATTGACGCGTGGCTCACATAAGAAGAACCCGTGTGAAGAAGAAAAGCGTTTGTACTTATATTGCTCCCATGGTGGCAGGGGCCCATCATAGTTCACAACGACTTCAGAGAGTTCGCGTACGACTACGACATCCTTCACAAGTTATACTTTCATGGTGTGTGTGCGGCCTACCTTTGTTGACGCTGAGTGGAAATGGAGGATTGACGCCGTCAAAGATGATGTGAAACGCGGGATTTTTAGGTCATTTCACAACCACCACTTCGAGTTGTGGCGTGAAGGTACACAACAGCGGAATCAGCATACTGACGAGATGAAAGATCACATTAGGCAGTTGGAGGAGAACCATGTTTCGCCAAGACAGATGCAGAGCATTCTGAACAATCAGTACGACCGTCGGATCAACATAAGACAGATTTATAACGAGACAGTCAAATTACGGTGGAGTAGGTTGGGAAACATGAACCCCATGCAATGGGCGGTGACAGAGGCGTGTAAAATGGGGTACTTTACGAAGTACATAAAGGATTCCTGCGACCATGTCAGTCATCTGTACGTGTCACATGCGGAGTCAGTTCGCATGTTGCACGCTTGGTATTTTGTGATCCTAATCGACCTCACCTGCAAAACCAACATTTTCAAGAAGACGGTTGTGTAGTTTGTAGGCGTGAATCAAGTGAAGAAAAACTTCAATATATGATCAGCACTACTGGAAGATGAGACAATAGAGTCGTATGCATGGGCATTGAACCAATTGCGTTTGGTTCTTGGGGGTCGTGTGTCGAATGCCTTTGTCACAGATAAGGAACGTGGATTGGTAGTTGCACTACATGACGTATTTCATTCTTCGGCACATTTGCTGTGCGTGTGGCACATGAAGCGGAACATTGAAGATAGGGTAATGCGGTTGTATGACAGAGATGTAGCTGAGAAATTTGTCCGGGGTCCATGGGGACAAGTGCTGAATGCAAGAACCACCCAAATGTTTTTCAGAAAATGGAGTGATTTAGAAGAAGGTGGCTGGAGCGAAGACCTAATACAATATCTTGCTTCGGAGTGGCTCCCTTGCAAGCAGAAGTGGGCGCGTTGCTACACAAACAAGGAATTCCATCTCGACAACACAAGCACAAACATGGTGCAATCGGCGCACTCATCCTTCAAGACTTGGCTGCACACCTTGATCAGCAAGGCTGACCGACTATTCCGTGCATATGACCGCCTTATGGCGGGTCAAGTACTGGAGATACGAAAGTCGCTAGAGGACTCACGGATGAAGGTATGTACAGTAGTTACACATTTGTGCATGTCTTTTTCACTACGTGTGTAATAGCCGCTCATTATTTTTGTGCAGTCCTTCGTCATTTAGGAGAAACCTTACGGGAAGTTGAATAGGGTCGTGAGCTTGTGGGCGATCGAGCAACTAGTTGAAGATGGGGCATTGGTGAGGTCATGCGCGTGCGTCATTCGGATCACAAAGGGGCTGCCTTATAGATGTGAAGTTCAGCGGTGTTTGGAGGAGGACCGCTTGCTGTACAGGAGGCACCTGCATCGCTTTTGGGCCACACTGGACTACACTAACACACCCGACCGTGCAGAGTGGGAAAACGAAGCCCGTGCTGAACGCGATGTTTGGCGAGAAACAGTTGAGGATGTGAAGAGTTTAAGGGAGGCACATGTTTGCGCAGTGACCAGACTCCTTCAGTCCCACCTATATCCAGATGCGGAGGGTCTGCAGGATCCGAAGACATCGGATGCTCCGAAAGTAGACCTCCACGGTGGAAAAATGTGACGGAACCGTCGTGGTGGGAGAAGGTAAAATCTGCTACATCATGCAATAAGAAAACTGGTACGTGGTATGTGCAGTTTAGTCATGCGATTTCGACTCCTTTACTATACCATTTAGCCTCCTAACCCTTTGTACTTCAACCATGTAATGTGCACCTTGGAAAGGTGCACTTCATTTATACACCATGCCACTTGGTATTGTGCATTTTAACCATGCAATATACACCGTGTACCTTAGTATAATACAATTCCACCATCCACCATGAACATTGATACAATGCACTTCCCCCATGCACCGTGCACCTTGGTACAATATAATTCCTACATGCACCATGCACCTTGGTGAGGTGCACTAAAACCATGCATAATGCACTATGCACCTTGCTAAATTACAAAGTTCACTTCCAACATGCACCTTTCACCTTGGTATGGTGGACTTCAACAACCCACCATAACCTGCGCACGTTGGTACACTGTACTTCCACAAGCACCAAGGCAATGTGCACCATACACCTTGATGAAAGACACTTCCTTTATGCACTATGGACCTTGGTATGGTGCACTACACCATGCACTATGCACCTTGGTATGGTGTATTTTCGTCATGCACTATGCATCGTTCACCGTGCATCGTGGTACATGGCACTTCCTTTATGCACCATACACCTTGGTATGCTTCACCATGCACCATGCACCGTGCACCTCGGTTTTGTGCATTTCATCCATACATCATGTACCTTGGGTACCGTGCGCTAGACTAGACATTATTGGCCATTGTATACTGCACTCCCACAATCAACCATGCATCATGTACCGTGCACCTTTGATACATTCATCTTTCACCATCCACAGTGAAACCTTGGTAAGGTGTACTCACATCATGAACCATGCACTGTGCACGTTGGTATGGTGGACTTCGACGATGCACCATACACCTTGGAACTAGGTATAGTGCACTTTCACCATGGACCGTGTTTCTCGGTAGGGTGCATTTCCACCATACCCAAGCACTGTGTAACTTGGTTCTATGCACTTCCACCATGAACCATGCATGTTTGTAAGGTGTATTCCATCATGCACCATTCACCTTGCTATGTTGCACTTTCAACATGAACCATGCATGTTTGTAAGGTATACCCCGTCATGCAACGTTCACCTTGCAATGGTGCATTTCCATCATGCACCATGCATCATGCACCTTGGTACTATGCACATCCACCACAGACCATGGACCGTGCACCTTAGTATCATGCACTACCAACATGCACTGTATACCTTGGTCCAGTGCACTTCAACAATGCGTGGTGTACCTTGCTACGGTGCATTAAACCATGTATAGTGAGTGCATCCTAGTATAGTACATTTCCACCATACACCATGCAACGTGCAGCTTGATACGCAACATTTCCACATGCACCATGCATCATGTACCGTGAATGTTGGCATAATGCATTTCCACCATGCATATTTGTATAGTTTTGGGTAGAAGTTTATGATGTTTTGTGCATTTCTAGCTTTTATCTTGATTTATATCTCGGACCCGTTCGGAGTCCATTTAATGTTGTTTTGTACTGTTTTTGATCTATTTCAGGTACACAGCCACATTGGAGCATTATTCGGAGCTATATGATATGCAAGAAGGAACTGGATGCATCAAAGAATGGAGAAGTCACTAAGTGCTGGAAATGGACCAAAAGTGTGCCTAAGTCATACTAAAAGTGTGTTGCACTTTTAGTTCATTTACATCACACATTTGGACCTTCAATGTCCTGTCTACAAATTTTACCAAATGCCACTTTTAGTCTGCATATAGCACACTAATGGTCACCCGACAGATTTAAGGAACCTATCTCTATAAAAGTCCAATTCTTCCACATAATGAGACAAACTTTCTCAGATAAAATTGAGAGCTCTCTCTAGCGAATTGAGAGAAGCTTTAAGGCAACTTCAAGGAGTTAGGAATCGAACAAGTAATCGAACAATTATTTGTGTACACCTAGAATCAATGTCTTCTTTCCCCAAATTTGATTTGACCTTCGAGAGTATGAGCAGCTAAACTTCTCTTGCTTAGATTAGTTGAACCCTAGGTTTATCCCAATGAATGAATGACTTGACTACGTTTGACGATTTATGCGAGTTGGATGAATTTTATTTTCTGTTTGATTTGATTTCATTTCTATTCTTGCCTGATTAACTTGAATCAATCTTTGTTAGATATGGCTTAGACTCGAGAGACCTTGCATATCTAGAACGTCGAAATCAAATAACTAGGTTAGAGGTTAACACTTACCCATGAGTGAATGAACTAGTATGTCATGTGAGGAATTCTTATTCCATTAATCGTTTAGCGGGTATCAGCTCTTCGTCTCGAAAAAATGACTGATGATACTAGATAGGTGGCATATTACCAATCCCAAAAGGACTCGATTTGATTAGAGAAGTATTGTGACAGTTCATTGAATTTATCTTACTTCATTTAAATCTTGGAATTTTTCTATCATTTGTGAATTTTGATTACCTAGAGGGATTCAATGTCGAAGCAGTTTCATCCTGAATTGTCTAAACCATATTCCTGCAGTCTTGCAAACTTTACTTTTAAAGTAATTTTGATTTTGATTATTCAATTGGTTCTCATAGTACCTAAACCACACTTCTTGTTACAATGGTTAATACTTATTGCAACTTTGAGTAGATACATAAAGCAACCCTAGGGAGATTCGATCCTGATTACCTATGTAATTAGGTTTATTTTGAGATGAGTAAAATTCGTTCATCAACCGTGCATCTTTGTATAGTGCACTTTACCATGCACCGTGCACCTTGGTAGTGTTGACTTCCACCATGCACTATGAACCATTATCTAGTTATGGTGCACTTCCACGATTCACCATGCACCTTGGTGTAGGTTACTTCTACCCTACACTATGGACATGGGTAAGGTGCACTTTCACCATGCACTTGCACCATAAACCTTGGTACTGTGCACTTCAACCATGCACTTTGCACTGTGGTACGGTGTATATCCACCATGCTCCATCCATCATGCAACTAAGTATTATTCACTCCATTCATCCACCATGCACTTAGTACAGTGCATTCCCACCATTCATCATGCACCCTGGTGTGGTTCACTTTGACCATGCACCGTGAACCTTGGTACGATGTACTTACACCATGCACCATCCACTGTACAAGTTGGTATGGTACACTTCCACTATTGACAGTCTACCTCGGTTCAGTGCACTTCCACCGTGGACCAAGCTCTATGTAGGTTGGTTCGATGCACATCCTCCATGCACTATGCATGTTGGAACGGTGTACTCTGCCATACACCATTCACATTCCTATGATGCACTTCTATCATGCATTATGCATCATGGACCTTGGTAAACTGTACATCTACCACGCACTATGCACCGTTCACCTTGGTATGATGCACTTCCACTATGCATCGTTCACCTTTGTACGTTGCACTTCTATAATGAGTAAATTTTTTGCCCTTCATTAAGCTTTCAGATTCAGGTTTCGGGACAAAACCTTTTGTAGGAGGGGAGAGTTGTAACACCCATATTTCAGGTCGAACTTAATTCTAGATTTAATCAGAGTTACTTGTTTTCAGATATTGATTGAATGGTGGACGACCACGAGCGTGGTCACTAGTTTCATCACGGTCACGAGCATCAGTAGATCATGATTGTGGTCATCTGGGAGTCACATGCATTTATGTAAGTTTTCCACCGGCGTGGTGGACTTATTATAAAGCCACATCCTCGACCTGCAGCTCTGAATTTATAGAAACAGAAATCAAGAATTCTTTGACAAACAACGTTTGCTATTAGGAGGTGGAGGAGACTGATTAAGAGGAGAATATACAGCTAATTAGTTCCAGATCATCAGAACGTAACCAACCATCTTGTTCTCCCTCAATCCTTTTGGTTGAAACTCTCAATGGAAAATCTTGACATTTTAGGGATTTCGGGTTTTGGGATTTCAATCCAACAGTTGATTTATTCACGTCATTCAGGATAGGATGCTTGAGATTTGGGAAGGTAGCTGCAGTTCAGACTCTACCACAAAGCTATGTTAGAGGTGGGGGTTTAAGACTACATTCTACTTATATGCATATAACTGTAATAGGATGTTGGGGAATCCAATGATGGGATACTCCATATGATTCATAGCAGGGCTCTCAGACTGTAGACTAACATCTAGATGTTATGATGTGATTCAGAGCAAGGCTTTTAGACTGTATAATAGTGTGTGATATACTGTACAAATGTTGTGATGTGATTCAGAGCAGGGCTCTCAGACTATACAGTAGCGTGTGATCTACTATAAAGGTTGTTTATTATAATTTTGTAGCATAAGCTCTCGACGTTTGAATTATGGGTTGTGATTCATAATTCATGATAGGACATGATAGTCCTAGCTAGACTAGCTCATAATTGTTATACATTAATCACCCACCTCCTGATTGGGCAATCCCCTGATGATATTTTATTTCACGCACAACATATAGAGTATGCATATAGATACTTCTTACACGGTATGCAGGGGTGGTTAATTATCTTATCCACCACGAGGCTATCCACACACAATTAGGGTTAGATGATGTTAGGTATATGCTTACAGGACCATAGGGTAACTTTATTAGAGTATTGACTACGATGACTCCTATGTTATATGCTCAGTTTAAGTATCATTTTGACGCGAGTCTATATAGCCACTCAATACTTGATGTTGGAACCTCAGAAAGTCAATGCCGCTTAAGAGAACTACAAGAGCAGTTTTGACAACTCGACCAAGTGGCTCTAAGAGTCGTAGAGGGAGGTACCATGGGGGACCTCATTATCCCTTTTCCTGTTTTAGAGGATTTCAGTTTTATTTCAGATGCTTTATCTACGGATGTTAATTCCCCTTGTTTCTGGATGTTTTTACATTGTTGTTGGTATTTGATTTCAATACATGGGTGCTCAATTTTCACGCTGTCGTTTCCCATTCGTTATTGAGGAGTTTCATGCATATTAGCTTCTACTTTATGTATGATGTATGTTTTGTAATGTTCAAGTGAAACCCGTGAGTTGTTTCATGGATCTAACCACGTGGTTTAATAGAGTCATCTACATCAATCATCATGTATCTACAATCATATCTCTACATGAAAGCACAAACACAACATCAATCATCATGCATCCACAATCATAAGCTCCCAAGCTCCTCCCCCTTTGTCAATACCGTGTTTTAGGTCATCTATCCTCTTTATAAAATCCGAGTTGGGTATTTATAAAAAAATGCATATTTGGGAGTTGGCACGTCATGCGCCGTTGCTTAACTTCTATATTAGATAAAAGGGATCACGCAAGGCGTGCTGACCTACACGCCGTGCTGGCTTCTCCTTCAACTTTTTAGAATCTGAATCCCTAAACATTCACGAATCAAGGGGTGACATGACTTCATCCATGTTGGCACCTAATATGGCGTACTGGTGAGCATGCAGTGCCAGTCTATCTACCTAGGTATGATGCACTCCCACCATTTACCATACACCATGTACCTTGGTATGGTGTATTTTAACCTTACACAGTGCACCTTGGTACTATGCACTTTCATCTTGCACGGTGCACCTTTCTCTTGTGCTCTTCTACCATGCACGATAGATGGTGCACCTTGGTACGGTGCACATCCATCATGGACCATGCACTGTGCACCTTGGTAAAGTGCACTTGCACCATGTACCGTGTACCTTGGTATGGTGAACTTCCACAATGCACCATGTCGCGGAGGTCTCCCGTTCGGGATCGCATTCACTTGGCGCTTGGGCCTCTTCCGTCGCAGGTAAGGAGGGTGGTCGACTCTTGTGGGCGGTGTAAGTTTGACGTATTGTGTTGAAGACCCCATTGAACGATAGAAACTGTTCGTTGGATCGAAACACCCTTCTTGTCTGGTTAGGTAGACGTGGCTCAGGAGGACGCTTTTGACTCGGTATGGGAAATTGAGAATCTTGGGTAGTCGGTCGGTTACGTAATGAAAGCAACTTAATGCTCTTATCCTCCCGACACAAGGCCGATATTACTAAGCAATAGTTTCTATGGGTTTTGGTTACCGCGCGTTTAAAAAAAGGGATTTAAGGTGGTTTTCGATTTTGGGGAGATACAACTTGGTGGATTGGTTGACTACATTTGAAATGAATGCCTATGTACTTGGACCTCAAGATCAATGTCTGCCTAGTTCGAATTTAATAAATTTTGTTTTTTTCGATCCATTTAAATTCTTTTGAAAGTTGGATGATATTAATCGTGTACTTAACAGAAAAATATCAAGCTTGATTTTTGGGGGATGATACTTACTATAGACGCAACAAAAACTCAAATTTTATTTAGGTGTACTCGAATCACGGTTCTTCATTGTTGTTCTATGGCAAAAACCAGCAATCCGCCCTCTATCTTCATTATGCATCACCATCGTACGTTGCAAAATTCATCTCCGCCCGACAACTACCATCAAAGTTAATCTTAATCCTTCCCGACTGAGGTTTCCTCTTCCAATCCGCTAAATCCTCAGACAATTCGGGAAATTCAAATAATAGCATACGAATGATATGTTTAGTTATTATTAATGAAGGTACTAGAATATTTAGTCTAAAAAACGATTGGGTTAGTAAAAAAACAGTTCTTATTATGGGACCGAAAAGAATGCTATCCCAGGCCTCTACTATCACTAGTTGATGTATTTCGTTTTTAAACTTTGCCAACCAATCCAGTGAGGAACAACCATTGGCTTCGGCTCACGGAATTGAAGAGCCTGGATCTCATATTAAAATTCTTTTGAATGTTGGACGATATTGACCGTATAATCAACAGAAAATATCAAGTTTGATTTTTGGGGGATGATACTTACTATAGAAGTAACGAAAAATATCAAATTTTATTTAGGTGGACTCGAATCATTGCCTACGTACCCGTACCTTGGGACCAAAGTCTACATAGTTAAAATTTGAAATTTTTTAAATTTTGGTTTGTCGGATTGGGCTCGAGTTTTCAGTGTATATCAACGCGACTTGTTAGGAATTAACACCAAATCACTATTGGATTTTCGGGTGAGGGATAATTATCTTTAATAAATAATTTCAAGAAATTTAATTTTAAGAGATAATTAGATGTTTTTTTCTCTTTATAGGGAGTTTTGAATATTTTTCTTTTTCGGAACAATTATTCGAAATAGCTAACTCTCGGTAATTAACTATTTTAAAATAATTCTAAAGGACTTTTTGGGGTTCTAACTACTTAGTCTATTTTTGAAGGGTTTAGGACTTCAGTAATTATTCGGTACACTTAAATTTCAAGAATTAACCATTTTTAGATAATTATACAAAAGAGGATTTATTTGAGTTTTCTAATCACTTATTGTTATTCTTCCTTCAGGTGACCTTTGTTTAGGGATTTTTTTAAAAGGGAGAAGACTTAATAAATAATTCAAGTTTTAACAGTTATTGAGGATAGCTAACTCTAGTTAGCTATTTTCGAGATTACCACACAACATAGCTTTTGATAATTTTAATTTACTTATTCCATAGTTTTTAGTGAAGTGATTTTTAGAGATTTTGGAAAAAAAAGAAGGCATGACGAATGTTTTTATATTTCTATGATTATTCAGAATAATTAACTTTCGAGACTTAGCTATTTCGAGATAATCATAAAAATATTTTTTTGGTTTTTTAAATGTTTATTTTTGTGACTAATTAAGTTGGATTAGTTAAAAAGGGGTTAAGTTTAGAAAAGGAGGAAAGTCGGAATAACAACCTAAACATACACGCTCGAGTGTTAACCGCTTGACCGAAATATATTTTGTTGGCTAAGTTACTATGACGCTTGTATATAATTGCAGATTCAGGCCTGACTCTCAGGTCTATTCGGCTTCAAAGCCACTGGGACATGTCTCTAATAACACCCAAACAGGCCCATACTTCAATTGAGCAACTAACCCTAATGGACCAAGGACTCCCTTAAATTTCGATTGTAGCCGCCACCTCCTCTTAATCTTGAAACTTCCTCCTGTCTCTCGATCGAACCCCTAGATTTCCTCCATCTTTCTCTTGCCTGCCAACCTCGGTGAGAAAGCCGATTGAGGTTCCGGTGAGTCCGATATCCCCCCCAGGGGGGGGTGTCTTTTTTGTCTTTAGATTGTTTTTTTTTTCACTTGGATATCGATCCACTTTTACGCTTAAATGGTGAATCTCTTATTCACAATGCACCAACGACGTCGATAATGACTCTTCCGAGGATCTCTCTCCAGCTTGCCCGTTCAGCTTAACGACTCTGAGCATGAAGACGGGGATGATTTCAACTCATCAGGCCTTCACTGCTACCTAATCTCCACTATGATCAGACAACTCAATGTACGCAAAAGTTTGTCTAGGGTGAATCTTATATCTAGTTCTCTTAGTCTAATCAAACCTTCAAAGAAAGTTTAAGCTAAAACTAGCAATCATTACCCAAATGAAAATTTTAAAACTATTATATATCTAACAAATTTGTCATATAAAGTCCATGTTTTGATTTTTAATAACTAGTTATATTTTCACTTGAATCATTATTGATTTTTTTTCCTTTCTTGGTATAGTAGCTAATCATGTTATGTTAGGCATTTTATGTCATTTAGCACAAAAGGATCCATTCAAATAACCAAATCAACATTGAAAGGGCTAAGTTCAAGGTTAGTGGTGCTTTTAAAAACCACTAATCTAGTATGTCCAAAATTCTAACTCCAACCAAAACATGTTGGGATGATAATGATGACAAGTTATACAAGTAGTAGAATATGCAGTTGGATGGTTTTTGGCTTTGTGTACCTTTCACCCTTGATGGATGTTTAGTGTTTGGGATGGTACTAATGTTTTGGTTGTCTTTTTCTTTGTGAGATTACTCCGGGGATGGTTTGTCTGAGGCTTGATGAGGAGGTGATCGTCTTGATTCTTAATGAGCTTAAATATGAGAGCTTGTGGATGAGCCTAGGGAGAGGCCGAGTTGAATGAAGGGTCATGTGAGTTAGTGACTGTCGTTTTGATTGAGGTTTAAGTGTAGGAAGCTTGAGGGTGATTTGAGGGAGTGATTGGAGTGTTTTGAATAAAATTTAGATGAGATTGAGTGGGTTTTGAGTGTGATTTGATGATGAGTGTGAAAAAGCTTTGTAACTAGTTATAAATGATTTTTATGTATTTCTTTTGATGAATTTTTTATTCGTAGTTCTTTTTATGATGTTTTTTTGCTTTGTGAATTTGCACATAAACTCTTCTAAAACTTTTCTATGTAATTTTCTCTCCTTGTCCTTCTCCTTAAACTCCAAAGTGAACCAACCCCATTTATAGCTTAAATCAGGCCTTAAAATGGGAGTAAACTCACTATAAAATTCCCTAAATGCCCCTATTTTTGTTTAATCCTATCTTAACCTACCTTACTCTAGCCTACCACCGAAGCTCATGCCTTGTCCCTATGTGGGCCGGGCCTTTATTTGGTGTCTAAAATCAAACTGATTCGGGCAAAAACTAAACTAGGTGCTCTGTGTCTAAAACTCGATTTGAAATTAATTTTATTCCCTTCCATGCTTTCGAAATAGATTTAGAGATCACAGCCGAATTTGAAATATTGATTAAGACATCCAATTCAAAAGGAATCGATTTAGAAAGACGGAAGTGACCAACTCGATCAGACTTAAATTCAAACTGCCCAAACAGACCGACTGAGCTGACCTAATCCTAAAACCGAGTTGGACTAGTAAACCTCATTAATGCACAGTGGGGTAAAACCATCTTTTACACCATATACAACCCAAATCAAACTGGTTAAACCGAAATTGGATCAGGAACTGAAATAACTGCCTTTGAATCGAAATTAATTTAAGGTTCTACTTTTAAACCTTTATGAACCTATTCACAGACTAGGAAAATTAGACCTGATATCAAACCCAAGAATTGTATTGTTCTACATGACCAGATTAAATTTAAATAGGAAAATCGGATCGGACGAGCTATCAAGTTTGACAAACTTGTCTGCAATTCATCTAAAATTTGATTTACACCAAACCCGGATGAAAATAGGTAACCACACATCGTGCACACTGGTACAATACACTTCCACCATGCATCTTGCACCTTCGTATTCTACACTTCCACCATGCACAATGCACCTTGCACCATGGTATAGTGATCTTGCACGATGGATTGTCCACCAAGATATGGTGCACTAGTACCATGCACCAAGCACTGTGCAGCTTGGGTTGATGCACTTCAACCATGGACCATGCAAGTTTGTATGGTGTACTCTACCATGCACTGTTCACCTTATTATGGGTCCCTTCTACCATACACCATGCATCATGAACCTGGGTACGTTGCAAATCAACCACACACCATATATCATGCACCTTGGTACTATACACTTCCACCATTCACGATACACTTTGGCACTATGGCACATTCGGTACTGTGTACTTCAACCATGCACTATGCAATTCATTTATGCACCATGCCACTTGGTATGATTCACTTCAACCATGCATTATGCACTGTGTACCTTCGTATAATACAATTCCACCATGGACCGTGCACATTGGTACAGTGCACTTCCACCGTTCACCTTGGTACAGTACAATTGCTACATGCACAGTGCACCTTGGTGAGGTACACTTAAACCATGCACCATGCACCATGCACATTGGTATAATACAGTTCCACCATGCACCGTGCACCTTGGTACAATACAATTAAAATATGCACCTTTCACCTTCGTATGGTGCACTTCTTTACCACGTACCATGAATCATGCACATTGGTACACTATACTTCCATAAGCATCAAGGGAATGTGCACCTTTTTACAGTGGAATTCTACCATTCATCGTGCACGGTGGTATGGTGCACTTCCACCATGCAACATGCATTGTGCAACTTGGTAAAATGTTCTTGCACCATGTACCTTGGTACAGTTTACTTCCACCATGCACTGTGCACCTTGGTAATGTGAAATTCTACCATGCAATGGCATCTTGAAATAGTGCACTTCTATCCTGCACCATGCACCTATTTTACGGTGCAATTACATATTGCATCATGCACCATGCACCTTGTTAGTGTGGACTTCCACCTTTCCCCATGCACGATCGATCTTGGTATAGTCCACTTTCACCTTGCACTATGCTCATCGATACAGTATACTTCTACCATGCACCATGCACATTAGTACAAGAAACTTCCTTTATGCTCCAAGCACCTTGGTATGGTGCACTACACCATGCATCGTGCATCCTGGTATGATGTACTTCCACCATGCACCTTACACTTTTGAACCATGGCACTCGTAAATTGTGCCCTTCGACCATGCACCGTGCACCTTGGTATAGTACTCTTCCACCATGCACGTTGGTATATTGCACTTCCACCACGCATCGTGCACCTTAGTAATGTGGACTTCCACCATGCACAATGCATGATCTATCTTGGTATGATGCACTTCCACCTTGCATCGTGCTCATTGGTACCGTGCACCATACACCTTGATGAAAGACACTTGTTTTATGCACCATGCACTGTGCACCTTGGTACGATGTATTTCCACCATGTACTATACATCGTTCACCGTGCATCTTGGTACATGGCACTTTCTTTATGTGCCATACACCTTGGAATGGTACACTTCACCATGCACCATGCACCGTGCACCTAGGTTTTGTGCATTCCATCCATACATCATTTACCTTGGGTACGGTGCGTTGGACTAGACATTATGCACCATGGTATACTCCACTCCCACTATCAACCATGCACCTTGCACCTTGCACATTGGTATGGTGGACCTCCACGATGCACCATACACCTTGAAAGTAGGTATAGTGCACTTTCACCATTGACCATGTTTCTTGGTAGGATGCATTTCCACCATGCACCAAGCAATGTGCAGCTTGGTTCCATGCACTTCCACCATGAACCATGCATGTTTGTAAGGTGTACTCCATCATGCACTGTTCACCTTGCTATGGTGCACTTTCAACATGAACCATGCATGTTTGTAAGGTGTCCTCCGTCATGCACCTTTCACCTTGCTATGGTGCACTTCCACCATGCACCATGCATCGTGCATCTTGATACTATGCACATCCACCACACACCATGGACTGTGCACCTTGTTATGATGCACGTCCAACATGCACGGTGCACCTTGGTCCATTGCACTGCAACAATGGTCACTTTTTGTCCGCATATAGCGCACTAATGGTCATCCGGCAGACTTAAGGAACCCGTCTCTATAAAAGCCCAATTCTTCCTCATAATGAGCCAGACTTTCCCGGAAAAAATTGAGAGCACTCTATAGAGAATTGAGAGCAACTTTAAGGCAACTTTAAGGAGTTGGGAATCTGACAAGTAATGAAGATGGCGAATCAAATTCTTTGTGAAGATTGGCGAAATTAAGTTTTTCATAATTATTTGTGTAAACCTAGAATCAATGTCTTCTTTCTCCAAATTTGATTTGACCTTCGAGAGTATAAGCATCTAAACTTCTCTTGCTTAGATTAGATGATCCCTAGGTTTATCCCAATGAACAAATGATTTGACTATGTTTGACGATTTATACGAGTTGGATGAATTTTAGTTTATGTTTGATTTGATTTCATTTCCGTTCTTACCTAATCAACTTGAATGGATCTTTGTTAGATTTGGCTTAGAGTCAGGAGAGCTTGCATATCTAGAATGTCAAAATCAAATAACTAGGTTAGACCTTAAGACTCGCCAGTGACCGAATGAACGAGTATGTCGTATGAGCAATTCTTATTCCTATAATTTCCTAGCGGGTATCAGCTATTCGTCTCGAAAGAGCGGGTTGAGATACTACATTGGTAGCAAATTAGCAATCGCGAAAGTGCCTGATTTGATTAGAGGAGTATTGCAACAATATATTGAATTTATCTTCCTCCGTTTAAATCGTGGAATTTTTCTATCATTTGTCAATTTAGATTACCTAGAGGGATTCAAAGTCTAAGAAGTTTCATTCCTGATTCTCTAAACCATATTTCTACACTCTTGCAAACTTTACTTTTAAAGTAATTTTGATTTTGATTGTTCGATTGGTTCTCGTAGAACCTAAACCACACTTCTTGTTACAACGGTTAATACGTATT
The DNA here is from genome assembly GCA_030674075.2 of Linum usitatissimum. Classification (NCBI taxonomy): domain Eukaryota; kingdom Viridiplantae; phylum Streptophyta; class Magnoliopsida; order Malpighiales; family Linaceae; genus Linum; species Linum usitatissimum. Next base: position 2,283,171 of record JAUJYP020000657.1, read on the forward strand.
GCAACTTTGAGTAAGATACATAGAGCGACCCTAAGGACACTCCACCCTGATTACCTAGGTAATTAGGTTTAGTTTTAGACAATTAAAATTCGCTTATCATCCGTACATCTTGGTATAGTGCACTTCCACCATGCATCGTGCACCTTGGTAGTTTTGACTTCCACCATGCACTAGGCACCATCTATCTAGTTACGGTGCACTTCCATAATTCGCCGTGCACCTTGATTTAAGTTACTTCCACCCTGCACAATGGACCTGGGTACGATGCACTTTCACCATGCACCATGCACTTGCACCATACACCTTGGTACCGTGCACTTCAACCATGCACTTTGCACCGTGGTATGGTGCATATCCACCATGCCCCATGCATCGTGCAACTATGTACAGTGCACTCTAATCATCAATCGTGCATTTAGTATAGTGCATTTCCATCATTCATCGTGCACCTTGGTGTGGTTCACTTCGACCATGCACGTGAACCTTGGTATGATGTACTTAAACAATGCTCCATGCACTATACAAGTTGGTTTGGTGTACTTCCATTATTGACAGTCTACCTCGGTATGGTGCACTTCGACCATGGACCATGCTCAATGTAGGTTGGTTCGATGCACTTCCGCCATGCCACTATGCATGTGCGTACGGTGTACTCTGCCATACTCCGTTCATATTGCTATGGTGCACTTCTATCATGCATTATGCATCATGGACCTTGATAGAGTGTACATCCAACATGGACCGTGAACCTTTCACCTTGGTACGATGCACTTCCACCATGCACCGTTCACGTTTGTACGTTTCACTTCTACCATGCATCATGCACTTTGGCACCGTGGCACCTTGGTACTGTGCACTTCAACTGTACATTGTGCAACATGCAACTTGTACAGTACACTTCCTTTATGCGCCATGCACCTTGGGATGGTGCACTTTACCATGCAAAATGAACCGCGTCCGTTGGTTCAGTGCCCTTCAACCATGCATCGTGTACCTTGGCACGGTGCACTACACCCGTTGCTCGAATCGGCAAAAGTGGAAGAAGGCGAGTGGTGGAGATGCAGACATAGATTTCAGTCAAGGAACACGTGGGATTTTCTGGGAAAGGCCAACACTCGATTTTAACGCTGGAATACCAGAGAAATTCCTCCTTCAAACAGTCATGGAGGCGCTGGGATTCCGTTTTGTGGAATACCGAAAGTCGCCGATAGAGACAAAAGATCGCCGTCAGAGAGGATAAGGAAGCCAATGATGGCCAGATTCATTCTTATCTCAAATGACATTGGGCAGATAAGGTGAAATAAAATTCCATTGAAAGAAATGAACTTGTATTTAATGGATTTTTACCCGTGTCAACACGATAAAGATTTCATTTACTGGCCAGTTAGGCTATGGAGCAATTGTTGGTTCGTTATACAAATGAATTAATTTAATAATGGTACACAATTCCTAATAATTTAAAGTTTGACCCCTACTTAGTATTTATTTAAGCCATTAATAATAGATAATACTTGTATAAACCAAGTATGCAGTGGAGAATGTTCAGGACTTTTATATAAATATTTTTCATACAAAGATCTAGGTATTACATTTCTCTCCTCCTTCAAAATAAAACCATACAAAACTCTCTCAACAAAGAAAGGTTGAAATAACACAATTTATTCAGAAGGAGGAACTATTCAAACGACACCATACAATAATTAGTCAGGAACAAAGATTAGTACTTGGGATGTAAAGGTCAGATTGCCTTCTGCCGATCGGTTCAATTAGAAGATTTTCCAGACGTTGTTGCTCTTCTACAAAATTGAAGTGTTGCATGAAACAATATATGACCAACATGAAGAAGATGGTCACAAACGGAATAAAATTCACCCCTTAAATATTTTAGAGAAATTAGAGAAAATCATCTTTTGAGAAGGAAACTTTAAGATAGCTTCCAGACTCAGATTTGGAGACAAACAAGGACTAACTATTAGCAAGATGCAAACAAAGAGATCCAATAAATAAATTCCCAAATTCAAAGAAAAAAGGTATCGTGGACGGGGACAATTGCATGGGCATATTATTGCACCCCTAACGTTATCCTCGTGTGGCGAGCGTGAAAGATGAACAAAGAGATGAGGCCTGGTTAATGGAGGTCAATATCTATCGGGCTTTATCGGTCACTATCATAGTTCTCAGGCATGCTAAGGCAAAAATAATGCGATTGGATCAGACTTACGGGTTACGGGGAAAATGCCATGTACCAAGATATTTAAAGCTGGAAAATGCTGTAATTTACTCTTAGGAAAAATAAAATTTTCACAACGGGTTCTGCTAAAATCAATTACCGAAGGGCAGACTCATATGCAGATCTCTGGGGGAGAAGACAAAGGGAAGGGTATGACTGGGACGCCACCTATCTATACTTTCCACTCCATTGGAGATACTGGAAGTACTACATGTTACTCTTATCCTCTTGGTTTTTGTCCTTTTTATGAATTTAATAAATCAGAGTGGTTACTCGACAACAGCTATACTAATCACATGTCTCCTAACGAAAAGATTTTCTTCGGGGTTGACTACAATAGTAATTCGTCTATTATTGGTCCAAGTTGAAAGTCAAAGCGAAAGGATCTGTCATGCTAGGTACACTTATCATACAAGATGTTCTATTGGTTCATGTTATCAGGATGAGTTTTCTAAGAGTTGGCGAGGTTTGCAACGAAAGGCTTTTCCTTTCTCTTCAAAGGGAACTACGATGAAATTACGATCCCAATGGAAATTTATTTCGCCAAGTTTCCAGGTGAGGTAGGATTTTTCTGCTCACTCTAGCTTATTCCCATCCACGAAAGACTATGTTGGAAGGGATACCGATCCATCAAGGAGAATATGTGACCGCCATCCATGAAAGACTATGTTGGAAGGGAAACGACAAAGAGAAACGGAAAATGGAGCTTCAGACAGAAGACCATGGCCCGGGAAGAGAAAGAAGAGAAAAAAAACTCTGGATTATTGTTCTTAGCCAAGCCAAAGGGGATTATGCTAAATTATTTTCTTATACTATCATCAAATAAACTATAACCACATACTATTAATAAGCGCGAACTTGATTGTAGTTACCACAAGACAACTTGTTCGCTACAAGGCAAACAAAGAGAACATCTTAAAAAACATAAACATTCATTAGCAGCTCAGAAACAAAAAATAGAATCTATCGAGAAGGCTACCATCTCATCTATCGCGTTACCACTTTTTCTCAACATCCTTGAGGGTTTCTTGGTGCCTACGATCATCCTTACATGCATTGCCTCATAAAACAAGAAATAACTGAAAGTAATGAGATAACTATGAACAGAAAAAGCTTCAAGCCAAAGAGAGCTTCAGAGGCTTCTATCATTGCTTTGTCGAGAAAATCAAAGCTCGGATCTCAAAAGGAATAGATGCAAGGTGAGGGAAGAAATTTGAATGGCGTTGGCCGAGAAGAAGAATAAGGATAGCTTAAGAAGAAGTTGGGGGTGAAATGGGAAAATTAATTGTGTACCTTGCTATTGTTATGTCGGCACAAAAGGCCAAACAAATAACCAATAGTGATCAATCAGTTTGATTGGAACATGATTTTGCCGTCAGAACTTTTACGCCAATAACCTTGACTTGAAAAGTGACTCGAGACTTATTTTGTGACACTATAATCCTTTCAAAACTCTTATTTAAAATAATCAAATTCCTCATTAATGAATTCTAGGACATAATGATACCGGATCATTCTCCTAGTATTTATTGGTAAACCATGAACCATAAGAAGACTAGCTCTCATACCAACCTGTAACATTTCTTTTTACATAATAAATCATGGGATCAATTTCCTTGTGTTGGACATCTGACACAGTTTATAAAATAGCACATAATATTATTAAAACTATATACAAACGATACTAATACATTTTTCGGAAAAAAATTGGAATATTACGATAAACATCTCATGCGGAAGCTGGCATTAAATAGTGAATGGACCCATCGTTTCAAAACAAAACCCAGAAATACATAGTCCCAATAACATCTCAACCTCTGTATGTCGGTATATGAGAAGATAGTTCATTAATTCTTCTAATATAATATAACCTATCAAGAACTAGTGGGTGGCTTGAGGTCAGTATTATGAAATTATCATATAAATACCAAAACTTTGAATTATTGGAAAAGACAATAATATAGCATATAAAGCACATTTTTTCTCTACTCTTCATTTTTTAATTGGGATCTTGGGTCATATATGCTGACTACCCATATGTTACAGGCACCGAATTGAGTCATATATACAATGGTTAGTGTGTCGCTTATCAAGGCCAGGCGATATAGTAATTAGTATGGCGCTTACCAAGGCCCAAGACGAATAGTAGCCAGCATATGTCCGCTAACTAGGTGATCAATCAATACCCACATCAAGCCTTTAACATAACTTGTTCAACTGAACAATTACCATGTAAAAGATCAAATTAGAAAATATATCACTCATGATATATCAACACATTTATTCAAACAGTGAACTGATAATATATAATCAACCTATCACGTTGTCACATATTATGTAATTACAACATTTAATCCATGTACTATTCATGTAATTTCAAGAAGCATAAAGGGTACAAAAAAACATAAAAAATCTAAAATGGAAGATATTATCCGCTTAAACCAACCCACCTAGAATTCAGCAGGTAGACTCAAACTACGACTCAAATGGCCAAGAACAGTCCAATTAAAGGAGTTTTGTATTAATCCAGGTTGAATTGCAATAATTGGAAAGTATTTGGTCGCGGTGGAAGAATTCGTAAGTTATTGACTGCGTAGACAGAACGAAAGAGTTCATGTGCTAATTCTAAAATAAGGAACTTCATGGACCAAATTAGATATTTGGCACTTATCTTTGAACGTGAAATTATATTGGATTTAGTGAACACTAAATTGGCTCTGGCGAGCCTTAAATCACCACAAAAACTCAAACAACCTCGGATTGAAGGTCACCAAACTCAACATTGGACAAAAAGAAGACCAATAATAAGGAATGATGACTTCTAGGTATTTTTTATATCGAGGATGGAGCAAAAATGATATTACATAAACAAAAGATTACCCTCGGAGTTAAGTTTGGTCTTGATTTCTGGCACTTGATCCACGTAGCTCAAATTCGCAAAAGAGGAAGAAGACCATGACCAAATTCACTCTTATCTCAAATGATGTCGTTTAGATAAGGTGAAATAAAACTGGATTAAAAGAAATGAACTGCTAATAAATGGATTCGGACCCGTTTCAACAAATAAAGATCTGGTTTACTAACTAGGTAGCCTACAAATCAATGGTAGGTTCTTCTTACTTCAAGTGTTACCCTTGCATGGTATTTATTTAATTAAACCATTAATAATAGATAGTACTCGTATAAATCAAGTACTTAGCAGAGAATGTTGAGGAATTTCATATAAATATTTTCAAACGACGATTAGGGTATTACACAGGGTATATCCACCATAGCCCATGCACTATGCACATATGTATTGTGTACCTCGGTATAGTGCACTTCCGCCATGCAACGTGCACTTTTGTATGGTGCCCTACCACCATGCACCTAGCACGATGCAGCTTGGTACGAGGCATTTCAACCATACACCATGCACCTTGGTATGATGCACTTTCACCAAGCACCAAGCACAGTGCACCTTGGTACGATGCACTTTCACCATGCACAGTGCACCTGGGGTCAATGCACCTACACTATGCACCATGTTGCATGCACCTTAGTATGGTGCACTTCCACCATGCACTGTGCACCTTTGTGTGGTGCACATCCACCATGCACCATGCATTGTGGACCTTGGTAAAGTGCACTTCCACCATGCACCATGCACCTTGAAACGATGCACTTCTATCGTGCACCTTAGTATGGTGCACCTTCACCATTCACCATGCATAATGAAACTTGGTATGGTGCACTTCCACCATGTACTCGACACCATACACCTTGGTACGATACACTGCCATCATACATTGTGCATCTTTCTATGGTGCACTTTCACTATGCACCATGCATTGTGGACCTTGGTAAAGTGCACTTCCACCATGGACCTTGGTACGATGCAATTCCATCATGCACCATGCATAATGCACATTTTTATCGTGCACTTCGACCATGAATAGTGTGCCTTGATATGGTGCACTTTCACCATCCACCATGTATCTTGGTACAATCCACTTTCACCATGCACCGTGCACTTTGGTACCATGCACTGTGCACCTTTGTGTGGTGCACATCTACCATGCACCATGCACAGTGCACCGTGGTACGGTCTACTTCCACCATGCACCATGCACCTTGAAACGATGCAATTCCACCATGCACCTTAGTATGATGCACCTTCACCATGCACCATGCATAATGGAACTTGGTATGGTGCACTTCCACCATGTACTCGACACCATACACCTTGGTACGATGCACTTCCATCATATATTGTGCATCTTTCTATGGTGCACTTTCACTATGCACCATGCATTGTCGACCTTGGTAAAGTGCACCTCCACCATAGACCTTGGTACGATGCACTTCCATCATGCACCATGCACAATACACATTAGTATCGTGCACTTCCACCATGAATAGTGCTCCTTGATACGGTGCACTTTCACCATCCACCATGTATCTTGGTACAATGCACTTTGACCATGCACCATGCACCGTGCCCCTTAGTACCATGCACCAAGCACCATGCACCTTGGCTGTTCTACCATACATTATGCATAGTACACTTCAAGCATGCATCGTGCATCTTGTTATAGTGCACTTCCACTATATACCATAAACCTTAATATAGTGCTCTTCTACCATACACTGTGCACCTTTGTATGGTACACTGTAGCATGCACCTGGCATCGTACACCTTCGTAAGGGGGCATTCCCACCATGCATCGTGCACCTTGGTATGGTGCACTTCTACCATGGACCATGTAGTGTGCACTTGGTACGATGCACTTCTTATGTGCATCGTGCACCATGGTACAATGTACTTGCACAATGCATCATGCACTGTGTACCTTAGTATTGCGCACTGCACCATGCACCGTGCACTTTGGTACAATGCACTTGCACAATGGACCGTGCACCATATACCTCGGTATTGCGCACTTCCACCATTCACATTGCACCTTGGTGCAGTGCACTTTCATCATGCATCATGCACCTTGCACTTTAGTACAGTGTGTTTCCACTATCGTATGGAGCACTTCCACCATGCATTATGAACAATGCATGTTGCTACGGTACACTTCCGCCAAGCAGCATGCACCTTGGTACAATGCACTTCCACCATGCACCATGCACCTTGGTATGATGCACTTCCACAATGCACCACTCCTTGGGGGGTGCAATCTCAACATGTACAGAGCACCTCGGTAAGGTGCACTTCCACCATGCACATTGGCACGATGCACACCCGCCATGTATCGTGCACCTTGGTACGATGCACTTCCACCATAGACCATTCACCGGCACATTGGCTCAATGACCTTCCACCATGCATCGTGCACCTTGGTACGGTGCAGTTCCTTAATGCACCATGCACCATGCACTTCAACCATCCACCTTGGTACGTTGAACTTCCCCCGTCCACCCATGTATAGTGCAGTTACACCATTCTTTATGTATAGTGCATCTTCATTTTGTACACTTCCATCATGCATTGTGCACCATGGTACAGTGCACTTTCACCATGCACCATGTACCTTGGTTTGATGCACCGCCATGAATCATGCACCATGCTACTGTATACTCCACGATGCATCATGCACCTTAGTGCAGTGCACTTCCACCTTGCACCATCCATCTTTGTACGGTCTACTTCTAACGTGCACTTTGGTATAGAGCACTTCCACATTACACCATGCTCGTTGGTATATTGCCCTTCTACCATGCAGTGTGTTCATTGCTACAGTACACTTTCACCATGAAAAATGCATTGTGCACCTTTTTACAGTGCAGTTCCACATGCACCGAAGTTCCACATGCAGTTCAACGAAACTATAGTCATTTCTCATCCCCAAAGTTAGCAAGCCGGTGAATATGACCGAGTTTCACCCGATTAACCTATGCTCTGTAGTCTATAAGGCTCTTACAAAGTGTCTGGCAAATAGGATGAAAAGTTCTATGTCACGATTAATTAGCCCTAGCCAAATGACTTTTGTCCCGGGAAGGCAAAGTTCCAAAAATATCATTATTCTGTAGGAGGCGTTCTATTCTCTCCAACTCAAAACCGAAAGAAAAGGTGCTTTTGTCATCAAACTCAATCTTCCCAAAGCGTAAGACATGAATAAATTGATTTTTGATCAAGAAACTTTTCAAAAGGAAAAGTTTCCTCATAATTTTACTAATGCGGTGATGGCCTGCCTTTTCACAACTTCGACCCAAATTCAATGGAATGGTGGTCTATTTGATCCTTTCACTCCATGACGGGGATTACTGTAGGGATATCCTCTTTCTCTGTGTCATTTTACTTTATTTATTGAGCGTTTTAGTTTATTTCTGATAAGGTTTGAGATGGGAGTTAGCCTAATTTCACTCTTGATTGCGGGGTCCTAATATTTCTCATTTTTTCTTTGTCGTCGATCTTCTTCTCTTTGGTCAAGCTACTGTTGGTCAATGTGAAGCTATTCAAAATTGTCTTGACTCTTTCTGTCTAGCTTTAGGGCAGGTCGTGAGGAAAGAGAAGTCAAGAATTTTTTTAAAATTGCGTCCCAAGACCTTCAGTGCACTCTTTATCGGACGTTGGGTTTTAGGGAGACTGATGATTTAGGTCGTTACTTCGAGTGCCTATATTGCATGGTAGAACTCTCAAAAATACCTATCAATATATTATTGATCGGCTTGATGCCAAACTTACAAAGTGGAAATGTAAATCTCTTTCGCTTGTCGGATGGGTCATGATGCTTATGGTTTCGGTCCTCGATACCATTCTTTCTTATGCTATGCAAATTGTTGTTTTACCTGTTGATATAGTAATAAAATTGATAGCATAATTCGTAACTTCGTATGGGGTAGCCTCTTGAATGCAAGGAAACCCTACTTGATCTTTTGGGATTATGTGTGTAGGCCTAAAGCTCAAGGTGTTCTCGATCTTTGTAAAGCAAAGGAGATGAATGCAACGTTTCTCATGAAGCTGGGTTGGAAAATCCTTACCAAACCGGATGCACTTTGGGTCAAGATTTTACTGGCTAAGTATACCAAGGACGGACCGACTGGCGTTATTCCTATCCGGGTGGGTACTTCCTCGGCCCTTTAGAGAGGCCTTCGTCGTATGTGGGACACGATCCAAAAGGGAACTCAAGTTAACATCCATAGCGGTCGTGATACTAGCTTTCGGTATGACAATTGGATTGACAATGGGATGCAGCTTATTGATGTCGTGACAGAGGAAAGCATCCAACAAACTGAGGATTTTAGTGTTCGAGATATGACTACAACTACTGGAGCATGGAGCTGGGACCTCCTTCGAACCCTAATCCCACCCACAGCCCTAGCTCTCGTGGGGGGTATGCCTGAACCTCAAGGTAATAATGATGATTCTCTTATGTGGGGACCGGACCCTAAAGGCTTCTTTACTGTTAAGAGCGCTTATATTGATCTAGCTAATATTAATCCGGCAGATGATCAATCAATTTTGTGGACTTGTGGAGATGGAAAGGTCCTAGTCATATCATGCATTGTATATGGCTAAAATAAGCTGATGACCAATGCTGAGAGAGTTCGACGCCATATCTCAGCTTCTTCAACCTGTGAGATATGCATGCATGGAGAGGAAACTATTTTACATAGCTTACGTGATTGTCAGAAGGCTAAGGCTCTTTGGATTCATGTCATGGGTCCACGACTTCAACTGAATTTTTTTCAACAACGACAGGAGTGGATCATCTCAGGTTTCAATCACAAAGACTATGACCTTGATTTCGGAATTATTTGTTGGTTGCTCTAAAAGTGACGTAACGATTTTGTTTTTAAGAACACTTCAGTTTCCTGTGATCAGCTCCGTCTATGAGTTCTTCATTGGATCGTTAGGTTACAGGAAACAATGAGAGTGGATGCGGAATGTGTTCCTAAATATAAACCATTACGACATGAAGAGATTGATTGTGTGGACTAGTCAACCGGATGTCGAGGTGATTGTTAATACCGATGAATCGGTCATTAGACCTCATGGTAATGCTGGGGGTGGTGTTATCAGAACTCCACAAGGGTTATGCTTGCTAGCTATTGCTGGTAATTTGGGTAGTTCTACAATCACCCGTGCCAAGCTCCCCGCAGCTGTCCACGACTATGTTGTGTGGAATAGTGGATACAGGAAAGTAATCTTCAAGTTTATTTGACAGTCGTGGTTTCATACGCTAAATAGGATTCCCTTTGCAATGTTAGGCACTCGGCAAACATTTGTTAGATAAAACTTCTTTTACAGTATGATTGGAATGTTCGGGTTATACATTATTTCAAGGAAGGTAATCGAATTACTGATCTTTTTGCTTCATTTGGATCATTTTCCTTTTTGGGTTTCATTTGATAACTTCTTTTACTACTATATTATATGATTGTATCTAAATAGATTTTATGGGGTTGCGTTCCCACGTTTTATTCCTTATCAAATGTATCGAACTATAATCCATCTTTTAAAAAAAATAAAGTGAAATCATATTTGGAGGTTTATGCAAAGTGAAATCAAGTTTTGATTATTCTAATTTATGCAAAGCTTAAGATATTTTAATTTATAATTGGTTTGAATATTACCTTCTTCCCTTATCAAGCTAGAGTGTTGTTCATCTCGAAAAAATTTTTTATTTAAAACACCGATAAAAAGACGTAGTAGTTTTCATAGTAGTGGTTCTACACCGATAAATCGATGTAGAGGTCTTAGATGCATGTCCGGAGAGGTCACTCTAAGTCTCTATATCGTTAGTAAGATAAAAAAGACTCGAAAGGGCATGAGAAAAGTGAAGAAGGTATGTGATGGTATACTATTTCTCGCTTGTTTTTTGCATGAATTGATTGAATTGAGTGTTTGATGTTCTTCTTGATAGTATAAGGGGATTTGAAATCTATACAACTTCTTCCATTTGTTTTCAACCGGAAATTATTTCTAGTCTGGCACCCAATTTACTTGTTATTTTCAGTTTTAGTATAATTGATAGTTTTAGTAATTATGGAACCTACACCACATTTTTGGTTATTTCAATTTAGATTTTTCATAGTTTGAGTAAGAACAACTTAGAAACCATAGGGAATTCGATCTAAATTACTGAAGTAATTATGTTATCTTTAGTGCGTACTATAAAGCGTGTCAGGCACTAAACTTTCAGAAACTATAGATTGGTCACTAGACTTTCAAAAATCGTCGGAGGGTCACCAGACTTTTTGAAAGTAGAGACTGACCACCTTTCTTCTCTGGTGAGCCTCATCGCTGCCGGTGAGCTCGAACCCGGTATGTAGAAAAATCGCAAATCCGGCCGCCATCGTCCCACTTGTTTTCCTCATCACCAGTTGAAAGTATTTCAGTGCCGCACACCCTCTCTATCCCTCGACCATCCCGGTTGTTTTCGATTCCATAACTCAACCTGACTTGGACTCTTTCTGAAAGAGCCACCGCTGCCGCTTTCCTTGTATTCCCCTTGTCGATACGGGGATCCATAAGGCAAAGTGTCCCTTTGCTCTCCTTCGCCATCGTAACTAGTCGACGTTGCTCCTTTTTCTTTTCTTCTCCTCCTCTCTCCACTATAACTTACGCCTAGGTTAAGACCCATCTTTTCATATCCTTCACAAAAAACAACGAGCATGAGGCCTTAACTCTTTTCTTTCTCCTGCCCGGTCAAAATGACCATTTTCTTTCTCGCAGTTCCTAACCACGATTACATTAAACTTAGATGGAAGTCAACTAATGACAGCCATGCCCATTCTCCTGAGTAAAGAACCTCAAAAACGGATTATCGGTCCTCTAGAAACCGGGAAAATGGCATTTCTTATGATCATGTGAGCTCTTGACCACAAGAAATGGAAACAATTGTTCTAAGTGAGAGAAAACGCCGTTATCAGAGTTAATTTGCTTTTGGTTGCCTGTATTCTCGTGAACGGAATGCCCACAACCGCACGAACTGCCTCGTTGTAGTGCCACTCAACACAAATGACCCACTATTAGACCCAACCAGAGTTCTACTCGGTTTAGTTGACTTTACCTTGGTGGATCAAGGTAGATGTCTTAATTTTCTTTCTGACAAACCTCTAGAATTAAGGTGAATTCTTGTGCATTAATTTCTCACTAGTACCTCATTAAGTTATATATGTGGTTAAGTATTTATGTCTTTAATTATTTCAAAAGCAATAATCAAATCAATTTCGTCAACAATTTTTTGAACCCGATTGTTTCAAAGTTGGACCCGAAAACTAAAAAATTCAACTAAAACTTAAAAGGATTAATTTCTAGAAACAAATTCACCTCAATTAGGGTTCTTATGGTTCACAAATTGTACTGAGTTATTCTTTTAACTTAATTAGGGTTGTTATGCATTTGATTACTAGTGCATCCTGTGACGGTGGTGGTGAATAGGTAAATGCAAATTAGAGTTGTCGAGATTGAGCGTCGTGGGGAGAGTAGAAACAGCAGTGGTTGGTGGATCCTTTGTCGGATTCATGGACGAGGATGAGATCAGATGAGATTCTGCAGGACGAACTGGATCATAGCGGTAGGATTTAGAAAAATAGACCGTTGGTGGTTTAGAAGCTAGTAGGGCTTGCCGGCAATGAAACTGACATGGTAAGATGAGCTGCTCTATTATTAATGACCTTGATGCTGAAATTGGTATATTCATCAGGTAATCATAGAAGAATTAGTATTGGACAAGCATCGAGAGAAACAGATGTCAGAAACCGAATCTCTACTATTTCAACTGATCAGGAAGGGAAACGAATATACTAGTAACTCGAGATAACAGGTTTGACACTCGGCTGCTCATACACCAGGTTTGAAGACTGAATTTTCTATTTTTACGGTGATGGGAGAATGAACTAGATGTCTAGGCTTGAATATTGAGAAGGGCAAAGGATAAAATATGATGGTTTCAATTGATTGTCTTTTGATTGAGAGATTGATGGATGGATTTCGGCAAGATGTGAATGAGTGTGGCTTAGTTGATTTACCACTAGAAGGTTACGAGTTCACTAGGGTGAAGCCAAAGGGGCTGCGGAATTATATTGAGGAGCGGTTGGATCGAGTTATGGTTAATTTAATGTAGCCCCTTCTCATTGGTATTTCTAAAACATGTTATTGCTCCTATCTCGGATCACTCTTTGATCTTGTTAGATACGTGTTCATAGGAGCCCAGTAGGAAAGTGCGCCAGTTTTGATATGAGAATATGTGGTGTGAGGAAGTCGAACTCAAGCCTTTGGTGGAGAATATGTGGTAGGAATTGGAGGGTGCGTCATTGTTGGAGCAACCAAAAGAGTGTGTAAAGAAATTCTTTAAATGGGAGAAAAGAGTTTGCGGCCCAGTTTAAGGAGAAGAAGCAAACTGTAGAGAGTGAAATAAAAGAGGTTCGAGAGAGGAGAGATGAAGCAATGCGAGAGGAGACAAATATTTGTAAAGAAAACTAGTTAATTCTTCTTAAACGGGAGAAAACGTACTGGAAACAACGAGGTAACCACTACTAGCTCCAATACTGTGATCTAAATACCACATTTTCTTATGCTGTGGTTAATGGTCATAGGAAGAGGAAGGTCATGAAGAGGTTTAAAGCAGCTAATGGCACGTGGTACGAAACTGTCTCAGATATGGCGACGATAATTAGAGACTATTTTGAGACCTTATTCCATGATGATGTGTGCGAGTGGCGTGAAGTGGTGGAATGCATGGAGAAAAAGGTGTTGGTAGACAATAATGTGGCGTAGGAGGTACCTTTTACAGATGAGGAGATTAGACATGCAATATTCTCCATGAACCTGAATAAAGCTTTGGGGCCGGACGGTTTCATCTCGGTTCTATTTGAAGTTTTGGCATCTAGTCGGTGGCACTTCAAGTTATCGGGAGTGGCTTTGGGAGAGAGTGGTGGTCTTGCTAACCAAAGGAGTTCAACCTAGACCATGCAAGATTCACATTCGTTTTTTTGTGTGTAATGTGTTGTATCAGTTGACTGTGAAGGTGTGATCGCCCTAATAACTCTTAAGTTATTCCGACAACACAAGTGTCGTTTGTGTCCGAAGGTTCCTCTCGTTATGCCTATACTCGAATTCGTCAACCCGATTTAGACTAAGATAATTGGCGTTGGATTCTAATTATTCTAATGATTAAATTAAACTAAGAAATTAAGAGTTGATTCAAATGGAGAAATTGAGTTTTTTGAAGAGAAGAGTCATTAAACTTAACCGCCTAAATGTATTCAAAACGAGCGAATGTGGATTTGAATTGAAGAAAATGAATCCTTCTACAATTGGTATGAATCCGCGGCACGATCATGCACGCGGATTACCACTACTAGCTTCCCAACTAACGTAGAAATCCCCTTAATCAGGCTAGCTGGTAACGAACACCGAGAAGTTCTACAAAGTGATAGGGTGTTCTACCTGAATTAAGAGAAATCACAAATAATTGGAAATAGCATTAACTTGGCCTATCAATGCCTAAACTACTGATAACTACACCCAACTTGGTCCATTGGGTGCAAACCAGAGCTCCCGCCGATTACAAGATGGCTATCGCTTAAAACCGGAAGAAACACAAAAGGTAGAATTAGGTTATCGGTTTACCCCACCAATAACTTAATTCTATCCTCATATTGTCAATCTAACGAATTCCTAAGTCTTTCACAAACAAAGGATTTCAAGAATTTGACCTAATTCTAGCCATAAAAAGAATTAGGTTGAACACCAAACAATCAAGACAAACTTTCATTGCAATTCAATCATCCACAAACGTCGATCTACACATTCAAGACAGGTTTCATAGCTTAATTCCTACATCTCAACCATGAATCCCTAAGGATTTAGCTACTCATCATTCTAGAAAAATCGGTGGTTTTTGCAGGGGGAACTCGGGAAAAATCGTGGAAAAAGAAGTTGGGGAAGTTCTCTTTCTCTTTCCTCAAAACTTCCCCTTTATAGTAGCAGCCGGATTTGGAGGGTGCACGCCGTGCACCTTCCTATAATATTCGTTCCGCGTACCACAAATAAGGGAACGGCGTGCAGGGGTGCACGTCGTGCATCTTCCGTTCTTCAAGATCCCGCGATGCAAAAAGGGAAGAACGACGTGCAGTGGTGCACGTCGTGCCTTTGTTTTGAGGCCGAGCTCTTGAGGTTTTTCATGGACTGCACGGCGTGCGTACCTACACGGTGTGCAGTCCCTCTGCTGCGCCATGCAGTACCACAAACAAGGGAACGGTGTGCAAGGGTGCACGCCGTGCATCTTCCGTTCTTCAAGATCCCGCGATCCAAAAAGGGAGGAACCGCGTGCAGTGGTGCACGTCGTGCCTTTGTTTTGAGGCCGAGCTCTTGAGGTTTCTCATGGACTGCACGGCGTGCGTACCTACACAGTGCGTAGTCCCTCTGCTGTGCCATTTTCATTCTCGACTTCCCATTCGAACTCCAATCGCTCTCCACACCACGTCCTTGACTTCATAGTCAAATCATCTATCTCCATAGTACCTGTAGGTGACAAATACTATAAAGAAAACATCAAATGGACCAAAACGGTCCAAATGAACGGATCTATACACATGATGCCAAAACACGAAATCATAGAGAAATGAAGTGCGAACATACTAATAACCACTCAAATGCATGTATAAAAAGGGTAGATTACTGCTACAAATTCTAGCCCTATCAAATCCCCCCACACTTGAACCTTGCTTGTCCTCAAGCAACTTAACTTTTCACACTCTACACAAACTATAAACATGGTGAAAGTGACACAACATGCTAACAGTTCAAACCTACTTCACGATGCCAACAATGCTGTTTAGATCACCGAACCACACATTTATAATTACTGAGTTCTCTAATCTAAATGAAGAGCAAACTTATGCATATAGTTAGTGCCACTTGCCACCTGCCGACAAAAACATTTCCCCTATCACCTATGCTCAAAACAGATGGTCCTGGCCAGGTATTTTTCCCGTCCTAAGGGAGGGAGTGCTTA
Source organism: Linum usitatissimum (assembly GCA_030674075.2). Classification (NCBI taxonomy): domain Eukaryota; kingdom Viridiplantae; phylum Streptophyta; class Magnoliopsida; order Malpighiales; family Linaceae; genus Linum; species Linum usitatissimum. The sequence goes on from JAUJYP020000657.1 coordinate 2,299,356, forward strand.
CTTTAAATAATGTGTTCGATTAAAAGCATTCCCCTCTTCTTTTACAATTTTACTATAAATGATATACTAAACACATGTGAGTCAATTGAATTACTCAATTAATTGCAACTTACTTTTCAAATTTTTGATATAGTTTTTAGAGGGTATCTGTCCGAGTGGGGGTAGTTACGATCCTGATCGGGCTAAGGCTCTCATTCACATAGACCGAGTTTACCCGAAAAACCCCGACCCACAACTAGGAAGAGGTGAGAAGAGAAGTCTGAAGGGACTAGCTTACAGGCGACAGACTTAAAGTCGCTGGTGTGATTAATCGCAACTGAACCCCCATGACAATTTGGGCACATTGGCCTCTTTTGCACCTTATTCAGACCATCTAGTCATATATGACTTTAAACAACTAGAGCGAATCGATAGGGGAATTAATTGCTCACAAGTCGGTAAACATCAAGATCGAGTAACCAAGTGCATAAATCCATTCTAAACTCGTTTCGAGAAAAACGAGAGGTGGCCCGAAAATAATCTATCATGCATCCTATTCACCCTCAAGCAGCATTACTATGCTAATCATGTGTCCAATTTCGTCCAAAATTTCAAGTTAAGAGGGAATTTCAAATGTTTGAACGACAAATATTCAATGAAGCAATCAAGTGAAATACTAGCATCCTAATTCATCCCATAATTTTCAACACTTTTCTCAAAAGAAGTCACAATAGAGAGCCAAAAAGAAGGTGATATCGATGAAACGAAGATTGATGGTGAGACGTGATAGAATCTTTGTTCAGGACCTACCAACCATAACACAAACAAAGTATTAGTGATAGATGCAACCGAAGTTGCCATCCGTTATACAGGCCAAAGAGAAAAATAAAGAAAAATAAAGAAAAATGACATAGTCTCGAAATTAAAAGATACACACAAAAGTCCGAGTCATGATATGCCCCAAGCGATCACTGATCTGGCGATGGGTATGGATACCCAGGGAACTGAGGGTAAGGATCGTACTCCGGCCACTGTGGTGGTGTTGGATAGGTTGGCCACGGAGGTGGGTAGGTAGCTCCCGTGAAGTAACTGTCCTTGTAGTAGGACATGTGTCCACTCTGCAAATGCTGCTGCTCGTGGATGTAAGTGATCTGGTGTCCCTGCTGCTAGATCCACTGGCCTTGCTGAGCCTGAACCTCAGCAAACTGCTCGTCTCGTCGCTCTTGACGAGTCCTCGCGTCCCTGCTCTCGGCGACATAATCCTGGAAGTCCTGGCGGAGTCCTTGCACCTTGCTCTCAATCCTCTCGGTCCTCTGGTCCAGGTTATCCCAAGCAGCTCTACTACGACCGTCAAACCGATGAAAATCCTGGCTGAGGAAGATCTGACTGTCGAGAACGTCACTGACGTTAATCTGCAGCCCTCCAATCTGTGCTACCAGAGTCTCCACAGTATCAGGGGGAAGTCTGCTCCTTTCCCCTCTTTGACATCTGGCCCTTCGTCCACTATCTTAGCCCGCAAGTTCGGGACTCCATGCTCCTTGAGAGTCCAAACTGTGATGGGAAACCCGCGCTGAAACAGCGGATCCTCCTCGAAGGAGTCCATCACTCCAAGCCTTCGCACCAGCCGTGCGATGTAGCTTCCCCAAAACAGAACTCCAACTCCCTTCTGCTCAGAGAGGTGCCTGAATAAGTTTACGACCAAGTCCCCTAGATGGACCTTCACTTCGATCTCGAGGCAGTAGAAAAGCCACAAGTCTGTGTTGTTCACTACTCCTCCGTTACTGGACTGCTTCCTAGCGGTGATGGTCCAACGAAAGAGCAGGTGAAGAAGCCTCATCCTCGGTATATTTATCCACTTCGCCTTCGAGGACCGAGCAGAGTAGGGAGCATCGTCCCAAGCGATGTCCTTCCAGAACTTCCTCGGGTTCGGAACCGGCCTCCTATCAATGGTTGCCAACGACATAACCTCCATGTTGGCCACCTGCTCCATGGTGGCATGCGGAAGCTCCTGATCATCAAGTCAAACGAGCGGCCAGATACCCGCTCTCTTGCAGTATGCCATCAGCCAGGTGCTCCACCCTTCCTCCATGAAACTCTGGAAGTCGAGATATCCTTGTGGAGCAGTCGCCCAAGTCTGATACACTCCGTATCGGCGAGCGAACTCACTTCCTGGCTCAAAGTCAAAGATCGTCTACTCCACCTCTGAACTTGGTAGAGCAGTAGTAGCAGTTGGAATAGGGTCTGATGGCGTCTCTCGCCGAGAAGTCCCCCGTGAAGGGCGAGGGTTAGCCGAAGATGATGCTCCACCCCGCTGTGGACGGTTGGAAACAGAAGACCGTGGTGGAGATGATGGTGGACTAGTCCCAGCAGACGAAGGCTCTGTGGAAGGGGATGGTCGTGGCCTTTTCGCAGTGCCGATAACTTTCCCTAGGCCTATGGCAGGAGTCTTCTTTCTATGCATCCTGCACCACTGTCATTAACAAACAAAAGTCGCACAAAATTGCTTCTCGATTAATATCCCAACATCCCCAAATATGAGAATATACCCCCCCCACACTTAAAGTGGTCACGTCATCGTGAAATGAAAAAACAATGCAAGGCACAGGGCATAGCACAAAGGTAAGCACAATGAGTATCCACGAACTTCAACTTCAATTATCACACAATAGGCGACCAAAACAGTCAACACTAGTGACACAATCTCCAACACAAGATATACAATATAATGAGCAATGGAATATAAATGCACCTAGTGTAAGAACAATAGCCAAGAACAACAACCATAGCAACACAAAGGGGAGCAATCGGGCATGACATAGGCATAAGAAGTCCTCAACAAGGCATATGAAACACACTGAAAAAATGAACCTCTTGAAATTTCAGAATTTCAAAATTGGGGTCGGACTCGAAAATTCAACCATTATTGAAAATAATTTCAAGCGAAGCACAAGTAACATGGCATAAACATCACTTCTAAGCAGTCAAGTGCATTACCTACAACACATTGTTCAAATGGCATCTACCCAATTGACCCAATTTCAGAAAAATCATAATTTGACCTAAAAATTTGAACACTAACCGAAATTAGGGGAAATCAAAATGCATCAACCTTGGAATGGAGGAGATGTAGAGATTGGTCAGAGTTGTCGTCGAGGGTTTGCTGGGGCGTGCTTGATGATGGTGGAGCAACTGGTGCCTGTAAGCTCCTCGGTGCTTGTTGGCGCGCCCAACTCTTAGTCTTGACAGCCATTTCCCTGAATCGCTGCAAACACCTTGTTGGAGTAAGCGACTATAGATCACCATCAACAGCTTGGTTGATCATTCGCGTGTTCTCATAGTCAAGAGAACGCACGAAAATATCTGCTAGAGCCCACTCCTCCATGTTGTGATGAGGGCAGGAGTACAACAATGCTTGGAAACGGTCCCAAGTCTCATGATAGAGCTCCCCATATCTTTGCTGGAAATTACTGATTTGGGCCCTGATTGCATCTGTCTTGTAGGGTGGAAAGAACTCCTCTAGGAATGCTTTAGCCAAAGCATCCCACGTCCTGAACGAGTTGATCGGTTGGTTGTCCAACCAAAGCTTTGGCCTTCCCTTGGAGCGAGAAGGAGAAAAGCCTCATGGGAACGACATCCGTATGGACCTCGTTGAACTTCATTAGCTCAACGATCTCAATGAAGTGTCTCAGATGCTGACTCGGGCACTCGTGATCGTTGCCTGAATAAGGTCACTGCTACACCATCTGGACATATGGGGTCTTCACCTCAAAATTCCGGTTGTCAAACGGTGGAGGAACTATGCTCGAGCCAGTGCCTGCGAGTGTAGGCTTAACATAATCCCCAAGTGTGCGTCTTTGCGTCTCCCATTATGATGGCTTCCTCGAAATCCGCTTCTTCGCTTGAAGAGTTGTAGTGAGAAGAAACCATTGGTGATGAGAAGGCCGATGAGAGTGGTGAATGAGGTGGTGAAGGTGCTGGTAGCACAATCTCTAAGTTGAGGATGGGTTGATGTGGAGGAGAGAACACGAGTTGAGGCGGTGTGAGATTGCTTTGCAGATTCCGAAGTCGTCGCTCACGGATTCGGCTAGATTGTCTCATAAATTACACACACAAACTCTTGCACATCCAAAAACAACACACCAAAGTGAAACCCAAACAAACAACAAAAAGACGGGAAAATAAAACTAAAACGGAGTGGAATGCCTAAATCGGCGCCGACTAAGTCCTTTTGAAGGAACGAGAGAGGTCCCCGGCAATGGCATTCCAAGACGAGAACATAACGAGATGTTGTGCAAGGGGCAACTGATGATTGTACAGACTGATTGACAGTGCAAAGAGCTCCTCAAGCGATGTATGATAGAGGCTGTAAGAAATGGCATCCGCCAACGCCTCTTTTATGGAAGTACAGTGTAGATGCGGCCAATTTTAGCGAACAACATAAGATGGGTATTGTGTAGGAAAGCAAAGCTATGGCATTATGGGATGTGTTGAAGTGGTGTGTTGACCAAAAGATTTAACGATTCAAAATGGAGATGGATGCCCAAGTCATGGTCAATGCGATAAATGCAGGAGACTCGACTATAACACCCTCATCTTTATGGAATTATTAAATGACCAAAATGCTCTGGCCAAGGAACTTTAAAAAATAAATAAAATATAATAACGTAAAAATAAACTTAAATACTTTAACAGACAGCGAAAACTATTATAACATAAGGTCCAATTGATAATAGTGAATTTCTAGTTGCCCAATTAGCTAAACTTTGGATTTCTAGTGGTTTAAAGCCGTACATTCTATCCACTGAAGGTCTAGGTTTAGGGTAATTCTTTCTTTTAGACTAACTACCTAATCATATAATTTTTTAGCTAACTTAATCATCTAGGCACATAAATCCATCATACGAATAAAGTAAATTACATAAATATAAATGAATTGAACTTCATAATTTAAACATAAAAATTACATAAACATAAATGAATTGAACTTCATAATTTAAATATAACAATTGTCCATGAAAGTTGGAGACGTCAGATTGCAGGTTTTTTATTGGCCTTTAACAAGTCACCACCCTCGAATTCTTCCGGCGAACATAGCTTGCATCCTTGCACCTGATTCGATGGATCCACACCTTCTCACCAATCTACAAACATCCGATCGAGGCCCCTCCTCTTACTTTTGTCCCACCGTTGCCGATTCTATCCCGCCATAGAGTAGCATCTATCTCTCCCTTAATTCCGACGGCGGTTCCACCGCAATACTGTTGACTCTCTATCTGTCTCTGTTCAAGCGATGGGTTGCACTCCGCCTCCTTGATCGATCGCCGGACTCATCGAATCTGGTCTCTATCTCCAGCTGCGTCGGTCGATCTCAAAACTCCCGGCCAGTCCTTTGATCTCCGGCACCTCCCACGAATCTCGTTCCCTGAGCCTTTTCGCTGATCGATTCCATCCCCAAGCTCTAGTGTCTACGAGCTCGAAGCCAACGATCGAAACCCGGAGGCGGCGCCTTTTTCTTATCTCCCTCCCTCTGTCAAATACTATAGGTTTAGGAATTTAAATCCAATAATTGGGCTCTCATCTGTTGATTGATAACTCAGGCCCAAACCACCGCTGGATGTATCTAATGGCTCAAACCAATTCTCGTCTCCAGAATTTCAATTGACCTCAGGACCCATTCCTTTTTCTTGAAATGATCCGGCCTCACTTCCTACCGTAAGATCTATCTAATTGTCTAGGCTCGTCCAAGCTACCAACTAATAAAATAATGGTTTGACTCATCCCTGCTCATTTAACGAATCTGAAGATCTAACCGCTGGCTAGAGCTGATTTATCTAATTTTATCTAATTTAATCTATTACGTACTAATAAGCTCGACAGTTCAAATAATTTTTAATTTGATTATAATAAATAAATAAATTAAATGATGATTAAATATAAAATATTAATAATAATATTCATAATGATACTAATATATTTTTATAACGATTTTTCTTGAACATTTTAAAAAGTATTTAAGAGTGTTTTAAATTAAATTTATACCTCTAAAATTAGGGTAAACTGGAAAAATGAAAATTATGAGAAGGAGATGATGATGCCATTGATGACGTCATCCAACTTTTAGGGGAGCATCGAACTATAGACCTCCTAATCGTCCACTTGAACACTTAATCAATCCACCATAACTCATTTTATGAATCTTTTGGTTCAATAGGTATAAGGACTAATTCAACAGTTGTTTTATCTATTGCAGTATTGGTGGATTAACCAATCATACTTATTAATAGTTTACTATAACTGACTGAGTAATTTATAAGCTAATTTAAACACAGATTAATAATAATAATCGTATTCATGAACATAATCATAATTCAAATACAATGTAATAATTATTTCTTATTAGACAATTTTTCTTGGTCTTCGTTAAGGGGTAATTTGAAATTTTAAGACCAAAATTTCGATCCCTAAGATGAGAGTTTAACATTTCCTACACACTTCAAAGAAATTTCGTCTTCGAAATTGAGGCAGGAATTTCGCTAATATTTCTAACCATAATCACATGCTAATACCTTTCTGTAGAGTGACCCGATTTGGTGGAGTGGATTTTAGACCTGCTCAAATACATAAATCATTTTCAAAACTAAGACTTAATTTCAAAACGATTTTGACTTCTTAAAACATGACCGACTCTTAGTCACTCCTCTGTTTCCCAACGAGACAGAGGAAGACCAGCTTTGATACCAAAATGCAACACCCTCATTTTTACAGAATTATTAAATGATCAAAATGCACCGATCAAGGAATTTTAAAAAATAAAAAATAAGAGTAAATAAAAAATAAATAGAATAAATAAAATAAAATTTTAATTACTAACAAGCCTCTACAAAATCGCATTGAAAATAAAGTCTCAATAAATTAAACATAAATACTCTTTTTCGAAAGGAAACGTAAATGCTCTTTTGAAAATTGAAGTCCACGTTGCGATATCGCTCGAATCAGCTACACTCTGCTCCTGCATTAACTTTCAAGCACCCTGGTGGGTGGTTCGGGGCCAGTCTTTCGTGCTCAAATCATAAATCAGAATTCCATAATAAATAGTGAAAATTATGTTAATTCATAACAATCATCAATATTTATAATATACATATTACATAAAGAAATCATATTTATGCAATCCTAACACACATCACCTTAATCATAACAAGTAATTAATCATCATCATAAAAATGGAACTCAAGCCAATCATATTAGGTGTATTACGAGATCGTGAGTATCATGGTTCTTGTAACTTGTTATACCCTAATCATCATGTTTGTGAAGGTCAATTACATGACATTAATTCTTGTACTTGTTCTAAACCTTATATAGGGTATCTTAATTCTTGTAGCCGCCCCCAACTCAGCTAACTAGCCCTACCACCCAAATCGTTGATGTTTGGGAGAACGTATCCTCAAACAACATATCATGAAAACTGTGGATGTCTGGGAGAACGTATCCTCATACAACATATCGTGCGAGCAAAACTAGCCCAATCATGTGGGTGATTGTCTAGGAAATGAGTTCATCCTTTTAGTCCACCTATTAATTGTGACACCCCGATTTTTGGTTGTTGTTTGATTCTAACTTTAAACAGGTGTTCTATGAGTTTTGGAGAATCGCTGATGAATGGACAGTCACAGGCGTGACTGTTCATTTGGCACGGGCGTGGTTGATAGGTAGACCACAACCATGGTCAGATTTCAGTCGCGAGCATGACCCCTAGGCGATCACGATCATGACCGTCAGTAGGTCACGGGCGTGGTTGCGAGGTGGCCACGGGCGTGTTGGACTATTTATAAAAACAGAGTCGCGACGTGCAACTCAAAATTTACAGACACCTTTTTGAAACTTTTATCTGTCAAATGATGATCGATTTCAGGAGGAAGAGAATGTCAAGTCGATCGATCCCAGATCGGGAGTGGGGGCTTTCAAATCATTGAGGAAGCTTTAGAAGGTAATCTATCCTCTTCCTCCCTCCTCAATCTCTTGATTTGAATGCTACGTAGGATAATCCTGACAGGTTAGGATTTGGGGTTTTGGGGTTTCAATCCTACAATTGATCTCTACAGGTCATATAGTGTTGAGATTGAGCTCTAGGCAGACGGCTTCGAATCAGACTCTACCGGGAACTAGAGGTCGGGGTTGAGAGAATGCTTTTACTGCTTTAAGCATTGAATTGTATTTAGGTTGTCAGGAATCCTATGTTGGGGTCTCAGGACTGTATAGTAGCATGTGATCTACTATACAAATCTATGATGTGTTATGGTTCAGAGCGGAGCTTTCAAGATTGTACAATAGCATGTGATATACTATATAGAGGTTGTGAAACAGAACCGGGCTCTTTGACTGTGCAGTAGCGTGTGATCTACTATACAGGTTGTTGTTTAACATCGAGCATAACCTCATGACGTTTGAACTATGATTTACAATTCATGTTTAGGATAGGATTCAGGTTTAGCTAGATTATGCATTGGTCACCCACCCTTGGATTGCATAACCCGTCAAGATGTTCTACGGAGCGTGTCGAGGATGCCTCCTAGTGCTGCTCGCATGATATCTACGGTTTATAGGGTGGTTTTCATGGTCTGATCCACCATGAGATTGTCAACTAAATTTAGGGGTGACTAATGCTAGGATGATGCCTATGGGACTACATGGTCACTTTATAAGATGCTTATTATTGTTCTACGCGAGTTGGGCCTAGTTAGCTAGTGCTTATCCCTGACCCTATCTCTATTTATCCTTATATGATCAACATTGGGACTTCAAGAACAAATGCCACCTAAGAGAGGTACATAAGTAGCGACACCTCGACCGAGTGGATCTGGGAGTCATAGAGAGAGATATCTTGGAGGACCACATTATCCCTTTCATTTTTATAGATGTTTTCATGTTATGGATTTTTGGATGTTTTAAGTCATTTTGGTAGGCTTATCTCTAGTTATTGAGTTCCCTAGTTAGTATTGGATTTCAAGCCATGGATACTCAATTTGTTGTATACTTATGTTGTGACGCATTTTAATAATTCAGTTAATATATATGTTTATGTTTATTTATGTGTTTAGTGAACCCGTGAGTAATGCACGGGTCAAACCGTGTGGTTTGGCTGGATCCTCAACGGACGGGTTTCACAATGGGTATCAACGCCTTGTTGTTCTCTACTACATGACTATGCTTACTGGTATCGAGGCGTCATGAACCTCAACACAAGCAGTGCTGATAGTATTTCATTACTAAACAATCGAGGGAGATGTTTCATTTGTGTTAGGCGTTTGTAAGTTTTAATTGTTTCTTTGAATAATGAAATGGGAGAGTCATCCACGACCGTTGCGGATAGTACATCACAGGCGTGGTGGATAGACCACCATAGGCGTGGCTAGTAATGGGCAACAACAGTGACATAGTGACAACCACATGTGTGGTTAGTCAGTAGGCCAAGTGCGGTTAGGGGATACGAACCACATACGTGATCTTAAGTACATCACGGGGTGGTAATGCCAGTCATGGGCATGGCAAGATGTAAGCCAAGGGCGCGACCAATGGTACACCATGGGCGTGGCATTATGTACCCCATGGGCATGGCAGTATGCACCCTATGAGCGTGTTCAATGTTTTGAAAAGTTTTCACGTTTCCCATAAAAAGCTGAGATGAGTTTTAAGTGGTCCACATGTGCCTCGACTGGCTTTCAAGGAGCTAACTTGTGTGGGTGCCATTACTTTTGATGGGAAGTCTACGGAGCAGCAATTAGTAGTAGATTGGCTGAGAGAGTTGATGAATGCGTTCAGGTATCTATAGCCTGTGCTAGAGAAGAGGTCGTTGTATGCTGCTTACCTACTAAGAGGTATAGCAAAAGAGCTATGGAGTAACTAGCTGGAGGTCGAGGACGATCTGTTTGGACAGGATTGGGAGGAATTCCTAGGTTTTTTCAAGAAAGAGTTCATGCCAGAGTAGTGGAAGAAGAACAAGAGGGCTGAGTTCATCAACCTTAGGCAGGGGGGACATGAAGGTGGTTGACTTCCTCAACGCTTCACCAGGTTGAACAGGTGGTACAACGGCTCCCCTAAGCAGAAGAAGAAGGATATAAAGCAGGTGTTTCTACATGGGCTGAGAGCTCATATTCAGTTTGGGGTCACCAGTAGTGATACAGGTACCCTAGCATATATCAAGGCGGCAATTTTGAGGGCTGAGCACCTTAAGAGTGTGAGGAAGGGGGAGCGTGAGGCGTGGCATGAGGAGAAGAAAAGGAATGTGGCTTTAGGCGGGTCGCAGTTGCCACGAGCACCTCAAAGGAGGAAAGATACATATTGTGGTAATCCTACATCTTAGGCTCGTTTCTCTGCCTATAATCCCAGTAGACCAGGAGAAGCAGTCCACTATAGGGTTGACCATCCATCTTGTCCCGAGTGTGGGATACGACACTAGGGAGCATGTATGAAGAGAGCAGGAGCTTGCTTTTGGTGTGGGCAGCAGGTCCATTTTGCTCAAGAGTGCACCGGGTTGAGTAAGCCCGTAATGTTGGAGGCGATAGTACAATAGGGAAGGGCTTCGTCTGGCAATAGGATGAGACGAGGCTTTAAGGATCTGTTCACGGGCACTAATGCAGTTTCCTTTGGACTGGGGACGTCGTAAGGGAGAATCCCAGAGGCACAGAGCATGGTGTATCCCACCATAGTTGAGGAAGAGGTCTCCCCGGATACCATCACGGGTACGATTGTCATTCTTGGAAGATTCTTTCATGCAGGGTGCTTCACACTCTTTCATCTCTACTATTGTTACTCGTCTTTTTCCCTTTATACCTACTAGGATGAGTAGATCGTTTATGATTAGTACCTAGTAGGAAAGACTCTACTGGTGGAGTCTTAGTTAGAGGAAGAGCAGTCATGGTCTTTGAGGATAGGGACTTTATGGTGAACCTCATCGTTTTTCCTTTTGATGAGTTTGACGTGATTTTGGAGATAGACTGGCTGGAGCACCATGGAGCCATGGTGGATTGTAAGAAGAAGAAAATTAGGTTTTCTACACCTGAAAAGGAGGGAGTAGTCATCATGGGGACTCAGAGAAATATCCACCACGGGCCTCCTTTCATTTATGGCTTGAAGGCGAAAAGGCTGATTAGAGGTGAATGTGAGGCTTTCATAGCACATATTCTCCTGGATGTAGGAGGACATAATGAGGATATACTAGTAGTTTAGGAGTTCCCTAATGTTTCTCGAGATGACATGTTGGAGGTACCTTTTGAGCGATAGGTGCCTTTTGATATAGAGCTGGTGTCGGGCACAACACCTATATCGATAGCACCCTACCACATGGTGCCGATTGAGTTGAAGGAGCTTAAGGAGGAGTTGCTGGAGCTGTTAGAGAAGGGTTTCATCCGCCCTAGTGTGTCACCTTCGGGTACGTTGGTGTTGTTCGTGAAGAAGAAGGATGGATCTATACGGATGTGTATATACTACAGGAGGCTGAACATGTAACTATCAAGAACAGATATCTTCTGCCTTGTATTGATGACCTATTTGATCAGCTTCAAGGTGACCCAGTTTTCTCTAATATTGATTTGAGGATAGGGTATCATCAGTTGAAGGAAGTGGACGAAGTGGTACCTAATATGGTGTTTCGAACAAGGTATGGTCACTATAAGTTTTTAATAATGTCATTCGGGTTGAGCAATGCCCATGTCACCTTCATGGAAATGATGAACAATGTGTTTCATGGATATATAAACAAGTTTTTCATAGTATTAATTGATGACATCTTGGCCTACTCCAAGATGGAGCAGGAGCATGCAAAGCACTTAAGAAAAGTTTTGGCTACCTTGAGGAGGGAGCGATTGTATGCCAAATTATCTAAGTGTGAGTTTTTGATGATTCAAGTGTTGTTTCAGGGACATCTAATTAGTGAACGGGGCATCAAGATGGATTCGAAGAAGGTGGAAGCGATCGTGGATTGGACACCACGAGGAGCGTGACCGAGGTGAGGAATTTTCTCGGCATGGCAGGGTACTACAGGAAGTTTGTGGAGGGGTTCTCAAAGATAGTAGGGCCACTCCACAAGCTAACCATGAAGGACATGCGGTTTGTATGGAGCTGAAAAAGAGACTCACCACAGCATTAGTACTTACGTTACCGGGGTTGCGAGGGTGAGTATGTTATTTATAGTGATGCATCATATATGGGGTTAGGCTGCATCCTGATGCAGGATGGCAGAGTAGTGGCATAGACATCTTGCCATTTGAAGGTGCATGAAGTGAATTACCCAGTTCATGACTTGGAGCTGGCAGCGGTGGTCTACGCATTGAAACTGTGGAGACACTACTTGTATGGTTAGACTTTTAGGATCAAGACTGATCACAAGAGTATCAAATACTTGATGAACCTTGGTTAAAGGTTTTGTAGATGGTGGAGTTATAATAACACCTACCATCACAACATCAGGGTAGCTCCATTCGAGGGTTTGTATGGTAGGAAATGCAGTACCCCTCTCTTCTAGGATGGGGAGGGAGAGAAAGTGTTGACTGAACCTTAGATTGTTCAAGAAACGGCCTCGTGACTTAGAGTAATTCGAGCATAGCTGGGTGTAGCTCAGAATTGATAGAAGCAGTAGGCAGACAAGAAGACTAGGAAAGTTAGCTTCAAGGAAGGGGATAAGGTCTTTCTTCTGGTATCTCCATGGAAGGGAGTGATTTGTTTTGGCAGGAAGGGGAAGTTGGCTCCCTGATTCATTGGTCTCTTTGATATCATTCGGAGGATAGAAAAAGTGGCTTACGAGTTGGCTTTACTTGTCAAGTTTGATGAGATGCATAATGTATTCCATGTGAGCATGCTTTGGGCTTACATTGGTAGGCCGAATCAGGTAATCCAGCCAGATGAATTCAGTTGGAGAGGGATTTGACCTTTCTAGAGAAACCAACTCGGATTGTGGATAGGATGGTCTACAAGTGGAGGAGCAAGGAAAGGCCTATGCTGAAGGTGATTTGGCGAAATTAGGATGTCGAGGCTATGACATGGGAGACCAAAGCTAGCATGCAGGAACACTACCCGGAGCTCGTGGAGGATTCCCTAGTAGGTAATTTCTTTTCATGTGTTAAGTTTTCACATTCAGGTTTCATGACGAAACCATTTTTAGAAGGGGAGAGTTGTGACACTCTGATTTCGGGTTGTTGTTTGATTCTAGCTTTAAGCCAATGTTCTATGAGTTCTGGAGAATTCATTGATTAATGGACAGTCACGGGCATGACCGTCAGTCTATCACGAGAGTGGTTGATAGGTAGACCACGACCGTGGTCAGAAGTCAGTCACGACCATGCCCATCAGTAGGTCATGGGCATGGTTACCAGGTTCCCACATGCGTGGTGGTAAGTCTGCCACGGGCATGGTGGACTTTTTATAAAAATAGAGTAACACTTGCAACTCAAAATTTATAGAAACCTATTTGAAATTTCTCTCTGACAAATGGCGACCGATTTTTGGAGGAAAAGAAGGTAAAGTCGATCGATCCCAGATCAATAGTTGGGGCTTTAAGATCATTAAGGAAGCTTCAGAAGGAAATCTATCCTCTTCCTCCATTCTCAATCCCTTGCTTTGAATCCTACGTAGGAAAATCCTAACACGTTAAGATTTTAAGTTTTGAGATTTTAATCCTACAATTGATCTCTATAGGTCATACAAAACAAGAGATTGATCTCCAGGCAGACTGCTTCGAATCAGACTCTACCGGGAAAGCTTTCAGAGGTGGGGGTTTAGAGAATGCTTTTCTGTTTTAAGCGTTGAATTGTATTTAGGTTGTTAGGAATCCAAATTTAGGTTCACAGGACTGTGCAATACCGTGTCATCTACTATACAGGTTCGTGATGTGTTATGATTTAGAGAATGTTTGGCCTAGTCACTTAGTGCTTGTCACTGACCCCATCTCTATTTTACTTGGTATCATAAACTTTGGGACTTTAGGAGCAAATGCCGCCTAAGAGAGCTACACGAGCAATGACACATCGACTGAGTGAATATGAGAGTTGTAAAGAGAGGTACCTTGGAGGACCTCATTATCCCTTACATGTTTTTAAGATGTTTTCATGTTTCTAGATTTTCAGATTTTTCAGTAATTTTAGTAGACTGATCTCTGGTTATTGTTAAGTTCCCTTGTTTGGGTTGTTTTACGTTGTTAGTATTGGTTTCGAGCTATGGATGCTCGGTTTTTGTATACTTATGTTATGAAACATTTTTAGAATTTAGTTAATGTGTATGTTTATGTCTAATTATGTGTTGAGTGAACCAGTGAGTAATGTATGGGTCGAACCGTGCGGTTCGGCCATGTCGTATAGGGCGGGTTTCACATTAATCATCTAGGTATGGTTATTTATTCACTACTCACTTGTCATCTATCCTTGTCATAATACTAACCTTAATGGTCAAACGTTATCGTTAGTCTAGCCTTAATATATTAGCCTAGCCTTATCATAATCTGAAGACACATCATTCTACACATAAAAGAAATGAACATAAACATAATGCAAATACATAATCATAAAATCATGTAAATCAATCAAATGAATAAAGCATAACCTAACTACAACAACATAAAAAATGTACCCTCTTATTAATTTAAACAAGGAGGATCCAACACGAGAAAGCAAAGTGAAGTTGGAAACATGATTGTCTTTATGAACCTTAATTCAAAATTGAGGTAACGATGGCACTCGTCTTAGGAGTGGGAACTGCAGGGCGAACACGTCGTCGTCTTGCTATGATCGAGAGTTAGCTTTGAGTCACCAGAATTTGGTTGGGGGAAGCTTCACCGATTGAGGACCTATCGACCTCGTGAAATTAAATACCTCACGCAACCCTCTGCTTTGGCTCCATTGAGAACCAGGCTAGCTTCATTGACTGGCGGAACTAGGGGTGGCCCGGGGGAGTCCCAGCTCATCCCAGTTTCGGTATGAACTATTAATTTTGGGTATATAATTGTAAATTTTACGAGTATGGTTCAAGGCAATTTTGAGCATGAATCAGTGCTTGATCGTGTCGAAACTAGATGGACCCAGTGAGAGTCTCGACTATCTTGTTTTTTTGTCTCGAGCACTAAATTATATGTAAAATTTTGATGATTTCATAACTCGGCTAATAGTATTTGAAGTTTTGCTTTTCTACTTATTTGTTTAGAATAAGTAAAAATCATATATTTAGTTCAAAATATTCAAATATAAGATAAAAAACTCGTCAGTGGCACATATATTAGATTTTCAACTAAAAACCGTACAATGAATTTGTTTTTTTAAAAAATAATATTAAGATTAATTCATCAATTAATTACTCGATAGACTTATAAATTTCCGATTCAAATCCGGCTCAGTGATATACATCCTGATTCCGCCATTCCTACGGTTAGGGTGGGAGTCTCGGATTTTCCGTCATCGAGAATCACCTCGTTCGTTGTTGGTAATCAAAACGCCTTCGAGGATTTCAACAGCTCAACCTTGAATCATTTATGGGGAGATTGGAGGTCGGGTGTTAAGGGAATTGATGAGGGTTAATCTTCCAATCTATATACTAAGTAGAATGGGTGAGATCGTGTTGAATAAAAAACAGGAAATCTTGTGATTGTCGTCGGAAATCTCAGGGTGGAAGGTTTGGAGGAAACGCGTAGAACTGGAAAAAAGGAAATTATGGGAATGATATGATGACGTCATACAAATTTCAGGGAAAAGAAAATAAATAAATATATATATATAAGAGGATGATCGAACTAGGGACCTCCTAGCCGTCAACCTAAACACTTAGCTAATTTGCCATACCTCATTTTATGAATCATCTCGGTTCAGTAGGTTTACGGACAAATTTTATAGCTGTTTTATCTTAATAAAAAAATTTAAGTATGGGTGAATTAACCAATCATACTTGCTACTAATTTACTATAACTAACAAGTAATTTATAAGCTAATTTAAACACAGACTAATAATAATAATCCTATCCATCAACATAATCATAATCCAAACAGAAAATAATAATAATTTTTTACTAGACAATTTCTATTGAACTTCCTTAAGGGTAATTTAGAAATTTAAGACCAAAATTTCTATTTCTAATATCACGGTAAAACACCAACGGACTAGTATGAGTTCGGGGATGTTGGAAAGGATATTTTGTTGTCTAAACTTTTTTCTTGGTTAAGTTTGTGAGGAGGGAGCAAAACAAAATTTCCCATGTGTTAGTTAGGCAATCGAAGTTTCTTGAGTCTACCCATTATTAGGGAGACACATCTTTTTTTTTATTGGCTTGTTTAATTGAACGATACCTATTTTGCCATTAATAATTAAATTTAATAATATGAATACACATTTTCTTAAAATAATATATCATTGAAATTATAAAAAAAAATGTGAAACCCTTTTTTCAAACACTTCATCTTGTCAAGCACTTTAAGTAGAATATGAGTCATTGGATGAAATTTTAAATTTCTGAGAATCTAAAGAGACGTAAGGAAAAATTCATATTTTCCAACTCTTTTACGAATAATTATTTTAATTGTATTTATTTCAAAAAAGTTCATGTCACCTTCTCACTGCCGGTGAGTCTCCGGCGACTGTCCAATGAATTTTCCGGAAAGTCTCTAATGAATTTTTCCGCGATCTTCCGTCCACTTTCCGGTGAATTTTTCGGCGAGACTTTTAATAGGTTATAATTGTTTTAACAGGCTACACGAGTAACATGTTATAATCATGAGTAACCTATTACACGGCTTGGTAACATGTTATAATTGCTATAACAAGTTACACAAGTAACTGGTGAACCAGTTGTACAATTTAGTAACTTGTTACACGGGTTGGTAATAGGTTATGGTCACCAGTAACAAGTTACACGAGTAACAGGTTCTAACTGTCTATAACCTATTTCATGACTTAATAACTGGTTACATGACTTCGTAACAGATTTATTTATAACAAAACTTAACAAAGCATTACAACAAACACAAAAAGTTGTGTAGAAGTTCTTTTGTGTAATCCCTAACCTTTAAGGGTTTTAGTCTCTCCCTAATTTTTAAGTGTTTCATCAAATCACCACCTCCATCCATTCAACTTGCCGCTTCTATCATCCATCCAACCCCCCTACTATCATCCGTCCAACTCACCCCCCCCCCACCTATCACCCGTTCAAACTCGTCGCTCCTACAAATCAACTGTCCAACCCGCCTCCCATCATCTATCCAACCCGCCGCCACCCATCTATCATCCATTTCACCACCAGCTCATACTCCGCGAACATCATCATCAGATCGTACTTTTAAGGGGCATCCTCACCAGCTCGGATTTCCGTAGCGAAACATCCTCTTTGCTCGATTTCACTATTAGGTCGGATCCCCTGCGGCAAACAACCTCTATGTCATCGCTCCTTTGCACAATGGATCCAGATCTGGCGATGGCTTCAATGACTACGACGATGGTGGAACGGCAGGTTATAGACATGTCCTTGGATTAAAACTTCGGTCACAAACCATCAAAATTCTGCAAAAAGCATAGCTATGGCATCAGAACGGCACTACGGAGGCGGGTCACCTTGAATAGACAACGGCAGACGACCATAGTTTCCTCTACGCACTCTTTTTTTCTTCCTCTAAATAGACTAGGCATGTTCGGATTTTGATTTGATTTTGTTGCTTTTCTTTTCGGATGATTACTAGTTGTTTTTGTTTGAATTTTGGGTTATGTCAAGTGTCTAGGTTAGCTGATTTTGGTATTAATTTGTCAGGAGAGTAAGGAAAAGGGTCATGTTATGCTTTTAATGACGACCCCTGCCCCATGTATCCTCGTTTTTGAGTTTACACTTATTAAAATGGGAATATATATTTTGTCAATATATTTATTGATTCCTATATTATAGGGTTTAGGTTAAGTCTTCCTAACCTATACATAATCCTTGAATTGTAATCAAACTCCTTAAGCAATATAATTGGCTTTTGTCCTATCTTTGATCATCCTCTTCTCTCAATTTCTCATAGCTATTCATGGTATCAGAGCCTTCGATGGACTTTCAAAGATGATTATGTTACTACTCGCTTCGTTGGAAAAAAATTACGCTTTTTGGGAACATCAATTTCGTCTCCACGTTCAAGCAAATGGGTTTCTCGGGTATCTTAATGGAGATACGGCCGCTCCTACTCCTCCTTCTGCTACGTCGATTACTACTGATTCAGAGGCTGTTCCCGTGACGGCGACAACGACCAAATCTCATGAAAAGGCTGCTCTTACTTGAGAAAACAACAACGCCAAGGTGGTCTATTGGATTCTTGGCTCGGTTACGGCCCCAATCATGCTTTCTCTCTGATGTTTTACATCAGCCTCAATGATCTGGAAGCACTTGAAGTTGAGTACGAGCTTGCTAAACTGTGTCAAGGCGACCTCGACATTCATAGGTATTATCTCACAGCGAGTCAACTCTAGGCGGAACAAGATCTTATGGCTATTTCCATTCATGATTATGTTACAAGTGCATCTCTCACTAAGGAACGACACCACAGTCGAGTCCTCCACTTTCTTATGCGGCTTCAACTCGAGTTTGAACATATCTGGTCTATAATGGTTAGCAACAATACTACTGACTTGGAACAGGTCTTGGGTGAATAGATTCGTGTTGAAACGTGTTTTAAAACGCAAGCTCAGATTGATCCTCCTAGCTCACCCTCATTCGCGTTTTTTGCGGCGGCACCAACTTATAACTCAAACCATAAATCATCCTCTATGGTTGCTGCCTCGACTTCATCTGTGGATGCTTTTTGTCATCACTGCAGTATCAAAGGGCACAATACATTGCACTACCACAAGAGGAATTTTTGCAAAACTCACGATCACATTATACTGGACTGTCCGATTCTGAAAAATCGAGCTGCCAAATCATTGAACTAAGCAGGTCTTAACGCCTATACTACTGTTGCTGCTTCTGTTCACTCGACTGAGACCCCTGATCCACTCTCGGCTACTTCCATCGAAGCCCTTGTACAACAAGCACTTCCTATATTGCTTTCTTCTAGAATACATTCAGCATTTGCTACTACTGTTGCTTACAATCACATGATAGGAGATAAATCTCTTTTTAGCACCTACTTCCCTATATAAAGTCATAATGCCCGTGTGGCTAATGATGATACTATACCTGTTGCTGGTTATGGATCTATCTCCACACCCTCACTTTGTCTCGACAACGTTCTCCATGTGCCCCAATTCACTCCTAATTTACTCTCTGTTGGTCAGCTTATCAATAATGGATATCGTGTCACATTCAAATCCTCTGGTTGTTCTGTGTAGGATCTACGAACCCATAAGGAGGTCGGGAAGGGGAGTAAACAAGGGTGCACATTTTGTCTCTAGCAACTTAATCCCGTTTCAGAGTCTTCCCCTCTGCCGACTAATGGCACTCGTCCAGGATTTGCAGCATGGAGATTATGGTATTCACGTTTGGGACATCCCCATTCTGAATGCCTTACTACTATGTTTCAAGAAAATTTATTAACTTTTAGTATTAAGTTAAATGATCAGCTTATTCCATCTTGTACTAGTTGTATTGAGGCCAAGACAGTTAACAGACCTTTACTAGCAGTACGAATGATATTTCAACACCTTTTGATCTTGTTCATACTTATTTATAAGGGCATGCACTAGTTGTTTCACGTTTGGGTTACCAGTACTTTGCACTCTTCATTGATCATGCTACTCGGTATACATGGATTTATTTTCTGCGGTTTCAATCAGAGTTTCTTAATGCTACTCAAGAGTTTATTCAGATAGTTCAGACTCAATTTCATACCGCCGTTAAAACAATTCGATCTGATCCTGGTGGCAAATTCAACTCTACCGCCTTACACCAGTTTGATAGGGAGCATGGTATTCTCTCTCAAATGTCGTGTCCGGGTATCTCTCAATAAGATGGAGTTGTCGAATGCAAACATAGTCATGTTCTTGGTCTCACTCGGGCAGTAATACCATGTCACACGGTTATCTACTTAATTTACCGATAGGTTACTCATGTCTTGCAGACTACCTGTCCATATCAGGCCTTATATCGTCGTGCGTCGTCTTATGACCGTCTCCAGGTATTCAGCTATATTTGTTATGTGCTTCTTCCTGTATGTGAACGAACTAAGTTGACTACTAAAACTGCACAGTGTGTTTCTTGGTTATAGTGATGTTCATAAAGGGTATATGTGTTATGATCCTCATTTTCGATGGATGTGACTTTCTTATCATGTTTTCTTCTTGGAGAATAACTACTATTATGCAGAGCAATCACCTACTGTCGCTGGACCTGCACCATCTCTTGATTTATTTTTGGAGGACCCTCCTCTTGATGACCACGTGGACGTGGACCTTGGGATGAACCCTGATCATCCGCCATCACCGCAGCTACCAAATGCACTCCTCATGTATCTCCTCTACCATCACCAGAGCAATTACAGGTTACCACGTCCGACGTTTGGTCAGCTTTGCTGCCACCTTCAGGACTTTTTCACATATTATGTAGACCCGGTGGAAATTCCTACGACATTTGCACAAGCTATTTAGGATCCATGATGACGAGCTGCAATGGATAAGGAATTACGCGCCCTACACGAGAACCATACGTGGGACTTGGTGCCTCATCCACCGAATATCTCTCTGATATGAAGTCGGTGGGTCTATACGGTAAAGTATCAACCGGATGGGAATGTTAATCGCTTTAAAGCCCGCCTTGTTGCTCAAGGGTATCGTCAGGAGTGGGGGTTGATTACAATGAGACCTTTGCTTCTTTTTCTAAAATGCAAACTATCTGAATCTTGCTGGCAACCTATAGCTCGACGTGAAGAATGCCTTTCTCCATGGTAATTTAAAGGAGATAGTATACATGGCGTGTTCCCCGAGGTATGCCGACTCTACACCTCGTCAGGTTTTCCTTCTTCATCATTCTCTATATGGTCTCAAACAAGTCCCTCGCGCATGGTTCGAGAAGTTTCAGGATACAATTTTAGAAGGAGGGTTCATTCAAAGTATTAATGACCCCTCTCTGTTTATCAAGTAGTTACCTCGCAGCATTACATTCATTCTTGTATATGTTGATGACATGATCATCACCGGAAGCAATGGTGACGGTATAGCTAAACTTGAGAACCTCCAGCGATATCACTTTAAAATGAAGGAGCTCGGTGACCTCAGTTATTTTCTTGGTTTGGAAATTACTCGTAATGATAGTGGTGTGTTTGTTACTCAACTCAAATACATTGTTGATCTCCTCCTCTGTGGTTGACACACTGATTGTAAGCCGTTTAGTCCTCCTGTTGAACTCGATGTGAAGATGAGCTGGGATGTGGGCGAACCTGTTTGAGATCCAACGTTGTATCGAAAGCTTGTGAGGAGTTTAATATTCTTAACATCGACTTCAAGATGAGCTGGGATGGGGTTAGTCTTTTGTGCTCTAATCTTAATAATCAATATACTGACATAAAGGCACAATTTCATCGAATCATATAGAGCTAAAATTCATTTCCATTACTCTTCAACCACTACTAAGGTTGTCTAACTTCAGCTAGCATCATACATCTAGGATATCATAACTACAGGGCGTCCCCTAAACTCATCTCACTAGACCTACCATCCATTTGTCAAAGTTAATATAACACCATGGGTCTCTGGTGGCCTAGTACTATCATGTTGGACTTTAGTGGCCCAGTACTATCATATCGGACTCTAGTGGCCCAAAAGCTAAAAACGAGACTCTAGTGGCCCAATAGCTAATAACGAATCTCTGGTGATCTGAAATGCAAACATTGGATCTCTAGTGGTCCAATTGATAACAGTGGATCTCTAGAGGTCCAAGGTCATACACTGACATTCTGGATCAGGAGTCTAGGTAAATAGCTTTGTTCTGCTATATCACTTGACTACTAGGTTGTCTACTAAAGGTCTAGGCTTATGGTAGTTCTTTCTGTTCACTAACTACTTAATCATATCATTTTCTAGCTTACTTAATCATATATGCACATAAGAGCATCATAAGAATAAAGTAAATGACTTCAACATAAATGAATTGAACTACATAATTTAAACATAACATAAAACATGCATAACCTAACTATAGCAACGATAAGAATTTATCCCCTTAAACCACCCACCTTATAAATAAGCGGGAGCGGCTCAATGTAGCAATCAGAGTCCGGTCTATAGAGCCGATCGTCTTTAAGAACTTAAAGACGAGAATATGAAGATTAAACTTAATCCAATCCTAGTTGAAGAAGTCTAGGATGGCGATTCGTCGACTTGGGGAAAAACCACTTCATGGTCGATTGTGAAGTGTGACAAACGAATTCATTTACACATGATTATGCTCTACTAATTATTTGTAATCTCAATCATGTTAGTAATCGATCTTATGATCTAATTAATTTTCCTAGAAGAACCGGATATTGATCATGTCTAATTTATGAACTAAAGAGTCTACTTTGTATGAACTAGTAATAACTAATTCATAATTTAAATCTATTCTATTATCAAATTATTATAAACAATTCTTTGTTTTTATTATATAGTGAGTTTCATACTAGCAATCTATTATCAATGACAAGCTTTAAATCAATTAGGAATCAATTCTATAATATAATAATTTACAAAAAAAAATTAACCGAATTTTCATACTAGATTAAACTACATAATAAATTATTTGGGTGTATTATGTCACAACTAGAAAGTTCAAGTCGTGGCAGCTAAAAGGAGAAAGTTGATTACTAAACAGGCAGATATCAATAGTTTATTTACGTCAGGCAATTTATTAAGCGATGAGTACCGATTCTAATTTCTACAAGTTTAGTGATTGAAACGGAAATACTGAAAAATGTAGGTATCACTATAGACATTATCCAATCATCTTATCCCACAAAATTCTTAACATGAACACAAAATTTGGTGGAGGTGAACCTAGCTCCAACGAAGGCTTAATACACAAGTAAACTCGACCGAAATCAAAACTAATTAGTCGAAAGAGTTCCTAACCTTTGTCTGATGCTAACAGGAGGCTTTGGAGGGACTGGGTCGATCCAGAGGTATTAATCCAAAATTTCCCAAAGATTGCTGTCGTCGAGAAGTTGGTAAGAGCTCCTAGAATTGAACAAAGCCAAAGCGTACTACACTTGTGAAGGGAATTAAATGGAAGGGACGAGATTGTATCAAGATTAGAGCTTTATAGGGTTACCTCTCAAGTTCTCATAATCAAGGAAGAAAAAAAAGAGTGCGTCGTCGCCACCGCCGCGAACAGAGGGTTAGACGACTGTTGTCTTCGCTCGTATGATAATGGTGAGGAGTGACTCTCTGACTACATAAGTGTTAGGTGCTTCTCGAGTGGGAGTTTTACAAGAAGTCTCTTGGGCCTTGAAGATATAAATTGTTGATAGTAGTATTTTATTGGGCTTATAGTTTGGTGTCTCGGTTTCATGGTTAGACTCAAAAGTTTTGTTAGTCAAAGTTTCATTATTAATGTAGGAAGTCTTGGAGTCTGAGAGTAGTATTTAAGTCTTAGTTTGTAGGTTCAGAGAGATCAAGCAAATAATAATCAGGTCTTTAATATTCTTACTTTTCTTGTCAAATCCCTATCTCAATTCGATAGGCCGACAAGCAACAGCTCATTTCCTTCCTCCATCATGCCTCGGTTTACTTCATTCTTACGAGTGATCCCATGATATCCCTTGGGGTAAAATACTTTGGAACGATCGTAGTTCGATAGTTATGCGCTCATTAACGGCACGTAAAAGATAGGTATCAGAGCATAACGATCTTGACATTATGGGAGATGAAAATCCTTCGGAAGCCGAACAGGAAAGTCAAGGCCATCTCCTGGCAACTTTACAAGGAAACTTGATTGATCTAACAGCAAGAAGGACGACCATCTTGCCACAACTGGAGACGTATGGAAAGTTGAATGGTGTGAGCTTTCAGGGCATCAACGGCCACCTCGATGGATTGGAGCAAAATCGGTACTATCAACTGACACTGCCTCCACATCGCCACCGCCTTAAAACCAACGGCCACCAGCACCAAAGGTGAAGATTGAACTTCCGTGATATGTCGGAACTGACGACCCAACTGTTTGGATCTGTCGGGCAGAACAATAATTTGAATTTTATCATATGGTTGAGGATGATAAGTTTCTAATCGCCTCGATTTACCTGGAAGGCGAAGCCCAACTCTGGTTGCAAGTTATGAAGGAGGAAAATCGTCACCTGACATGAGCAGATTTGGTGATCGGATTGTTTTCTCGATTTGGACCCGCATAGTTTCAGGACCCGTGTGGAGACCTCACAAAGCTGAATCAGGATGGATCGGTGAAAGATTATCAAACACAATTCGAGAAGCTTGTGATTTGCAGCGGTCACATGAGCCCAGCGCAATAGGCTAGTTGTTTTACAAGTGGACTTAAACCACTCAGAATTGACATTCGGGCATCGAATCCGTCGACGCTGCTAGAGGCCGTTGGTTTAGCCCTCCTATTTGAAGAAAATGTCAAGTTGGCGATGACATTTGATCAATAGAGGGTCCACGCCCCTTTAATATCAATACGCTAACGACTGGAGAGATGAAGAAGGCCGGGGCCAAGGTCTCTGTTTAATTGCGATGAGCAGTTCAGCCCCGGACATCACTGCAACGACTGTTTTATGTGCAGTTAGTAGAAAGAATTGGGAAGGAGGAACCTCTTGATAAGGGGGCCGTGGAGGATGAACTTAAGGGACTTATGTCGATTTTGCTACATGCGTTATCAAGAGAAGGAAGTACGAGAACCATGAAACTAATTGGTTCAATTTGCGGTGAAAAGGTAGTAATATTGGTTGATTCAGGAGCGACACACAACTTCATGGATTGTCGGACTGTGAATAGGTTGGCTTTGGCTCCAAAGATTGTAACAGATTTTGAAGTAAGGGTGGCCAATGGAGATCAGATAGTTGGGATCGGTATGTGCCCAGATGTCCTCATGTCATGTACTCGGTAGTGGACATTCACTTGTTGCGTTTGGGTCAGTGTGATGTAGTGCTTGGGGTTGATTTTTTGACTCAATTCTAGGGATGTTAATTGGTATTTCAACAAATTAATGATGGATTATAAGTGGAGGGGGAATTTCATACGACTACAGGGCCTTTTCCCTAGCCAATATATTGACAAGTATGAAGGAGCGAGAAAAATTCATCGGGCGCATGATGCTTATGTTTTATATGCTATAGCACCCGAGTCTTTCACTAGTGATTAACGATTCGTAGATGGCAAGGTCGACTTGGCGGAGGAAGCAGCATGGTTGGTCACTGAGTACAAAGATTTATATCAGAAACCTACTGGCTTACCTCCTTCTACAGACCACGATCACTGGATTCCACTCATACTAGGTAGCGCACCAGTCAATAGCCGACGGTACAGGTACCCCCAATACCTCAAAGGAGAGATCACAAGGCTAGTTGATGAGATGCTAGTGACATGGGTGATACGCCCAAGCCATAGCCCATATGCTTCGTCGGTACTGATGGTGAAGAAACACGACGGTTCTTGGAGATTATGTGCTCACTATCATGTCCTCAATTAAATAACGATGGAAGATAAGTTCCCAATACCTATTATTGATGAATTTTTGGATGAACTGCAACGAGCGGAGTTCTTCACTAAGCTGGATTTGAGGTCGGGATATCATCAAATTCGGGTGGTGACGGAAGACGTGCCGAAAACGACTTTTCGAACCCACTTGGGCCATTATGAGTTTCTCGTTATGCCTTTCGGCCTAACTAATGCACCTTCAACCTTCCAAGATTTAATGAACCAGGTATTGTGGCCATAGTTTGGCAGATTTGTGATGGTTTTTTTTATGACATCCTTATCTACAGTAGAAGCAAGGAGGAGCACAACAGCAACGTCAAACTAGTTTTTCAGGTTCTGCAACAACACCAATTGTTTGTGAAGAGGTCGAAATGTTCCTTCTTTTGTAGGAAGTTCATTATTTGGGACATATCATCTCAAAGGCAGGTGTGGCAGTTGACTCAACGAAGATCGAAGCCATTATGGATTGGCCTATTCCCCGAACGGTGAAGGCACTACGTGGGTTCCTCGGGCTCACATGATATTATAGCAAGTTTATTAGGCACTATGTGGGTTATATAGTGAGGCACTTAACACGGCTTCTTAAGAAAAGAGGGTTCAACTGGTCGGATGCAGCTCAAACCACCTTCAAAAAATTGAAGGAACTCATGATATCTGAACCTGTCCCTGCGCTACTAAATTTCAAAGAGATGTTTTCAATTAAATGTGATGCATCTAGGAGTAGGTTGGGGCAGTATTGATGCAAAATGGACAACCAATCGTATTCTTCAGCTTGACCATACATGGGAAATCGTTGTTGTTATCAACGTACGAGATAGAGATGTTGGCATTAGTGCTCTCGGTTAAATGGTGGAGATCATACTTGTTGGGGAAGAAATTTGTCATTCTAACCGACCAAAGAAACCTAAAATATTTAATGGAACAAAAAGCAGCCACGCCAATGCAAGAGAAATGGATTTTAAAGTTACTAGGATATGATTTTACTATTGAGTATAAGGAGGGTATAGCTAACAAGGTGACCGATGTTCTTTCACATTAATTTGAGGTGGCTGCAATCTCCACACCCATGTCAACTTGGCCTGAGACAGTACAGGAGGAACATAGGAACTTAGCTGCACTAATAGCTCTACCCAATAGATGCCGGGGTGGGGAGCTTGAAGAAGAATGGAAAGTCAAGAATGGGGTTTTATATCGTCGCGACCGCATTTATTTGGAAGAAACGTCCAACTTAATCCCTATCATAATTTTTGAGATGCACACTTCCAGTCATGAAGGGTTTCATAGAACCCAACGAAGGGTTCAAGATGTTTTCTTTTGGCCAAGGATGCGACAATTCATTTGAGAATTCATCAAGGAGTGCGAGATTTGTCAGCAAAACAAGGTAGAGAGCCTCAAGTCAGCTGGGTTGCTAAATCCATTGGATGTTCCAAAAAAAATGTGGCGAGACATATAAACGGATTTTGTTGGAGGCCTACCTAAATCTAAAGGCAAGAGTGTGATTTTGGTAGTGGTGGATTGATTAACAAAGATGGCTCATTTTATTACTCTCAGTCACCCTTACACAACACTCTCAGTTGCAGAGGTATTATTAAGTGAAGTACTCAACCTTTATGGAGTTCCCACTACTATCGTGTGTGATAGAGACGTTACATGGAAAAGCTCATTCGGGATGGGCTTTAAATACAAGGGACTATTTTCAATTTTAGCTCGGCTTATCATCCTCAAATAGACATTCAGACAGAGGCGGTGAACAAGACAATGGAGATGTACCTATGTTGCTTTACAAGGGATAGGCCGCATAATGGGTCAAGTGGCACTCGTGGTATGAATATTGCTACACTAGTCTTCAGGACACAACTCAGATGTCTCCTTATGAGATTGTGTACGGAAGGAAGCCTCTAACCTTACTATCATACGTCCCTGGTACAACTAAGGTAGCAGCAGTCAATTTGGAGTTGCGAGCAAGGGAGCAGGTGATTCGAGAGCTACGACAACACTTAACTAAGGCACATGAGCGGATGACCATGTATTATGATAAAGGTCCTACTAACCTAGAATTTCCTATTGGTTCATGGGTATATTTGCATCTACAGATTAATCGACAGACCACGGCCAGCAACTAGCGTTACCATAAGCTCGCTCCATGATATTACGGGCCTTCCGAAGTTTTAGTGCGCATTGGTGCAGTTGCTTACCTTTTGAGGATGCCTTCTTCTTCTAGAGTTCACCCAATGTTCAATGTGTCATTGCTTAAGGAAGCTCGTGGTGATTTTAATAGAGTGATACAGTTGGAACCGCCATTGAGGACGACCAGCATTCACCTGCCTCGAGCAATCTTGGACAGACGATCAGAACGCGAACGAGAGGAAGTGTTAATCCACTAGACTGACTATCGCCTTCAGATGCAACCTGGGAGGATGTGGAACTGGTGGATTCACAATTTTCAGAGTTTATGGATCCTTAATGTCAAGCATCGATTCAAGGGATGGCGCATGTTATGTGCTTCTCGAGTGGGAGTTTTATAAGAAGATTTAAAGAATACAGGGTGATGGGCCGAAGTCTCTGGGGCCTGGAAGATATAAATTATTAACAGTAGTATTTTATTGGGCTTATATTTAGCTGTCTTGGTTTAATTGTTAGACTCGAATGTTTTGTTTGTCAAAGTTTCATTGTTAGGGTAGGAAGTCTTAGAAGCAGAGAGTAGTGTTTAAGTCTCAGTTTGTAGCATCAGAGATATCAAGTCTTTAATATTCTTACTTTTCTATTCAAATCTCCATATCAATTCAACATGAAGATGAGCAATAGCTCGTCCCCCTTCCTCCATCACACCTCGGTTTACTTCATTGGAGCATGCGTCCAGTTTGTTATGAAAATCTTCAAGTGAATCCCACGATACCCCTTGGGGTAAAAGACTTTGGAACGATAGTAACCCGATAGTTACACACTCGTTAACGCCATGTAATAGGAAGTCGGCAATGATGAGAGGTAGGGTTTACCTTTCGGGAAAATGAAGTTTAAATAGAAGATGTGGGCTTGATCGAAGGGTGGAGCTCCTCGCAGGCAAAATCCGAGTTCTCTTTCAAGCTGGAATGGAGAAGAAGGGGGGATGTTGATGTCACTTGTCACGTCAGCGCTCAGCCAGTGCAACAAATCCAAACAGCATCGTTTTATTTATGTTGAAATTCGAAAAACGAAAAGAAAGAACTGCTGAGGGCAGGTTTGAACTTTGATCTTGAGTTCATGAGTCTAAAACCTAAACACTTTTCTACTACCGGTTTTATGATACAAATATGCTAGACGACTTTAAATACGTATTGTTCAGCTCATTTATGTCATTCATTCCACCATAGACCGTATGAGTTGTTCGATCCTTCTAATAACTATAACTAGTACATAATTTAGATGGTAACTTAAACATGAGATACTAAGTATAGTTGTACTAATAATAATCATAATAACATTACCTATAATCAACATTGATAATAATAATACCATCATCACTAAAATTACCCGCGAATACGGTTTATCTTGAAGTTTTTTATAAGGTGTAACGACTAATTTCCAGCAACCCAAATATTGCGCTCTTGCTGAAGGATCTAATTGTGACCATTGATACCGGTGGTTTCAAGCCTGCCTTCAGTTGATATAATCAGATTGAAGGCAAATCCAGGGGGTGAGACTACAGATTAAATCTGTAATGCCCCTGAGTTGTTAGTTTAAAATCTGAGCTAATAGCTAGGCAAAGTCCGACTAGATCTCCAACACATCTTAGCACATTCTTGCTCCAGAGCTTCGACGATAGATAATGTCGGTGGCTTTCCAAGGCACTTTACGAGAGAATCTACCAGGAGGAACGGTAGCCGAAAGAAGAAATGTAGTGTTAGTGGTTGTGATGGCAGTGAATTTGGCACTGTGGAGGAGCAAGAGATGTGGATAGGATAACAAATGGATTTTAAAAGTGGAGGAAGTTGGATTTACTTAAGAATTTTATTCATTTGTTATGGACGTTTTTGCCTCCGCAATTTTTTATAATTGTCAGATCAAATCATGTCTTAGCAATCTGATTGGCTCAGGTGAGGGGTTTTAGACCCCGATTAGAACATTTGTTTCGGATGAGGAGGATGAGGTCTGACCGCCCCATTGAGTATGAACCTGTACCGGCCCATCCGCACATGGCTTATATAGGCTCGTCTGATGCCTCGACTAGTGTTTGAGTTAAATGATGGAAAGCTAGCTGATTTGCTCTGTCGAGTCTACACAAGAGGAGGAGGAGGTCGTCACTACAGAAGGGCAGGGAGGATGGACGAGTGATACTTGGGTGCAAACAACGGGAATTTGAGATGGTGGACTGTTGAGGATGACTGCGATTCCCAGTTTTGGCGGTCACATTTCTCATTATGTGTGGGATATCTCGGTAGGGTACCGAAATATGAGCGGGTTTAAGATTCAACACTGACACTAAACAAATTCATATGCATGTGGTATCTTCCAGCGTTCAAAGATTCTATGTAGTCATGCATATGATGTTTGCAACGCAATGAACCTCAACCCATACCACTACGTGCATCCTATGTTCAACCTCTCCGCTCTCCATAATTGCTCAGATATATACAACCAGTTTTCGCCCCATCGAAGGACAGGAGGACTGGCCACAATATGGGGGACTTAAGATCATCCCTAACCGAAATCTTCTTTGTGTCTAACGGAGACCAAAACATAGTCGCATCCATGACGAAATGGATTGGACCAAAGATATGGAGCCATACTATACCGCTTGCGGCCAAGAAAATCATAAGAGAGTCCATTTTCCTACCGTCCCACCATCACAGATGGTTTGTCCCATATGCCATATTTTAGGCCATAACCGAAGAACTTGCCCAATAACTCGAAGGACAACCAGGCACCCAAATCAAAGTGGAAATCATTTGCATAATATATAGAGAATACACTACCTCTATCCCTATGTTGTTTGTTTCTATTAATTGTCATTTAAGTGTGATGGTCTATGGTTCCCTATGTTCTGTGTTTCAATTAATATTCAATTCATGTACGTTTGCTATGGTTGAAGTCAGTATGTAATCCATATATGTGTTTTGTCAAGAAATCCATTTAATATTAGTGTTGCTTTCATTTCAATATGTTTAACGTGTTACTAAACATAAACGTGAGTGGAGACAAGTGGAAACAATGACCACTAACATTAGTCAAACAATACAATCATACTACAGTCACAATAGTAAAACCATAATGAAATCATAATACAATCATACTACATAATCTAATCTGGAGAAGGACATAGTACTGAAAATCATAACATAATCTACCCACGACCTTTGCCCCACTAGTGAAATACGTTGGGGTGGTCTCCGGTGTCGCACATGGTGTATCGAGGGTTGGGTCGCTACCCAGGACGACGATCCCTCGAAGGTTCTGTCTCACTCCTCACCTTGTTTGCATATATGCTCCTCGAGCGTTATCATCTCAAGCTGAGTGTGCACGGGATGTGTATGTTGGGCCCAATGTGTGTGAGGTGCTGGCTCCATTGTGAGGTATCTGGGGGACCCACTTCTGTGACGGGGTAGGCTGCTGTGACCACTGCTGAAACTGAGGAGGCTGTTGTCCCTAGTGTTGTGACTGAGAAACATGCCCGCAGTGCTGCGAATGCGTCTCCGGTTGGTACTGTTGTACGGGTGGGTGCTGCTGGGCGCAGAAGACAGAAAAGTCAGGGGTGTACAACCTTGAAACGAACTGTGCCGTGTGGGCCTGCTAGCATCGTGTGTATCTTGCAGTGGGGTAGCCACCTGCCTCAGTGGCTCAACGGCATATGGTACAGCTGGTGGATCTGTCCAATGGGGGCCATTTATAGGTGATGCCTCGAGTCATCTAGCCTGCGCTCCATGCCTCCGGTCACGTGCATCATGTAACGTAGACACTACTGAACTCCTCTCTCTCTCTCTCGCCTCTCCTATGAACCTAGCCTAACATATACGTTCTCTAACTCGTCAATCTATAAAACGAAAAGAAAAAACATGTTAGCTTCGCATGATGTGGAAAGCCTAATAATTGGAAGAGTGATTGAGTACATAAAATCGACTGTTGTACTGTCCAACGTCTGGAATCCTACAGACAGGTGTACTGATGGTACCACACCATATACTCGTCATGGAAGTGCCACCTCTTCGGGTCGTCGACAAACACACTCGCGACCAGGTGGTCTAGTCTGCTCTCTCACTAGCCAAGGTACTACTCCACCCTCGTCTCCCAAGCGTGCTCGTTTCTCTGCATCAGTCCGAGCAAGAACATGACCACACCCTTCAACATGTCGATGGTGGGGATGGGCTGGGCCATCCTAAACTGTCCGAGGACACGATTTGGTCGATCCCACAAGATGATGTGTGCCTCAACAAAGAAATCAGTAGGGCAACGACCCTGTGTGCCTCAATAGAGAAAGGCGAATACTCAAGGCCGTAGTAGGGGATGCACTAAAAGACAAGACAAAAATGTAAATGACATGGGACTACAAAAAAGAAATGGAATGACGCACTAGCTCTTACCACGAACGTTATGCCCTCATCGAATAGTTGTCTATACTCAGAGAGAAAGAGATGCTAACTCCTGTCGTATATTCAGTTCTTCCATCGATATAGACGGGTACGGCCCACAAGGCCCAAAACATCGAGTCCTCTAAGCCTGTCCTTGTGGACTCGTCGTGCTATGGCTGTGAACCTCTCAAATGTCCTAGCACTGAGCAGCACGGTCGAACCACCTATGTCACCTGCCCCCTTCGTAGAAGAAGACTCCAACCTAAACGCTGAAAGGCCGAGTTCCCGGTATAACCAAGACAAAACTGCTGCCCCCCATGCGAACGACGTCTCCTCTCACAAAACTAATAGGTATGATAGGTGAACATACATACCCAACCTATCCGCAAACAAAAATGCCCCTATGGACGCCAGCATGTATGCTCGTGCATACTGTACACGTGTTCATGCATCATTAGCTGGAATATTCTCAATCGTCTGTCCTGTAAGACATCCTTCGTTAACGGTCTCGCTCCCAAAACCTCCTCAAGTAAGTCTAGCATATGCGACCCAGAACGATTGAGAGGGTAGTAGACTGCATCGCCATCCATTCGTAGATCTGTCAGCATCGCCACATCCTCAAAGTCAACGTGTACTCCCCATGGTACATGTAAAAAGTGTACATCTCCGGCCTTCACCTCTCAAACAATGCCGTAATAAGATGCGGTTCCGTCACAAGGGTCACAAGGCCAACAATAGGTAGGAGTCCGGGGGCCTCTAAGAAAGGGTAGACGTTACTATGGTATGGGAGAATGTGAGACCTCCTACGACACTATAGGGTAACACTATACATTTATTAATAGCTTATAACATAATATTAGGCACTTACTAATATTTTCTATCATTAGGCAAGTACTAATATTTTCTAACATTAGGCAAAGAGAAGTACTAATATTTTCTAGAATTTTGCATAAGCAATTACTAATTTTTTTTAACATTTAGTATTTATTAAAATTATCTAACATAATACTAGGCAATTACTAAAATTATTTAACACAACACTGTTATTACTATTATATACGGATTATGTTAATGGTACCACCTCATTATCAAAAATATCCCCGCCTCGTTGTCGGTTGCGGTCGCCCAAAAGTAGTTCTCCATCGATCGACTCGGAGTCGACGCACGGAGGTGTTGGTCCATAAAAGTAATTCATCCCACAACAAAACAAAATATTAGTAGGCAACAAAAATATAAAATTGCAAATTAAAAAAAAATTACTAATAGTACCGACTAGTTGCTTGCGGAAAAAGAATTTGGTTGTCGGTATTGAAAAACCAAAGTAGGAAGAAGGAGAATTAGTGAACTGGTCAGAAATTAAGGAGAGGGGGGATTTATAGATCCGGAGGAGGCAACCTACAAGGCGCCGCACACCCTAAGATGCGCCACGCATTCTAGAGAGCTTCCAATGTCTACTTTCCAACGGTCATCTAACGGTTGTTTGAGTATAGCTGTTGGATCACCCTAGGACGAGCTGCGCGTTGAGAAGGTTAAATTCCAGGAATTGCGCATCCATGTAGCGAACGTCTTCGTGGACTACTACCGATAGAGATATTTTTAGACTTTGTCATGTGTTTTATGATGTTACAGACATTATTTATGTTATTTTCTTCTCTCTGTTTTCCACTCTGTTTCAGTTGTATTCTACTTTATTTGACATGTTTTATGTGAGATTTCATCTGATATGTGATATTTTTCACTCTTTTTACGTGTTTTGTGATGTTAGAGACTAGATTTTTGAGCCAGACAAACCGGAAATCCAGCCGTCCGTACTAACAGTCTCGACAACTTCATCCGTCTCGGCAACTAATCGTCTTGATGTTCCTTTTCATATGCCACACGTAGAGTAAATATAGGGTTGCAGGAAAGACAATGCGCAATGATGCAACCAAGCCGCAAATTCAGTTGGTTGCTGCTCACTGGGTTTCGTTCTCAACGAGTGCCAACCCAAACAAAAGTCTCCGCTTTTTCGTTCTCAACGAGTTCCAACCCGATGCTAAATTTCTTCTGTACATGAGTCACGCCAATCAACTGCATTACTGGCTTCCTATAGACGTTGGTATTGAAGGTCGGGCAATTAAAAATCACAAAATACCATGCGCCCAACATTGTCAAACACTCAAGGTGAGTAAGAAAGAGGTTGGAAAGATTTTTCTCTCCATCGTCTAAATACTGAACAAAGTAACCTAGTCGTGTAGCAGTTCTCAATGTCCATTCCATCGGAGTCAGGCCACCTAATTACACTTCTTTGACTTCGACATCCGTCTAGGTGGACCTGAACTAGAGGATTTACGTCTAGGTACACGAGATCAATACATTTACTGCTGATAATCTCATTATGCATCATTAATTTTATTGGATCAACTAATTAGACTGAAATTAAGGGACACGCCAATTTGCTTTATGGCTTCGCAGGCTTCATCTTGAGTATCGTAAATATCTTCGGTTAAGAACCATTCGGTGTAATTGATTCTATCACCCCCATTATTCACGAAATCTCCCTACAATATAAACACAAAAACACACACTACATATATATATATATCAGTTATCTACACATCTTCGTATTCATTCTTTGTTGTCGAGAAAATGGACGACCACTTATCGAAGTACTCATGATGTTAGTCCTTGCATGCAATGACCATTAAAACCTTGTAACTAATGTAACTACCATAAAAACCTTCGGAAAAACCATTACGGAGGTTAAACAAGAAAAGATAGAAGAGATCGAGTTGGAATGTACTAATCGGACGGACCGGAATTCCGGCCGCCACTTGTACTCACATGAAATGGTCCTCCGTCCGGGTGCATGAGAAGGATAGATTTCCACTTCGTCTAGCCAGTTACGATTGTCGGAAAATTCGTCTATCCGGTCCGGCTGTCCAAAATTTTCAAAATTAAGTTTACCTTGGAATTTTTCAGATGAATTAGGATGTAGTGAACGTAGTTCAAATGAGTGAAAGTAGTAATATTTCCGATTTTTTTATATGAAAAATTATGATTTTATGAAGTCTAGGACATAATAACAATCCTTTTTTGAAAGGCGCCCTGGTAGGATGGATTTAAGGAAAAAGAGGAAAAGAAAGAGTGAAAGAGTTAGAATGGGAGGGAAAAAATTAGGAAACTTTTTTTTTGCAGGCAAGATTAAATTGAAAATTACGCAGATAACCACGTCGAAACGTAAATTACACGATTTGGCAATTCCACTCACTTCCAACGCATTGCGCGTTGTAGGGTCCCTCCAACGGTTGTTTTCTAACGGCCGTTACGATAGGTGGCCGTAAGTAGCCGACCTATCCGTGAACAGGAACTACCCTATGCACGGCAGCATGTATGCTCATGAGTACTGTCCCAACGTTCTCGACCATCATCGACGGGAATGCATTCCGGCTTCTTGAACGTCGAGTGCACGCCCCCAATCCTCAGTGGTCCTTCTTGTACGATATCCTTCGCCATCGGTTTTGATCCCAAAACCTCTTCTACCAAGTCTAGCATATGCGGCCCAGAACGCTCGAGAGGGTAGTAGACCGCATCACCGTCGACTGGCAAATCGGTCAACATCGCTACGTCCTCCAGAGTCAACATGCATTCCCCATGGTACATGTTGAAAGTGTTCGTCTCCGGCCTCCACCTGTCCACCACACCGTTACAAGATGCGGATCCGGTGAAAGGGTCTCAAGATCAACAATCGGTCAGAGTCCGGCAGCCTCCAAGAAAGGGCGGACTCTTACCGATTGTTGATAAAGAAATGGCAATTCCCCTGATTTACAATGCGTGGTGTGTTGTAGGTAACCTTCAACGGCTACTTTCTAACAACCCTGGTTAGAAACAATTAATATGCTTATCCCTATTCTCGGAGACTCCCAAAATGTGCCTTTCAACGGTAATACTCGCTTATGCCTAATGTTAGAAAGAATTAATGTGGTTATCCCTATTGTTCAAAAGTAGGCTTGACAATAATATCCGTACCCACGGGTATTCGACCCTATCTGATTCGGTGGAAGCGGGCAATACCCGTATTGAACGGGTTACGGGGTGGTTACGGGGAATACCCGCAAACAATAACCCGGGACGAATCGGGGATGGGTTTAGGTACCCCCACCCCATACCCATACCCTACCCAATATGTAAATTTACATTTGAATCGTTACCTATTATTATCTCTAAACAAAAAGGACCAACAAATAACATAAATAATAAATAATAATTGATATTTTGATAACCCTCAAATCTAGATACTTCTTCAATTTATTTTGTCGGAGTCTCCAACTGAAACTTCACCCAGACCACACATCCACGAATCCAACCTTCACCTCTAATCTCAACTTGCCATTGCTGCTACATCCACACTCCACAATCTCACCGACGTCGTCCGCTAGAGCTCTCTCACCGGCAGGCGGCAACGCACCACAGAGACGAGCCGACGACGTCGCCCGTCAGAGCTTCCTCTCTCACTGGTACCACAGTTTCTTGAATCTTCAATCTCTCGACAGCTTCTCGAATAGTCAATCTCTCGAGTCTCGACAACTTTTTCTCGAATCTTCAATCTCTCGACAGCTTCTTGAATCTTCAATCTTTCGAGTATCGACAGC
Organism: Linum usitatissimum; assembly: GCA_030674075.2. Taxonomy (NCBI): domain Eukaryota; kingdom Viridiplantae; phylum Streptophyta; class Magnoliopsida; order Malpighiales; family Linaceae; genus Linum; species Linum usitatissimum. The sequence goes on from JAUJYP020000657.1 coordinate 2,336,122, forward strand.
TTCTCGAATCTTCAATCTCTTGAATCTCGACAACTTCTCGAATCATCAATCGCTCGACAGCTTTTCGAATCTCGTATCTTTAGTGATAGTGATTATGTTTAATCTATCTTAGTATCTTTTGAAAAATGATGCAAACTGATTTGATGATATGTTCATTTACAGTTACTTTGTGAAAATTATGCAAAAATTTGATGATATGGTTTTTTTGGACGGAAATGTTTTCAAGTTAGCTTATTCGTTTATTATTTATATATATAGTTTCAGAAAGCATGTTTCCATTTACTGATTTATATATATTGATTACTCTATTGTACACCAATAGGAAAATGCAAAGCAACTCATCTCAGTGTGATGCAATATCACCATCTTCTAATTCATCGAACACACAACCTAATTTTGACTCAACTGCTTCTATTCCACTAATCATTGTCCCTCAAGGTCAAGGTTCCACTTCAGCTTATAACAATGACAACTGTCCAGCTACGGCCACCCCCACCAATAATGAGACTCAAGGTACCAATTCTGGTCCTGTTACATCCTGATCTGATCGTAACGAAAATACCAACTAAATTAATTTAGTACCCGGTAGTGTATAGATACATGAATAATTTATATACATATATGGATATATCCAAGAATAATTAGATGTGTTATCTTATCAAAGCTACTTGATACACACCTTTCTACGCATTCATGATAACAATTGTTATCCTTATCAATTAATCGGTAAATTCATGGAAAGAAGAGTTCAAATGCATGCATGAGGAAATACATATTCCACCCTCACTTCATGACAACAACCCTAGTTAGTTTAGATTCTTCCCCACCTCTTCATTGTACTTGTCCTTTTCTTTCAATCTAACGGACAGGAACCGTAAGGTATATAAGGATAAGATTAAAATAATGATTTTTTATTATTAGAGAACATGACATGAGGGTATATAAAGGGTGATAGGAGTGTTGAAAAAAGAACTGGAAGTTGTGAGTTTATAGTAGTGCAAACATAAAATTCATACGAGAGCTAGTTTACATTATCATACGTTGGCCCTCATTCATAGTTCTGTGGGAATTAAGGTCGCAACTCGGAAGTCGATATCGGGGTTTTTGAGGATTATTTCTGGTGAGCGTCTCCTGCCTATCCGACCGGGTTAGACGTTCCATTATGAATTTATTATTATTAAAGGCCATATGCATGATATGGTAACGTCTATTTAATGCTAAGATTATATATGCTTCTTTACCCTATTTATGACTTAATATGGTACATGTTCTGTTACTTTTCTGGTCTGTCTGATTTAATATATGTGTTAATCTAAGCAGTAGCTATTACGGATTAGTGAATAATTCTTATAATTGTTTCGTCACCTAGTTTGGCCCTGTATGCTGGCGATTGTGCTATTTGTACTTCTGTTACGCGGTGGGCATTGGTAAGCGCCACAACTAACTTTGTCGTGGGCTTTGGTAAGCGCCACACTAACTCTACGTGGGCCATTTTAGTGCCACTAACTCTACATAGGTGGTCAGCATATGTGAGCCGGGATCCCAAATAAAATATGGGTATGAATTAGAGTATAGAATTAGCCTTATGTGTTATATGCTATATACTTTCTATATGATTATTTGTATCTTAGAGTGACAAGGACAGAGATCCTCATTCAGTGATTAGCATTGACCCTTACTCTCAATTTCAGAGCGATTGTAGGCTTTACTGGTTCACACACTGCAAATCTACAAAATGGTGTCATCAAGCTCTGGGGTTGGCCGTCATGGTAACGACGCCAGGTAGATATCAAAGATTGTGTCTAGATCCTCATTTTGTGTTATAAAACACGTTTGAGACTCTTACTCTCATCATGTGCATTTGCTATGAGTGTTTTTGTACTAGTATGATGTGAGATATAGTTTTGTAAAATATAGTGGCCTTAAGGGCAAGTACATGGTTACTCTGGTCCGAGTTTGGGAAGCTCAAGACTTCTACTCTATATGTATATGTGTCCTTCCGGACTTCTGGTATAGTGTATTGTGTAAAATTAATAAGCTATATATGACATTGTGAACAGTTTTTGTGTCGACTGATTAATTATATAAGTACGTAGAAACACAATCCTAGATTATTATGAAGAAATTAATTGGATTAGTTTAAAACATTAAATGATATATACCGTATAAGTAGCGTGGCACCCCTATTATTACTCTGCTTTTTTATTTTTAAAAGGAACCTATTAGTAGTAGGGTGTTACAGGACTTCGAGGTGAAACTACTTCTAGTGGTGGTAGAAGACCAAGTAATGCTTGGTTTCACTTTACAAAGGTGAAAAATTCAAGTTGTGAGGTAGTGAAAGCACAATGCACATATTGCAAAATAGTGCTTGTGGTAGGGAATAAAAATGGTACAAGTCATCTGAATGAGCACTATAAGAGGTATCATAAAAATGTGAGAGACATTAGACAACAAGTATTGGTAAACAACATCTTAGGGCAAATGTCTCAAATTTTGGTTCATAATTTTAGTGAGGAAGCGGCACGATTGGCTCTAGCTTGCATGATTGTGTTGCATGAATATCCATTAGCAATAGTGGATCATTTCTACTTTAGGAAGTTTGTGAACGTCATTTAACCACGTTCAAGTATCCTACTCGAAACATAGTCAAGAGTGATATTCTCAAAATGTACAGGAGTGAGTCGAAAAATCTGAGAAATCTGCTTGAAGCTAATGATAGTCGAGTTGCAATTACTAGTGACATGTGGACAGCTAGTCATCAAAAAAGGGGTACATGGCTATTACCGCTCATTTCATTTATGAGAAATGGAATATGAGAAACTATATCATCCGGTACATGGCTGTTATCGCTTATTTCATACCTGTTGTCATTTGAATTTAATTCAAATGATAACTTTGTGTGGTTGTTTGTTATTGTTTTATAGGTTTTTCTATGTGCCATGTCCACACACCGCCACTGAGGCCCTTGCAGCCGCAGTCTATAAGGTCTTGTTTGATTGGAACTTGGATAGAAAGTTATTTATGTAACTCTAGATAATTACTCTACTAATGATCTTCTTATTGATTTGTTGAAAGACAAGTTAAATCCCGACAACTTGATTAGATCTGGTTCTCTGCTTCACATGAGATGTTGTGCACATATTTTGAATCTCATAGTAAAAGATGGTTTGGATTTGGTAAAATCAAGTGTAGAAATTATTCGTGAAAGTGTAGCATTTTGGGCTGCAACACCCAAAAGGTTGCAAAATTATGAAGAGGTTGCATGTCATCTACAGATTTCATCTGAGAAAAAATTGTGTCTTAATTGCTCAACTAGATGGAATTCCACTTATTTGATGCTCACTGTTGCTTTGGATTATAAAGATGTTTTCTCTAGATTGAAGTTGAGAGATCCAAAATATAAGACTGCTCCTAGTGAAAATGATTGGTGGTTTGCGAAGGCAGTGTGTGGAAAGTTGCAAGTTTTCTATGAAGTTACTGAATTGTTTTCTGGATCACACTGCCCAACTTCAAACTTATTATTTGCTAAGATATGTGATGTTAAAGTGAGTTTGTGTACTTGGGCGGTGGATAGCAATCCTTTTGTTAGTCAGATGGCTGTGAAGATGTTTGAAAAATTTGACAAGTATTGGAATGTGATCCATAATGTTCTGAGTGTGGCTGCTCTTTTGGATCCAAGATATAAGATGGCATTACTGAATTTTTATTACCCATTGGTGTACAGAACCAATTCTGGTAACGAACTTGCAAAAGTTCGTAAGTTGCTCGAAGATTTAGTAAATGACTACAAGGCCATGTCGGCAGAGAAAGAGGATGCAAATGCAATGTTAGTTGATAGCCCTTCAAGTCAAGTTACAACAGGAAGAATGACAGAGTACGACAAGTTTGTGGATAGCTTGCTAGCTTCAAGTGGTAGTGGAAAAATGAGTTGGATGGTTATCTTGAGGATAGTGTTTTGCGTAGGAGTGCTGAATTTGATATCCTAAACTGGTGGAAGGAAAATTCTAGCAAGTACCCAACACTATCTTTAATTACAAGAGATGTGCTTGCTATTCATGTGTCGACAGTAGCTTCTGAGCCTGCATTTAGTGCAGGTGGTAGATTGATTAGTGCTCAACGAAGTAGACTTCACATAAAGACTGTGGAAGCTCTTATGTGTACAAAGAGTTGGCTACTCGACCAAGTTACAAGAGGTAACTTCTCTTCTTGTTCTTTCTTCTCATTTCCCTGTTTTGAATTTTGTCTTATAGTTGTTGTCATTAGAAAAGTAAAGGTATTGTAGCCAAGTTCTGGTCTTCTGTTTGAGTAAAGTCAATCCTAATTGAGCAATTCAATTTAGGAGTCCACGATTAAGAGTGATAAGAGGAAAAAAGAGACAAAATAACCTTCTTTTCTAGTTGTCTTTGACTGAAGTGAGTACAGCAATGGAGAATCTTTTGAAAGAAATTGGTTGAGTAGTTAAAGTTATGTTTAGTAATGGAGAATCTTCATAGATATGTATATAGACTACATAGTTATATGTTATGTTTAGTAATTATTATTGATGTACTTTTTCTGCTTTGTTTGTGTAGAAGATCTTTCTGGACTACCTTTGATACAATTTCTACTACAAATGATGATGAAGATTCATTCTTCATTGATGTTATCGCTGGTAAGGTGTTGAACAATGAAATATTAGTTGAATTAGTGCAATATATGGGTTTTTAAAAACAATGTTTCATTCTTTTTTAGGTCTTATTATCAATTCAGATTCTATGTCTGAAGATGATTTGAAGTGATCGTGGATTATCTATTTGGATTTTAACATGTTCCACGACTTGAAGTTACTTCAAGAATTCAAGGAAATCATCTTATGTATTAGTATTGTAATCAGGACAACGAACGTGTTTTGTAAAGTTATTTTATTATGTTTCACTATCAGAACTCAAATGACATTATGTCTTATTAGTATTGTAATCGTGACAATGAACGTGATTTGTTAGTTTATTTTTGAAATTTTAAATTAAGTTGTGCGGGGATGGGGATACCCAAGGGTATTTGAAACCCATAGGCTTGGGGATAGGTATCAATATTGATATTCGAACAATAATGGGGACGGGGATGGGGATGGATTTTAGGAACGGGTATGGGGATGGGTATATGTACCCCACCCCAAATCCGTCCCATTGCCAAGCCTATTAGAAAGTAGCCGTTGGAGCCTACTTACAACGCGCCGCGCGTCCTAAGATGCATTACGCGTTGTAAGTAAGGAAAATTGTCATTTTTGTAATTTACGTTTCGACTTAATTATCTACATAATTTTCGATTTAATTTTGTCTAAATTTTTTTTTTCGAAAAAAACTAGTTAAGAGAGGGCAGGAAGAGGTGAGCGGAAGAAGACGATGATGGAGGAAGGGAGGGAATCGCATTAACTGCCAACAATAAATGTAAACCACCTACATCCACCTCCCTTCCTTCTTTTCTTCAGACACCAAACAACCCCAATATCAATATCAATATCAAAATGAATAAATAAAAGGGACTTGTTTGTTCCAGTTTTATTTTCTTGAGCTCACCACCCTCTCTCCCTCGGTCCCTCCCTCGCTCTCGCATTTAATATTAACCATCCATCGACTCTCTCTGCCTTGAACTCCACAACACAAACCATTCATCCTCCTCTTCTTCTTCTTCTTCTTCTTCTTCTTCCTGCTGCCCCATCCCTTTCTTTCACTCTCTCTTCTCCTCTTCATCTGAATGAAACCAAACCCACTCCCATTTCATCTACTTCTCCCTGTGTCCTGCCTTTCTTTTTCTCCCTCCCTACCTACTCTTTCTTTCTCTGTCCTCGACCTCTTCCTCTCTTCACTTTGGTTTTATGGTTTTTCCACCATTGTCATGTTTCCTCCCTCTGCTGCTGCTCCTGCTGTGCCATTACCTCTGTCCCGAACTCTCAGCAACCATTCTTTGTTTGTTTTTATCTGGATTTTTCCGGATAGTTGGTGTCAATTAAAGCTGCTTTTATTTTAGTTTTATACATAGACATAGTTTTCTTGTTGACTTCAATGAACTAAAATATTTTATATATCCCCTTCCAAAGCTCTCATATCAGCTCACTGGCTCTTGGGTTTGTTTGCTCTACTGATTACAATGTACATCAGGCAAGTCTCCTTTGGATTACTACTAGTGCTTGCTTTGCTGCTTCTTTCAGATATGTTGCCATTCATCTCAGCTCTAGGATCAATGTCCTCCATCGCTATCTCCTATGGAGACAAAGGTTCTGTTTTCTGTGGCCTCAAGTCCGATGGATCCCATTTAATTACCTGTTATGGTTCGAACTCAGCTATAATCTATGGAACACCACTTCACTTCCCTTTCAGTGGACTCACCGCTGGTGATGGCTTTGTCTGTGGGCTTCTTTTGGACTCAAACCAACCTTATTGCTGGGGAAGTAGTGACTACATTCAAATGGGTGTCCCCCAACCGATGCTTAAAGATGCCGAGTATGTAGAAATCAGTGCAGGAGATTACCATTTATGCGGCTTGAGGAAGCCTTTAACTGGCAGGCTGAGGAATTACTCTCTTGTTGATTGTTGGGGTTATAACATGACCAAGAACCACCAGTTTGATGGTCAAATCAAGTCGATTTCAGCTGGTTCAGAGTTCAACTGCGGGTTGTTTTCTCAGAACAGGACGGTGTTCTGTTGGGGTGATGAGACTAGCAGCAGAGTTATCAGTCTTATTCCCAAAGAAATGAGGTTTCAAAAGATTTCTGCAGGTGGCTATCATGTATGTGGTATTCTTGAAGGAATTAACTCTAGACCCTTTTGCTGGGGAAGGAGCTTGGACCTTCAAGATGAGATATCTTTGATAGACAACAACAATTCTGGTGGGGATTTGCCTCCAACTGATCCATTGATTTCCGTGGTTGGAGGCAAGTTTCATGCTTGTGGGATCAAGAGCAATGACCGAGGAGTTATCTGCTGGGGGTTTGCTTTAAAGAGAAGCACACCACCTCCTAAAGGCATTAAAGTTTACCAGATTGCTGCTGGGAATTACTTCACTTGTGGAATTCTTGTTGAGAAAGACCTTTTGCCTGTGTGTTGGGGGCTTGGATTTCCCACTACTCTACCAGTGCCTGTCTCACCTGGTTTGTGCATAACTGCTCCTTGTACATCTGGAACCTATGAGCTTACCCCTGACATCAATGCACCATGTAAAGCTATTCCTTTCTCTCATGTCTGCCTGCCTTGCACCAACGGTTGTCCTCCTGAAATGTATCAGAAAACTCAATGCACACTGAAATCAGATCGCGAATGTGAGTACAACTGTTCAGGATGTTATTCAGCAGAATGCTTCTCAAAATGTTCTCGAAAACGGAAAAAGAATGAAAGGGTTTGGTCATTGCAGCTGCCTGTAATTATTGCCGAGGTTTCCTTCGCTGTATTCTTGGCAATTATTGTATCTACGATTACTGTTTTATATGTCCGGTACAGGTTGAGGAACTGTCGTTGCTCAACTGCTAAGAAGAGCAGCAATGGCAAAGGGGGTCCCTCGTTGCAGAAAGAGAATGGGAAGATCCGACCAGATATGGATGAGCTGAAGCTGACAAGGAGGGCGGTGATGTTCAGTTATGACGAACTTGACAAGGCAACCAATGGTTTCAAAGATGAATCTTTGGTAGGGAAAGGTAGCTTCTCATGTGTTTACAAAGGCGTTCTCAAGGATGGGACTATGGTTGCTGTAAAAAAGGCAATTGTATCTTCAGATAAGCAGAAGAACTCCAAAGAATTCCACACTGAGCTTGATCTACTATCGAGGTTGAATCATGCACATTTGCTGAACTTACTGGGTTACTGTGAAGAAGGTGGTGAAAGGCTTCTTGTGTATGAATTCATGGCTCATGGATCATTACACCAGCACCTTCATGGGAAGAACAAGGCATTGAGAGAACAACTAGATTGGATTAGACGGGTGACGATCGCAGTCCAAGCAGCTCGTGGAATTGAATACCTGCATGGATATGCTTGCCCTCCAGTGATTCATCGAGACATCAAGTCATCAAACATACTGATCGACGAAGAGCACAATGCACGAGTGTCTGATTTTGGTCTCTCCTTGCTAGGACCAGTTGATAGCAGCTCTCCCCTTGCTGAGTTGCCTGCAGGGACACTAGGATACCTTGATCCTGAGTATTACAGGCTTCACTACCTGACGACCAAGTCTGATGTATACAGCTTCGGGGTGCTGCTTCTTGAGATACTGAGTGGGAGAAAGGCTATTGATATGCAGTGTGAAGAAGGGAACATAGTAGAATGGGCAGTTCCATTGATCAGAGCAGGAGATACATCGTCCATCTTGGACACAGTCCTAAAGCCCCCGTCTGATTTGGAAGCATTGAAAAGAATAGCCCATGTGGCTTGCAAGTGTGTTAGGATGAGAGGCAAGGAAAGACCATCTATGGACAAGGTGACCACAGCATTGGAACGTGCATTGGCTCAGCTGATGGGGAGTCCATGCTACGAGCAGCCGATACTACCAACTGAGGTGGTGCTAGGTAGCAGCCGGATGCACAAGAGATCGTCGCAGAGGTCATCAAACAGGTCCGGTTCTGAGACAACCGAAGTTGTGGTGATGGAAGGGGGGGAAGAGCAGAGGATTGAGTTGAGAGCTCCTTCATGGATAACGTTTCCTAGCGTGACATCTTCCCAAAGGAGGAAGTCGTCGGTCTCGGATGCAGATGTTGATGGTAAAACTTCAGAAGCAAGGAACGTAGTACTAAGTGCAGGATGTGGAGGAGGGGATGGGTTAAGGAGGTTAGATGAAGAGATTGGTCCTGCTTCTCCTCGGGAAAATCTATACCTGCAGCATAATTTCTGATGATGAACAAGGTTTTCATTTCTTTCCTTCATTTCTGTGATTGGATTCATATTTTGAAGATGAAATTAGTTAACAAGAAAAGAAGAGAGGTATGCGAAGATGCGATTGATTGTAGGTAGCAGCAGTAATATGAGAAATATGTAAAGTTTTGCTTTGTGTTTGTGATTGCATTTGATGAGTACTAACATTATAGCGCCCATTTGTCCAATTAATTGCCTACAGGATGATACTAAGCAAAACAATATGACATTATCACAGCAGTTTTATTTTAGTCATTGAACCAACTGTAAAATAATATGCTGAAGGATTATTTGGTGCTGTAAAATAGCATAATGGCCTCGTGTAATGTGCTCAAGGATTATTTGGTACTGAATTGTGCTCGATTTAATCAAGAACCCGTGGATGTAGAATTTTGTTGAGGAATCAGAATTGTAAGCAACATTTAAGTCACCAATCGCAGCCATCCCAGCAGCGATTTCCATGGCTAAGTTTTTTTTCGCCTTTTCTGTCGCGATTTCCATGGAGAATGTTAAGGATGGAAAGAATCGTTGCCGCTTTAGTCTCATAAAGCGGATCTTTTGGCCCCTTCCGCAGGCTATGCACGTGGTTACCTAGGATCTCGCCAAGCAATGGAAAGAATCGTTGCCGCTTTAGTCTCGTAAGGCAGATCCTTTGGCCCCTGCCAAAGGCTATGCACGTGGTTACCTAGGATCATCGTGATATTTCAATATTTGAAATGGGTCACGGCCTCCTACAGTTTGTTCTTCCCTCTAGGATTTTACGCGACACTGTTTCTATGACCAACCATGTAGTTACAAATCCCACATAATCCATCTTGTTCTGTACCAGCAAGTCAGGAACTCTTTGATCGATTCCAATTTATGCCGATCAAGGTTCATATCGAGGTACCTCCTCGTTTTTTTGAACAAAATTTCATTTCAAACCGATGAAAGTACAAGTAAGAGCATTACAAGTATATAGCTACATTATCAATCACATCTTTCCAGTTATCCAGGATAGAAGACTCTCGTGTTGCTCGAGCCATCCAATCAGCAATAGTGTTGTTTCTTCCGGGGTGAAGTCGATCCTAATCCACAGACAACTAGTAAAGTGAGTCTTGATATCGGCCACGACCGCCCCACACTCCCACGGAATCGGAAGTGATGGGTTGTTGATGATGTGGACAAGGTTGATGCAATCTAAGTAGATAGTGAACAGGGTGAGAGTCCGTAACGCAAAGGTCGTAGCTTCCAACATTGCTCAAGCTTCCGCAACGATCGAGAATGAGCAGAAAAAACTACGATTCCCACCATCGTAGATTTGTCCTTGGGCATCCGTAATAATGAGCCCAAATGCCGCCTCCTGGGAGTCGCTAACAAACGACCCATCACAGTATATACTTCTTGGGGTATATGTGGTGGTTGACAGTATTGAAGACGGTTATCAGTGGAATGGGTAGGCGTGGGTGAGGTGGAGCAAGGGGGAAGTGGGCTCCAATTGCTGAAATCCTTGTTCATTCCTTGTTCAGTCGTTTGTGGGGAAGGAGTGGAGTTCCTAAAGACTTTCTCGTTCCTCGCCTTCCATATGTTCCAGTAGGTCGCAACGACTCTCCTCATCTCCGTCCCACTAAGTGACTCCTGAAGTGGGAAGAACTAGGTCAGAGGGAATGGATAAAGTAGGAAAAAAATACTTCAACCCAGAGAACCATGCTGACACCCAAAAAGGCAATGCGAGATAGTTTCCACACTTCCCTGACATACTGGGCATGAATAGTTCTAGGCGCACTACCGCCGAAGGAGTGCAGCTTTGGTAGCAATGGCTTTGTTGATGCACTTCCAGATGAAGAATCAAACTTTAGGTGGGATCGATAGGCTCAAGAACCATTTCCACCGCTTTAGTTCCTACACTTGGTTCTCGATTCCATCTGGAGTGTGTTGGATATGGTAGGTTGAACTAACCGTGAACACCCCATTCTTGTTAACTTTCCATTTTCATTCATCCTGCATGTGTGCTGGTGCAATCAGGATCCTTCTGATGGCATTGAGCTGTGGCGGGTTGCAATGGTTACGATAGTGGCCTCATCCCATCGTCGTGGGGCGTCCAGGATCAGCTCTGCCACATGTTTCATCTGTCCACTGTACCGGTCCAATTTGAATCCAAGAAGGGTCGGAATCCAGGGCTGATTTTCAATCTTAGTGTCCCTTCCGTTTCCAACAACTCAGATACACCCTTCCTTAACTATTTCCCTAGCTTTGTGAATGCAGCCATACCCAGGAAGGACGCCCTCCTTTCTTAGCACCCATAAAGTCACCTTTGGGGAAGTAGATGCTCTTGAGAAGTCTCGCCCATAGTGCATCCAGATGTGTTGAGGCGCCACGCCTGCTTGGCGAGAAGAGAAATGTTGAAGTCGTGGAAGTCCCTAAATCCCAGCCTTCCACATCCCTTTGGAGTGCACAACTTCTCCGCACTACACCAATGAATGGTTCATTTGTTCATTGATCCAGACCAGAAGAACCTTGGAAGCGAGGAGTCCATATTCTTTGTGAATGTGGCCGGGAGGAGGAAGGTGCTCATGATGTAGGTGGGAATGGCTTGTAGGGCAGCCTTGATAAGGACTTCCTTCTCCGCATGAGATAAATTCTACCCTTCCAGGATTGACCCTGTTTGGTCATTCCGTAATAAGGTACTCGAATGTTTCTTTGCGGGAGCGACCCCATTCAGTAGGGACCCTGAGGTACTTGGAATGGCAGTTGGTAGGAGAGAATCCAATCGTGTTGATAATTTCAATCTTTGTCTGATCTTGAACATTTCCGCTGAAGAACACTGAAGACTTCTCGTGGTTGACTTCTTGTCCCGTAAGATTTCCATATTGATTGATGATATCCACTATCCTTGCTGCCTCCTCTGTACTTGCTTTCCCAAAAATAACAGTATCATCTGCAAACAAATAGTGGGTGAGAGTAGGGCCATTCCTCCTAAGCATTATACCATGAATATACTTATCAACAATGTTCTTTTCAACGAGAAAATATAAAACATTAGAAATTAGGATGAAGAGAAAGGGGAAAGAGGGTCTCCCTGACGAATTCCTCTATTAGGCGAGAACGGCTCTGATGGTTATCCATTGAAGAAAACCACAGACTGGACCTTACGTATACACTGGCTGATCCAAGAGATCCAAGTATGCGAGAAGCCATAGGCGTAGAGAATAGCCTCGAGAGAGTCCCAATCGGCGAGATCATAAGCCTTCCGCATGTCAAATTTGAGCATCATATCTCGGTGGAGCCCTTTCTTGCGGATTCGAAATTGATGAAGAACGTCATGAACAATAATGGTGCTATCTTGGATTACTCTACCTCCTATGAAGGCTGCCTACCTCTCAGAAATAAGAGATGGGATCTATTGCTTTAGACGTTGGGTCATAATCTTCAAGATAACCTTGTACTTAAAGTTACTACAACATGGTAGTCGGAGTCGGGATCTTGGGAATAAGGGCCACATGGGTATCGTTCCATCCTGGTGGAAGTGTCGATGAAGTAAAGAAACCATTGACCTCTCTAGAGAAGTGATCTCCAACCATTGGCCAAAAAGACCAGCAAAACTTCCCTGAAAACCCGTCTGGTCTTGGTACTTTGGCAGCACCTAAGGGGAACGTAGCTGATCTGATTTCCTTACTGGTAATATCACAACATAGGTCCTCATTCATTTTCGGGGACACACACTGAGGGAAACCAGCCAAAGATACCAATGTGTTGGACATTGTTACTTTTAGTGAATAACTCCTTGAAAAACTCCTTGGCTATGGTCTTGAGTCTAGTGTCATTGTCAATCCACTCGTCATTTTCATCCTTTAAACAAGCAATGTTGTTCCTCTATCGGCGGTAGTTCATGGATGATGAAAGAAGGATGTGTTTCTTTCTCCTTCCTTAAGCGATCTCAAGCTTGCCCTTTGTTGCCAGAACATCTCTTCATCCCTCCACTTTTGGTCCAGCTCCTCAGTCAAGCACTTATCCTCTTCAATCACTTCCTAGGAGCGATTTCCAGCCTTGAGAAATGCAAGTATGTCCATGATTTCTCTGATGCGCCTCTCATTACTAGCAAAAGTGTGCCTTGCCAGGAAGCAAGTTTATCTCTATAAATGGCAAGCCTGTCATTATAAAATCAGCTGCCACCCCAAGAATCTTTGATCATGTTAGCACACTCATCACGTTTGATCCATCTCTTCTCAAAGCGGAAAGGGCTTGTTCCCTTATATTAAGCCGTAGAAGCATAGTCGAATTGGGGAGTCGTCGGATCCAATCATGGCTTCATGGAAAATTACGGCTTTGCTGTAGATTGAGAACCAAGCCAAGTTACAAAGAGCACTATCGAGCCTCTCTTTAACCAGATCATCTCCTTCTTGATTATTTATCCAAGTGAAAGGATCACCCTTACACCCAAGATCGATGAGCTCATTTTCAAAAATGAAATTTCAAAAGCGCGCTATTTGAAATTCAACTGATCTCGAGTTTTTTTCTTGTGACATAATTGACATGAATGAATTTTTTTTATCATACAAAGAAATCCCCTCTTTATTATTTTCATTTTTTGTGTGAGGTATTTTTTTATCAGTAATAATAAATAATAATGTGAGTTCATTTTGATTTGATATATCAATTAATCTTCTACTAACCTTCACTTTCTCGGAAACACAAAAGTACTGTGTGCATTTTTTGAAAAGGTTGGTGTCGGAATTATTGGAAGAATTTTTTACAGAAGAAAAATAGATTCTTTCTTTAAAACGGTTGAACTGAGTCGTATCGAATGGGGTGTCTCTCAAATTTCTCATAAGCATGGCAAACCGCATTATAATCTCCGAGCACCATCCATAGATCATCCCTATCATGCCTACACCCTTCCCCCAACATCTCCTAAAAAACTCTCCTATCAGTAATGTTATTATGAGCATGAACAAACGTACAAAAGAAATCGACACTATGACGTTTGTACAAACAACAATATGGGAGGTAGGGGGGACATAGTAAAAATTCTGTAAATTCATAGTCATCCTTTTCATCTCCATGTACTCGGTCGAGTTTTTTATTTCGATCAAGAAGAGGATAGAGGGACGAAGCTTTTAAACAAGCTTCCTCATTTGGCTCACTATGAGGCATCCCCCGGTGCCTCTACAGTTCCACTAGATTGCATTCATTGTTCCTTTGGTGGCCTAAGGTTGGCCACATTCCCCATTTCTTGATGTTCATCGTCATTCTCAGTTTCATTTATGTTGAATTGTGCTTGGTGCTGGAGCCACTCTCTGTTATTAGTAGATATGTCAACTCGGCCTTTCTTCTGCACTCTCACCTTCTGATTGACTTTATTAGTCATTCCCATTTTGAATTCCATCTCAAAGGCTGCTTCTGCATTTGGGGAATCACTGTTATCTCCATCTCCCTCGCTTTTGCCTGTCTTACGTTTCATAGGCATTTTGGGGTTGGGTGGTGGATTGAAGTTGCATCCTTGACCCATCTCAGATTGGTTTGTAATTATCTTATTACTTTGCACATAATGGTTTCACCAGCTTTGGCCTTTACTCTCGTATTTGTACCCATGCTCCCATACCCCAATTGGTATTGGTGGGCTCCGCCCGTAGCTGGGCCTTGATGGCCAAATCTTGATGGAATGGTGGGAGATCCCTTCATCTTTTGTGCCGCTATAGGGTTGGTGCTTGCGTATCCTACCTTCTCTCCCATTCTCTCTTCCACATCAACATTCATATCCTCTACAAGGTTCCTAGGCTTGACTGTACCCTCCTTCTGCACTAATATATGATCAGAAGGGGATTGATCTATCACTGCAAGATACATCTTAGTAGAGGGCGTTTCCCATTCGCCTATGGGCTCAGAGAGTGGGGACACTATCAGGTAGGGATTATCCGTTGGGAAAGTGGCTCCCTTCCCAAGGTGTCCCTGCTCATTCTCTTGCCTCTCTCCAGAGTCCTTCCTCACTGGAGTTTACTGGCCATCGAATAAAACCCCGATTAATTCCCATCTTGCCCAGCTGGAACTCTCACAACTCAATTTTCACAGTCCTCAATATCATGGCCGACTCTTTCACATAAGGTACAATACTCCTGGAGTTTCTCATACTTCAGTTCAATCATAGCTCTTTCTTCTCTGATCGACAGTGGAACATGTTGAGTAGGGGACGTGTTATGTTTACTTCGACATGGAACCTTACAAAAGGAGTCCACACTCCAGCAATGACCACAACTCGGTGAACACTGATAAATGAGCAGATTATTGATGCAGCCACTACCTCTACATTGCTCTTGTTCTTGTAGTCGATAGGCATGTTGTGGATATGCACCCACATATCAGTTGTGTTGAACAAAACCTTCTCAACCGATTCAATCCCATCCCACTTCTTCAGAACTAGCAAGGAATCAGCAATATTCCATGGTCTTCTATTCCATGCCTTATTCATCTGCATCGCACTATCGAATGATATGACAAAAGTGTTATTGGTATTCGGGACAGGTCTGATGTATATGTTGTCGGCCTGGCTCCAGGGTCCTCATGTAGCTCCCCATTATACCTAAATTTATTTCCCTTGTGGTGATCATCTTCCACATTAAGGTATAGTGGGATCTTTGGCCACCTTTGTTGCTAATCGCGCTAAGCCATATGGTGGGGACCATGGTGTTGATATTGAGCCCTTCGACTTGGTTAAAAATTTGGTTAATTTCCATGGCGGAGAGATTTGTGTGAGGTGGTCTGGATCTTTGGGGTGTTCTGTTTTTTGTTCTTTATTGTTTTTGCAGAATGGTATGTGAAATGGCCAGGGTATTCATTTATTTCCTTCCCTTCTCCTTTAAATTGAGCTGAGATTTTTGGTAGGTGTAAGCCACTTTAATGTTTGGAGTAAGGTTTAGGAGCTTCAGAGAATATACTGAGATTTGATTGGTGTTGGGCTCAATGAACCTCTGCAAGTTTTCTGTTCTCTTGATATTTTGTTGCGTTCTAGCAGAAGGTAGATGTATGTTGTTTAAGGGATGCTCCACATATCTCGTTTGCTTCTTCAGCCTACCTGGGCTGTAAGAGGCCCAACATTTACTCCAACTCTTGTTCTTGCTCCTTGTATCTCTCATGGAGTTAATGTTAATGGTAGGGTGGCTCTGGTTTTGGTATACTTCATAGGTCTGATGATAAATATGTGGTTGAGATTTCTTAATGGTAGCCTTATTAATGGTAACTAGATTGTTGCAGCTTCTTGTTTCCTGTTGTAGCAAGATGATTATTGGATCCGGAGAGGATGGAAAAAGTTCATCCAAAGATGTGAAGGGCTCCCACTTGAGAGGAAAAAGTTTAGAGAGAGACACAAAAATATGTTGGTAAAAAAAGTTTTTAAGTTACCTCCTTGTTAATGTATGATTTTTTTGGTACTAAATGATCCATCAACTGGATGACATTGTGGACTCAGTTATTTACTCGATACGGTCAGGTGGTCAAGGACCTCGATTTGTTAAAGTCACTATCTGTATGGATTTGCTGTCGAGTTTTCTGGGGTGAATTGAGGCTGTGGTTCCAAATGAGCGACCATTCTGGGCGGTGGCCTCTATCTGCTACATTTGCGTATTGCTGGGTTACTTCAACCGTCATTGCCCTTATCATGATGCTTTGATCCCAGGCCCAGAAGACCGGGGTACTTTGATGTAGGTAAAACTGGTAGGTTTTCTGGTGCTAGATCCGTCTGATCTTGTGCCTTATGTGGCTGGTTCTTTAGTTGCTATCTCAACCTCCTTCTCCTCCACGGGGCCTCGCAAGAAGCCACTGCCATACATTTTCCAGCCTCCTTTCCTTTCTGAAGTTACTCCGTCTCAGGCTCCGACTGTCGTTGTGGGATCCCCGTCAAGCGTCATTCCTGGAGAGCAGACTGAGATTGTGACTTCTTCCATTCATGTTGATTCTGTGTTGGATCCAGGGGATCATCGTCTAGCTAATGGTATTTTAGTTACTCGTTTTCCATTCGATATGGTTGATTTGTAGTACTATTTGAAATTTTGGGCCTTCTACGTCTCCCTCGCCCTTTTATCATTTTTCTTGCCTTCATATAATGACTCTCACTCGAGCCGAACTTCAGTTCATTCTTGTCGGGCACCCGCACCTGTGTTCTTTGATGAACGTTTTATATTTCATTAAAGTTCTTTGGGTTTGTGCATTTCGTTTCAGGTAATGCTTCCATGCTTTATGGATGATTTGTATCGTGAAGATACTCCTGATAATTATACTTATGGTCCTTTATGTTTGTCTCTTTCAGAATTGGAGGATCTCCTTCTATCTAATCATAAGCGCCCTTGTCTTGATGATTTCGAGAATGCATTAGGAAGCACAAAATGACACTAGGGGTGTGTTGTTTCGGACCTACCTAAAAATGGAGATATTACATTTGAGTGTGATGGTCTCCTTGATGATGGCACCATCTTGGCTGATGACCCCGATATGCACGCGTTGGTGGTAATCTTTCTACATCTGTGGTGGAGGACACCCACCCGAAGAGGCCCCCACCTCCGGAATGAGTCTACTCTTTTGGAACTGTTGAGGGATCGGAAGTACCTTGGTAAGTGACAATCTTCGCAACTTACACATTTTCCTTTCTGAGACCAAGGCAGCTTCGGCTCCTATAGGTCGTTTATTTTGCCTTTGGGTTTTCATCGTAGTAATATGTTAGTAGTGGACTGTAATAACGAGCATGCCGACGGCATTGCTCTAGCTTGGCATTATTTTATAGCTATGGACTCCTTTCATATAGATGTACGTTTGTTTATTCCAAATTGTATGGAAATAATGCTTATTTGTGTGTATCTTAGTTGTCTTGATAGCATTTGATCGAGGAAACTCTTTCATATTTCCAATATGATTGAGTCAACTCCTTACCTTCCATGGTAGTAGGCGACTTTAATGTTGTTTCTTGCAGTTAAAAAAAATGAGGCGGTAACCCAACCCGCTGTACTCCTATTGCACGTTGTTGTTCATTTGTTAACCAACATCATTTTTCAATATTGGATATTCGGGGCTAGATTTTGCTTGGTCTAATCGAAGTCGTACTCTTTCAGATGTGATTAAATTCCATCTTGATTGATTTTTAATTGATCATATAATTTTACTACCTTTCCAAATGCTTCGGGTACGTTTCAGACCTTGGGAGTGACCATCGTCCTATACAATTGGGCCTGGATCGCACAGCTGCACCGCCAGGTAGAAATTTTTTATTTCAATAATAGATTGCTCTCTAATGGCGAGTTGCCTGCCTTGGTACTCGCAAGTTGGTCTGCTCCGGTCACTAGTTCTCTTATGTTTCATCTTCATTCTAAGCTCAAGCGACTTCGTCATGTGCTTCATGATTGGAGTCGATCTGGGGTCTATAACTCCATAAGAGCAATTCGTTTGCTTAAAGATTCAATTTCCTCTATTCGCTCCACTATCCCTACTCCACGTGAACAAATATTTTCTCTCAAAAGGGAACTCTCACAAGCTTGTGCGGTGGAATCCGCCAATTGGGGGGCACGATGTCGGAATGATTGGCATCATTCCAGTGATCGTAATACAACATTTTCCATCCATCAACTATTGAGCGACAACATTTTAATTGGTTAGGTGCCTTGGTCTTTGAGGGTGGTGAGTTTTTTTGTTGAAACTTCTAAACTTCTTCACGCTGCCGATTTCTACTATAACCTCTTTTAGACCCAAACCCTACTCTTTTTCAATCTTCTGCCATAAGTTCCTTGTTAGGTCCCCCTCCAATCACTGAAGCCATGAATTCGGCCATGTGTATCCCTTCCACAGATTATGAAATCCAGGCAGCTGTGTTATCTATACCGTAGGTCCAGACATTTCACTATAAAAAAATAAGTCCTAACAGCAAAGACATAATATGGGCCTGTTAAGGCACACTGTTAGGATTACTAACGTTAGAAACCTAACAGCGGCCACTTTAGATGCTGTTAAACTTATCGATTTAACAGCGGCCAAGTGGCCGTTGTTAGAATTTTTAATTCCTATCGACTGTCCCGATGAGCTCAAAAGAGAATCAATGGTTCAAATGTCACCCTTCCTCATACATAATCCTATATATCCTTCTCTTCTCCAACCCTACCTCCCATTCATAAACCTAACTCCTCTCAAAACTCTAATCTCACCTCTTCTTCTTCTTCTCCTCGTCGGTGCCTGCAGACTCCTCGAGAACGTCAAACCAGCACAACACATGTCGTAACGCACTACTGGTGATGATATTTCCATTCCCCCCTTTGTCGAATCCACAACAAGCCATCGTTGCCATCCTCCATCGATTCCCCTCTCACTTCTCGACATCAATCACTGACGCCCAACTCCGACCTCGGCCGCACTCTCTCTCAATCAACACCTCGCAAAACAAACCGTCAACCGGAGCTGCTAGTGTCGTTGGATCATCCTCTCTCCTCCTTTTCACCTTTCCTCTAAGTCGCAACCGTCGTAAGGGCTCACCCCTTATTCCAAGAACAGAAATCGGTGCTTGGTAAGCAGAGAAAAATCCCTCAATTTCTCCACCGAGTATGCCTCCCGTTCTTCCTTGTGAAAACCAGAGCCGACTTCGCTCCAATTTTCTTGCTCTTCCTCGATGGACTCCCAAGCTCCATCTTTATTAATTATTACGATCAATTTGGAAGGTGCAGCCACTAACCCCCCCCCCCCCCCCCCCCGCCTTTCTCTCCCTCACCATTCTACTAGTCGGCGATTTCGGGCTAGGGAAGAATTCCTCAAGGCTTTGTATATTGTGAATCTTATTCTAGTTATTGTAACTAGTAGATATAAATTGGATTATAATTTATGAGTAATGGATATAAATTGGTGAATTCAGATCTGATTAGAAACTCAAATCTATATAAAATCTAAATAAAATTATGAATTTGAACCTAACAGCGGAGACATGGCTGCTATTAGGGGTTTAGAACTTAACAGCGGATAAGTGGGCGCTCTTAGCCATTTTAGTCTAACCGCGGCTACTTGGGCCGTGATTAGGTTGTGTTAGCATTGTGTCACTTAACAACGGATTAGTGGTCGTTGTTAGGATTTCTAACAGCAGGCGTTGCCGTTGTTAGGCTTTAAATAACTCGTTGTTAGGCAAGTAAATTGTTGTAGTGTTTGTTGCAAAACACGAGCTTTCTTTCATTCTTCTCGAATGCTCAAGAATATCAGTCACACTTATCTTTCTCTTATCCCTAAAGTAAGTAATTTTTCCTCTCTACGGGTTGTCCGACCCATTGGTTTATGCCAATTACCATATAAAATCATTTCCAAATTTCTTACCTCCCGATTACCTAAAGTGCTACCTCATATTATCTCCCCTACGTTGAAAGGGTTTGTCCCTAATCGAGATATCTCAGATATTGTCATTATCACTCATGAAGTTATGCATTATCTTCGTTGCAAGACAAAAGGTAAGGCTAGTTTGATGGCCTTAAAACTTGACATGGAAAAGTCTTACGATCGAAACGAATCGATGTTC
The DNA here is from genome assembly GCA_030674075.2 of Linum usitatissimum. NCBI lineage: Eukaryota > Viridiplantae > Streptophyta > Magnoliopsida > Malpighiales > Linaceae > Linum > Linum usitatissimum. The sequence continues at coordinate 2,356,501 of JAUJYP020000657.1, forward strand.
CTCTTTGGGTCATGCTTGCTCTGGATTTCTCTGCTCGATGGGTCATGTGGATTTGAAAAATGCTTCTCTACCCCATCTTTCTCGGTCCTTGTTAATGGTCTTCCTTCTCCTTGTTTCACCCCTTCTTGTGGTCTCCATCAAGGCACCCCTCTTTTACCTCTTCTTTTTACCATTTGTACGGAAGGATTCATTGCTTTAATCTAGGATGCGATTTCACATCAAGTACTTTTTGATGTTTGGCTGAATAAGCATTGTCATATCCTCTCTCATATTCTATTTGTGGATCATACCTATCTTTTTTACAGGCATCTCCCCATGAATGCTTTAATCTTATGGATATTCTCCAGCTTTATGAACCAGCGAGTGGACATAAAGTTAATCTCGCAAAATTGGTTGTATTCTTTAGCGAGTATACAACGCCGAATCTGCAGGCTTATATGGGAAACCTTTTAAATGTCTCCAGGATGTTTTGATAAATATTTTGGGCTACCAACTACTGTCCATCATTTTCGCGTGATGGTTTTCCAATACATTCAAGATTATATTGATCATCACTACGAGGGTGGAAATCTCATTGTCTCTCGCCGGCAAATATGGAAGTGCTTTTTTATGAATAAAAAGTTTATTCCATAAAAAAATCATGAAGTACAAACAGCGTCTAAAGACTGCTCAACAAAGCAAAATAAGCAAGCTAGTTAAACATGAAGACAATCTAGAACTTTTCGCTCCTCCTAACAGCCCTTGGGAAAACATATAACATCATCACGAATACGAGTGACCAACTGATCAGAAGCAGATTGTACAACCCGAAGATCACATTTACAACGCTCTCGCCTGGTAGAGCGAACAATAAAACACTGAAGGAGCCATTTTAACTTATGAGTGGGAGTCCCCCCATTCCATGCAAGTGAATTCTAGATGGCGATCCCAGTGAGGGAGCTTAAGCAACTTAGGAAAAAGAGCCCCCACGATATGCTTGGTATAATAACATTCAAAGAAGAGATGGTACATGTTGTCAACACCAACATCACAAAGAAAAAAGTTGATAACGAGGGTGATCATCCATCTAGCTATTTTTTCATGCACCATAATACGGTCAGCAGAATAATCCAACATATAACACTATTGCTAGAGATGATCCATCCCCGTCAGAGAAGTTGGTACCAAGGGACCGGGGGTTGTTTGAATCACATAGATTCCCACACCCTTTTCAAGCGAAACTGGGGCATCACTGAGCCATCCCACATAACATCTTCATCAACATCAGTGGACACAAATTGCATAATAAGTTTTCTCCTATCATGATCCTCCTATAAATCCATGTCTTAAGATCCCAATCGGATTTCCTCTAAAGCCTATACTTATAATCCATGCAACCTAGAGTGACTCACTATGGATAATCAAAGACCAAAGGTGCCTTACCATGTTTGCCACATTCCAACTGTAGAAGTCATATAAACCAGCCAGGCGAATTTAGAGTGCCCCATGTCATGTTTATCCCACAAGAACTTGTTGCAAAGAGTTTCAATATCTTTAAACAGGGTCTTTGAGGAAAGGAAGACCGACATTCAAAATTGAAAAATACGACTGATTACTGAATCAACCAATTGTAGCCTCCCCGCATAACAGAGGTGCTTGGCCTTCCATTCGCTAACTCTTCTTGTGATCCTGTCCAATAGAGGCTTAGAGTCGGCAAGCTTTAATTTTTCCACTATAAGCGGATCCCCTAGATATCTGAAAGGATGGGCTCCCAAACTGAAACCTATTGCATGGGAGAGTTCCTTAGCAACATCAGTGAAAACACATGCAGTATAAATTTCATTTTTCTCAGGATTAAAACGCATGCCATAATATCGCTCTAACTTCTCAGGAATATGAACCCTTTTGAGATACCTGAGCTTGACGCCTTGGTAAACACCATAAGATCATCAACGAATCCAATGTGTGAAAGAGAAACACCTTTGCATTGATGGTGGATGGCAAAACGCCCCTAAGCAATAGACTCTACAAATAAATAAGAGAGGACCTTCATGCAAATAATGAATAAGGGGAGATAGGGTCCCCCTGCTTCAAATGTTTGCCAGCACTAAAATAGCTATGCAATGAGCCATTTGAGCAAATAGAGAGCTTAGGTGATCTGAGGCATTTTGAGATCCAATAAACAAAATAAGAAAATCCCATGGCCTTCAACACCCTAAAGAGGAAATCCCACTCGATATAATCAAACTCTTCATAAAATCCACTTTGATAGCACAATAAGGGGAAACCTACTTTGTGTAGTTGTGCAATAACTCATGCACCAAGAGGATATTATATTTTCTCAATGAGCTAGCGATTTATAAAAGCTAATTGCGAGGGGCTAATAACACTTGGAAGGACTTTACTAAGACGCAAGGTAATGATTTTATATACCACTTTAGTGATACTGTTGCAACAAGAAATGAGATGGTAATCCTTAGCACTAGTTGCATTGACCTTCTTAGGGACTAAGGCAATGCTAACTGAATTCACAAAATGGGGAAGCTTACCTCCCTCAAAGAAGCTACAAACTGCATCTGTGACATCATCTCCAACCACATCCCAACAAGTTTTATAGAATCTCGCCATATAACCATGAGGCCCCGACGCATTGTCACTGTGAATAGCAAAAAGAGCAGCTTTGATCTCTTCCCCAGTAACTCTTAAACATAGAGTATCTGATGACACTCGATTTTTCGGGTTCATCATCCTCATTTTAGTGATAGTTCATGCATAATTGTATTGCTTTAGGTATAAGTATAGGATGTTTTATGCATTTTATGCTTCTCGATTTAGTATCTCGGACCTGTTCGGGGTCCATTTGATGTTGGTTTGGAGTGTTTTTTTAGATTTCAGGTACATAGCGACATTTAGGCATTAATCAGAGTGATACAGTGTATGTGGATGGTCTAGGACAACCAATGGGAAACATTTTGACATCTTCAAGGAGTTTGGATCTCGACTTGGTCGGAAAACATTGTAGTTTCTTGTTTTGGAATTATCTCTTAGCTCAGAAGTCTCATTGATGCAAGGCCAACGGCGTTGGAAATCTCGTTCAATTTCCTGAAAATTTAATCAGAGAGTTATGTCAATAATAGCAGTATGGACCTGCCAAACTTGGTGTTGTGCACATAGCGCCAACTTAGACATTTTATAGCGCCAATAATTTCGAGATTGTCAGAACGGGGTGTCAACATTAGCGCTATGACATGTCAAAGTAAGCGTTATGGACCATAGTGCCAATATTGACATAATCCCATAGAGCCCCAATATTGACAATCCAGGATTAAACGGATTTTTGGGAACTCCTATTTAAAGACGTGTTCTCCCTCATTCGAAGATAGACTTTTGAGGACGAAGATTAGAGAATAGTTTAGAGACTTCAGAGCGACAAGAAGGCATTGACTTGAAGGAGTTGGGATGAGAAGACAGAATCATGATTGATGGATCGATTTCATCGATGGTTCTCGGTGAAATTACGGTTTTTCCGTATTTCTTCTTCTAAACCTAATTCCAATGTATTCCTTTGTTGATTTTGATTTGTACTTCAAACTTATGAGTAGCTAAACTCCTTGTGCTTATATTAGATGAATCCCAGGTATATCCTTATGACCGAATTATTTGATTACATTCAACGATTTATGTGAGTTTCAACTTCTGCAACTTGCCACAAAAACGATAAAACAGTTTATGCGTATCACTTAGTATTATTCATCCAATAGTGAAAGAATTTAAATGGCTTCGACCTTAACAGGGTAGAGCAATCTTTAGCAATGAGCTGAGCATAATGATCATAAGCTTTACACGAGAGGAGACTAAGTTCACTATAGGGGAAACACTCTTCTGACACCAAATTAATGAACATTCTATCCAATCGGTGAGCAATCGGGTCATCGGCTCTATTGTTCAACGAAGTAAACTTTGGCCCTTGTGAGTTATGCCCAATAACCTGACAGTCATGAACGAACTCTCTGAAATCAGTAATATGGGACTAGCATGAAGGATTATTAGAAGCCTCCGAGGGGTAGAGAATCGCCTTGAAATCCATGCAAGCATCTAAGAGGAGGAGGTCACAGGTACCCTAACAAGGTCACAAAAAAACTAACGAGGCAAGGCACAAGAGATGGAAGCATAAATAAATGTGTACACCAAACGGACCGGGAGGTCATGGAAGTGCTTTTAAAGTCTCTTATTTCAGCAATTCCTTATTATGCTATGTCCATTTTTCGCCTTCCAGAAACTTGGTTTCGCCGTCTTAATAAGCTTATGGCTCGATTTTGGTGGGGTCAATCTACCAAAACTGGTCGTCTTCATTGTTAATCTTGGGATTTTCTTTGCCAACCTAAACTCGAAGTTGGACTCGGTTTCCATGACTATGCTACCATTAATCAAGTTTTGCTTACAGGGTTGCTAACGATTCATTTTTTCGGCTTCCAAAGGCACTCGCTTGTCTTTGGGTGGTCAAGCATCATCCATGGGATAGATCTCCTGTTGATTGGGTCCCGCTGGTTAATTAGTCACGGGGTGAGTGTGTCTACTATTGATTTTAACTGGTTACCAAATCCCCCATCAATAGTTGCAGGTTTAATTTGAGGAGGATCGTCCTCTTCGGCCTCCATTTTATCCCTCCATATCTCGCTTGCTGGCTCGACTGGTGACTCTTTAGTGTGGCACTATTGTAATTCGGGTATTTATAGTTTCTTCAAGTTACCATTTTGAAAGATACGTAAGCTTAGCGTAGGTCGTACCGATGGTGCCTAAATTGAAGTTTTTATGTGGAAGATATTTAATGATATTCTCCCCATTAACGAAATATTAAATTTTTGTCATGTCGATGTTAACATTTTATGTCTTGCATCTGGCGTAGATAATATTAAGTGGCCCATCTATTATTGGCTGCTTGCAGATGTCACTCCTTCACGTCACTATCGTATCACCCAATTACATTTTGACGTATTACAAATTCTTTTAGTGTCCAAGACTCAATTAAACTATTTTTTTATTGGTAGCGTCTTTGGAAATCCCACAATTCGGTCGTCTTCAACAAATCTCAACCAACGATTGATTCCATGACTCAACAATTTAAGATTCATTGGGGGAAGGGCTGGCTGTTGCACAGGCTCATGGACAATAACAACTCTCAATTAATAACTTAATGGTAGTGCATTCCGTCCCTTCGACACCTTCTTGGCGATCCTTTGTAGATGCGTAGGTATGATCAGACTCCTTTTCTTCTTCTAGTTATGGCTTAGTGGGGTTAGTTTTGCTTGATGCTTGTGGGAATGTCGTTCAAGCTTCAAGATGCATCTACTCGCATATCACAGATCCGATGACTTTGGAGCTTGTGGCGGCTAGATTTGCGATCTCCCTTGCCCCTACTCAACCCTCGGAAGCTACTATCATTCATTATGATGCAGCAGAGATTTCTCTACTACTACACTCAAACTTTTCAGATATCAGATGTGTTCTACTACTTCAAGAAATTCCACAGCTGCTTCAATCTCTTTTCAATGTCTACATCAAGTTTGTCCCTCGTCAGGATAATCGAGCTGTCCATTTAGTGGCACATAAAACTCTTCTTTCTTCTGACTCGGCCATCAACTCCTAGACTTGCATTACTGTTTGTAATTTTGTTATCTCGAATGTGTCCTAAGTGATTCCTTAAAAAAAGTGTTAATTAAAGGGGGGAGTTTCAAAGAAAATCTAATTCCTTAAGTAAAATCTAATATAATAACCGTTCATCATATATTTTTTGGAATTTTTTAATGACTCTAAATCCTATTACATACAATAATAATCTTCCATGGAAATTAAATCTTTAATTTAATTGTCCAAGTTGACCTATAAAATAGGTTAAAAAAACTACAATAGTGTTATGAATATTATAATTATGTGTATGAATGCCCATTTGTAACTCCTACATTTGTAACTCCTATACATTGAACATGAGAATGAATATCTTATTTAAGTGTAGTTATACTAGTGATGTATAGGTTATGAATTCTAGAGCCTATAAATAGTGCTCTCTTGTACTATCTTTACACATATGAATAAAAAATACTCTTCTCCTCTCATATTCTTGCTCTTCTTCCTTTTAATTTCTTAACAAATAGGTACTTATGAAGCAAATTTTACCTTAAAAGGGACTATGATGCCATCAAACAAGACGTTATGGTGAAAACAGTTTATTGCTACTAATTAATTCATTTTCCCCTGAAAGCTAATTTATTCATGTAAAGTAATTTTTTTGCGGTAATAACTTTTTTGGGGTTTTGCGGAAGAAACATTTTCTCAGCACACAAGTAATCGCGATTTCTAGGGTTTTGCAACCAAGTAGTGCGGCGGCTGGATTTTGTAGTACGACGAAGTTGGAGCAATGCCTAAGAATGCTAACCATCAAGGAGGAAGAGGTAGATGAGTGAACGGATGTACCAGAGTTGGAAGAGATTGAGGTTTAAGAGGACCTTATGTGAAGCGGGAATGGTGCATACAGACAAGGACATCAATTTCAACTTATTCAAGAATCGGGTGGCGGATCTATACAAGCCATATCACGGAATTAAGATTAAAGAACTAGATGATCAACGAATATTGTTCGGCTTTTATCAGAAGCTGGACTTGCATTAGGTGATTGACAGTGGGGCATTGGACGTAAGACTCAAGTCTCGTCATCATGGCGGAGATCAAAGTAGGGAAACAGCTGTCAGATGTGCCTTTGAATGTAGCTGAGTTTTGGGTGCAAGGCAATGATATGCCTGCTAGTTTTTGAACGGAGGCGGTAGGACGCGTGATTGGCAACCATGTAGGTATTTTTATTGGTGTTGATGAAGATCATAGGTACACAAGGGATGATCCTTTTATGAGAATCCGTGTTAGGATAGATGTAAGGAAACCCTTCAAGAAAGAGAAGAAAATAAAATGGCCAGGAGGGGAGTGGGTGACGGTATCGCTCAAGTATGAGAAGCTCCCTACTTTTTGTTTTACGTGTGAGAGAATGGGACACGTAGACCGTAGATGCGGATTGCACTTTCAGGTTGGAAACCGAGATGTACCGCAGCGGTGTACCTCTGCTATAAGGGCGCCACTGAGAAAAAAGAAGTAATCTGAAAGATCCAAGTATATGATGGAGGATGAAAGGGACATCGAAGCATGGGAATGGCGAGGGAGGAGTCAAGGGGGTAGTAATATCAAACGTGGCTCCAACCAAGAGGGAGAGCTGGGAAGAAAACTAGTAGGGAGGATAGACGATAATGGGATTGGTGGTAGAGTGGATGTCGACGTGGATATGATAGAGGAAGATGATGATACTGATCTCGGAGAGGATAAGATTAAGAGTAGAAGAGAAGATAAAGGAAAATGAGGTAGGGATGGGGAAGATCGGTAGTGAGCAGTCGGGACGATCTATAGAAGCGGGGGTTACAAATATTATATGCCAAGAGCCAAAAAAAACTTGTCATGAGCTGGAATTGCCGTGGAATGGGCCAACCTTGAGCGGTTCAGTTGTTGGGTGAGTTGACTAAAACTCACAGACCGGGTGTGATTATTTTATTGGACACTTTCGCAAACAAGTGTAAGATGAAAAATATTCGTGTTGATTTAAAGTTAGGAGGGTGCGTGTTGTGGAGAACAGGGGAAGTCGTTAAGGTGATTGGTTTTCGGAGAAATCTGATTATCATGGAGGTCTGCGAGATTGGTGCAGAGCTGTTTGTCCTAACGGCGTATCATGGTTACCCAGAGAGAACTCGGTGTTGAGAGGCTTGGAATTTGCTACTTACTATTGCTAGGTTGGAACACGAGGCCTGGTATTGCATGGAGATTTTAATGACCTACCAAGCAATGAGGAGAAGAGAGTAGAATGAGAGCATCCGCATGCGCTGATGGATGGGTTTTGTGTTGCGGTGACCATGTGTGGTTTGGTGGACTTGGCAACCTATCGTAATGATAAATGGCTCATCTTGCCCTTACCTTCTCTTGAAGGGTACCCTTTTACTTGGGTGAAATCGAAAGGAAAGTCTACTTGCATTGAGGAATGATTGGATAGGGTGATGGTTAATGGACCATGGATGCAAGCTTTTCCAGAAGCGATTTTGAAGAATTTGCTTGCACCCATATCGCACCACTCACCGATATTGCTAAATCTTAAACCTGGGGCAATTAGAAGATGAGTGTGGCGTTTCAGGTTTGAGAATAAATGGTGCGAGGAACAATCTTTGAAGCTTCTAAATACTATGAACTGGGCTTCAGTAGATACAAGGAGATATTTGTGGATGCCATCAATGGTGGGACGGAATAAGAAGGTTATATTTAACTACTTGAAGGAGAGGGTGTGTTAACAACATCAAAGTTGGAGAGGAAAAGTTTTGTCGAAATAATAAAGAAATTCTAATGAAAGTAGTGGTGCAAGCGTTAATTGTGTATTGTATGAACATTTTTCTACAAATGGTGACGCTTTTGGAGGAGATTGAAAAGATGATTAATAGCTTTTAGTGGGGGACAAAGGGAACCTCCGACAAAAACATTTCCCCTATCACCTATGCTCAAAATAGATGGTCCTGGCCAGGTATTTTTCCCGTCCTAAGGGAGGGAGTGCTTACTTTAAATGTGTTCGATTAAAAGCACTCCCCTCTTCTTTTAAAATTTAACTATACATGATATACTAAACTCATGTGCGTCAATTGAATTACTCAATTAATTGCAACTCATTTTTCAAATTTTTGGTATAGTTTTAGAGGGTATCTTTCTGAATGGGGGTAGTTGTGATCCTGATCGGGCTAAGGCTCTCATCCACATAGACCGAGTTTACCCGAGAAACCCCGACCCACAACTAGGAAAAGGTGATAAGAGAAGCCTGAAGGGACTAGCTTACAGGCGGTAGACTTAAAGTAGCCAGTGTGTTGAATCACAACAGAACCCCCATGACAATTTGGGCACATTGGCCTCTTTGCACCTTATTCGGACCATCTAGTCATATATGACTTTAAACAACTAGAGTGAATCGATAGGGGAATTAATTGCTCACAAGTCGGTAAACATCAAGATCGAGTAACCAAGTGCATAAATCTATTCTAAACTCGTTTCGAGAAAAACGGGAGGTGGCCCGAAAATAATCTATCATGCATCCTATTCACCCTCAAGCACGCTAAACATGTGTCCAATTTCATCCAAAATTTTGAATTTAAGAGGGAATTTCAAATGTTGAACGACCAGGATTCAATCAAGGATTCAATCAAGCAATCAAGTTAAACACTAGCATCCTAATTCATCCCATAATTTTCAACACTTTTCTCAAAAGAAGTCACAATAGAGAGCCAAAAAGAACGTGGTACCGATGAAACAAAGATTGATGGTGAGATGAGATAGAACCTTTGTTCGGGACATGCCAACCATAACACAAACAAAGTACTAGTGATAGATGCAACCGAAGTTGTCATCCGTTATACAGGCCAAAGAGAAAAATTAAGAAAAAGAAAGAAAAATGAAATAGTCTAGAAATTAAAAGAAACACAGAAAAGTCCAAGTCATGATATGTCCCAAGCAGTCACTGATCCGGCGGAGGGTATGGATACCTCGGGAACTGAGGGTAAGGATCGTACTCCGGCCACTGTGGTAGTGGTGGATAGGCTAGCCACGGAGGTGGGTATGTAGCTCCCGTGAAGTAACTATCCTGGTAATAGGACATGTGTCCACTCTGCCAATGCTACTGCTCGTGGATGTAAGTGATTTGGTGTCCCTGCTGCTAGATCCACTGGCCTTACTGAGCCCGAGCCTCAGCAAACTACTCGTCTCGTTGCTCCTGACGAGTCTTCGCCTCCCTGCTCTCGGCGACAAAATCCTGGAAGTCCTAGCGGAGTCCCCGCATCTCGCTCTTAATCCTCTCGGTCCTCTGGTCCAGGTTATCCCAAGCAGCTCTACTACGACCGTCAAACCGATGAAAATCCTGGCTGAGGAAGATCTGACTGTCGAGAACGTCACTGACGTTCATCTGCAGCCCTCCAATTTGTGCTGCAAGTGTCTCCATAGTATCTCAGCCCTCCAGTCTGCTCCTTCCTCCTCTTTGACATCTTGCCCTTCTTCCACTATTTTAGCCAGTAGGTTCGGGACTCCATGCTCCCTAAGAGTCCGAACTGTGATGGGAAACCCGCGCTGAAATAGCGGATCCGCCACAAAGGAGTCCATCACTCCAAGCCTTCGCACCAGCCGTGCAATGTAGCTTCCCCCAAACAGAACTCCAACTCCCTTCTGCTCGGAGATGTGCCTAAACAAGTGTACGACCAAGTCCCCTAGATGGACCTTCACTTTGTTCTCAAGGCAGTAGAAAAGCCACAAGTCTGTCGTGTTCACTACTCCTCCGCTGCTGGACTGCTTCCTAGCAGTGACGGTCCGACGGAAGAGCAGGTGAAGAAGCCTCATCCTCGGTATCTTTATCCGCTTTTCCTTCGAGGACCGAGCAGAGTAGGGAGGATCGTCCCAAGCGATGTCCTTCCAGAACTCCCTCGGGTTCGGAACCAGCTTCCTATCAATGGTGGCCAACGACATAACCTCTAGGTTGGCCACCTCCTCCGGGGTATAGAAACCCATGTTCTTTGCCAACTCATCTGTTGAAAACAAGAACGCCCGACCCCCAAGTCGGAATTTGATGCCTCCCGCCTCTTGAGTCGAGGTGTACCTCGATATCTTCAGTGTGGAGTAGAACTCCCTGGTGGCATGGGGAAGCTCCTGATCATCGAGTCGAACCAACGGCCAAATACCCGCTCTCTAGCAGTATGCCATCAGCCAGGTGCTCCACCCTTCCTCCATGAAACTCTGGAAGTCGAGATATCCTTGTGGTGCAGTCGCCCAAGTCCGATACACTTTGTATCGGCATGCGAACTCACTTCCTGGCTCAAAGTCAAAGATTGTCTGCTCCACCACTGGATTCGGTAGAGCCGTAGCAGCAGCCACCCCGATGTGGACGGCTGGAAACAGAAGCACGTGGTGGAGATGTTGGTGGACTAGTCCCAGCAGACGAAGGCTCTGTTGAAGGAGATGGTCGCGGCCTTTTTGCAGTGCTGGTAACTTTCCCTAGGCCTATGGTGGGCGTCTTCTTTCTATGCATCCTGCACCACTGTCATTAACAAACAAAAGTCGCACAAAATTGCATGTCGATTAATATCCCAACATCCCCAAATATGAGAATATACCCCCCACACACACACTTAAAGTGGTCACGTCCTCGTGAACTGAAAAACAATGCAAGCCACAAGGCATAGCATGAAGGTAAGCACAACTAGGTGTGAGAGAGCACCAGGTAGGATCGGAACTTGTGGACCGCGAATACCACAACTAGCAGCTCTTTCTATGTGGTGGTGTAGTTCTTCTGAGCATCGTTCAAAGATTTGCTGGCATAGTAGATAGGGTGGAAGCGGTTACCCTTTCTTTGTCCCAAAACAGCTCTTAAAGCAAAATCACTGGCATCGCACATCAGCTCAAACGGGAGAGACCAATCAAGTGAAGTGAGGATCGACGCACTTGTAAGCTTTTCTTTGAGTAGCTCAAAAGAACGTCTACACTCATCAGTGATGGTGAACGCAACATCCTTCTCTAGAAGGCGGTTCAAAGGTGTTGCTATCTTGGAGAAGTCCTTGATAAATCGGCGGTAGAATCCCGCATGGCCAAAGAAACTCTGCACCTCTTGGACAGAAGAAGGAAGTGGAAGACCTGCTATCGTCTCGAGCTTTGCTTTATCCACTTCAATCCCTTTACCTGTTACCTTATGCCATAGAACGATTCCCTCACACACCATAAAGTAGCATTTTTCCCAACTCAAGGCTAAGCTGATTTCTTCGCATCGCCGTAACACTCGTTTCAAGTTCTGCAAGCAATGATCAAAAGAATCCCCATACACTTAGAAATCATCCATATAGACCTCCATAATGTCTTCCACCAAATTAGCAAATATTGCCCGCATACATCTCTGAAAAGTGGCGAGGGCATTACACAATCCAAACGGCATCCTTATGTATGCAAAGGTGCCGAAAAGACAAGTGAACGTCATCTTTTCCTGATCCTCTGGAGCTAGTCGGATCTGAAAATATCCCGACATCCCGTCCAAGAAACAGAAATACTCATGGCCAGGGAGACGATCAAAAATCTGATCCATGAACAGGAGCGGAAAATGATCCTTTCTGGTGGCGTCATTCAATCTCCTATAATCAATACAGACTCTCCACCCGGTAACAGTACGTGTGGAGATGAGTTCCTTCTTCTCATTCTCAACCACTGTGAAGCCTCCTTTCTTCAGGACCACGTGAACTGGACTAACCCATTCACTGTCTGATATAGGGTAGTTAATGCCAGCATCCATCAGTTTCACAACTTCCTTCTTTACTACCTCTTACAACTTTGGATTATGTCTCCGTTGAGGCTGAACCACCGGACGGAAGTTCTCTTCCATCAAAATATTATGCGTGCAAAAGGTGGGCTGATGCCCATGATATCTGAAATTTTCCACGCAATCGCTTCCTTATGATGTCGGAGAAGATTCACCAGTCTCTCTTTTTGATCCGGTGTGAGAGATGAGTTGATGATGTCCGGCAGTTTGGAGCCTTCCGCGAGGAACGCGTACTCCAAATAAGCTGGAAGCAGTTTAAGCTCGAGCTTTGGTGGCTCCTCGTATGATGTCCTCTTTACCGTAGATACTCCCTTGAGCAGAGTAACTTCTGCTTGACCTTCAGGCTTTTCTATGTCGAAACCTTGTTCGTCATGTGATTCCCGCGACAATTGATTACTCAAGGACGAATCAAGGCATCTAGATCAAACAAACCATTAACCTGAAATACCGAAGCAATGGCATCTACATCCTCAAATTCAACCTCATCAAAATCGATATCATCCTGAGCATGAGTAAATTTCATACTCTTAGTCAAATTGAAGGTGGCATGTATTAAAGAAAGGTCTACCTAAAATAAGCGATAAGTCTGTATCTTCGGTATCGACCACCACAAAGTCAACTAAGAACACAAAATTTCCAATTCGAACATAGACATATTGCTGAACATTGCTCGTTGAGGGTGACATTGGCCGCTTCCGTGAGCTTCCTCTTGTTGGTGAAGATCTCATTCAAAAATCTTGCATACATCGACATCTTGGCAATGGCTTTAGTGAAGGGAAAGGTGAGTCATACAACTCGTAGCATCTGCACAAACTGGGCAAAACTCCTGGCTCGAGAATCCTCATCAAGCCTATTGGGATATGGGGCCTTTGGCTTGTAAGGTGCCAAAATTGGTTTTGAGCTAGAGCTAGCTCCGTTAGTCTTTGCTGGCCTCTTTCCCACGAGATGCGAGAGCATTTCTTCTTCAGCCCCTTTGGCTCCGTCTTCACCATCATTAGTTGCATTCTTGTCCGCTAACTCATCCCCAATGACTCCTTAATCTTCAACAACCAACTTTGGGGAACCGCTATGGGAGGCTTCACTATTGCGGGAATAGGATTTATTTGTTTCCCACTCCTAGTAGTGATGATCTTCAATTCAGCATAATCACCCTTGGGATTCTCCTCAGTATTTTCAGGGAAGGTACCTGGTTGTTGAATGGAGAGGAGGCGTTCCATTTGAGCTTTCAACTTGTTGATTGAAGTTTGTTGATTCTGGATGAAAGTTTGTTGGTTCTGAAGGAGTTGAAATAGCATGGCGTTGTTCTCTGTCGGAGGTGCTGCTGAGGAAGAGGATCGAACTTGAGGTGCAGCTGCTGGTGGAAACCCAGGAGGAGATGCTTGAAACCCCTACTGCTTGAAACCCTGCTGTTGTCCCTGGGTTGGGTAACCCCTCTGATTTTTCTGTCGGTAGCCATGATTTCCTTGGAACCCTTGGTTGTACCCGGAATTTGGTTGTCGTGGAGGTCATTATCCTTGAGGAGCTGTATGTGGCAGGTTAGGAACTTGCCCTTGAGGTCTTAGACCTTGTTGGTAATTCTGGTAACCTTGATTGTTCCATGGATAGTTGTAGTATCCACCTTGGTTGGGTCGGAAATTTTGATAACCACCTGCATTGTACCCAACCTATTGATTCTGACCCCCTTGGACATAATCCACCTACTCAAAATTCTCCACATGTTCTTCAGGAGCAGCTTCTTCCAAAAGAGTTGACATGTCGACACATCATGTCCTTCATGTCCACAACCCTCACAATAATACACCATCACTGCCTTCCGAGGTTGAGGTTTGGGAGGTAGTGCTGCTTCTTTGGCTAGTGCATTGGACAAGGCCATGTTGTTCATCTGATGCACCAATACATCAACCTTGGAATGGAGGAGATCTAGAGATTGGTCGGAGTTGTCGTCGAGGGCGCGTTGGGGCGTGCTTGATGATGGTGGAGAAACTGGTGCATGTAAGCTCCTCGGTGCTTGTTGGCACGCCCAACTCTTAGTCTCTACAGCCATTTCCCTGAATAGCTGCAGACACCTTATTGGAGTAAGCGACTTTAGATCACCATCAGCAGCATGATTGATCATTCGTGTGTTCTCATAGTCAAGAGCACGCGCGAAAATATAAGCTAGAGTCCACTCCTCCATGTTGTGATGGGGCCAGGAGTACAACAAGGCTTGGAAACGGTCCCAAGTCTCATGATAGAGCTACCCATATCTCTGCTGGAAATTACTGATTTGCGCCCTGATTGCATCTGTCTTGTAGGGCGGAAAGAACTCCTCTAGAAATGCTTTAGCCAAAGCATCCCACGTCCTGAACGAGTTGATCAGTTGGTTGTCCAAACAAGCTTTGGCCTTCCTTGGAGCGAGAAGGAGAAAAGCCTCATGGGAACCACATCCGCATGGACTCCGTTGAACTTCATGAGCTCCACGATCTCGGTGAAGTGTCTCAGATGCTGACTCGGGCACTCGTGATCGTTGCCTGAATAAGGTCGCTGCTGCACCATCTGGACATATGTGGTCTTCACCTCAAAATTCTGGTTGTCAACCGGCAGAGGAACTATGCTCGAGCCGGTGCCTGCGAGTGTGGGCTTAGCATAGTCCCCAAGCGTGTGTCTTTGCGTCTCCTATTATGATGGGTTACTCGAAATCTGCTTCTTCGCTTGAAGAATTGTAAGGAGAAGAAACCGTTGGTAATGAGGAGGCCGATGAGAGTGGTGAATGAAGTGGTGAAGGTGCTGGTACCATAATCTCTAAGTTGAGGATGGGTTGATGTGGAGGAGAGAACACGAGTCGAGGCGGTGTGAGATTGCTTTGCAGATTCCAAAGTCGTCGCTCACGGATTCGGCTAGACAGTCTCACAAACGACACCTAAACTCCTACACATCCAAAAACAACATACAAAAGTGAAACCCAAACAAACAACGAAAAGAAGGGAAAACAAAACTAAAATGGAGTCGAATGCCTAAATCGGCGCCGACTAAGTCCATTCGAAGGAATGAGAGAAGTCCCCGGCAACGGCGCCAAAAACTTGATCGCTGAAATAACTGTGAAGTTATTCCGCCAACAGAAGTGTCGTTTGTGTCCGAAGGGTCCTCTCGTTATGCCTCTACTCAAATTTGTCAACACGGTTTAGACTAAGCTAATTGGGTTTGGATTTTAATTACTCTAATGATTAAATTAAACTAAGAAATTAAGAGTTGATTTAAATGGAGAAATTGAGTTCTTGGAAGAGAAGAGTCACTAAGCTCAACCGCCTAAATACATTCAAAACGAGCAAATGTGGACTTGAATTGAATAATATGAATCCTCCTATCACTCGTATGAATCTGCGGCACGATCATGCACGCGGATTACCACTACTAGCTTCCCAACTAAGGTAGAAATCCCCTTAATCAGGCTAGCTGGTAACGAACACCGAGAAGTTCTACAAAGTGATAAGGTGCTCTGCCTGAATTAAGAGAAATCACGAGTAATTCGAAATAGCATTAACTTGCTCTATCAACGCCTAAGCTACTGATAACTACACCCAACTTCGTCCATTGGGTGCAAACCAGAGTGCCCGCCAATTACAACATGGCTATCGCATAAAACCGGAAGAAACACAAAAGGTAGAATTAGGTTATCTGTTTACCCCACCGATAGCTTAATTCTATCCTCGATTGTCAATCTAACGAATTCCTAAGTCTTTCACAAACAAAGGATTTTAAGAATTTGACCTAATTATAGCCGTAATAAGAATTAGTTCAATACCAAACAATCAAGACAAACTTTCATTGCAATTCAATCATCCACAAATGTCGATCTTACACATTCAAGACAGGTTTCATAGCTTAATTCCTACATCTCAACCAAGAATCCCTAAGGATTTAGCTACTCATGATTCTAGAAGAAAGCAATTGAAAAGAAACTCTAACCATCATCTTGCAAAGAAATATCGGCTTATTCTTCTTTCAATCGATGCTTTCGGTCTTCTATCTTCAATACTAGCTTCAATCCTTGAGGGAAACTCCTTTGGATCTTCAATTATACTTCTAGTGGGGGTTTGGTGCTTGTTTTTGCAGAAGAAACTCGGGAAAAATCATGGAAAAAGAAGTTGGTGAAGTTGTTTTCCCTTTCCTCAAAACTTCCCCTTTTATATGTAGCAGCCGGATTTGGAGGGTGCACGCCGTGCACCTTCCTATATTTTCCGTTCTGTATATCGCAAACAAGGGAACGGCGTGCAGTGGTGCATGTCGTGCATGTTCTATTCTTCAAGATCCCACGATGTAAAAAGAGTGGAACGGCGTGCAGTGGTGCACATCGTGCCCTTGTTTTGAGGCCGAGCTCTTGACATCTTCATGGACAGCACAGCGTGCAGTCCCTCTACAGCGCCATTTTCTTTCTCGACTTCACATTCGAACTTCAATTATTCTCCACACCATGTCCTTGGCTTCATAGTCAGATCACCTATCTCCATAGTACCTGTAGGTGACAAATACTACAAAGAAAACATCAAATGGACCGAAACGGTCCAAATGAACGGATCTATACACATGATGCCAAAACACAAAATTGTAGAGAAATGAAGGGCGAAGAAACTAATCATCACTCAAAAGCATGCATAAAAAGGATAGATAACTGCTAAAAATTCTAGCCCTATCAAAACCCTACCTGCGTTAGAGAAAGCAAGGACACGAGTGGTCGAGGTCGGAGCATATCAAAGTGAGTGGTCAATGGTGGAGCAAGATATGTTTGACTGCCTACCAGTGGTCAATGGTTGGAGCATGCAAGTACTGAAATACTCTATTAACTAAATAGGTGATGTCCGGTTAAGTAACCATTGCATTTTGGAGGGAGCTAACTGTTTGTCAGTAAAGTTACGGATCATCGAACAAATCACTAGCTTTCGATTCCCAAATTCTGCCGGATTGTCAAATATTACACTTAAAGGCTATCAAAATTGTGCCTTCCTTAGGAAAAATCTTTGAAAAGCCTAAGGCGCAATATTCAGCCAATTTTTCAGGGGACGATGTTACATATGGCGTCTAACCTTGTCAAATATTGCGCCTAAGCCTAGGTACAATGTTTGACAAAGCTAGAATTTGTAACAAAGTCTAGAATTTGCTTTCTTTGACACCTTGGCTCACCCCGTCTTATCTATGCATGCATGTATTGCTCTGAATAGTGCCTCGATATCATCTCGTACCTAAAATCTATAAAAAAACAATCCAAAACGACATCAAATGGACCTCGAACGTGTTTTTGAGACACTAAATCATGATACAAGCTAATCCCCTAATGTATATCCATTGAGAGAGTTTGGGACCATCTGTAGTGTGTTTGATGTCTAAGTCGAGGAAGTGATGAAGCTGACCCATGTCTCTGAATGCAAAAGCGTGATCCAAGTTGCTGATGAAAGAGCTGATATAGATGGAATCACTACCTATGATAATTAAGTCATCAACATACACAAGCACATATGTGGTAGTTGCACCATTATGATTGACAAAGAGAGACGTGTTAGATTAACATGCTTTGAACCCATTAGTGACTCATGAGCGTTTTTAGGTGTTATCAAAATAATTCGGCTAATGAATTAACCGGAGTCGAATATCCCTAAGGTCTCTTTAAGTATCTTACTCAAACTTGTAATTAGTACCAATCGAAGTATCAAGTAATGTGGTTTAGGTGCCACGAGAATCAATCGAACAATCAAAGTAAAAATGAAAATTGCTTTAAAGTAAATGGTTTGCAAGACTACAAAATATAAGGTTTTAGACAATGAAAGATGAAACTGTTTGGATGTCGAATTCCTCAAGGCAATTCAAACTCACAGATGACAAAGAAATTCCACAATTCAAACGAAACAGGATAAATTTATTAAATTGTGGCAATTCTTCTCTAATCAAATCACGCCCTTTTGGGACCGCTAGTTTGCTATTTATCTAGTATACCATTATGCTCTTTCGAGACGAAGATCTTAAACTCGCTAGGCGATTAGTCGAATAAGAATTTCTCACACAACAGACAAGTTCATTCGTTCCCAGATGGGGTTAGCATCTAACCTAGTTGTTTGATTATGGTGTTCTAGATATGCAAGGTCTCCGAGTCAAAGACAAATCTAACAGAGATTAATTGAAGTTGATCAGGCAAGAACAAATCGAAAATGAAATCAAACATATATGTTACAAGAAGTATATCCAAACGTATTTCGTGGAATCATCAATGAACAAAACAAAATATCGATTTTCATTAAGCAAAAGATTTGGTGAAGGCCGCTAAACATTTGAGTAAATCAAACAAAAGGATAAATATTGGAACTGTTTGTTGATGACAAATTTAATCTCCTATTTTTTCCTAATTCACTAGAAGCTCAAACATAAGACAACTTATTGGAATAAACTGGGAGAGCAAAAGAGGAAATCAATTGTCGCAATAACGACTCATGAGGATGGGCGAGATGAAGTTGCCAGCCTTGAAGCAAGGTGTGAACACTGGTTAGGGCGACAACCGAGGGTTTGGGTGGAGGGCGGCTAGATAAAAGGTGGTACAAACCATCACTTCATGAAGAAGAGGACACCCATGTAAATCCTCACAACACAATGAGTGGGCCAAAATTCAACAACAAAGGTATTATACAGAGTAAGATGAGAGATACTGAGTAAATGTTTGGTAAGGCAAGGGATAAATACGATTGGCATACATAGATTCAATTGAGAGTAAGAACTTGCGTGATTAATGGATAGATGGTTACCATTGCTTACTTGAAGCTTGTCATTGCCTGTATCTTCATCCACTAGAATCAAGTTTCCAAGAATAGGGGTTATGTGGTCTATTGCTCTGAAATCAAAGTACCAAGACGAATCCATGACGGTGGAGGAGGTACCCCGTTGAGCAATAAAAGCCAGTCGAGCCAAAGGATGATGCTGGGGGCAAACAAGTTGTGGTGGAAAACGAGACAAAAAGGTAGTAAGATTGGTCTGCTCAAGACAATTAATAGCCTCATGGCTATTAACGCGGTATTGCTGACAAATTGGACGAGGACGGAGAGATCTAGACCGCAGAGAAGAGGAACAAGATGAGAAACACTAACCGGAGCAGGATTGGAATTGTCCGAGCGGGATGGAGCAGTAAGCCCACTAAACAAAATAGGATAAAATCAAGGAGTGTAGGATTAACCCCTTCTTATTAGCTTGCACACAGAAGATGAGAAGAGTTGAAGAAGGAAGCTGCCTACTTCAAATCGATATGGTTGTCAGCTTGAAACTGGAGAACATGAGAAGAATTAAAGATAAATCCCTAATTTAAGAAGGAAGTTATTGCAACCGTCTGGTCGTCTGGACCGTCGGAGAGAGTCAACAAACAGTCGTCTGGTCTGGAAAAGGAGTCCATCGGCCGTTAGCGTTGGAAATTGGGAGTGAGTTTAGAGAAGCAGCGACAGCTGCAACGCCGAGGAACGGATTCAAGGTTCAGTTCAGATAGCATATTAGCTAATTAGTTTTAGCCGTTTAGGTATTTAGGTAGTTAGTTACGCTATTTTTTAAAAATTATATTTCTCATTTTCATATTTTTCATATTTTAGACGTCTAAAAAATAACCTAGTTATTAAAATAACATGGGTCGAATTTCCTTAAGATCTCTTGTTCACGTTTACGGTGAGTTATGAAAAGTAACAATCTTAGAATAAAACAAGTTTGCAAGAATACACGATTGAGGGTTTTAATAATTGGATGAAACTACTTAAACTACGTGTCCGCTTAGGCTATTCAAATTCACAAATGACATTCAACTTCAACAATTTTATGCAAAACAAGATAAATTCAGTTCACGTCGCAGTTCTTCTCTATTCATATCACGTCCGTTTGGGACCGCTAGTTTGCTATCTATCTAGTATACCATTATGCTCTTTTGAGACAAAAATCTTAAACCCGATAGGCGATTAATCGAATAAGAATTTCTCACACAACGGACTAGTTCATTCGTTCTTGGATGGGGTTAGCATCTAACATATGATCCGACAAAGTATGAAGTTCTCTCCCAAGTATAGTTTATCATAAGTTCTAATAGATAATTATTCTATAATCTCAAATTAGTTTGATGACATTTGCTTAAAAATCTTTAGTTCATTTGAAGTAAATGTTCATAAAAGCATAACTTTTTGTATCCAAGACAACATGATACTATTGCTCAATGCTCACTTCCAAGTTGAAAATCATATTTCTTCAAAAGGAGTGGATCAAATCAATTATCTCACATACAACACACTCAATATTGATAACATAAACTAAGAACCAAATTGAGGTACTGCCCCTATGAAGTTAGGTAGTTGGATTCAACATTATATACTGTTTCTTGTTTAGTTCTAGCATGAACAAAATAAATAGTAGGAGCTAACCAAGTTTTCTTATTTGTACAAAAGCAATGGGAGAAGAAAAGACACAACAAACAAGAATGATAAATTCAAAATAGACAGTAAATAAAAACTCCCCTCAACCGTAGGGTTTTGCTCCCTCTCCTAAATATTAGGAGCCTCCTCTCGCCGTAGGGTTTTTCATCAATATCATCATCGCGAATCATCGTCATCATCATCATCATCATCATCACCACAATCATCGTCATGATCATCATGTCCATCATCATCATCTCCATCACACCACCATCACGCAAAACCCCCTTATCTTCAAATATCTCCTCACCGCCACCATCAACCAGCGTTTCTCACTAATCATCACCCGCTGCTGAGACTCCACACCAACATCCATCATCAACCCAACCGTGCCGCCAACATAACACCAACAACTCGGCCCGAGCAAGGCCGACATTGGAGGCACACGCTGGATTCCGACGCCGACATGGCCTGAGCCAAATCAACAAGTCGTGCTCACTAATGAGGCTTTCTCTCATATCAATCATGCGGGTCACACGCCCATCGACATAAAGCATCATCGGGGTTGCGAAGTAGCCTCTCGCTCCTGCAACATCTTCACCCTGCAGATGATTGACATACCTTTTTGAAAATTTTATGCTTCCAGTTTTTGGTTTGATTTTGGATTCTGGGTTTTTCTGTTCGTTTTTGTTTTATTTTGTTCGCATGTCAAGGTCTGCGGGTCGGCGTTAAGGCTTTTCCCCCAGTTCTTTTAGTTGTCGGTCATATCTTTTCTATACGTTTATTCGTAGTCGAGTCAAGGCATGAATGGGACAACGTATATGCTTGTGTCTCACATGCCTAGTTGGTTACGAGTCAATTTTCAAGTTTAGTGTCCTTGAGAATCATGGCATGGTATCGAGGAGTGTTAGGTTGTTGTGTAGATGATCATTTTTTGTCATTACAACCCCCTTTATAACCTATCTGTGGGTTGCACTTCCTAAGTTACCGCTATACGTTGTAAACTGGCTTTTTGTACTTTATGGAATACATGTATGTCAATATTATATAAAAATTCTGAATAGAGATGAACAAGAATGAAAATCTTAATGATAAAATGACCGCCAATCTTTGGAGGTTTTTTTTTACTTTTTTCATCATCAATTTCGTAATCCTAAAATTAAAATTTTAATCTGTAATAGTTTCTACAATTTTATTACTATTTTAGAAATCAAATTTTAATCTCAATATTTTTAAATTTAAATAAAACAAAATGTGAAAATGATTATTGATTATAAATTCTATTTTTTATTATCTAATTAAACTTGTGTGTTATATTTTGTAAATTGATTGTACATTGAGGGCCCGATGGGCAACCCGAGCCAACCTGTGATCCACCCGGTCCAAAATCCGATGAACCCATGATCCCGCGAACCCGTGATCCGATGAACCCATAATCCTACAACCCGTGGCCCACGAACCCGTGATTCGTCTAACACCTGACCGACTAACCTGTAACCCGACTGGTAGCCCCCCAAATCGTCTGTTTGACAACTCTATTTGGATGTGAGGGAGATGAGAAAGGTGAAAACAAAGGTAAAAGAGGTGTGTTTGGTAGGTAGAGTTTCAATTTTTAGCATAAGAATCAAAGGGCATGTAACATCTATATATACATTTTCATATTCATGTACCTGTCACGTCAGCAATCTTCCTCCCGTCTAATTTTGGAAATCTAACCTTCCCCATCTTCTCGCCTCTCTCTTTCATCACGAGCAACTTTACATCTTCTTTGCTTCTTTTTTTTACTCAATCCCAAAACAATTGCTTCCTCTCTCCCGCTCTCAAGGAGGGGTGAAAATGGTTCGGTTTGTAATTAACCAAACCGATTTATGTGGTTAACCGCATCACAAATGAAGGGAAAAGCTTACCCAAAACTACTTCTTTTAAAAAAATATGCTTTCAATTTTAAAAATACAAAATTTCAGTAAATTTGTGAACATTACTTGGATCAAAATGTTAAATATAGCTAAGTTGAAATGAAAATTAAAAAGGCCGAGGGAATTGGAATTATGAAACCAAACAAATATATTACTAGTTTATATTTAAAATTTAGAAAATAACTAGTTCTTTTTAAATACGATTTATTCAATTTTATTTTCGTTAACCATATAATTTGTGGTTAAACCACTAACCATAAATGACACCATTTTTCTACCCCTAATCACATTTATAATTAAAAATTAATTAAAAATTATAATTTTCAATATGATTAGTAATTATAACCACTAACTAGTAACTACCGAACAATTTCCACCCTACTCTCACCCAAGAACCCACTACCTCCCCTCCCCCTCTTCTAGCGTCTTCTCAACAATTTATCGAGGGGCGATAGGTCGAAATTAGGAGGCCTCTCCTTCCCCCTCTTTCTTCTTGCATTTTCTCTAGAGGTTCGGAGAAAAAGTCGTTTGTCAAAAACTACGTCTTCCCCTCTTTCTGTGGTTCCTGGCTTTATTTAGAGAAAAACTCATCTCTTTTTATTTGCAATTTTTTGTCAATTAGTGCACCCAAATCCAACCACGAATCTTCATCAGCAATGCAAGTACAGTGAAAATCTGAAGTTGATGTTTCTTCCATAATTTCGCTTTCTTTTTTCTTGCGGTGATGATGGTTTACAGCTCTTCTTCTCCTCTGCATCTGACGCGACTTAGACTCACCACTCTTGATTTTATGGAAGCTGAAAGGTTCCCTCCCCCTTTTCCCTCTCCTTGATTTGCTTTATACTATATTCGCCTACTGGATTTCAAGAGTGAAAGACTTGAAATAATTGCTCAAACCCATAATAATAGTCTATTTCGATTTAGCGTTATCAGTACACAAATGAGATGGGTGGGTTTCACCGATTTGATTTCTGCGATTCACTTTTCTTTCGTAAAAAAACTAATTTTGTTGTAGTTTACCAACCGCTCATTCCTTTCTCCCACTATAGATGAAATTCACTTCTTGTCGATATGAACAACGTTTATTCTTCAATTGGCATTGTCTGCAACTGCTTCTTCGGACATATATGATCGTATAGTGTTTTTGGAGATTTAACAAATTCATTTCCCTTCAGGCGAGCTAGAGTGTGGATGCTAGAACGATGTCAGTGTTCTCCACACTGTTCTCTACACTCTTCTCCACAACAAGGATGTCAAATTGGTGTGAAAATCACAGTTCCGATTTTATAGCAAGATGTGTGGATGTATTTAGTTGTATCTCTATATTGCGATTTTTATGTAAATGAGGCGGTTGAGGTGTAGTATATATAGAAGCGAGTACGTAAGCTCACCACTCTTTATTCCATGGAAGCTAAAGAAGCCTAGATTTCCTCTTCCTCTCCCCTCTCATCTGATTGCTTTGTGCTATATTATTACTTAGTTTCGAGATTTTGAATGAGGTTGTAAAATAACAGTTTTCAAAAGATCGAAGTAGATGTTGCAAGTCTTTGTTTGCTTCACCTCTAAATATGCTTTCCAGATTGTTTGATGTTCTTTCGTTTTTTTTTTAATTGCAGAGGAGTTGATCGTTGATGGGCTTAGAGAGTGAAGATCTAATTTAGAAAATTGTCAGGATGATAGGAGATGACAGAGAATTGACATCTTCCAACAGTAGAGGTGAACTCTCAATCAATTTGTAAGGGTCTCTCAAGGTATTACTCTCTCTCTCCGCTTCAGGTGTCTCAAGGAATCTATAGCTATTATTATTAAGTTCAAATACATTCATAGTTCCTACAATGTCAAGGTCTGTAATTATTGGATTGATGCATTGGTCAATCTTGTTACAACTTACATCAAACACAATACATCTTTCTTCCCAAGTTTCCCTTACGCTTTATATCACATGCCCGTGGAACACGAGCAGAGACCTTGATTCTCTGAGAAAAATTCATCATGAAATCATGTCAAGAACTTGGTGATTAAATCGTGGATATGAGTAATAACGTCGAGGAAATATGAAAATATTTTACAATTCAACAATCTTCCTCCATTGGTTTTGAATGTGGTTAGCAGTACTTGGATGAAGTAGTGAATCTATTTAGTTTGATGAAAGGTTTGTTGATTTTATGCTTTCATTCCATTTCACTAGCATTGTATCTCTTCACGTGACTTGAAGTGTATTTCAACTATGCTCTTTTAGTTAATTGTAAGTACATGTTAAACTACTCTATTTGTTTGAAGGCTCATGATTCTTATTCTTTTCTTGCTGCATATTTATCTTCTTTTGGTTTGGTTTATAAATCAGACGAATGCTGCAGCTGTTTTCTGCTGGTATATACTCAGCAGGACGATTCAAAAGGAAGTTACCAATGATGCAAGTTTTCCGCAACTAAGGTTGCTGTTTAGGAATAAGGTCAGATCCGGTCGTATTTACTCAATCAAAACAAAGAAACTGTCATAATTGAATTACTTGATACGTGATCATGTTGAGGTATGATTTCAGGAGTTTAATTGTAAGATTCTTGGAGTTGAACTCAGCTACATCAAATCAAACCACCAACTTCGCCAAAGAGGAGCTCTACATCAAACAGTCGGACCCCAGAAAAGTACAAAAAGAAGACAAGAAGAAAGTCGTAAGGCATTTAGCGGAAAAGAAAGAAGAATTAAGCTGCTGAGATGATCATCCGATGTCTGTAATTGAGCACGGAAATTCTTGATGGAGCTTTTCGAGAATTGTATACTTGAGTATAAATTTTATCCCTCAAGGGCTGGTGGAAGATGATCTAATAAAATTAACTATCCCGAATGTATGCTTGGGCGGGGACTAGGGTAAAATTGATGGTGTTTGTTGTATTTACATTTTAGATTATTGCTTGCTTGAACTAACCACTGCAGGTTGTTAGTTTATGAGAGTGTGAGTGTTCTCGCTAGAGAACAAGGAAGAACAAATAAAATTGTTGTCGGGGCAATTCCAAGTTCAAACCCAACGTTAACTATTGTAGGCTTCATTATCATTTAAGCCCATCCAAGGAAGATGTAAGGATTTTGCAATCTTCATAACAATGGAAATCCTACTTCCCAAAAGAACTCGATTCCCCTTTTATTCAATTTCTCAATTCTGTATAAACCTTAATTGGGAAATAATTTATCATCTCTGCAGAGCCTGGTTGTTGAAATTATTATTCATACAACTATGGATGATAAGTAATAGCTAGCTAGGATGGTGAGAGGTTCCAAGCAAGATTTGAAGTTTTTGTTTACATAAATTTGTTAATATATTAATGTAAACTAATAGTAACATCATTTTGTTTGAAATGGTCAATTAAAAAATAAATGGTCTATTTACTCAAACCATCTCATTATTTCACATGACATGGCTACGGCCCATCCAATGAGCTGCTTCGTTCGCTTTCCCTCCTGCAGTGTTCCCGACTATTATTACCCATCGCAAAAAGAAGACGACGGTTGCTTCTACATGCAATCCCCATCTCAAATCTATCTGACTCCGCCTTATTGAGTTGCTGAACAAGCTCCAAGCAATCTGTTTTGAGAACTACAGAGGAGAAACCGTGACGCTTGGCTAAAAGTAAGCCAAATGTCGTTTCGATACTTTCAGCCATCTCCTACCGCCAATTACTAGGAATTCTTATAGCTGCTGCCATAAGGAAACGACTCATTGAGTCTCGGAGGATCACTCCCGCCCCATTCCTTCACCATCCATAATGAGTATAAAAGCTAAATTAGGCAAAATTAGAAAACACATTAGTAGAAAACATCTATTTTAAACATTTTACATAAAATTTTATCATTTTAAATTGAAAAATCTTGATGGTAGTCTAAGTTCCCCTAATTCCATCACTAATTATGTAATATTATTATATAATTTAATTTTTGTTATTATTAACTCATTTATTATTACTTTACGTGTATATTCTATATAAATCCTCGTAATTGTAAGATTTTCCATAACATTTAATACACGAAATATCGTTTGAACCCGCCAACAGGCCGGCAAGAAACTAATTCGCATAATTCTAAGTACAACATTTAAATTCTAAAGCGATCTTAAAAATAAACTAGGAGAACGTTAATAGCTTCCTTTATTTATTCCCTCTGCTCCCAGGCAAAGTTCCAGAAGCAAAAGTTCGAGATTCACAGTCACCGGCCATCAATGGATTGGGAAGACGACGATGACCAAACCCCGCTGTCGCAGAGGCCGGAGTGGTCGGATATCAATCCTCTCCCGCAAGACGACGGTCCAAACCCTGTGGTACCGATCGCATACAAGCTGGAGTTCGAGGAGACGATGGACTACTTCCGTGCCGTTTATTGGGCTGATGAGCGATCTACTCGCGCCCTTCAGCTCACTCACAAAGCCATTCTCCTCAACGCCGCCAATTACACTGTAATATGCCTACTATCCCAACCCCTCCTCTTGAAAACTTCGATTCTATTTTTAAAGCTGATGTATCAGGTTGTTTTTCTACCTGCATCTTCTCTCTTGGTTCTTGCCAAATTAACTCACTGTGATACAAAGACTCCATGATTGTTTTTGAATTGTTGTTTTTTTTTACAAGTTCGTTTAAGAAAGGACTAGGGTTTCTTCACATTTTAATTGTATGCAAGTTAGTGCAGTAAGGCGCCCAAGATCGTCTACCTCTGCAATCTGCAAGCTCTGATGTGTTATTTGTTTTAGCGGTAGTCAAACTATTTGACATGGAAAGTCTATGCAGATTGCAGAACCGATAAGTAGAATTGGTAAGGTGAGCAGAAAGCATAAAGCAAAGCTTAGACTTGAAAGATCATATAGTAAAAAAGAAACGGTTACATATCAAAAGATCATCAAATTATAGATTGGGGCAATAATAATTTACTGAAACCTCATACAAAATTGAGTTGTACCAGACATTTTGGCATCATGCAGCTTTTGATAATAGGTTTTACACAAAATATCCCTATCTAAAGTCAGTTATAAGTGTAAAACCTTAAGCTTTTGATAATAGGTTTGACTGTCATGCTCTCTCTATCTGTTACCGCGATATGCCAATTGTCTTTGGATTTGTGCTGCATTTCATGATAATCTATCCTCTCTAAGAATTGGTTAGCTGTTTCTGTCTCTTGTTGGTTCTCTGAGTCCAGCTTTCCCTTTGCGCATTCAATGATCGTTATCTTGTAGTTATAAAAGAAACAATCTACTAGCTGTGATCACACAACCTTATGATCCAGATTAGATAGCTGACTTTTTTTGTTATCAACCATTTTGCAGGTTTGGCATTTCAGGCGTTTGATACTCGAGACATTAAATAAAGATCTGCATCACGAAATCACCTATGTTTCCAAGATTGCAGAGAAAAACTCAAAAAATTATCAGATATGGTGAGCTAATGGATTCATAGAATTCTCCTTTGTTTCCTTGTCACCAGTAGTTTTTATTGCAAGTTATCGCCCATGCCGATCTTTGATATTCATTATTGTTCTTCAAACGATAACTTTTCAGTTTTTGATGAGTATGGGGTTATCAGTATTACTAGTTAAAAAAATAACGGCACTCTTATGTCTTATTGTAAGTTTCATTTCAAGTTTATTGCTGATGCTGACTTTCAACGTTGTTGTTGTTTCAAACAAGGATATTTCAAGTTGATGAATATGGGGTAATAGATATTATTGGTAAATATAACGTCATCTTATGTCTTTATCCCTTCTATTCTCTGTATCCTCAGTACTTTCTTTCGTTGGGAAAACATATTGAGTAATCTCATGCTTGCTAGCTGACTATACAAAAAAAAATCTTGATTGTCGTTTGCATATCTTACTATTTCGCTTTCTTGTATGTATCCGCTTATACATTGTTGATAGTCCTCGGACCAAATTAGGACTAATTGTTGCATGTTTCTCTGCAACCCACGACCCATGATTTATTGCTGTGAAGTTAAGGGTCCTTTCAGCTGTCAGTTGATCTGGAATTGACTCTCATTCTTGATTCCTCATTCATGGTTCTAACAACAAATACTGTTGAATATTACGGGATTTATGTGTATAGCTATTAGCTACCATGTTTAGATTATTTGGTAGTTGACACATATAGTAAGTCTTTGTTCTAGAGATCTCCTGCTATATAAGACGATGAAGAAATTCTCAAATCGTCATCTCTAAAATCAACAAATACTTTTGCAGGCATCACAGACGCTGGGTCGTGGAGAAACTGGGTCCAGCTGCAGCTCATACAGAACTTGAATTTACCAAGAAGATACTCTCCGGTGATGCTAAGAACTATCACGCATGGTCCCACAGGCAGGTTCGTTCCAGCGCTATGCATACAGAAAGATTGTCCAGAGCAGTGATGTCCTATGGATGGAGTTTTAATGGCCTCCAGATTATTTGCATATAATAAGTTTAATTTCTAGCTTTAGATGACGTGAAGTTTATGGTTTCCTTTTGCAGTGGGTTTTGCAAGCTTTGGGGGGATGGGACGAGGAGCTTGAGTTCTGCCATCAGCTACTTAAAGATGATGTTTTCAACAACTCAGCTTGGAATCAGGTAAATAATGTCATTCTACAAGACAGAAGCGCTTGATAAATGAATCTTGATTTCAACAGTGAACTTTTAATGTAAGGTTTTCAACAATGTTTTATTTTATATGGGTCTATTGGAAACGAATATGACAGTCCCTCTGATGCAGTATGGAATTAGGTTTTATGGAATGTATCTCATAGATTTGTTCTGCAACAGAGATACTTTGTCATAACGAGATCTCCTCTACTAGGAGCTCACGAAGCCAGGACAGAGGCTGAAGTGAAGTACACAGTTCAGGCTATCCTCGCAAATCCCGAGAACGAGAGTCCATGGAGGTATCTCCGAGGTCTCTACAAGGACGACCTAGATTTGTGGATTCGTGATCCTCAAGTTACAAATGTGTGTCTAAAGGTTTTAACTAGAAGAATGAGTGGCCTCCCGGATCCTGAGCACCCTCCTCTGCTAAAGTTGTTTGCGATGAGTACTCTCTTGGATCTTCTGAGTCATGGGTTGCAGCCAAGTCAAGAGTTGAGAGAAGCTGTGGATGCCCTGAATCCGACTACTGCTTCAGACCCAATGTCACAGGACAGCAATTTGGGTTGTGCAATCTGTTCTTTGTTGGAGCATGCAGATCCAATGAGAGTCAAGTACTGGAGATGGCGCAAAAGCCGGTTACTTGTTAAATGACTGCGGGAACAGTTATGAATTGTGTATTATATAAGCTGCTCTGTTGAACTACTTACTGGGTGGCTTTTGAATGGGATAGACTCAAATATAGGCAACTGTAACTTGGTTTCTTGGCGCTGTAACATTGAAGTTGTTTTTTCTTTCAGTTATTAACACCATTAAATCTCAAATGGTTATGCATTTTAGATTTTAAAATTTGTCAAAAGGTGTTTTGTTTTTCATTTTTGACAGCAAGGTGAAATTTTTAGAAAGCCCGTTTTATGAAATCTCGGACCGAGCAAAAAAAAACGGATGTTTTTTTATCCCCAACTTGAGACGAATACTTTATGGTAACATTTCGTGTGATATATTAAATTTAAATTAGTGATTTTCAGATCACTTAATACACAGTTTTATCATTAGAGCAACTCTCTTTAAACATATTAACATAAAAGTGATTAGATTAAAATGTATTGGGAGAGATATTGAAATTAAAAGTCAGTAACATTTTAACTTTTTTTTCTATAATGGTCTCCAGGTATGTTATACAATATCCTGAGTTTTATTAAAAAATGCCTTAATATTTAAAATCAGGATTCGAAATGACATAAATATTCCCAATATTTATATTTATAAACTCACTCGCAATTTCCCGCAACCGCCGCAGCATCCGCCACTCCGTTGCTGCCACCAATTCGGAGGAAAAAAAAGAAGTCTGCGCAATTTAATGGTGGCAGCCTTTTTTAAAAAATTATCAATTATTTTAATATTCTAATATTTATCAATTATTATAATAAATACTAATTATTAAATTGTAATTAGTAGATTATTTTAATATTTTTATTACTTAACCAATGATCAAATATAATTAGTATATTATTTTAATATGGTAATTAAATAGTGAAAGTATTAAAATATTGTAATTAGATAAATAATTTTTGGAAATTAATAATTAATCATGATTAATATTTAAATAAATTCTATCTCTAAATTCTAAACCCTAGTCGTTAAACCCTAAACCCTATATCTAAACCTTAAACTATAAACTCTAAACCCTATCCGTTAAATCCTAAATTCTATCCAGTGCTTTTTTCGATCTTAAATGCTACATTGCTCTAAATAATTGAACACTGACTAAGTTTACAAAGGCAACTGGCCTTTTGTTGTTGAAACTAACCAACTCCATAACACCTGATGTGCGCAATAGAATGACAAATGCATTGAAAGATAGTGATTAGTTATCATACATCAATATTTGGCACAGGTGTTGCTATGGCCGGCGCCGGTAAATGGCGTCGGCGATAGTAATATTGGCGTCATTAAATAGCGTCGCCTTCTTTTGGTTTTTTGCTTTGACAGAATTGGCGGCGACGGTGGCGACCGGATGGCGCAACCCGACGGTGGCGGTGGCGACGACCAGACGGTTGCGGATGCGGCAACGACCAGACGGTTGCGAATGCGGCGGCGACCGAACGGCGCGAGTTAGATCATAAATTTGTTCCGAGTTAGATTGTGTGTATTTAAAGATTCGAAGGGCAGTCACGTAATTCTACCTATGGAATTCAAATGTTAGGGCGTTGGAATTCGAAAATTAGGCGTCTTATAGCAATCCCCATAAAAATCCATCAAAGAAGTCCTAAGTTGAAAATTTTGTCCAATTTTATCCATTAATTCCGTCCATATTGCCATGTAGGTCTACCACTTCATTCTTCCATAACAGCCTTTTTTACCGCATTCTTTGCAACTTCTTCTGGTCAGGGTCAATGAATAAGAAAACTATTCACCCGTGCAAAGAAAAGGTCGTATGCGCTCCTAAAGGGGAGAGGAGATTGGGATATCATAACTTCAATGACTTCAATCTGGCCTGCAAAGCAAGTAAGCATGGCGGATGCTCAAGAACCATGATGCTTTGTGGGTATGTCTTCAGAAAGGACTCTACTTTCCCAAGGTAGAGTTCCTGGAATCGTCAAAGGGAGCCCGCCCGTCCCGGATTCGGTCAAAAATCTCCAAGGCCAAAGAGGTTATCCGACTAGGGGCCTTCAAAGGTCTTGGTGATGGCACCACAATCACTGTTTCGCACGATCCATGGATACCATGGATTGATTCTTTTAAGTTGATCGGTCCGGACCAAGGGGAAACGAAGACGGCGGCTTAGATCATGGAGGATCCTTGAGTCTGGGACTTGGATCTTTTGAGTGAAAATGGAAGCATAACCCTACGGGGCGATATATGGTCAAGTCTGCCTAGCATACAATCAAGAGTAACGCCATTTCCATTTCGGGAACCGATAACGGTGATTCAAGCAACAATTGGAAGTGGCTCTAGAGCCACTCCCCACCAAAAATTAGATTTTTCCCGTGTAGATCTTTTGCAAAGACGCTTTGGCCACCAAAGTTAACTTAGCTAAATGACATTGCTCTCCTACCATTCTTTGCTCGATCTGCCAACTTGGAGAGGAAGACCTTGCGCCCATGACTTGGGGAAGTTCTTTCCTAGTCCCTCTGTCTTTTTCGACGACCTTTCTATCTAAAGCTGGCTTTAGTTTCTCAAATCCTTATGCTCTTAGGTACATATCGCAAATTTGATGCCTATTGCTCGAACATTTGGAAAGCTAGCAACGCCTTCACCTTCCGATCTACCGTTCCGGTTTCTAGCATCACCACCGTCGGCGACGAAAGATATTTGGATGAGCAGTCCTTCCCGAGTACTGGTCAGCACACGATCCTCAACACCTATCTTCCCCCTCCCACTCATCAGCCTTGTCCATCGCCTCGTACTCATACCGTTGAGATACACTGTGACCGGTCGTTCACTACAAGAATTTGCCGTTTTAACGGTGTTTTTTTCTAATTTAACATTGGATAGGCTATTATTAAACTGTTTAACAGCGGATAGGTCGTTGTTAAACTGTTTAACAGCGAATTGAAATCCGTCATTAGGATAAGTAATGGCAGGAATCCTAACAACGATTGACGAAAACCTTTTGGCAAGACTGGACGAAATGAGGGCCAAAAACACCGCCCTACGGGCTCAACTCGAAGAGCTATCTAAGAGCCATAAGGAGCCACCCCACACCGAGGGATTGGGTAATCACGAGGATGACCATAGTACCCTGAACGGAAACAAGAATCCCGAGCATACCAAAGGAAGCCATCGGGAAGAAACCGATGAGGACTTCGCAAAGAAATGGAATGTCATCAAAGAGCGCCTAAAGGCAATAGAAGGTTCCAACCCGAACAGCGTGATTGGTGCCTTCAAGCTATGTTTGGTACCGGAAGTGCGGTCCTCCCGCCTAAGTTCAAGATGTCAGACTTAGAGAAATAAGGAGGGCTCACATGCCCGCTAGCTCACTTAACCATATACTATAATCAAATGGCTGGATATGTGCACGCCGAGAAATTAATGATGCACTACTTCCAAAACAACCTAAGAACGGCCGTTCTGAGATGGTATATACATCTCGAGAATACCAAAATCAAAAGCTAGTCGGACTTGGCCGAAGTGTTCATGAAACATTAAAAACATAATCAGGACCTAGCCCTGGATAGAGAGGACCTTAATAATATGGAAACGAAAGAAAGTGAGAGCTTTAGGGAGTACACCCACCGATGGAGGGACCGAGCCGCTGAGGTACACCCCTACTAGCCGAAAAGGACACGATCTTGATATTATTCAAGACCCTTTGCCCACCATTTTACAACAACATGTTGGGAAGCATCACCCTCAATTTCTCCGACTTACTAATCATCGGGGAAAGGATTGAGAAAGGGATTAAGCATGAGAAAATTGGGGATCACGAATACAAGCAAGTGTACCCCGCACAAAAGAAAGACGAGGTTCATGCCATATTTGATGGAAAGAAGAAGTGGGACCCATTGATTAATTATGCCACATCATACGTCACAGCCGCTAGTCCCATGGTGCATGTCATGATGATTAAGCCGCTGACAACGATGGCCACCCAGGCCCAAGCCAACAATGCCCCATCTCTTCCTACAAGAATGGATGTTCGAGGACAGCGCCCTTAAGACCAACCTCGCTATGACGAGATTGATCCAATCCCGGACCCTTACTCAAAGATATATCCTCAGCTGCTACAAAAGAAACAAATTGTGTCGATACCATACCGACATTTGATCCCTCATTATCCCAAATGGTATAACCCCGAGGAAAAATGTGAATATCATGGTGGAGCTATGGGGCATTTGATTGACAATTTCCCGGCATTCAAATACAAAGTCCAAGAGCTAGTTAGAGTAGGATGGGTGAAGTTTTCTGAGGATAAGGATCTCCCTGACATCAATAAGAATCCGCAGCCCGACCATAAGGCACAAAATGTGAATCCCATTGAGCTGACCAATAAATCCACCAAAGAGACGTACCTTAACAAGATGAAGATGCCTTTCATCGACATATGAAAAATACTAATGGATAGTAGAAACACATGTCCTCAGCATGCCCCAAGAGGAAGTAAATTTGGGGCATGCTGAGGACATGTGTCTCTACCATGGGAATAGGAAAGGTCACAACATAGAAGATTGTGAAACCTTCCGTAGCATGCTTCGGGACCCGGTGGACTCGAAGCTAGTCAGCTTCTCCTCAAAGAACCACAAGGAAGATAGTGGCCCTCTAACCTTGGAGGACATGATGGTAAATCTCCAGGACCTCAACATCAAAGCAATCGATCATGGTGGGAACGAAGGCCAAGGTTTGGTGCAACAACTATAGCTGGGAGAGGACCTTGACAAATGGGCGACCATTGAACCCGTGGGACCGCATGGAAAGTAATGACCGGGGGCGTATTTTCAAAATAATAAACGTCTTTGCGTATTTCAATTTAATCATTCCCCTTCGGGTGTTTGTATTAAAACTCTGAATTTCAAAATGGTGTTCTACATTAAACACCCTAAATAAAATACGGTTTTCTTTCCAGCATTTTGTGTCAAAATCGCATTCATTTTTCCTCTTATTCTTTTCTCCACCCAAACTTTGATAGGGTAATGGACATGGGTACGAGCAATAATAATTATCATGACTTCATAATTAACTTTGATAATTCGGTTTGTGAAACAGAAACCGGGAACGAAGAGGGGACAGGGGAAGAAGTGTGGTTGGATAACAATTGGATTTTATAGCAAGAGGAAAGTAGTCTATGACCCTTCTACGACTCACTCGAGATAGTTAATTTGGGTACATAGGGGATTAAGAAAGAAGTAAAGATAAGGGATCAACTTATCCCAATGTAATGGAAGGAGCTAATTTAACTATTAACGGAATATCAGGATATCTTTGCATGGTCATATCAGGATATGCCCGGTTTAGACGAAAGTATCGTCACCCATCGCCTACCAATCGTAGAAGGGTGAAAACCCGTGAAACAAAAGCTTTGAAGGTTGAAAATCGAATGGATTCTTAAGATCAAAGAGGAGGTTCAAAAACCGTATGCGACGGGGTTTCTTGAAGTATCCCGCTATTCAAAATGGATGGCCAATATCGTACCTATCCCCAAAAAGAATGGAAAGGTACGAATGTGTGTTGATTATCGAGACTTAAATTGAGCGAGCCCAAAGAATAAGTTTCCGCTACCCCACATCGACGTGCTCGTCTACAGCATGACATGGCATCAAATGTTCTCGTTTATGGACGGTTTCTCCTGCTACAATCAGATAAAAATGTATCCTGAGGAACAACATTCACTATGCTTTGGGTAACATTTTGTTATGTCATGATGCCATTCGGATTAAAGAATGTCGGGGCAACATATCAAAGGGCATCGTCACCCTTTTCACGATATGATTCATAAAGAGATCGGGGTATATTTGGACGACATGATCGCCAAGTCCAAAAGCCGGGAGGATCACAAAGAGACCTTCCTATAATTGTTCAAAACATTAAGGACATATAAGCTCAAGTTGAATCAGGAAAAATGTACCTTCGGAGTTATGTCAGGAAAACTACTCGGGTTCATAGTAAGTGAGAGGGGCATTGAGGTGGACCCATATAAGGTAAAGGCCATAGCTGAAATGTCGTCGCCTTAGACGTAGAAGCAAGGGGATCCTAGAGGAAAATTGACCCCCATTTATGAAGGACCATTTGTGGTTAAGCGAGCTTTCTCGGGAGGCGCTCTCATATTAGTGAATGCTGACGGGGAGAAGTTGCCAAATCCCGTTAACTCAGAAAAAGTGAAGAAGTACTACGCTTAAGCAAGTTTCCCCGTGGTTTCCAAAACGGTTATCGAGTTATGCTCTGAGGTTAATGAGAATTCTTATCATTTTGTCCCCTTGTTTATGCGTTGTTAAACGTTCAAAAGCTAGGATAGAAAACTATTTAACACTGTTTGACTAAGTAGATGTATAGGTTTCCCATTCTATAATGAACAGAATCAAAGGAGTTTTTCCTAAAAATTGAAGGGAAATGTTTATTGAAAAATGCGCAAAGTCTTTACAATTTTCAAAAAAAACCTACCTTCCACCGCGGGCCCGAGATGGCAAGAGGTTCCATGGCAGGCGCACATTCTCAGTAAATAGTCAGAACCAGGCTCGTCACCTATCAATGGGGCTATTAATGTTGTAAAATGGGCAAGTAAAAGAGAAGCACGTCATCAAAACAAGGAAATTAACTAAAGGTCAGAAGTGCGTCAAAATAACCGAGCCATAAGTCAACGAAAGTAAATGGGATGAC
This sequence comes from Linum usitatissimum, assembly GCA_030674075.2. Lineage (NCBI taxonomy): Eukaryota > Viridiplantae > Streptophyta > Magnoliopsida > Malpighiales > Linaceae > Linum > Linum usitatissimum. The sequence continues at coordinate 2,393,100 of JAUJYP020000657.1, forward strand.
TTTTCCCTTTGGCCTTGTCTTGGTTTTTAAATTTCTTTACTTGCATCCATGCATATCATTCCTTACATCCACTACCTGGTTAAAAACGAATTTACGCAGAGTGTTGAGAGGTATGCCGACGTGATAAGGAAATATAAGAATGCGTAGAGTTGACAGTTCTGGAGCAGATAAAGTAATTAGTAATAAAAGATAATCTGAAGTAACCAAAACGGAGATGGACCACCGATCCACGATATCTCTCCAAGTGTCGACACTAGAATAAATGATGGAAAAGTAGGGATGTGACCCTTCTTTTGAAAATGGGTCTTCAAACGTTCGGAAAACGGTGGGATGCGACATATCAGCCCCAAGGCAGAGTTGCCGCATATTCAAATAGTGCCGTTAGAAAAAGGAAGGAGATGATTTCGGGTTCTTAACAAAAAACGTGAAGGAGAGTGCGAAGGGAGGAGTGGACCTCCCATAAAGCCTAGCAAGTAGCCGACAAGGAAATGGCGTGCATCATGCCATCCTTCCTTTCATCATCTCAAAATATCAAGATCGATGAGCGAGAGAGATTCCATACCGTCGACAATGAGAAAGAAAGGGTTTATCTAATCCCTTTGTGTTTGCAAATAAAACAATCGATCAAGGGAAAAAGAATGAGGATGAGAAGACAGATTAGTTGGGGAGGAATATGCACATGACCGACATCTATTTAATGAAACAAGGGGTCGGATCCCAATGGTCGTTTCTGAGGTCGAACTGTTGTTAACGTCTCTGAGGAGCTATAAGTTCTAGCTTCTCGGAGAAGTTTCACATTGACCACATAAAAAAGCTTCGACGAAAGTGTTGGGGCACCCCAACGACAAGATCCTACAAACACAGGGAGACAAACACTCGGTGGAACCGTAGGTCCAGCATGGATGGTGATATTCAGTATCATATGATGATAATTTCCCCCATTTTAATCCATTTTTAGTCTTTTGGGGGCATCAAGACGGTCTGGCGTGGGTCGAGGACGACACGATGTCGAAGCAGCCACACGACCACTCGCTATCCGCATGAGGCGGACAATGTCAGCTGTCCTTTTATTGAGCTCATCGACCACCGTGGCTAGCTTCACACTTTGAGCCATGGCGCTAATTATATAAAGCAGCTTACGACTCTTAACCCAATAGTATGTTTAGATCGAAAACCTTTGTCAGAGAAAATAGCCCGAGAGACCCTTAGATTCGTTTTCTCCGTAGTTTTCGTGACTATGATTCAGAGGATTAGAAACGATTTTTTAATTTAGGTTGAGCTAGGAAAGATTTAGATCCAGATCGAAACAGAGAGAGGAATTGAGAGAAGAGGACGGAAAGTCGAGGGTGTTACATGGAAACCAATCCCTAAAAAAATCCTAACATATTCTTCCTAATCTCCTTAATCTTTCTAAAACCCCTAAAATAATAATAATAATAATGATAATAATAAATAAATAAAAATCCTTAAAAATTTCTCTTAATAAAATATAGGAGTTAATAAATGATTTTACAATTTGGGTATTATTGTTTTTATCAAATCGAATCGGGGTAGAATACCCGCTGGTACGAAAAAATTACATGCCTAAAAGTGATGTGAATGTTAAAATCATTGATATTTTGGATTCTACAATTTATATCTTAGAAGTACTAAAATCACATTGTAAATTAAACTAACATGATTGAAACTAAATGTCTTACAAACATTTACCATATCAACAAAAATTTGATGATACTATGGTTTTGAACTTTTTAATAAAACTAATAGGTAACTAAATTGAAAATAATATCTAAAGTTAAGTTTATTTATTGGCAGGAGAAATGGCTATGTTAGTTGTTGTTATGATTATCTGTACGAACCCAAACCAAATCAAATAGGATAAAATCCAAGTTGACCACGCAATTAAAGTATGATTAAACTCAAAAAATATTGCATGGCACGATGAATTATTTGTACAGTAAAACAACCGGCCAACATGCCAGCAATAATCTTGTTTTATATTGAACAAGGAATAAGCGACGTAATAAGTGATCAGATACCTTGTCCCGGGTTAGCTTTTTATTACAACAACAACCAGGACAAGGACAAGGAATTGATTGAACACCTGGCCGAGCATGTGCATAAGCGAAATCTAGAAAATTCTCTACTCCTTGTATATATTCTGGAGTGTTTTGCGGCATATGCATCCAAGACTTATCCATTCTTTTCTCCTAAAGAACCTAATTAGTCAAATTGATAGCAAGTAAGTACTCATAACGATCTATATTTAATTAAAGAGTATTGAATATAAAAGTATTTTTGAGCATTTCGACATGACCCATTCATTTATACTTGTATACCCATACTCTTCAATCTGTAAAAATAACATTTCACTAAACTAGTTTCTAATATGTTCGCTAACTAGTTTCTAAGCCATCACATTTCGAATCAAGCACACTACATACTACTACTTTTGTCAGCAAGCTCATTTTTAGGCACACTACATCACACATAGACTTCTGTTCAAATCAGGAGGATCTAATTCGAGGTTGGTATATGTTGAAATTTTGGGTTTTGTGTTCTATGTTCGATTTTCTTCTACTTAGAGGTTGGTAGTCAAATACCTTAAACCATGTATGAAAAATGAGGTAAGGTGGTGTGTGTAGAAATAGGTTCACTTTAAAAACCCTAACCTAATAACCCAAAAATTTCTAAGAACCCTAACCGATAACCCCTAAATTGAAACACTAAATTTCTATTAGAAATTCTAACCACAACACTAAATACTAAATCCTAGGAGTGGTAGTGCTCAACACATTGAATTAAACCCACCAATCTCTAACCTACATACAAAACCCCCCGATTTCTAACATGTAACCTAGTTTTGACCTAACTTACTTGATTGAGTAGGAAATCCAAATGCAAGTGTGTGATGGAGGAGCACCCATGACCGTCGACCAATAATAGCGAATGGCGACCATGTGCGACAGAGTGCATTTGTGAATTTGGCGTGAGCGTAAAAGAGGAGAAGAGAAGAGGAACAGAAAGAAAGTGAGGAAGAAAGGTTATGTTGCTGCTGATATCCCGCCATTCTGTTAAATAACCTAATAGTAAATTATCTGCTTTTAAATAGTAAGTATATGTCGTCGTTCTCCCTTGGTGGGACTTGAAGCGCATTTGTGGAGGTGGGAATATTTTCCCACTAAATTTAATAAGGGATATAATCCGCAGTAAAACCTAACGGCGGATATTATCCGTTGTTAAAAGTTTCTTTTTACATCGATTCCAAATCCGCTATAATATTAGAAAAAATCTGCCGTTAAATAATACGTGTAACATGTGTTGTAAAAATGGTATATTTTGGTAGTGGTTTAGGGTTTAGGCTTATGACATTGTCATGACTAACGCCCATGAATTTATCTGTGGTGGTTCCAACGATCGTTTCCTACGGTCATCTCTAGTGGCCGCTGAAGCTCATCCTCTTCATGAAGCCGTTAATTTGGCTATCTCTACAGCTCAACCGACTCATATATACTCAGACTGCCAATCCCTGGTGAATACCCTCAACAGAAGTGACTCTCCTTGGCCTTGGGAACGCGCGGCGATCATTGGACATATGAAGTTGAAGCTCAGTCTCAACACCGATATACATAATACTTTTCTTCCTCGCAAACAAATAAGCTTTTCGACTGGCTAGCATTTTTTACTAGAAACTATTTGCTTTCGTCGAACTAACTCGACCTTGTTATGAATGTTGGGGATGCTGAGGCTCCCATGTATGGAACTAACGATCATTGATTAATGAAATATTTTTTTCAAAAGAAAAAAAACCAGTCTTTTTGTCCTCTCACCATCCACTTAGCTAAGATAAAAAATCAAAATGATACAAAATAAAATCATTTTGGCCTCTCTCTCTCTCCTCTCTTTCTTTCTTACTCACAATCCTCTCTCTATTTCTATCTTTGTTTCTTGAAACTAAAAAATAGAGTATATAAAAGATGTTTGCTTGTAAACTTGAAACACTCAATCAAAATCCTGCACTTAAAGCTCCTTGTTATAAGTGCTTAAACCTTTATATTTTTATAACAATATTAATTTCATTTAGAATCATTTTCTCTTATTTATAGCAAGAGATGTAGAATTTTAGTAGAGCTCTTCATCGTGAAGCTTCAGAAATTTTATGTGAATTCAAAAATGGAATAAACAAGAGGTTAAACAATAACATATTTAATATTTTAGAAATTGATCGTATTTGATGAACCCAACAAAGTCAAGTTGGCAGATAATGCTTTAATTTTTTTTTTCGTCGACAAATACATTCCAAACTTAACTCCAACATAGTTCTTTTAGAAGGGTGAGAACTTGAGAATCAATAATTATTTTCACTTATCCTAAGGAAAAAGAGCACCATCTCTTCCCGTCCCAATTTTGCTTCACCAAGAACCCATTATCAATATTTCTTTCATTCTTTGTTATTCAAGTGTGTTGCGAGCAAGTAACGATCGGGCTCATGTCAGTCCAAAGTTTTCTTTCCCAAGGAGTATCCAAGGAAACTTCTGTCGTCGATGAGCTACGTGAAGAGTACGAAAGTTCCCCTTAGACTACACTTTATAGTTACCTTCCCCTCTACTATTACTCCACCGACACAACAATTAAAAAAAGCAAGTCCTCAACCAACACATCAATAAGAAATTAGATTTCATCTTCCAAATCCTCAACCAAAGAACTAATTGAACAAAAGCCCAATAACTAACCGACACTCCCAATTAACAATTTAAACAAATAAACAAGGCAATGCAGCAGTTGCGTGAACCCGTAACGTACCCCTCCCCTTACGAGATCCTTATCCTTAAGGATCAGCGAAATTCAGATACTGCTCCGTTAACCTCTTCACATCTTCCAATGTAGCTTCAGAAGGAGTTGTGTCGATCCAATGAAGGAGGACCTCATCACGCCCTCTCCTCATAAATGAAATGTTCCAAATGTTCATGGAAATTCTTGAAGCCATCAGACCATTTGGCCCTAGATGCATTAGGATTCCAATTCATGGATCTATCAGTTCGAGAAAGGATTTTATGGCTATATCGTGCAAAATAAAAAAAAGCTTCGCCTTAGTAAGCTAGTTTTCTAAGCCCGGGTAGGACGTGGCTCGATCATGAGGAGAATGTACTTCTTCGTAATGTAATGGAATAGAAGAGTCAGAGTATTTTTTCGCCCACTCCAACTCGGCGCTCCACAATTGCATGTGGTGTAGGAATAATCAATGTCATCTTAGGTGAAATGGACTGGACAACACTTGTAATGTTCCCTCAAGCCTCATTAAACACTGAAACCTGAAATATAGTATGTACTGTCGAGTTGACTAGTAGTGCCAATTGATGTGCAAGCTTTTCGATTCTTTCCACCACTTTGTATGGGCCATAAAATCGAGGAGCCAGTTCGCTATACCTTTGATTACTTAAGGCAGTCTGTCGATAGGTTTGTATCTTTACATACACCCAAGTTCCCACCACAAATTCTCGATCTGTGCGGCCTTTGTTATATTGATTGGCCATTAATTATTGTACCATCTTGAGACGATGTTTCAACTCTCAAAACACCACAAATTCTCGATCTGTGTGGCATTTGTTATAGTCTACCCACCACTACGAGAATCACTATTTTGCCTCCAAATTTTGTTAACCCTTCTATGAAATCCATGGAGATATCACGCCAAATCTCCTCCGGTATCGGCAGCGGCTTAAGGCTTTCGGCCTTATTTTCTTATAGACATCACACTAACGAATGAAAGTTCTCACTGCTTGGCGAAGCTTCAGCCAATAAAAAACTTTGTTTTCATAAGTTGATAGAGATTATGTCTTCCCCTGCAATGCCGAGCTAAATTAAGTTGTATGTCGCTTAAGCTGCATCAATATAGCACCGATGCCAGTCCTCGAGGCATAACATTCGATGATAAATTGTTACCAAAATCTGGAAGAGTCAATACCATAGTGGTGGTCATCACTTTCTTTAATGCCTTGCATTCCTCGTGAACCTCTTGGGGTCCAAACAAACCCTCCTTTCTTGAGCAATCAAGTGAGAGGTCCCGCTATAGTGCCATAGTTACGAATAAACTTTCGATAGTAACCCGTAAAACCCAAAAATCTTCGCAATAATTTAACCAATAAGGGAGTCGGCCAATGCACCATGGCTGAGATTTTGTGTGGGTCTATTGCCACCCCATTTCTGGAAATTACATGGCCCAAATATTGAATTTCTTGGTAGAAAAATGAATTGATGTTGACGTAGCAGTTTGAAAATTTCCTTGATATGTTATAGGTGGTCATCGGCAGACCGACTATATATTAATATGTCATAAAAAACACAATCACCGCCCAATGAAGCGTTGAAAAACATCATTCATCAGAATTAGAATGTCGAATGAGCATTGGTAAGCCCGAAGGGCATCATCAAATACTTGCAGTGGCCTTGGTGAGTGCGGAACACGATCGTGGGAACATCTGCTTCCACCACATGTATTTGATGGTATCTTGCACGAAGGTCCAATTTCGTAAAATAAATGGCACCATGTAGCTCATCCAATAACTCGTTGATTATTAGTATAGGAAATTTATCATTGACTGTAGTTTGATTCAATGCTTGAAAACCCACGCATAACCTCCATAATCCATCATACTTCTTCATCATCAATATTGGAGATGAATATGGTTGGGACGAATAACCCATGAATCTAATATATCCTCAACGAACTTTGAAATATCATTTTTCAAATATTGAGGGTACATGTATGGTCTCTTGTTAATGGGAAAACCCCTTGTCAAAAGAAGAATCTGGTGATCTTGGCTTCGCTCCAGTGGAAGTCGTGCAGGAAGTTGGAAAATGTATGCATAAGCTTCAATAAGGTGACATGCTGGACATGGAT